>CM018694.1:22159946-23391630 GCA_009363875.1 Mikania micrantha | reverse complement strand
CTTGAACCAAATCGAAGCTACAAACGTCCTCTGCAAGGAAGTACAACCGATCTGAAGTTTTGTCCAGCCAAACTCGAGATAAAGAAGCTTAAAGGTTTGGGAAACTTAGGATTTTCACTGTTTTTTGTGCACAAACCTCTAATCAGTCTTGGATCCACCACCACCCCACCTGTACCCTTGAGGACCCCTCATCGTGTAGTATTAACTTGGAACCGGCTTAGATCCAAGGAAAACGATAGTGAACAGTGGCAGGTAGCGAAGGAGGTTAGGTTGGCCGAACCTATGAGCTGCAAGGTTTAACCGAACCCTTCTGGCAAACCGACCTTTGGCCGAACCTCATGACTAACGAACCTCCTGGCCGGCGAACCTTGATGATTGCCGAACCTCCCTTCGTGCGAACCTGTCACCCACCGAACCTGCAGTGGCCATCACCCTCACCGAACCTGCTTTCTAGCCGAACCTTCATGCATGCGAATCTGGGAAAGCCACAAACCCCTCTGGATCACCGAACCTTTGCTGTAAACCCAAGGACTCACGAACCTTCAATTGCCGAACCATCTCATAGTCACGACCCCTGGACGACCGAATCTTGGAGATGTGAACCATCAGCCGAACCCCATGTTTTGGAACAAAGATGGCCGAACCTGGACAAGGGGCGAACCTGGGAGGCTGTTATTTCGATCACAACTTCTTCACCAGCAGCCTGGGCCCATTATCCAATCCAATGAATTATTGTTTCAGTCCAAGACATTTGATTGGCCTAACCTTTGTCTAGCCCACCTTTCATTCGGCCTATAGCCAATCCTTCGGCCCAGCTAGTCGGCCCAAGGCCTGATTTGGCCCAATGTTATGTGTTCGGTTCAACATAATCATACGGCCCATGAAATTCTTTTAGCCCAGTAGTATTTTCTCGGCCCATATACCAAGCTCACACAACCATTCGGCCCACATGATTAATATGAAACAAACGTTTGAAACTAAGAGGAGAACTAGCATACATGGTAATCATGGTGTTATTACTACAAAGGTGGTATAATTCTTGGATTTAATACATTCATAACACTTAAAAAATGATAATTTTACACACGATTGGACCTAATGTTATAGACAAAGCGTGCTAACCTGAATCTAATTGGATTAAGTATTGTTACAATCAACAATAGGAAACAAGGGCCGAATGAGGACCGAGACTCACAAGTGTTACCCAACTTTAGGGCTAACACCTACACGCACACAAATCGATTACAATTAATACTTACTAGTTACAAACAACATGAAATCCATAATGGAACGTGAAATCAACAACAAAGTACAACAAAGAGTGCGTGCATTTCTTGTTTATACATTGTATGCATGCTTGTATGATCGTGATATGACAGGAACAACTAAGATGAAAATGATAATATAACTTCATAACTCATCAACACAATGGAATAATATAGTTGTAAGATTATATCTTACAACACTTACTTATTCTTACAAGAACAAACATTGAGATAATCACAGCAGAACATGATGACAACGACCACAAAACACATGAATGATATGAAGATAATATATCTTCATAATATCATTTAACACCAGAGTTAACTAAGTGTAATAAGACAAGTGCTTATAACACTTAGTTTACAACTCGACACATATTACAAGATAACATGAAACAAGTATCATCCACCACCTGAGTCGACTAAGTGTAGTAAGACTCGTTCTTACCACATCTTAGTGACAACAGGGTGACTATATGGAACAATAAGGAATGATAATCATGATAATGTAACTTCATGATAACAACATCATTCACACAACAATTAACATAATCTAATAAGACAATATCTTATTTAACTTTGTTAACAATGATGAGAACATACAACATTGAGAACAAACAACATTGATTAACACAATACAATTGATTACTATTGAACTGTCTGCATTATATCATTTCAATCATGTGCCATGTACTCAAGTTTGATCATTGTAAGTCCCTTCACAATTCGCTGACCAGTTAGTTTGATGTGACTAAACCGACGATAGCATAGTGGTACCATAGGTTTGACAAACCTCTAGCTTGTAGGGCTAGTATGTTGATCGTATTGATTCATTGGCTGGTAACATATGACCGGTGACAGGGCAACTTCAAGTCAGGGTCTGGAAAGCGACACATGGTGCTATTAATCTACAGTTATAATTGTAATTAATCCATCGATTTCTATTGACTAGTAGACTGAGGAATTGATTTTCTCTCATGTCATATTACTGGTAATAGTTTCGATGAGGTCTCTGGGAATACAAAGTGGTAGAGGTAAATCGGGTGCATTGTAAACTGATTATGTGAGGATTGCAATGGATTCCTTTTAGGCTCTATGCACTCCAAGTTGAGAACAAATATCAAATGGTTAACTAACACTATTATTATTAACAGTAATTAACAGTTAACCCCACTAGTAATGGAATAATAACAAGCATCAGATTAAATTAATCTAATTTCCTTAACACATTGAGGGTTTATCAATACTTCGGTTTGATAATTAAACTCCTCTTACTATATTATTCTACACCTGATACAACGGGTGATGAACATAGTCGGACGGGTGAAATGAAATGGGTATCTATAGTTGTATTGCAAGTAGTGTGGAGTTCTATTAGTTATGTGGTGGGATCTTGGCTGGGGCTTGGTTCCCCTACATATGCCCTATATATAAGCATAACTAATAGGATAAGATACCAGTTGTAAATATAACAATGGAGAGACCATTGTGTGAATGGGTGAATCAAACAACTTACAAGTAACAAGTATAACATTGTGATTGTGTGTGTGAACAATGCCAGGTTTTCAATTATCAAAACTTATGAACTCACCAACCTAGTGTTCACTTTGTTTAAATGCGTGTTTTCTCAGGTGACGAACATGTGTAGTTGCTTATATTCAAGAACTAAGCTAGTGGACTTTTAGAAGACCTAGCTTCATTTTGTGTTGCTTACTTTTGGATGACAAAACAGTGAATCATCTTTTGTATATCTTGTACAGTTACAAGATATAAACTCATTGATTCTTTTGATTACATTTACTTAGTTAAATTATAAGGAAACAATGTAATTTAACTTTGTAATTCTATTTCATTGTCATGTTAGCATTTCTCATTTATTTATCATGTGCTATGCAAACAATCTGATCATTTCGATTATCAAACGATATCACGCCCTGGGAACCTTCCGCCCGACGGGAAAGTCGATCCAGCCCGCCGGCTCGGGGTGTGACAGACTGGTATCAGAGCCATGGTAATAGAGAAATATAGGTCATATTACTTAAACGGTTTGGCCTAGACTATAACCTAGGGACCCTCATGTAGAGATCATATGACATAGGATTCCATTTGCATGTGTCTTCTGCGTCTGATCACTGCACTAACCGATTTCCTTTCGGTTATGATCAGAATGCCACCAAGAAGACCACCCGCTTTACTTCCACCACCACCAGACGGTTCAGCTCCTCATTCATCGACACCGACACCCCCTGACTCCCCTGCACAACCACCTCCTCCTCCTCCGCCACCGCCTGCTCACGAGTTGGATCCTGCCACCATAGCACTGGCCACACTGCTGACCAGTCAACTGAGGGAGGTGATCCCTGACATGATGAATAGGATCAACAGCAAAAACAGTAACAACATAGCCAACTCATCTGGAGAATGCAGCGGTAACACCCGACACCATCAGGACTAATCCTACAAAAACTTTGTAGGATGTAAGCCACCGAGTTTCAGTGGCATCGGATTGATCCAATGGATCGAAAAGATGGAAACAACTCTCGACATTAGTGGCTATCCTGATCAGCACAGGGTGAGATATGTTGCCGGTTCATTCAACAAACGAGCGTTGACTTGGTGGAATGCTCAAGTCCATATTAGGGGCAGGGATGAGGCTTAGTATATGCCATGGGATGACTTCAAGGCTATGCTGTGGGCACAGTTTTGCCAAAGGAATGAACTCAAGAAGGTTGACATTGAACTGCTCAATCTTGTCATGATTAGTGCTGGGCATCTGGCCTACACCACCCGTTTTCATGAGTTAGCTACTTTGGCACCGGACGTGGTCCTAACTTTGAAGAAGAGGATAGAGCGGTACGTTGGTGGATTACCGTCGTGTATCCAAGGGCATGTGATATCTGCCCATCCTACTACCATGGAGATGGCTGTTACTCTGTCAGCAACATTGACAAATGTAATGGTTGCCTCCGGGGCACTCAAGAAAGAAGCTCACTTAGCTAAGGTTGGAACTTCAAGAAGGCCGGACAAGCGCCCGGCCAAGAAACAGAAAGTGGTCAAGAATTTTGCTGCGACCACTCAAACACCGATGATCAACCAACCGCCACCACTACAGATCAAGAGGCCCTACACTGGCACTGCACCATTGTGTAACACCTGCCAGTATCATCATTTACCAGACACCCAGTGCAAGCAATGCACTAACTGTGGAAAGTTTGGTCACTGGGCCAATCATTGCAGGAGCACGGGGGCTCCGAACAGAAACAACAATGCAGCTACTGCTACTGCTGCTGCTGCTGATCACAGGTCTTGCTACAACTGTGGCAAGCCTGGACACTTTTCTTGGGATTGTCCCAAGAAGAATCAGCAAAGGGCTCCAGCAGCACGAGGTAGAGCCTTTCAGATTGGAGCGGCTGCTGCTCGACAAGACCCGAATGTGGTCACGGGTACGTTTCTCTTATCTGGCTTATATGCATCCATATTATTTGAAACTGGTGCGGATCAGAGTTTTATCTCATCCGACTTTGCATGCCATCTTAATCATGTTGAGGAATCTTTAGACTCCCCTTATACTATTGAGATAGAAAACGGCAAACAGATAACGGTAGACACAGTACTTAGGAATTGCCCACTAACACTTGGTGATCACCCATTTTCCATCGACTTGATACCTATGCAACTAGGCAGTTTCGATATCATTGTCGGAATGGATTGGCTATCTCTTAACAGAGTTCAGTTCATCTGTTCCGAAAAGCTACTACGTATTCCAGTCGAGAAAACGATTAGATCTTGGAAATTCATGGAGATCAAGCAAACCGCAGTGTCAAGATAATATCGTCCATGAAGGCTCGCAAGTGTTTACGAAAGCAATGTATTGCATTTCTAGCTCACGTGGTCAAGAAAGACAAGAAAGCAATCAAGATTCAAGACATACCAATTGTGAAACACTATGCGGACGTGTTTTCGGATGACTTACCAGGACTGCCACCCGACAGATCGGTGCAGTTTTGAATAGATTTGATTCCGTGAGCGACTCCTGTAGCTAAGTCTCCTTATAGGCTTGCACCATTTGAAATGCAGGAGTTGTCCAATCAATTACAAGAGCTACTCAACAAACGATTCATCCGACCGAGCTTTTCCCCATGGGGAGCTTCGGTTCTCTTTGTTAAGAAGAAGGATGGATCTTTCAGGATGTGTATCGATTTATGAGAGCTCGACAAACTCACCATCAACAATCGGTACCCGTTACCGAGTATTGATGATTTGTTTGATCAATTACAGGGAGCTCAGTACTTTTCAAAGATAGACCTGCGATCAGGTTATCATCAGCTCTGGATTCAAGAGGAAGACATACCAAAGACGGCCTTTCGTATCCGATACGGTCACTACGAATTTCTGGTGATGCCATTCGGATTGATGAACGCACCGGCATTGATCATGGATTTAATGAACCGGGTGTGCAAGCCGTACTTAGATCAGTTCGTTATCGTCTTTATTGATGATATACTAATTTATTCAAGAAATGAGAAGGAACACGAACAACCTCTCAGGACAGTCTTGGAAGAACGACTCTATGCCAAATTCTCCAAGTGTGAATTCTGGCTAAGAGAAGTTCAGTTCTTGGGTCACGTGATTAACAGTAATGGTATTCACGTGGATCCTGCAAAGATTAAAGCAATCAAGAACTTGGATGTGCCTACAACGCCGACTGAAATCAGATCATTCTTGGGATTGGCAGGTTATTACAGGAGATTCATTTTGAATTTCTCTAAGATAGCCTTGCCTCTCACCAAACTCACACATAAGAGTGAACCTTTTGTGTGGACAAAGAAACAAGAAGAGGCATTCCAGACATTGAAACAAAGATTGTGCAATGCTCCTATCTTAAGACTCCCAGAAGGCAATGATGACTTTGTAGTATACTGTGATGCTTCCCATCAGGGACTCGGATGTGTTTTAATGCAACGAGACAAAGTCATTGCTTATGCCTCAAGACAGTTGAAGATACACGAGAAGAATTACACAACACATGACTTAGAACTGGGAGCTGTTGTCTTTGCTTTAAAGATTTGGAGACACTACCTATATGGTACCAAATGCACTATCTTCATAGATCACAAGAGTTTACATCACATATTTGATCAGAAGGAGCTTAACATGAGACAGAGACGTTGGGTTGAGCTCCTGAACGATTACGATTGTGTGATCAAATACCATCCGGGCAAAGCAAATGTTGTTGCAGATGCTTTGAGTCGAAAGGAAAGAGTCAAACCCTTGCGCGTTTGAGCAATGGGAATGACCGTGCAAACAAGTTTGAGAGATCAAATCATACAAGCACAACAAGAGGCAATGGCAATAGACAACTTGAAACGATAGCTCTATTGTGGAGCCGAAAACCATTTCAAGACAAAACAAGATGGAGTTATTTACTTTCAGGATCGTGTTTGGATCCCGGCTGTAGATGAACTTCAAACACTTATACTTGACGAGGCACACAAGACACGTTACTCTATTCATCCTGGTGCCGATAAGATGTACCAAGATCTTAGGTCGTTTTATTGGTGGCCGGGAATGAAGAAAGATGTTGCCACTTATGTTGGCAAATGCATCACATTTGCCAAAGTCAAAGATGAACACCAGAAACCTTCGGGTTTGTTGGAACAACCTGAGATACCACAATGGAAGTGGGAATAAATAGCTATGGATTTATTACAATGCTACCCCGCACTTCCAGCGGACATGATTCGATTTGGGTCATCATTGACCGGTTGACCAAGTCCGCCCATTTCTTGCCGATCAGAGAAACCTACAAGATGGAAAAGCTAGCAAGACTCTATGTTGATGAAATAATAGTGCGGCACGGAGTGCCATTGTCTATTATTTCTGACCGGGACATTCGATTTACATCGCGGTTCTGGCAATCATTGCAACAATATCTAGGGACAAGTTTCAACTTGAATACCGCTTATCGTCCACAAACGGATGGACAAAGTGAGCAAACCATTCAAACCCTAGAGGATATGTAAAGGACATGCATCCTAGACTTCGGTGGAAATTGGGATAAACATTTACCACTCATTGAGTTCTCCTACATCAACAGCTACCACAGCAGCATCGGATGTGCTCCTTTTGAAGCGCTATATGGTAGAAAATGTCGGTCTCCAATTGGTTGGACCGAAGTGGGAGACAACAGAATTACTGGGCCCGAACTTATTCAGGAGACTACTCATAAGATAGCTCAGTTACAACAGAGACTACAAGCAACACGTAGCCGCCAAAAGAGTTACGCAGACAAACGGCGAAAGCCTTTGGAATTCGAAGTGTGTGACCGAGTTATGTTGAAAGTGTCCCCATGGAAAGGTGTAGTTCGTTCTGGGGCTAAAGGAAAATTAGCACCGAGGTATGTCAGACCGTTTGAGATAACTCAACGCATAGGTCTTGTGGCGTACAGACTCAAACTCCCTGATGAACTCAGTGGAGTACATGATGTATTTCGCGTATCAAATCTCAAGAGATGTCTCGCTGATAAATCATTGATCATACTGTTGGAAGAAATACAAGTTGATGAACAGTTACATTTCATTGAAGAACCTATAGAGATTATGGATCGTGAAGTCAAGAGACTGAAGCGAAGCCGTATCCCAATTGTAAAGGTTCGTTGGAACTCCAAACGCGGACCAAAATTTACCTTGGTGCGTGAGGATCACATGAAGACAAATTATCCCCACTTGTTTGTGAAGTAGAGACCGACATTGATGCTTAAATTTCGGGACGAAATTTCTTTAACAAGGGGAGACTGTGACATCTAGTACCTGATCGTCCGGCAAGTTCGTACGGTACATGTACTTTCACCATTTACTGTGTGTAAATACAATTGCATGAACAGGGTTTGTGATAACATGATTCATAATAGAAGAAACAGTTGTACGTATTTAAGTGAAAACTTTAATACCGTAAGTACAACAACTCATGATAAACAATAGTTGTTTGTGTTTAGGTGAAAACCTAAGTACAGTTAATACAACAAATCAAGATATACAACAGTGTACAAGTAAACAACAAGAACATGTCGGTTGCGATCTGATATCCGTAGACGACAGGAATCAGATTGCCGACAAATCAGTACGAAAACAATGTGAAAACAGGAAGTTAATTGAGTCCGTCAGTGAGGAAATACAATTCAAACACAATTACAGTGTCATTTCAGAATAACGAACTGACAGTTTGTTTGCGTGGGTGACGATTCACACAAACATATCTGTGAGTTTAACGTTCTGAAATAATGACTGAAAAGTAGAAAACAAGAATCAGAAAGCAATACCATCGTCGTGCTCGCTCGGGTGACGGTTCAAACGAATTCGCGCGAAGGCGACGCGATCTGACGAAACGAAACCGATAAACGATACGAACGAAATAATTCAAGGAAATATAATTTAAAAGATTTACTAGGAATAACCACCTTTAAAATATTTAAAATAAATCCTTATTATTTGAAATACGTAAAATGCGCGTTACGTTCCGGAAACACAACGAAAACACGAACCAAACGAAAAAAACGAACCCGAACATGCCCGGGGTATATAAACCCTAATTAAGGGCTTTCGTCCTCATTTCCCTCTTCCTTTCTTTCTCTAAAATCCTCCAACTGGAGTTTTCTCTCTCTAGAGCTTCTTCACCTTCAAACCTCCATAACTTGAGCAATTCTTAACCAAATCACCTCATTCTTGAACCAAATAGAAGCTACAAACATCCTCTGTTAGGAAGTACAACCGATCTGAAGTTTTGTCCAGCCACACTCGAGATAAAGAAGCTTAAAGGTTCGGGAAACTTAGGGTTTTCACTTTTGTTTGTGCACTAACCTCTAATCGGTCTTGGATCCACCACCACGCCACCTATACCCTTGAGGACCCCTCATCGTGTAGCACTAACTTGGAGCCAGCTTAGATCCAAGGAAAAAGATAGTGAAGAGTGGCAGGTCGCGAAGGAGGTTAGGTTGGCCGAACCTTTGAGCTGCAAGGGTTAACCGAACCCATCTGGCAAACCTACCTTTGGCCGAACCTCTTGACTAACGAACCTCCTGCCCGAAGAACCTTGATGATTGCCGAACCTCCCTTCGTGCGAACCTGTCACCCACTGAACCTGCAGTGGCCATCACGCTCACCGAACCTGCTTTCTAGCCGAACCTTCATGCATGCGAATCTGGGAAAGCCACGAACCCCTCTGGATCACCGAACCTTTGCTGTAAACCCAAGGCCTCACGAACCTCCTATTGCCGAACCATCTCATAGTCACGAACCCTGGCCGACCGAACCTTGGACATGCGAACCATCAGCCGAACCCCATGTTTTGGAACCAAGATGGCCGAACCTGGACAAGGGGCGAACCTGGGAGGCTGTTATTTCGATCACAGGTTCATCACCAGCAGCCTGGGCCCATTGTTATGGGTTCGGGTCAACATAATCATACGGCCCATGAAATTCTTTTGGCCCAGTAGTATTCGCTCGGCCCATATATCAAGCTCACACAACCATTCGGCCCACATGATTAATATGAAAAAAAAACGTTTGAAACTAATAGGAGAACTAGCATGCATGGTAATCATGGTGTTATTACTACAAAGGTGGTATAATTCTTGGATTTAATACATTCATAACATTTAAAACATGATAATTTTACACACGATTGGATCTAAGGTTATAGACAAAGCATGCTAACCTTAATCTAATTGGATTAAGTATTGTTAGAATCAACAATAGGAAACAAGGGCCGAATGAGGACCGAGACTCACATGTGTTAGCCAACTTTAGGGCTAACACCTACACGCACACAAATCGATTATAATTGATACTTACAAGTTACAAACAACATGAAATCAATACAGGAACGTGAAATCAACAACAAAGTACAACAAAGAGCGCATGCATTTCTTGTTTATACATAGTCAACCACTTCAATAGCAAGGTGAGTTCATACGCCCCCTTTTCTAATCTTAACTGATTTTAAACTCTCAGGGCTGAGAAACATGCTTAACTTTTATTTATTTAAAAGTTTTAGTTTAACATATTGCTTATACTTTCATTAGATAATATGGCTTGACTTATTATCATTTGTCATTGTATGCATGCTTGTATGATCATGATATGATAGGAACAACTAAGATGAATATGATAATATAACTTCATAACTCATCAACACAATAGAATAACATAGTTGTAAGATTATATCTTACAACACTTAGTTATTCTTACAAGAACGAACATTGAGATAATCACAGGTGAACATGATGACAACGACCACAAAACACATGAATCATATGAAGATAATATATCTTCATAATATCATTTAACACCAGAGTTAACTAAGTGTAATAAGACAAGTGCTTATAACACTTAGTTTACAACTCATCACATATTACAAGATAACATGAAACAAGTATCATCCACCACCTGAGTCGACTAAGTGTAGTAAGACTAGTTCTTACCATATCTTAGTGACAATAGGGTGACTATATGGAACAACAAGGAATGATAATCATGATAATGTAACTTCATTATAACAACATCATTCACACAACAATTAACATAATCTAATAAGACAAGATCTTATTTAACTTTGTTAACAACGATGAGAACATACAACATTGAGAACAAACAACATTGATGAACACAATACAATTGATTACTATTGAACTGTCTACATTATATCATTTCAATCATGTGCCATGTACTCAAGTTTGATCATTGTAAGTCCTTTCACAGTTCGCTGACCAGTTAGTTTGATATGACTAAACTGACGATAACATAGTGGTACCATAGGTTTGACAAACCTCTAGCTTGTAGGGCTAGTATGTTGATCGTATTGATTCATTGGCCGGTAACGTATGACCGGTGAGAGGGCGACTTCAAGTCAGGGTATGGAAAGCGACACATGGTGATATTAATCTGCAGTTATAATTGTAATTAATCCATCGATTTCTATTGACTAGTAGACTGATGAATTGATTTTCCCTCATGTCTTATTACTGGTAAATTAGATGCATTGTAAACTGATTACGTGAGGATTGCAATGGATTCCTTTTAGGCTCTATGCACTCCAAGTTGAGAACAAATATCAAATGGTTAACTAACACTATTATTATTAACAGTGATTAACAGTTAACCCCACAAGTAATGGAATAATAAAAAGGATCAGATTAAGTTAATCTAATTTCCTTAACACATTGAGTGTTTATCAATACTTCGGTTTGATAATTAAACTCCTCTTACTATATTATTCTACACATGATACAACCGGTGATAAACAAAGTCGGACGGGTGAAATGAAATGGGTATCTATAGATGTATTGCAAGTAGTGTGGAGTTCTATCAGTTATATGGTGGGATGTTGGCTGGGGCTTGGTTCCCCTACATATGCCCTATATATAAGGATAACTAATAGGATAAGATATCACTTGTAAATATAACTATGGAGAGACCATTTGTGTGAACGGGTGAATCAAACAACTTACAAGTAACGAGTTTAACATTGTGATTGTGTGTGTGAACAATTCCAGGTTTTTGATTATCAAACCTAGTGTTGAATTTGTTTAAATGCATGTTTTCTCAGGTGACGAACAGGTGTAGTTGCTTATATTCAAGAACTAAGCTAGTGGAATTTTAGAAGACCTAGCTTCATTTTGTGTTGCATACTTTTGGATGACAAAACAGTGAATCATCTTTTGTATATCTTGTACAATTACAAGATATAAACTCCTTTATTCTTTTGATTAGATTTACTTAGTTAAATTTTGAGGAAACAATACAATTTAACTTTGTAATTCTATTTCATTGTCATGTTAGCATTTCTCATTTCTTTATCATGTGCTATGCAAACAATCTGATCATTTCGATTATCAAATGATATCACGCCCCATGAACCTTCCGCCCGACAGGAAAGTCGATCCAGCCCGCCGGCTCGGGGTGTGACAAGCATGGACATCCAAAAACTTTGAAAAAGGAGATAAGAGGCTTTATTTTATGAAGGGCTTCATAGGCAGTTTTGTTATGTGTTTTTACAATATGAACTCTATTTAAGACATAACAAGTAATGTTTACTGCCTTAGCCCAGAAGACAAAGGTAATCTTGAGCGTGCAAGCATGGTCCTTGCAGCCTCAACAAGTGTCCTATTGTTCCTTTCCACAACTGTATTTTGAGCAGGAGTTCTAGGAACACTGTATTGCCTAAGGATTCCTTTAGAAGTACATAACTCATCAAGAACGTGGTTCTTAAATTCAGTACCATTATCACCTTTTATTACCTTGACAGGAAGACCAACTTAGTGATAAGGGCTTTAATTTTATCAGAAGTCCCATCTTTGCTGTATTGAAGGAAGGTCCAGCAAAATCTTGGGTAGCCATCTACAACAACTAGACAATATCTCTATTTATCTAAGCCAGCTACTTTCACAGGACCGAAAAGATCGATGTGAAGCATATTAAGAAAGTCAGATGTTTTAGATTCCTCAATAGAGTTATGTGATGATTTATGTTTCTTTCCTTTCAAGAAAGATTCACACTTTCCTTCAAAATGGAATTCTTTTGAAGGTAATCCTCTTACAAGTTAAAGTGTAGAAAGCTAATGAAGAGTTTGGTTATTTAGGTGACTGAATCTTGTGTGCCAAAGGGCAGTTTGAGAAGATGAAGCTTTGGCTATGAGACATGTGGTAATTGAAGATTGAGAGTCAGATGTCTTGTCAACAACATAGACATTTACATTTCTCTTAGCCGTTAGAAGAGTGTGTTGGTCTATAGGACCTTTATTTTTGAGTTTATTTCTTGAGAAAGAATTTGGTAGCCGTCTTTGGTGAAAAATGAACTGTAATTTTTGTCTGCCAGTTGAGACACACTTAAGAGATTAAAATTGAGGTTTTCAATTAGACTGACATCTTTAAAATGCAATTTTCCACTAAGGATAGAACCAGACCCAACTTTCCAACCTTATGAATTATTTCCAAAGGAAACAGATACTCCATTCTTTGGAATGAGATTATTAAGAATAGATCTGCAACAAGTAATATGCCTAGAGCCTCCGCTGTCCACATACCATAAATGATTCCGGTTTGAAGAAGCTCTCTTCATACATAGGATTAAATGCAATAGGTTAGATATGGGTCATTGTTTATTTTGGACAAGAAGAAAAACATTTTAAGAGTTCAATTATTTCTACTACACATTATTCATCAGTTTCTGCATCATCTGAATCAGTTGTTGTTGATGTTGATACAGAATATTATCTGTGAATCCACATTAGGTGAATTCACAATAGCTGGTGGATAATGAACATAATTCACTGTAGCGTAGGAAGATGGTGTGCCAAGGATTGAAGGTCTAGGAATTGAAGCCAAGAGTGGAGGTGAGAAAAAGTATGGATGATGATTTGGCTTTATTGTGTTTCTAGCACCTTGTTTACTCCCTTTCTTCGCCTTTTTAATTTATTAGGGGTGTCCATTTAGATGAAGAGGCTTGGTCAGCTTTCAACTTTTCTCTTATCTTCTCAAAAGGAGTTTTTGTCCTGCATTTTTCGGTAGAATGGTTGTATTTTAAACATTTTAAGCAACCAGAAGATAAGGATGAGTAGTTTGGAATGAAAGGTTTATTAGACTTCATCATTGGGTAGGGAGGATGAGGATGACAAGTAGAAACTTTATATCAACCATAGGCCTTTTTCCTTTGTCAAGGATAGCCTTTGAATCAACAGTGGTTTCCTTTATTTCTATATCTTCAAAACTTTGAGTAAGGCTCATAGTAGGAGAAGTCTCTTTCTGTTCTAAAGAGTTTTTTGTTTGAACATCATCCACATGTGTTTCTTTAGGTATTTCTGGGTTTGTTTTAGTGGGATACACAAACTTTTGAAATTTCCCAGCTTGATACACCCTTGGAGGTGAGTTCATTATTACAGGAATTTCATCTAGAAGGAAGGTGGGAGAGACAGGTTCAAGAACCTTTTCTTCCACATTATTATCAATTGGGGCATAATTTTCTTATGGGTTGGTTAGATTGTACCCATTTCTAAATTGGCCTTGCTGTGAACTTGCTTGCTAAGAAGCATTCTAAACCCTTTGCAAAATTCGACCCACTTTTCACAGCTCACCTTGGTTTGGGCCAGTTCATCTTTACATGCGCAGTATTTTTCTTGTTGAATTTCAAACAGTTCTTGTAAGTTGGTCCTTTCAGTTTTTAGGACAGAAATCTGACCATCTTTATTTTTATTATTTTCTCTACTTCTAGATTTTTATTGACCAATTGTTGTTCAATTTCTTGATTTAGTTGTTGTAACAAAAGGTTGGTCTTTTTCATTTTAGCAAATGCTTCAATGCAAGCATTGGAACATAGCTTTTCTAGAGTAGCAGAAGATACCTGAGCATCAGAAGCATTAGTATCAGGATGGTTATAAGAGGTTGGGTTTTCACCAATAGCCATTAATGCAAAGTTTGTATGCTCATTGGTCATAAAAGCATAGCCTACATCATCAGGCATGCTGCTCCAATCTACATACTCTTGGGTAAAGAGAGCAGGTTGGTTTGATTGGGCTGTTTGGACAGCTGGGCGTAGTGTGTTTATTTGGGAGGCAGAGGGTGAGATAAGTTGAAGTGGTGCAGGTGTAAGATGATACATTCTGCTATTAGCGGCTTGTACATACTGAACATTGTGTGAAGGCGAATTTTAAAAAATATGAGCTGTGGCCTGAGTGGTATTGTGTTTTGGAAAGTGAGAAAAAGATGAAGAGAAAGGAGCTGATGAAGAGTGAGTGTTAAGGAAGGTTGCATAAGGTGAAAAGGAGTTGTTAGGGGCATTTCTGCATTCCCTAGCAAAATGTCCTCTGCCATGACATCTGTAGCACTGAACATTCGATTTTTTTAGACCAAT
Source organism: Mikania micrantha (assembly GCA_009363875.1). Lineage (NCBI taxonomy): Eukaryota > Viridiplantae > Streptophyta > Magnoliopsida > Asterales > Asteraceae > Mikania > Mikania micrantha. The sequence continues at coordinate 23,376,464 of CM018694.1, read as the reverse complement.
TTTGGTTTTACCATGGATACAGGGAAGCTTTCTCTCTATCCTTTTGTATAATTTATTGGTTCTCATAGTCAAAAGGGCAAGTTGATGTAAAATGTCCATCTCTTCCAATTCATCACTTGGAATCTGATGGAGATCATCCATGATGAAACACAACTTGTCAGGGGTGAAAGAAGGGTCATCACATGAAAAGAAAGTAGAAGTGGTGCGAGTAGAAAAGTCAATATGTTCATCAGAACTCTGATTAGCATTCTCAGAGTTATGACTTAGAAGAGCAGTGTTGCCTTAAACATACTCTTCGATTGATTTACTAGACTTTATTAACTTTCTTTTCTGGTCAATCTCACGCTAAAAAATGTGCAGATTATCATGGAGTTGGGTAAGTGTAAGATTGCCAAAGTCTGGCAAAGATCTCAAAAACAATAGGGTAGGTTTACAACTTGTCCCGGAGAGATCTTAGAAAACGGTTAAGGACCATGTTGATTTGGTAGACTTGACCCGCAAGTTTTAGTTCACTTAGAAGAGATGTGAACCTTTCAAACTGTTGAGTCAATGACTCATTATATAATAGAGAAAAAGTTTCATATTGTTGAGCTAATATTTCCCTAGTATTAGCTAAAACATGGCATCCCACAAGTGTTTATCTGACTCATGGTGAGGGAGACTAGGGTAGATCACATTCGGGAGAGCCATGTCCAGCTGAGCATGTGCCTTAGCATCAAGCTCTAGCTTTAGGAAGTCTTCCTCGGTGTAGTTGCGAGGATTCTTGGGACCAGTTTCGGTGTCCAGGACCATGGGCTTATGCGGCCCGATCATAACTGACTTCCAACAACCCGTATGGTTGTTAGATTGGAAATGCAACATCCTCCTCTACCAAATGTTATATTAATGTCTTACCTGTATAGGTGGTTTGGTTGCAGAACCCTTGTTGTGAGGATCAAGAGTGAATGTTTCTGCCATTTGGACACAAACAGTATCAGAGAATAAATAGAATAATGATTTCTCAAGATTGTTTGATTGAATGGTTTTGAAAGTACTTAGTTCTAAACCAAGCACCTACAGAAACTGAAAACAGATGAAGCAAAAGAGAAAACAAAGGTTAAACGAGACTAAAAAACCGCATATTAGAGAGAGCTTTGAGTTTTACACTTGATGGTTAAACCAAGACTAAATAACATGGCTCTGATATCAATTGTGGAACCTTGATGAGCTACTTAACCAGGAATATCAACTTTAGACTCAAGGTCAATGTCTAGGTATTCACTCCCTCTTAAGTTGAACACTTAGTTATTTTTAGGTTGTTTAGTATTTCTAGAATAGGAGTAGACATAAGAATAGAAGAAGGAATTTTCAGGGAATTCAGTTCAAATATTTCTGGGGATGTTAGGGTATAAATACCCAACATTCAATGTTACAGGATAAGAGATAATAGGACAAATAGCTGATAGAAATACAGACACTGAAACAAAAAAAATGTACAACAACAAATATAAAAGTCAACAACTACAAAAACAAGGGTCTTCAGGTCTTCTTCCATGGTTGTGATCAGTTGTTATGTCTTTAGTGGTTGAACCACGGAAGCTATTCTGCGGTTGTTGATTCTGTTGTTGTCTTCAAGACCTGACTTGCCGTTGTTGCCTCCACTATTGGATCCGTTATTGTTGGATACGCTGTTAGTTTGCGGTTGAGAGACAGTGGTTAAGAGCATGTGTCCGTGGTTAGGCATTCCGCGGTTGTTATCCCGTTGTTTAGCTTCATAGCGGTTTTGCTCATCACTACTTATTTTTTTAACAAAAAGGATCTTAGCTGATCTTGAAGCAACTGGCCTTGAAGGAGAAGAGTTGATCAAGGTATATCAAGATCAGATAAACCTGATTGTTCAAGAACTAGATAAATCTTATCAAGCTGAGAGGGAGAACATTATAAAGTTGTTGTTAAATGAAGGTAAGTACAAAGTAAAACCTTCATGAATTGGGATATCACAAGCCTGAGGAAGGAAGCTGAACAGCCCTTATGTCCTCTGGAGCTTTGCAGACCAAGAAAGATGCACCCAATACAATAATTGATCAATTGTTGAATAACTCTTTGGAAATAACTAATGATGGTCATCCATCCTTTGATGGCAAGCTCAATCCATTGATAGACGTTGATGAAGAAATCAAACTTGACCTGTTGAGAAACTACGAATCTCATCAGCATGCTGTAATCAAAAAGGAACTTGATTCGAGGGACCAAATCAAAAGAGGAGATATATTTTAAACACAACCTCTTTTCCTTACTCATTCTAGAGTTGGAATCAAAAGGTGGTTCTTTGATAAGTTTTCTATCTAGATAACCATTGAAAGACTCAATGGGTTAAGAACCTCCTTTACAAACTGGGATTCCATCTTGAACCTCTCCAAGAATGATCTGAAATTCTTGTTGCACATAACTTTAGAGAATTCTAATATGAACTATGAAGTGTTACAGTTTGTGCGCAATCTCAGGGATCAAATCAAAATGATCCAAAGTTAACGATAAGTGGTTTTGCCTTCATCAGTCCAGAGGGAGATTGTTAGAAAAATAAGGACTGATGAGCCTCAATCACACTCTCCAGCCTGTGAAGAAATAAACATTGCAGCCACACAACTGAATAACAACCGCAGATAGTTCGTAAAAGAAGAATCACGAGCCCTTTTCATATCGGAAGACAATAGCTGATCTTTTTATCGAAAGAAAACAGTTGATTGAAGACAACTACTGAGTCAGAAGACTACGAATTCGGAAGACAACTACTAACAATTGTTGATCAGTTTCCGAAGATTACTTTCTGAAGAATAACCACTTATCACTCAACAACTACTTCCACCTCGGAATGACGGAAGACTGAAGACCTTCTGAAGACTTACATTTCCGTTGTTGTTGACTTTGTATTAGTTGTTGTAATTCTCTGATTGTATCAGTGTCTATAACAGTTCAGCTATTTGTCTCATTGTTTTTGTCATGTAACATTGAATGTTTGGGTATTTATACCCCAACATTCCGTGCATTACTTGATTGTTTTTACTGAAAATTTCTTATGCTCCTATTATGTTTTCTCCTTCTCCATCAAACTAATCAACCTGAAAATAACTATGTGTTTGACTTAAGAGGGAGTGAATACCTAGTCTTTGACCCTAGAGTCTAAAGTAGGCCTCACGGTCCAACAGTCTACACATCCCCTGGAGAATGGGTTTTCAAAAGGAAAGGTTGATAGCGCTTTGTTCATCTTGAAGAAGAATGATGATGATATTATAATTGTGCAAATTTATGTTTATGACATTATTTTTGGAGCAACCAACGAACAATTATGCAAGGAATTTCAAGCGTTTATAAAGAAAAAAATTAAGATGAGTGGAATGGGAGAACTTGCATTCTTTCATGGGATTCAAGTTGATTAGAAGAAGGAAGGATTGTTCATATATTAGAGTAAATATGTACATGACATCTTGAACAAGTTCCAGATTAATGATTGTACATATATTTCTACCCGTATATGTACAAATCATAATTTAAGGAATGATGAGAATAGTATAGATCTTGATCAACATCTATATCGTTCTATGATTGGTTCTCTAATGTATTTAACTGGCTCTAGACCCGACATATATTTGTTGTTTGTTTGTGCTCTAGGTTTCAAGCCAAATTAAAGGACTCATACATCAAATTGGTGAAACGTATTTTTCGCTATCTCAAGGAAAACCAAGTATTGGACATTAGTACCCTGATGATGATAGTATGAATTTCATTGCATTTTTAGATTCTGATTATGGTGGTTGTTACCTTGATAGTAAATCAAAAACTGGGGATTGTCAATTTTTTAGCAATAAACATTTAACCTGGCATGTAAGAAGCAACTTACTGTAGCTATATCCACTTGTGAGGGTGAGAATGTTGCTGCTTCAAGTTGTTGTTCTCAAGTTATTTGGATACAACAACATATGCGATATTACGATTTAAAATTTACTACAACTCCTATTTTTTCGATAATATAGTTGCCATAGCCATAACTGAAAATCCAGTTTCACACAAAAGAACTAAGCACATTGATATAAGACATCATCTTATTCGGGATTTTTCTGAGAAAAAAAGTTAATCAAACTTTGAAAATAGACATGGTTAATAGCATTGTTGATATTTTCACAAAAGCTTTTGATTCAGCCCGATTTTCTACTTTTGTAAAAAGAATTGGGATGTTCAATTTTGATTGCATGTTTTGAAAATTACACTTGAAAGTTTATTTTGTTTTAGTTTAGTGTTTACTTTTACTTTATGACAAATGATAGGAATTTGACTTATTCTGAATTAAGATTTACTAAATTTTTAGAATTAAAGTTTATCAAATTTATGAATAGGAAAATGGTAGAGTTAATTTGTGTATTGAAGCATATAAGTGATATATGATTAAGTTAAGCATTTTAATTTGAGAACAGGACACGCTTAGATACTTTGACTTAAGTGATACTAAGAAAAAAATTAAATAAATGCCATGATTTAGTTAGATTTCCTTCTTAAAATATATTTGCACTAACTTATTTCAACTAAAATGAATTGAGAGTTGATATATATATATATATATATATATATATATATATACAAATAATGCCATCAATGATCTTTATTACATATTCTGAATTTCCTTTGTTATATGTTGATATAGACATGGAAATTCATAGCATTCATTAAGTCATATGTATAGTGACTCTTTGTTGTGTGTTCACATAGACCTATTCTCACTAGTGCATTTCATTATTTTACTGATCTAAAAGATTAATCAAAATGAAAAAAAATTAAATTTCATTAATTTATTACGTATGTAAAAAGATCAATGGCAATGTATATTATATCCTCAATAAATTCTGAGTTTGAATAGGTTTATATCTATTAGGTGTGGGATCCATTGAATTTCATGATTAATTAAAATTGTCAAAGTGAACAAGGCTTAGTTTTTGCTTTACTTATACTATTCTATGTTATATCTGAATAATCAAAGGTTAATATGATTCCATTTTTATGCATACTTATTTGATAAATTTTTAGAAATTTTAATAAAGATAGGTTACTTATGATTTCATATAGATTTTTCAATGATTTTATTAAAAAGTCAAAAAGATTTTATTTTTAGTAGATTTTATTAAACAAAAATTCAAAAATATTTTACATTTCCCTTTTCAAGTGTGTTTTTCTTAATTTTTCACAAAAGATGTTTTTGATATTTAGTTTTGAAATTTTTAAGTTAAATTATTTTTGAAAAATTTAGAATCATTGAAATTGATAATATCAACAGATAGGTTCGATAAAGTGTCATCAATGCTATTATTATCGATGATAAATAGTGTCATCGATACTAATAGTATCGAAGCTTGAATAATGACTATAAAGTCTTCCAATACTATCAGTGTCGTCAGAAAAATATCGACAAAAGTACTGTGTGTTTTCATGAGAGTTCATTATCGATTTTGTTTAATCGTGGTGTTTGTGAGTTTTGCGATTTATCAATGTTCTTAACATCATCTTGTAATCATAATGGCCGGTAATGATCATGATTTTCACCATAAAATTTGTTGATTAATTTAGTCGAAGTTGTTGAACTTTAAATCTAATATTTGACTTAATGAGATTGACTTTTATAGGGCTTTTTGATCAAAATGACTAATCGAACATGTATCTGACTAATGTAATCATTTTTTCTCATAAATTTCATCATAGTTAGAATTTTGAAATTTTGAATTTGAATATGTTCATCTATCGATACAATTAGTCTCATCGATACTATTAGATTTGATATTAATGGTATCGATGGAAAGTCCTGAAATTTACTAAGTATGAGTATCGATACTAAGAGTATCGATACTAATAGTATCAATGGTTCCAGTACTTAGAATTTTTTTTGAAAATTTGAGCTTTTTGCAATTTTTTTACTAATGTTTGTTTGTTTGTGTTTTTGTTTTCAGGACAAAGGATGTACAATGATAAGCGTAATCCCATTGCTTTGCTAGATGAAGATTTAACGGAAGCTTCTATGTTCGTGAACATCATTACATTTCTAAAGCGATATAGGATTTTTCATGCTATATCAGCTAATCGTGTGATATGCATGAATCTATTTACTTCTTTCTGGGATCATGCTGTAGAATCGATCTTGATCAATCAACGGAATTCTATTAACAATCAAATCTATGCGGAATCTAGATTCGATCTATATGAATCAAGGATACACAATCACTTAGATAAACCTTATTTCATTAATCAATAGAATTTGATTACAATGAAATAAAACTAGAACACACAGTTCTCAAATCTCTCACAGGTTCTCTCCCTCTCTCAGATCTGTCACTCACCTACAAAAGACAGACAAACCTGCTATTTATACCAGATCAGACGAACCTAGCCGAACCATTAGGTTCGTCAGACGAACCTTTAGCTTCGCTGGACGAACCTTTACAAGACAAACCCTAGGTTCGCCGAACCTATACAAAACCTGCCTAGGTTCGTGGGCCAGACGAACCTTAGCAAAACCTATTTAACTTGTACAATTTTGAAAGAAACTATTACAAAATGTCCTAACAAACTCCCCCTTAATAGTTGCTTCAAAATCTTCAAAGTCTTTGTCTTCAACCTGCAATCTAAGTTCCACTTGATGATTGATCTTCACAAACATTGTCTGCAACACGAATAACAACTGACTTTGGAATATTTGATAGTCGTTCAGCTTCCATTTTTGCATCTCTTTCATCAATCTCTTTCTGCAATGCCATCAACTCAACATATAAGTAATTCACATCATCCCATTTGCATCCAGAATGAATTCCCAATGTATAACACATTCTTGCTATCATTTGAAATTGTACAACCATGTCTTTGTAGCTAACACCAACATCATGAAATCCTTCACTTGCATAGATTTCAACTTCATTGAGTAAATCAATATATTGTTTTGAACAGTTAACTAACCAGACAGGATCCAGCAATCTAATCACCCTCCACTTCTCATTTTCATTCAATAGAATAACAGCTTCAGAAGTTCGTTCATCATAGAACCAAAACTTGAAATAAGCATTCCAATTTTGTTCTATCTTTCTCAATCTTTGTCTAGAATAAACTTTTGGATTTGGATACACGTAGGAATTATGCTTCAGCACTGAAAATTGTGGAACCAACCAATTCCATCCAGACTTAGCTTCTTTCTTCAACAACTTCTCAAATCTTTCATTGTGTTCTGTCTGAATAGGGTTTAGCATTCTCAGTCTTGACAACTGCATACACTCAAAAGAAGGTAGAGACATAATATCAAATGCTTTCCCAAAGTATTGGCATCCATCAGTTCTTTTTACAACATAGCATCCTCTATTCTTCAACACTCCTGGAATATTATGAAAGTATCCATAACTCACAATTCTTCCTCTCATCTTGGATTTAGATCCAATCTTGAATCTTGAGAATTGTTTTGATTGATCATCTTGAACTTTTTCATCAAAAACTTCAACCATTTGCTTAAAAATCATTAAATGATCAATGATATACTTGTGTTCTTCTTGAATCTCTCTCCACATATCCATATGAGTCTTGATCTTTATTGAATCACCAGTTGTACTTGGAACTCTTTTCTGAACATAAATATCAAATATTTTCTTCAAAGTTTGCAAGTTATACAAATTTTCATCAATATAATCATCTTGTTCAACTTCAAAAGACTGATCTAATTCTCCAATTATCATTTTTCCTGAATCATTAGCACTTTGTAGACCATTGACTTTTATTCCAAACAACACAGCTAGATCTTCTTTTGAATAACCACCTTCAATCTCTCCTTCCTCCAAATCTCTAACTTCATTTCTTCCATTAGCTTTCTTGAATAAATCCATAAAGGTTGGCAATGACTTATCAACAATTCACTTTGGATATTCCAACTCTGTCAAATCTTCAATATCCTTAGCTTTCTCAGATGATACGGATGAAATTGGATTAACATCAAAAGTAATTCCAGAAGACTTGTAAATCACTATCGCTCCAGTTATACAATTCAATCTACTTGAACTTCCAACTCCAGTCATATCACCTTCATCATCTTCACTATCATCATTGAAAGCATTAAAGCTTGGATGTTCATCAACATCAGAGTCTTCCTAATTGACATTCTCTTCTTCTTCCTCATCATCAATATCAACATACACTGGATCAGCACTAGCACCAGTAGTTTCAGCTTGAGTTCCAGAAAGACTGACTTTGACTTGAATATCATTCATCTTTTGCTTCAACACTTGATTCTCTTTCTTTAACTCAACAAGTTCAACACTCTGTTTCTCAGTCAACATCTCGAATGATGCAATTCTATCATTCATTAACTTCTTTAACAGCAAATCCTCTTCTCTCCACTTCAGAAGTTGAGTAATATGGCTTCTCATCACATCCATATCCGTTTGAATTGAAGAAGATGGTTGTTCAGTTTCAGCTTTCTCATTCTATTTCCTGTATTTGTCAAACTCTTGTGATAGAATAGAAATCCTCCTTCTTAACTCAGAGTCATCATAATCCAATGAAAAGTTTAAGTCTAAATCATCCAATCCTTCAAATAAAAAATCACCTCTAGAAGTAGAAGCTTCTTGGAATGATGTTGTAACTATTGTAGCATTCACTAATAAAGGCATGAATGATGCAACATTTACACAATCAGGATTAGGCATGAAAGTCTCGGTATGATCATGAACTGGAGAAGTAGAAACAACAGCTTCTTGAACATTCACAGCAACAGAAGTAAGTACAGATACTGAAACAGAAGCATGTGTAGAAGATGTAGTCACATGAGAAGATACTATGATCCTTGGAGTCCTTGACTTCTTCTTTTTAGGAACCTTAGCCATCTTCTTCTTCTTCTTAGGCCTTGATGTTTCTAGTTCATCAACTGTAAAGTTAGGATCATTCACCTCTTCTCTTTCTTCTTCATTATATTGTTGTTGTGTTGGCCTTCTCTTCAGTCTCCTCACCATTCTGTTTCCAACTTGAACTGTTTCCATTTCTGATTCAGTAGAATCTTCATCAACTTCAGCATCAACATGTTTAGTTTCAAAATTTGGAGAAGAAACAGTAGCATCTGCTTGTCTTTGAGCATCTTGTTGACCTGGATAAATGACTTGAAGAGGAACCAATGTAGTAGGAGTTACATTTGTAGTTTCTTGAACTGGATCTTGTGATTGTTGATGTGATTGAGAAGATTGAGCTTGAGACTGTCTAGCTTGTAGATTTTGAGGAGGAGGTGGTGGTTGTTGATCATCACCATCCAATTGTTCACTGTCTGAATTTGAGTCTTCATGTCTCCAAGCATCATTCAAAGGAGCAATATAGTTAGCTCTAGCACAATGACCCACCAAATCTTTTGTCAGAATGTCATCAGTACTCTTCTAATAAATCTTAACTTGTCCAAGACTAGAATCAGTCATGTGTTTTAGCTTGAGAATGTCAAAAGCAACCCTTGGCAAGTTCTGTTCTGGAAATCTTTCATCAATCAACATCTGAATGGATCTAGGATACATAAAGAATCTATCTTTAGCCTTAGTAATGTTGTCTGACAAGTATCTGAAGATCATTGCAGAAAAGTTGAACGGCTTGTTCATAATCAAAGCCACCATTGCAGACCTCATCAATTCTCTCAATTCATCAAAAGTACCTTTCCTCATGCTAAGACAGTGAAGAAGTACATGAGCCAATAACTTGTAGTGTAAAGGTAACTTGCCCTTCTTGATTGAATACTCACTGTACACACCAAAATATCTGATCCTCTTGAAGCATCCCTTGATACACCTCTCAGGAATCAAAGTCATTCCTGCAGGTTCGCCACCAAACTGTAAAACTCTCCTAATATAAGATTCAGTAATTCTAATGGCTTGTCCAAGCACATTAGCTTCAATCACATAAGTATCATCCACAGTAATCAATCTAGCAGACTCCTAGAAACTCTGAATATGTGATCTGTAGATGTTTCATGAGTTGGAGATAGCATAATAAATCCTCGATCATCTCAAAAACTCGATCATCGGTCTAAATTGCTTGCCATTCTTCGTTGTTGGATCTAAATAAGCACATAGATTGTGTTTATCCCCAAAGGTGAGATTTGACATTCCTACAAACAAGACAAACACCAATTAAAAAAATCAAAAAATCAAAAATTAAAAAAATTTCTGAGTATGAAACCAGCGAACCCTCCCTGTGCTGAACCTAGATTAGACAAACCTAACTACAAGACAAACCTGTTTAAAATTCACGAACCTATAAATGAACGAACCTTGAATATACTGCGAACCTTATGGTCAAACGAACCCTTGCCATACCAGGTTGGGTTCAATAATTTGAAAAGGTTCGGTCCGAACCTTTTAATTTCAAACGAACCTATTCAAACCAACAAACCAGTGTTAATTCAAACGAACATGTTCCATTTTAAAATCAAAAATCAAATCTATGAATTTGGGTAAACATATTATACTCATAGATTCGCCATTCACAGATGAACAACTTTAATGAAAGCAATTTCTCTCAAATTTAGATTTAAATAGATTTTAATCCATCAGTATAGGTTCGACTAACTAAAAACAAAAATCAAAATATATACAAATCTAGCCGGTCAAACTCCAATCTATTTACCTATTTAGAATCACAATACAATTCCGAATTTAATGGTGTATGGCAAAGATAATGAAAGATCCAAAATCGAAAAAATCAAAATCAAGTGTGAAGGTTCGTGAAAGTGGTTATGATGAAAGTGACGAAGCTTATTCACGAACCTTTGCATTTATACGAACCTATAAACAAACCTTTTGAACGAACCTTCAACCAAACCTGTTGAATGAACCTGTCAACAAACCTTTTGGACGAACCTATCAACAAACCTTATCAAGCAAACCTGATAAACGAACCTACTCACAAACCTATCAAACGAACCTCCTGGCAAACCTTTTCAAAAGTCAATTTTCTTTAAAATTTCAAACAAACCAATGTTTTAATGTTTCAAAGTTAAAACAAATAATCAAAAATTATTGATTTAACATCAGATATAAAACAAAAAAAAATCTTTTTGCATTTTTCAAATTCTATATCAAACATACTACAAATGTAATGAATCTAAACATGAAATATGAAAATGGAAAACAAACACGTTTTTTTCTTGTGAGAGATTCAGACATGAGATCATATTGTATTACAATCATCAACACACCTGATTGAATTAATGAATATATTTATCAGCAAATAACAATTCAAAGATGATTGTCAGTATTTAAATCCACTTTAAATTTAATTACTTAGTTAATATATCATTTGAAAACAAAACCATCAAATACTTTATGTTCTCCATTTACTTGAACACATCCCCGTTTTTTGAATAATTAAACAACCAATAATGTCCTTGAAACAATTAAATTCAATTTTAACTAGCTTGATCATGCAAAAACAAAATAGAATTTATTTAAAAAATAACCAAATGTAAAACAAATTGAAATTGTTCAAAGTCTTGGAATCAAGGTTGATACTTTTGTATGCTCAGATGATCCAAAAAATGAACGAAACAATAATATAAGATTAAGCTTTTAACAATCAGATCCATATTCTCATATACGCATAGATTGTCCAAAACTTAATCAAACCATGAAAACAAATTTGAATTGTTTAAAGCTATAGCAATCAGGCCGATATGTAAGTATACGCAGAGAATGTTTCAGCTTTAAACTAAAACAAAAGAAAAACAAAATTTAAAATTTCTTTTAAAATTGAACACATGATCAAAACTAGTAACTTAAATTTTTGTTCAAGAAACATATTGTAAGATTAACAACCACACATTCAGGACAAAGCTAAGCACTGTGTTCTAAGCAACTGTTTCCCACAAAATATAATCAAGATTTTGTCAAATGTTATCTCAACTAAGTTATAAACCTACCAACATATCATACTAAGTAATTGTAAATGCTCTTTATGTTTAAATTCTAGTATGATACAGATGTGCTTTAGATTGCTACAATGAACTATCATTTCTCATTAGATCGAATCAATTTCTCAAAATTTTAATTTTTTAATGTTTTAGTGCTTTTGATTTTTCAAACGTTTTTGAATTTTCAAAATTTTCTCCCCCTAAAAACTAAAACACAAAAAATAAAAACAAAAACAAAAAATCTGATGTTAAGTCAATAAATTTGATTATGAAGGAAGTTAAGTTGAAATAACTCCACCCATGACCCGAATGCCATTTAATTTGAGTAAATACTCAAAACAATTTTTATCAAAAGCCTTGGTGAGAAGGTATGCTCGTTGCTCATTTGTATGTATCTTCACTACATCAACAAGTTTCTTTTCATACCAATCGCGTATGAAATGAAACCTAATATCAATGTGTTTACAACGTGAATGATACACTGGATTCTTTGTTATAGCAATAGCAGCCTCATTATCAACATGAATTGGGGTCTTAAGATAATTTAAACCATAGTCTCTCATTTTTTGTTGTATCCACAATACTTGTGAAAAACAACTGGCAGTAGCTACATACTCAGCTTCACAAGTTGAAGTAGCCACAGATGTTTTCTTTTTACACTGCCAAGAAACTAATTTTTCCCCCCAAAAATTGTACACCACCAGTTGTGGATTTGGCATCTATCTTACATCCTCCATAATCGGAGTCACTTTATGCGTTGAAGGAAAAATTATCATCCTTAGGACACCACAAACCTGTGTCTGGTGTACCCTTCAGATAACGAAGTATTCTCTTGACTGCAATCAGATGTGACACTTTAGATTTTGATTGATATCTTGCACAGATACTTGTAGCAAAAACAATATCTGGTCTTGAGGCAGTCAGATACATCAAACTTCCAATAATTCCACGATAAAGAGTAGGATCAATCAACTCCCCCTTAAGATCATGCTCAATCCCGTGATTAGGCTGAGTGGGTGTGGAAATTGATTTTGAATCAAGCATACTAAACCGTTTTAACACATCTTGAATACACTTTGTCTGGTGAATGAAAATTCCATTATCAGTTTGATCAACTTGTAATCCCAGAAAAAATTTGATATCTGACATTGCACTCATCTCAAATTTATCAATCATCACCTTTTTGAAATCCAAACACATTTGTTCATCGGTAGATCAAAAAATGATATCATCTACATAAATCTGAACAAGAAGAATGTCCTTGCCCTTTTCCCAAAAGAACAAAGTTTTGTCAATCTGACCCCTATTGAACCCGTGATCAATAAGGTGAGTCGATAAAGTCTCATACAAGGCACGCGGAGCCTGATGAAGACCATACAATGCTTTGTCCAAGAGATAAACATGACCCCGATGAATAGGATCCTCAAAGCCCGGTGGCTGACAAACATACATAGTTTCCTTCAACGAACCGTACAGAAAAGCAGATTTTACATCAAGATGAAAAACTTTAAACTTCTTGTGAGCAGCAAAAGCAAGAAAAAGTCTAATTGCTTCCAACCACGCCACAGGTGCAAAAACTTCATCGTAATCATTTCCTTCAACCTGTCTAAAACCCTGAACAACTAAACGAGCTTTGTTTCTGACAATTACACCTCTGTCATCTCTTTTACATCTCATCACCTATCTAGTACCAATCTTTTTCTCCCCTTTTGGCAAATCTACCAAATGCCAAACTCCCAGCTTTTGAAATTGATTCAATTCTTCTTGCATCGCCTCCACCAGGCAGGCTCACGTAAAGCTTCAGTCACAGTCTTTGGCTCTATTTGTGAAATAAATGTTGAATGCCTCCAGAGCTCTTGACTGCCATGAGTTTTTTCTAACTCCACATACATACTTTCTTCATTTGTTACTTGACTTCGTGTCTGTACTCCGGCAGTTGGATCTCCTATGATCTCATCTATCGGATGATTGACATGAACACGTGTGACAGGCACTTGTGGTAAACCCACATCATGATCCAGATTCATAATATTCTGATCAGTATCTTGATCATGAGAAATAGCATCTTCAAAACCATCATGATCATCATCAGATGACCAATCATCATTAAATACTCTTGAAGTGCCTTCCTCATGTGATGTAGTAATTCCATCTTCAGATTGATGAGAAATGCCTTGTTCTTCTGAATTCTGCAAATCATACAACATTTGTAAAGTTATTTCATCATCAGAAATAGTTGAAGACATATTAAAAGACTCAAACAATTTATTGTAATAAAAAAGCCAATCTGGACCCTTTCCGTCTGGTATACGTGTATGTTGTTGAATATCCACATGATACCATAATTCCACAACACCCGTACGTTTATTAAACACACGTTTATTAGGAAGACTATAACCAAGAAAGAAACCCTCATCAACTTTAGAATTGAATTTTGAATCTTTCTTTAGCATTCTACAAGGAGCCCCAAAAGGTTCCAAGTGTTCCAAATTGGGCTTTTGATTCTGAAGCAATTCATAACAAGTTTTATTATGTCTTTTAACAATTAAAACTCTGTTAAGAGTAAAACAAGCTGTAGCCAAAGCTTCGCTCCAAAAAGTAATTGGAAGTTTAGAATCAGCCAGCATTGTTCTTGCAGACTCAATCAAAGTCCTGTTCTTTCTTTCAGATGTACCATTCATCTGAGGCTCATAAGGTGCACTGAACTGCTGCTGAATGCCTTTGGAATTACAAAATTCCTCCATTTGGTGATTCTTAAACTCCGTCCCATTGTCAGATCGTACACGACTCACTCTCAACTTATACAATGTCTCCAACCTAGTGAACAACAACACAAAATTTTCATAAGTATCTGATTTATGCTTTAAAAACATGACCCATGAAAATCTTGAAAAGTCATCAGTCACAACAAAACAATAAGATTCACCACCTATACTTTTCACATTGATTGGCCCAAACAAATCCATATGAAGAAGTTCAAGTGGCATATCAATAGAAAAGATTTTCTTTGTTTTGTGAGACTTCCTTTTCTGTTTACCCATTTTACATGACACACACACATCCGGAAGTTTAAAATGTTTCACAGGTACACCCTCAACTAAATGATTACGCACAAGATGATTCATTTTCCGAATATGAATATGTCCCATTCGCCTGTGCCATGAACGTGTATCTTGCTCAGTAGCCTTGGACACCAGACATGTTTCCACTTTATTCACTGTCTCTGCCTTTGCCATCTCAAGCACATAAAGATCCTTGCTACGATCAGCTGTCATCAAAATACATTCATCTGAAATCTGAAATCCTTGCTTGAGTACATAACACCTGTCTTTGTCAAACATCCCTTTGTAACCCTTATCACAAATCTGAGAAACACTCAACAAATTGTTAGTTAATTCTTTGCAAAAATTAACATTATTAAACGAAACCTTTCCATTTGTCAAACTACCAAACCCTGTAATTTGACCTCCTTTGTCTCCAGCAAAGTTCGCATAACTTCCTTTCACAAACTTGAAATCTCTCAACAAATTCAACTCTCCAGTCATATGGCGGGAACATCCACTATCAACAATCCAACGATTGTTAATATGGCCCATGGATGCAACCTGCACAATAAATTAAAAGAAGCCTGTTAATATTCAAAAGGGATGACCCCCACCATTTCGGCGTCGAGTCTCCCGGAATGGACCCCTTCCATTCTTTTGTGATGACCTGATCAAATACCCATCATCACTTGTATCATCCTCTTTCTTAGAAACTTCATCACCTGATCTTTCTTTGAGTTTCCAAAATGTTTTAGATTTAAACTGTTGATTTGGAAATGATTTTGATGAAAAATTATCAAATGAATCATCATCAGATGAAGTGACAATTTTCACAATCTTTTTAACATTTCTTTTATTCTCAAAAACTCTTTTCTTTTGGTTGTTTTCTTCTTTCCCCCAAAAACAATCAATATTGAATTTTCTAAGAACTCTCATCTCAGCTTCACTAGGTCTAATTTTCCTAGGACTTCCAGCTGAACCATTCACCCAACTCTCCTCATCCGAACTCCTTCTGATTTTGTTATTTGGACAATTAGCAGAAATATGTCCTTTACCACAACATGTAAAACACTTTCGTTTTTCTCTTGGTGAAAAAGACTTAAAACTGCTACAATCAGCCGAACTGAAATCCAAATCACAATTAGCAATCAAATGACCCATATTACCACATCAGTAACACTTTCTATCATTCATATGAATTCTGGTTGTTAGTTCATCATAAAAACTTTGATGAAACAAAAGGTTTTGACACACCCTTTAAAGATGAGATTTTGTTTCTCAAACCAGTTGAATTTGTTTTTGAATTATTCTTGTGTTTTGAAAATTCTTTGATTTAACTTAATATCCAACCCCAAACCTGTCAAAGAAAAAAAATCCAGTTTTTCAACTTTCTTAGAAATCACATTTTTCTTTTGAAAATTTCTACTAGACTCTCCTTGATGTGTATTAGATGATCTAACATACACAATCGGTTTAAGAATAGTGGTTGGTTTGGCTTTAATCATTGGTTTGGAAACTTGAGTGGGTTTAAGCACCACCTTCTCATCTGGTTTCATCTCAGATTTTGACTTCTGAGATTTCAAACTCTTTTTCTCAAAATTGTTAACTTTGTAACCATTTTGTCTCAAAATATCAAATGAATATTCTGACTCAGTGATATCTTCAATGATAGGAGCATCACTATCAAGTGACACTTTTTCATCAGAAGATGAAACTCCAGTACTTTCAATAACTTGTTCAGACTCATGTTCATTCAAGGAAACTGGATGAACTTCCAAATTTGGATCAATTTATGGTCTAGGAACATAGCTTGAAGGAGGTGATACAGCATCAAAACCTAAGCCAGTAGTATCGTTTGATGATCTTTGCATAGCAACAAAATAATCGATAACATACTGAGAATTATGATAATTCTCTAGCATGCTTTTATTCATTTCTGCTTCTGCTTTGGCTGCTGACAATTCAACTTTCAACTTTTTTAGTGACTCGAGATGCACAGAAACTGCATGATTGTTTTGTAAAACTTTAATTTTTAATTCTTCATTTTCTTTACTCAAATCAATGATATTTTTATCAAAAGCTTTCTCTCTTGAAACCAACTTTTTGTTAGCTTCAGTGCACTCGATCAGTTCAGCAGTCAATTGAGCATTCATTTCTTTCAACTTTTCAATGACTTCTAAAAGATCATTATTTACCTCTTCAGCCTTTTCTTTTCCTTTGCTTGTTTCTTCATCCAGAGAAGCCATAAATGCGCCCATTAAATCATCATATTGTTTTCCCCAATCATATCCTTCGTCTGCTTGACTGACTAATGCTTTTGTTGATTCTGCATGCTTTTCCTTTTTCTTTTGATAAGCTTCTTTTGGCTTGAAAGGATTCAAGTTTCCTTGCTTCTTTGGATTTTTAAACTCTCGAGCAAAATGACCCAATTAACCATAATTGTAACATTGTGTGGCCTTTGGATTCAATCCAAACTTTGTGTTTCGATCAAAAGTGAACTTCTTTCCAGTTTTCTTCTCTTATCTGTTAATTCTTCTTATTGCACTAGCCAAAGCCCACTAATTATCAATCAGTTCCATCTCATCATCATCAATCTAATCATAATCTTCAAAAGTAAGATTTAAGTTTCCAATCTTTCCAGCTATTTGTTCATCATAAGCACTGACAACACATGACAATATCGACATATGATCTCTGACAGCCTCCACAGTTACTTTTCCCAAATTAGTGGTATTCAATTGTATTGGAGTTGTTGAAGAATAAGACTTTTTCTCATTCACATAATAAGATGAACTTGAGCTAGTAGATGGAGATGGTACAGAATTACAATCAGCAGTACTTGAAACAAAAGTTGTTTGAATTTTTGTAGAAGAAACAGGAGGTGTAATCACAGATACACCATAGAGTGAAGGATCATGTGTTACATTAACTCTTCTTGCTTTTCTTTTGTCTTTCATTTCCTGTTCTTCTAACTTTAGAAAAAATTCAACCAGTGTCATTCCAGGTAGATTTTCTCTCAAACTCAACACCAGAATTCCATCTGTCAGGCAAAGCATCCGCAAAACAATGTATTTTCTCTTCTTCAGTATACTCAATTCCACACTTACGAACTTCAGTCAACAAATGTCTATATCTGGTTATTAAAGCTTCAAGACTTTCATTTCCAATATAATTGAAATTCTCAAACTCTTTGCGTAAATCAGTAGCTTTCATTTTCTTGAGTTTGGTGTTTCCTTCAATTCTTGCATTTAAAGCATTCCATAAACCATACGAAGTTTTATGTTCACCAAATTGATGAAGAATTTGATTAGGAATGGCTTGACTCAGCATCCATTATGCTTTCTTTTCAGAATCATATTTCTTTCTTTGTTCAACATCCAGTCTATCAAGAGTTTGATCCAGTTCTATTCCCACCACCTTTGGTCGTTCATATGGCTACAAGATTCTTTCCCAAAGATTTGTGTCAGTACCATTGAGATGTGTCTCAAACCGACCTTTCCAGTTTTCATAATCAGTCAAATCAAGTAATTTGGGTACTTTATTTGTGCTTCCTGGCTCAGTTTCACTAATTAAAATACTTTGTATCTTAGAATTTTGACTAGCAAAAGCAGCAAACATATCAGCCATGATTCTGAGTTTTTCTATCAACGAACCTTCCTTGAAATTATAACTTCACGAACCTAAGTGATAGATGAACCTTCTCCAGACCTTGATCGCACGAACGTTATCCAACGAACCTGAGACAAACCTTGACCAACGAACCTCTTCAATAGACTTTTGACCAACGAGCCTTAGTCAAACGAACCCTAACCAAACGAACCTCAGCAATAGACAAATCTTGAGACGAACCTCTTCAAAATATGTACACAAACCTCAACAGAAATCACCTTTTACAGCGAACCTCTACTTCAAAGAACACCTGAGATACCCCAAGGTTCGGCTCATGAACCTATCTGTAAAATTTGAAAATTTTGGAGGGAAAACCTTCAAAATTTCAAGAAGAAACCTTCAAAATCTAGAGATTTTAACCACAAATTTCTGAATTTTGATATACCAAAGCAGCAGATGATGATAACACTGTCAACAAAGCAATCAAATACAAATAAAATCGAAATTTAAGCCATCTTTTGATTTCTTGATCTTCAAAATGATTGATAATCTTCAATTGACTTGTATAGAACTCCTCCAAAGCTCTGATACCACTGTAGAATCGATCTTGATCAATCAACGGAATTCTATTAACAATCAAATCTATGCAAAATCTAGATTAGATCTATATGAATCAAAGATACACAATCATTTAGATAAACATCAATTCATTGATCAATAGAATCTGATTACAATGAAATAAAACTAGAACACATAGTTCTCAAATCTCTCACAAGTTCTCTCCCTCTCTCAGATCTGTCACTCACCTACAGACCGGCGATCGACTCTTCCTACCATATAAAGCTTCGAATGGTGCACGTTGAATGCTTGTATGGTAGTTATTGTTGTACGAAAACTCGATGAGTGGAATATGGGTGTCGTAACTCCCGCCAAAATCGATCAGACAAGAACGAAGCATGTCCTCGAGTGTTTGGATAGTCCTTTCCCTTTGGCTGTTGGTTTGGGAATGAGACGTCGTGCTAAGATTAACACGGGTTCCCAAAGCCTTTTGAAATGATTGCCAAAAGCAAGAAGTGAGACGACAATCACGATCGGATATGATTGAAGTAGGAGTACCATGACGCGCGATGATCTCGTTGATGTACAAAGTGGATAACTTCTCCATTTTTTAATCCTCTCGGATTGGGAGACATTGAGGAGATTTGATGAGTCGATCAACAATCACCCAAATCGAATCGTAACCTTGCGGAGTTCTCGGCAACTTGGTTATGAAATCCATGGAAATTTTCTCCCATTTCCACTGAGAGATTTCAGGTTGTTGCAGAAGTCCCGAGTGCTTCTGATGTTCTGCCTTGACCTTTGAACATGTCAGACACTTCCCTACATACATAGCTATGTCTTTCTACATTCCGGGCCACTAGTAAGATGTTCTCAAGTCTGATACATCTTATGGGCTCCTCGATGAACTGAATATCGGGACTTATGAGCCTCATCACAGATGAGCGTGTGCAGTTCGTGTTACTTTGGAATCCACATATGGCCGTTGAAGTATAAAACCCCATCAGATCAAGGTTCTAGACCCTCAACTCCGCAGTCTAACTCCGTCTTCAGCTGATTGCTTACCACCACTTGTTGTTGTGAAATACGAATAAGATCCTTCAAGTTTGGTAGAGTGTTGATCTCCATGGCTCTAACACGTATCGGTTTAATTGGCTCCTTTCGACTAAAAGCATCCGCTACCACATTGGCTTTACCCAGATGGTAACGAATCTCACAGTCGTAATAAGTTAGAAGCACAACCCAAAGTCACTGTGTCATGTTGTGCTCTTTATGATTGAGAATGTTCTGCAGGCTCTTGTGGTCTGTATAGATGACACATTTAGTTGTTGGATATGTGATGTCCGATCATCGATAATATCAACGTTGCTATCGGGGTACGATCCAAAGAGTTACACTTTGGAAGACATTAATATGATTATGTCTAAAATTTGTTTTAGACATATTCAATTTCATGAGCTATATAAAGTGGTGTGTTAATATTATTTATGAAATAATAATAATATTGGAGGAATTAATTATTTTGATAATTAATTATAATTAAATTGATAAAGTTTAAATAGTTAAACTTTAGACATTTAATTAAATGTTACTAACTAATTGTTCGTTAGTAATATTAGAGAGTAGTAATTAAATGGTTTAATTGCGAAAAGAGTTTAATCAAATTAAAAGAGTTTAATTTAAATAAAATGTAAAATAAAACGGTGGGAATTAATTTTGAATTAGTAAATTTAAATGTAGATCCAACCTACAATTTTTGACACACATTTTACAACTATCTCACTCTCTCCTCTCTACCACACCTCATGGCCACCATCCCCTCTCATGTAGGGTTTTAGCCAACCACAACTAGCCACCATAGCCATTTCCGAACCTCCATAGGTGGTTTTGGAGCACACGGTTGTTGCGGTGATACACGATAGAGATCGTGGTTCGTGATTCAAGTCATCTAGCGAGACTACTATCGAATCCAAGTTGTGTTTTTGGGAGTTCTTCATTGAGGTCAATTCTAAACACCCTATGGTTGTTTTTTGTTTATTCGTATGTAACTGGATTCCTAGTTTTGGAAATTTGGTTTATGAAACAAAATGTGTTACCTAATCGCTTCCTCTATCGTAAAATCTGATTTTAAAATTAATATGATTAATTAAAAGTTTAAAATGGTTACTACAATTCCCAACATTAATACCATAAAGGTGGTGTCTTCAAATCTCTAGTGCGAAGACCACAACCCCTAACTCGAGGTCATGAGTAGTGTATTTCTTCTCATGAACCTTCAGTTGTCTTGGAACATACGCAATGACCTTGTCTGATTGCATGAGTACACAACCAAGACCAAGGTTTGAAGCATCACCGTATACAATGAAATGATCATTGCCATCTGGAAGACTAAGGATAGGGGAGTTGCATAACTTCTGTTTAAGAAGTTCAAATGCATCTTGTTGTTTCTATCCCCATATGAAAGCTTAAATTTTCTAGGCCAAAGTGGTAATTGGCAAGGCAATCTTTGAAAAGTTGGCGATGAACCTTCGATAATAACCTGCAAGACCCAGAAATGAACGAATTTCTGTTGTAGGTGATGAGGGAGCCAAGTTCTTAATGGCTTCAATCTTCGCTAGATCTACGTGTATCCCATCTCTATTGATAACGTGACCCAAGAAATGAACTTCCTTTAGCCAAAATTCACATTTACAGAAGTTGGCAAAAAGCTGTTCAGCTCTTAGCAGTTCTAATACCTTCCTCAAATGATCCTCATGATCCTGCTCTGTCTTTGAATAAATCAGTATATGATCAATAAAGATGATAGCAAACTGATCTAAGTACGGCCTACAGACTCCATTCATCAAGGCCATGCACACTGCCAGTGCATTGGTTAGCCCAAATGGCATAACCACGAACTCATAGTGTCCATAACGAGTCCTAAATGTCGTCTTCGCTATATCCTCATTGTTTACTCTTAGCTGATGATACCCGGATCATAGATAAATTTTACAGAAGCAAGTCGCTTCCTCTAATTGATCAAACAGATCATCGATCCTGGGTAGAGGATATGTGTTCTTGATTTTCAACTAGTTCAACTCACGATAGTCGATGCACAACGAAACGAACCGTCTTTCTTCTTGACAAAGAGAACTGGGGCTCCCCATGGTGAGTAGCTCGGTCTAATGAACCCTTTGTCTAGATGTTCTTGAAGCTTACTAGAGAATTTTTACATCTCAGACGGTGATAATTGATACGATGACTTCGCCACTGGGTTCGCTCCAGGGACGAGATCGATTCTAAACTCCACTTGTCGGACAGGTGGAAATCCAGTCAAGTCTTCTAGAAATACCTCCAGGTAATCTCAGATGACTGGCACGTCTTTCACCTTCTTATTCTCAGGCTTCTTCTCCACTACATGTGCCTGAAAAGAAAAGTATTTCTTCTTCAAGTATTTTTACGCCTTGATGCACGAAACGGTCCTCAATTCTCGGCAGGGTCTCTCGCCGTAAACTGGCATCGTTTCGCCGGACGGTAGAGGAATTCAAATAATTTCTCCGAACAAATGACTTCGACGTTATGTTTAGATAACCAATCCATTCCAATGACTACTGATAAGCTTCCAAGTGTCATTGGAATGAGATGGACGGTAAACGAATGATCATTCAGCATGAGTTTATAATCATGCAAAACGGAATTCAAAAGTATATTCTTACCGTCAGCTACTTCTACTTTATATGGAGTAGTAAGTGCTGACGGTTGTATATCAAAAAAAGATGCAACAGTAGTAGAAACTAAACTTTTGTCTACACCAGTATCAAACAGTATTGAAACATAATGATTGTTGATGAGAAATCTACCTGCGATGACTGCCGGCTCCTCGCATGCCTCGGTAGCTCTGATGACAAAGGTACGAACAATATTGAAACATAAAGATTGTTGATGAGATGTGTACCTCTTCTCCGTAATTATAACATGCCTTTCCACCTGTAATAGCAGGAACAGTGGTAGTAGTGGTAGCAGCAAGATGAGTGGCAAGACATGTTGCTGATAGGTGTCCAAATTTTCCACACTTGAGACATTTTCTGCATGGAAAAGTAGGTACATGATGATATTGGCACTATTTACACAGTGGGTATAGACCAGTGTAAGGCCTTTTTTTTGCCGTAGCAGGTTATGGAACAACAGTAATGGGAGTGGCTTGGACAGGAGCATCTATAGTTGTGGCTACATAGTTCTTGATTTGTCTCCTGCTTCTGCTTCTTCTTCTTGGGTTGTTGTTGCTTAGGCTTCTTGCCTTTTTCAGTATGTGCTCTCTTCTATCCATTCCAAGTGAGTAGGCTAGCTTTGACATATTCTTTAGTAAGAGTGGCACTCAGATGAATAGCCGCCTCTAAAGTAGTGGGGAAGTTCCCATAACACTTCCCCTTATGACTAGGGGAAATCCTTCAATGTTCTTCTCTATCTTGCAGGATAGAGGAGTAAGCAGACGTGGAACCAAAATGCACAACTCATGGATACGAGTTGTGTACTTTGCATTCTCACTTCTATCTTGGGCAAACTCCATATTTCGACCTCCAACTTCTTCAGTTCATGGCGTGGACAGAACTGCTCCACAAGTAGTTTCTTGAAATCATCGCACGATAAGGCCAAAGCAATATTATCCATACTAGTAATATTATCATTCAATTGTAATATGAGCATTTACACATATAAGAAGTTAACATGTAACAGTTAACTCATTAGTATACTTCTCATGTGATGGTGTATGATGTCTCATAAGATTACTCCACCAAGCCTACACACTGAAACTTTACCGGTATACAGAAGATAACTTATATATAAGCCACACGTTGGGTCAGGCAAACTACCAGCCCAGCCACCATCCCACCACCGCTTCAATATACTACGATTGTGCCCTTGCTAGCATTTGGCAACACGGTTGTATAAGTATGTTCCATTAATAAAGAATTCGATGATCTTGATCAACTAAACTATGATTGAACTATGGTTTAACTATGAGTGAATTCATGTTTGCACATACTAACAACTCTTAACATGTAGAACTAATTTTTACGTGCGCTCTTCACTTGTCCTGGTGACCTATGTTAGTAACTACTAAGCATGTAATCACTTAAGACTAACACATAACGTTTATTGACAAGATTGATTCACACATTGATTGTTTCTCCTATGGTTGATAAACACCTTGATTGTTTCACATATGATTATTCATTTATGATTGATTCTCACAATAATTGATTCACATATGGTTCATTCACATAATGGTTGTATCACACATGATTGTATCTCATATGGTTGACTATGTTCAATTGATTCCAATTGCTCTTTGATCTTTACTTCAAATATGCATGCCGAATTCACCCTGTCATTCTGAAGTTAGTTTATATATATAACATATGTAGGGACCAGCCCAGCCGCCAGCCCACCACCACTTCTATATGTCAGAGCTAGGACGTCGTTTGTATTTGAAGCTAGGATCCTAACTCTTGATTGTTTATGATTGTATCATGATTGTATCTTGAACTATGAATATGATTATGATTGTGTAAACCGTGGTTTTGATTTACTTTAAATCAAGAATACAGATCTTTGCCTCTCAAATTCTTTGATTAATACATTGAGGAATTTAGTCCGGTTTCTAAGAATACAAAATCCCGACTCCAAATTCCTTGACTTGATAACTAATCTAAGAAAAGTTTATCCCTAAGATCTTCCAAGCTTTATGTATACACAATGCCAACTTAAGTTTACTTAGATCCTAAGTATCCTCAAGCCTATAGAACTTAGTCCTATGGGGTAGCTTAGATTATAGTCTAGGTCATTACTTGTTGGGTTTTTCCTAGTTATATACAACTTTGGCTTTGATACCAACCTTTCACACCCCATGCACTGGGTGCGGAATCCATGGCATGGTGACGAACAATGGTTGAGTCATGCACAAGTTTTGAAAGAAGAACAACCACAATGCATTACGAAGTTTCATAGTATTAGACATTTGTTTAGTTACAAGCATTCTAACTATCTAACAAAAATATGACAACTAATCATGAATACTTGAATCACCTTTGGAAATACTGAATCAAATACATATTGTACTATCACTGTTTATGACTACCATGACTAAATGAACAGATGTTACAGTCTCCCCTAGTTAAGGGAACTTCGTCCCGAAATTAACTAGCCAAAGGTACTGTAAAAAGATGAGGGTACTTAAGCTTCATCTGGTCTTCACGTTCCCAGGTGAACTCAGCACCACGTTTGCCCTCCCATCGTACCTTTACGATCGGAATGCGGCTACGTTTAAGTTTCTTGACTCCATGATCCATGATTTCGACCGGACGTTCAATGAATTGCATGTTGTTTTGAATCTGAATGTCTTCCAGTGGAATTTGAACATCATGATCCGCCAAGCATTTCTTAAGATTCAATACATGAAACGTATCGTGAACATTGCTTAGCTCCACCGGAAGTTTGAGTTTGTAGGATACGGGACCAATCCTTTCCAGGATCTCAAAAGTTCCAACATACCTTGGTGCAAGTTTCCCTTTCTTCCCAAATCGGACAACACCTTTCCGGGGAGAAACCTTGAGTAAGACTCGGTCACCAACTTGAAACTCAAGCTGTTTCCGACGTCGATCGGCATAACTCTTCTGTCGATCTCTTGCGGCCTTATGCCTTGATTGGATGATTGTGATCTTGTCTGTTGTTTCTTGAATGAGTTCAGGTCCTACGACTTGTGAGTCACCAACCTCGGTCCAACAGACCGGTGATCTGCACTTCCTACCATATAAAGCTTCAAATGGTGCACATTGAATGCTTGTATGATAGCTATTGTTGTATGAAAACTCGATAAGTGGAAGATGAGTGTCCCAACTTCCACCGAAGTCAATCACACAAGAACGAAGCATGTCCTTGAGTGTTTGGATAGTCCTTTCGCTTTGACCATCGGTTTGGGGATGATACGACGTGCTAAGATTAACACGGGTTCCCAAAGCCTTTTGCAATGATTGCCAAAAGCGAGAAGTAAAACGACTATCACGATCAGAAATGATTGATGTTGGAGTACCATGATGTGCAATGATTTCATTGATGTACAGAGTGGATAATTTCTCCATTTTGTAATCCTCTCGAATTGGGAGAAAATGAGCAGATTTGGTGAGTCGATCAACGATCACCCAAATCGAATCGTAACCTCGCGGAGTTCTCAGCAACTTAGTTATGAAATCCATGAAAATTTGCTCCCATTTCCATTGAAGAATTTCAGGTTGCTGCAGAAGTCCTGAAGGCTTTTGATGTTCTGCTTTGACTTTGGAACATGTTAAACATTTCCCGACATACATTGCTATGTCTTTCTTCATTCCCGGCCACTAGTAAGATGCCCGCATGTCTTGGTACATCTTATCTGCTCCAGGATGAACTGAGTATCGCGACTTATGAGCCTCATCACAGATGAGTGTGCGCAATTCTTCTGACTTTGGAATCCAAATGCGGCCGTTGAGGTATAACACCCCATCAGATCGAGGTTCTAGTTTCTCCTCAATTCCGCAGTCTAAGTCTGTCTTCAGTTGATTGTCTATCACCACTTGTTGTTGTGCAATACGAATCAAGTCCTTTAAGTTTGGCTATGTGTTGATCTCCATGGCTCTTACACAAATTGGCTTCACTGGTTCCTTACGACTAAGAGCATCTGCCACCACATTGGCTTTACCCGGATGATAACGAATCTCACAGTCGTAGTCAGTTAGAAGCTCAACCCAACGTCGTTGTCTCATGTTGAGTTCTTTCTGATTGAGAATGTGTTGTAGACTCTTGTGATCTGTATAGATGATACATTTTGTACCATAAAGATAGTGTCTCCATATTTTCAATGCAAATACCACAGCCCCTAATTCAAGGTCTTGGGTAGTGTAATTCTTCTCATGAACCTTAAGCTGTCTTGAAGCATATGCAATCACCTTGTCCCGCTGCATAAGTACACAACCGAGTCCAAGGTTTGAAGCATCGCAATAGACAATGAAATCATCACTGCCCTCTGGAAGACTAAGGATAGGGGAGTTGCGTAACTTCTGTTTAAGAAGTTGGAATTCATCTTCTTGTTTCTGTCCCCATATAAACGCTTGACTTTTCTGAGTCAGAGTGGTAAGTGGCAAGGCTATCTTTGAAAAATTCGCGATGAATCTTCTGTAATAGCCTGCCAGACCCAGAAATGAACGAATTTCTGTTGGAGTAGATGGGGTAGTCCAGTTCTTAATCGCCTCAATCTTTGTTGGATCTACATGTATCCCATCCTTGTTGATAACATGCCCTAAGAAATGAACTTCTTTTAACCAGAATTCACATTTAGAGAATTTAGCATAAAGCTGTTCAACTCTTAGTAACTCTAAGACTTTCCTCAAATGATCCTCATGTTCTTGCTCCGTCTTGGAATAAATCAGTATATCATCAATGAAGACGAAAACAAACTGATCTAAGTATGGCCTGCAGACTCGATTCATCAAGTCCATGAACACTGCCGGTGCATTGGTCAGTCCAAATGGCATAACCACGAACTCGTAGTGTCCATATCGAGTCCTAAACGCAGTCTTTGGTATATCCTCATCATTTACTCGCAACTGATGAAACCCGGATCGTAAGTCGATCTTAGAGAAGCAAATTGCTCCCTGTAATTGATCAAACAGATCATCGATCCTAGGCAGAGGATATATGTTCTTGATTGTCAACTTATAGTCGATGCACATACGAAACGAACCGTCTTTCTTCTTGACAAAAAGAACCGGAGCTCCCCAAGGAGAGAAACTCGGTCTAATACAACCCTTGTCTAGAAGTTCTTGAAGTTGACTAGACAGTTCTTGCATCTCAGACGGTGCTAATCGATATGGTGACTTCGCCACTGGGTTAGCTCCAGGGACGAGATCGATTCTAAACTCCACTTGTCGGACTGGTGGTAGTCCAGGCAAGTCTTCTGGGAATACGTCTGGATAATCTCTGATGACCGGAACGTCTTCAACTGTTTTCTTTTCAGGTTTCTTTTCTACCACGTGAGCCAGGAATGCATAATATTTCTTCTTCAGGTACTTCCTAGCCTTGATGCACAACACCATCTTCAATCCGCGACAGGGTTTCTCACCGTAAACTCGCATCATTTCGCCCGACGGTAGGGGGATTCGAATAACTTTTCTCCGAGCATACAATTTTGGCATTGTTTTTGGACAACCAATCCATTCCCACTACGACTTCGATACTTCCAAGTGTCATAGGAATAAGATCGATGAGGAATAGATGGTCGTTTAATCTTAATTCACCACCATGAATTATTGAATTCACAAATATGGTCTTACCATCGGCTACTTCTACGGTGTAGGGAGTAGTAAGTATAGATGGTTGTATATTAAACAATGAAGCAGTATGAGCAGATACAAAACTTTTATCAGCAACAGTATCATATATGATAGAAAAGTAATGACCATTAATGAGAAATGTACCCGTGACGACTGCCGGCTCCTCGCGTGCTTCGGTAGCTGCGATAGCAAAGGCACGAGCAGTAGTAGTTGTGTTGTTGAGGCGTGGACATTGGTTTCTGAAGTGTCCCTCTGCTCCACAGTTATAACAGGCTTTTCCACCTGTAGTTGTAGGAGTAGCGGTAGCAGCTGTAGCAGCAGCAAGATGAGTAGCTCGGCATGTAGCTACCAAGTGTCCGAACCGTCCACACTTGAGACATTTTCTGCATGGAATAGTGGGTAGATGATGGTATTGGCATTTGGTGCAAAGTGGGTACGGGCCAGTATAAGGCTTTCTGGCCGTAGCAGGTTGTGGAATAGCAGTAATGGGAGTGGCTTGAGTAGGTGTAGCTATAGTCATGGCTGCAAAATTCTTGATTGTCTTATGTTTCTTCTTCTTGTGATGATGTTGCTCGGGCTTCTTTCCTTCTTCAATCTGTGCTCTCTTGTGCCCCTTTCGAGTAAGTGTACCAGCCTTGACATATTCTTCAGTAAGAGTGGCGCCAAGATGAATTTCCGCCTCCAGAGTAGTGGGGTTACTCCCCATAATAGTTCCCCTGATGACTAGGGGTAAGCCTTCAGTGTACTTCTCTATCCTGCAGGTTAGAGGAGTAACTAGATGTGGCACTAGAATGCACAACTCATGGAAATGAGTTGTATATTTCGCGCTTTCGCCACTGTCTTGGACCAAATTCCACATTTCAACCTCAAGTTTCTTCAACTCATGTCGTGGACAAAACTTTTCCACAAGTAAGTTCTTGAAACCTTCCCACGGTAATGCCAAAGCAACTTCCCGTCCTCTGGTATTCTTCTCAGAATTCCACCAGGTGAGTGCGCCTTTGTGAAAAGCGCTTGAGGCCATCTTGACCTTCAGATTTTGAGGACATCCTGTGAAGTCAAGGATATCCTCAATGCTCTCCAGTCATTATAGTATGCCGGTAGCTCCCTCAGTACCAGCGTACTTAGGAGGCTTAGCATCATTGAACTGCTTGAAAGTGAAGGTAGCGGTTCCGGTGTTATTGGTGTTTGAGTTGTTTGCTGAATCACTGGTACTCCCCTGAAGATTTTGGGTGATATCAGTGACCATACCCGGGATGACATCCCTCATGTGTATAGCGATAGCCCGGGAAATTTTGTTAATCTCATCATCGTTGCCACTTGTTGAACTCCTTCCGTTAGGGTATCGGCGAGGAGGCATTCTACGAATAGAAGCCACAAGTGGGTCAGAAATGAGAAAGAATACAATTAAATTTACATGATAAAGTAGTAATATGTTCATACTACTAATATTATCATTCAATTGTAATATGGACAAGCATACAAAGTCGGTTACCATAAAGTCAGTTAACCTTTTAGCATGCTTTTCTTGTGATTGTGTATGATGTCTCATGATTTCACTCCACCAAACCTACATACTGACACTTTCCCAGTATACCGAAGATAGTTTATGTATAGGGCATACGAAAGGGTCAAGCAACCTGCCAGCCCAGTCGCCAGCCCACCACCGCTTCGATTTACCACGATTGTGCCCTTGCTAGCATTTGGCAATACAGTTGTATTGATTCCCCAAGTATGTTCCATTGATTAAGAATCCAATGATCCCGGATCATCTGAACTTTGATTGAATCTATGAATGAATTATGGTTGTATTATGGTTGAATTATGTGTGCACTTACTAACAATCGTTAACATGTAGAACTAAATCATATGTGTGCTCTACATTTTTCATGTTAACCTATGTTAGTAAGTACTAAACATGCAATCAGTTAAGAATTTCACTTAAGGTTTACATTTAAAGAATGTTCACAACTTGATTGATTCACACACAATGGTTGACTCATCTATGGTTGATTAGCACAATGATTGTTTCACACAATGATTTTATCTCAAATGATTGTATCTCATATGTTTGACAAATGTTCAATGATTCCAGTTGCTCCCGGATTTTCACTTCAAATACGAACGCCGAATTCCCCCTGTCATACTGAAGTTAGTTTATATATAGGGCATATGTAGGGTCAAGCTAACTGCCTGCCCAGCCGACATCCCACCACCACTTCAGTATGCCAGAGCTTGGCCGCCATTTGTATTTGAAGCTAGGATCCCAACTCTTGATTGATAATGGTTGATTCATGATTGCCTCTTGTACTATGAATATGATTATGATTGGTTAAACCATGGTTCTTGATTTACTTGAAATCAAGACCTTAGGTTTTAGTATATGTGTCCTAGGTTAATTAACCTAGGTTCCCAATACCTAAAGTATTGAGTATAATGATCTCCCTGTGTGAACTTCAACTAAAGAATACTGTTACACAGATTCTAAGATATGAAGTCATAATGATAATGAATACATGATGATGATAACATGATGAGGATTTTCAGATCAAAGATGCTCAGAATACAGATCTTTGCCTTTGAAATCCTTTGATGACTGTAACATGATGAGAATTTCAGATCAAAGATACTAAGAATACAGATCTTTGTTTCTGAAATCCTTTGATGAATATGTGTTGAGAAATTTATTCCGGTTTCTAAGATTATAGAATTCCGATCCAAATTCCTTGACTCAATATCTAATCTTAGAAAAGTATCCCTAAAATCTTTCAAGCTTGATGTAGACTTAATGCTCACTTAATTTTACTTAGATCCTAAATATCCTCAAGCCTATAGCACTTAGTCCTATGGGGTAGCTTAGGTTATAGGCTAGGTCATTAGTTATTGGGTTTTTCCTAGTTCTCTACAACCTTGGCTCTGATACCAACCTGTCACACCCCCTGCGCCACATGCGGAATCCACGGCGCAGTGACAATCAATGGTTGAATCATGCACAAGTATTGAATAAGAACAACCACAATGCATTACTATGTTTCATAAAGTTTAGACCATTGTTTAGTTACAGACTTTCCAACTATCTACCAAAAGAATGACAACTACAGACCCAAAATATAGTTTACAAAATAAGACTTCAAACAAGACAATTAAACAATCAGGATTAAGTGTGTTTCTAAATCCATCCTAGCTTGTTTCTTCATCTTGTTCTATCTTAAAATGGTCTCCTTAGTTGTCCTTTAGAGTGTCTTAAACCAAATTACCTGAAACACGTGAAAAGTAACTGTCAACTACAAAAGTAGTTGGTGCGAACAATAGGTTTAACATTTGTAAATATGAATCTGCATTATAAGGCATATGTATAACGCAGTGAATGAAAACACATGGATGGTTGCAACCAAAACTAACATCAAGTAAGAATAATGTGTGCAAACAATCAAAAGACTGTTTACTAGAAAAGCCAACATATAATCAAGTCCCAAACTACGTTTGGAGTCAGAAACATTAGTCAGCATACGCATCAACACGAGCTGTACTAACGAGTTTACTCAGAAAACGACTTCGTGTTGACATAACCCGGTCAATATGACTTATGCTGGTAAACTTAATTAGCAGCAATTTCATATTACCATAATGCAACCAATCCTGCAGTTAGCTTTTAAAACAAATTTAAAAGCTAACTCCAGCTTTGGTGTAACCAATGTGTGTCTCGCTTTTCCTTGTTGTGATCACCCAGTACTAACGTTATAAGAATAAGAATATGTGTCTTGATGTGTGTATAAGTTTGTTCACAACGATGAACACCATGCTTTTGAATATTTTGATTTGAAACTCTTGGTTGAATACCTTAATTGATTAACATGACTTGAACACCTTGCTTGGATATCATGAACTGAAATCCTTTGATTTAATACCATCATGAAAAACCATTGATTTAATACCTTGTTTAAACACTTGATTTAATGTTGAGAATAGTGTCCTTGTATAATAACAAGGTTTATAAATATTATTTTATCGAAAGCACCAGTTTATGGTAAAAGAGTTTATAAAACTTTTCTTCCAAAATGTTTAACATTCATAAAACCATTCCTGTGTAAACACAGTTATAAAAACAGTTTAGGGAACCTTTTATAAAACCTTTTTGTAAAAGATGTTAACAGTTGATAAAACCCTTAAAACAGTTAATAAATCTTTTAAAGATAGTTAAGAAATCCAATGAATTTGTAAAGTGAACCTGTAACAGTTGAACAATAGCATGAACCCTGTATATGAAATATGATTTGCAATAAAAGTATTTGGTCACGTGTTCCACCCCAAAACAGTTATAAACGGTAAAAGAGGGGCTAATATTCTCACCTGACAGCATTAGACTCTGAACCAGAACAAGTATCAAATAGCAAACAAGACTTCTAACTGGTTCCTATATCATTGTAATCATACATAGAATATAAGATTTGTGATATTGTACTCATTGATTGATTGATTGACTCACCGGTTTAATGTGTGACTTATGACAATATTGTATCATGTTCTTTTATGCACTACTTGTACACATAAAAGTAACATGTGTTTATGAATGTGATCACCCTTGTTTAACATGTAATTAAATGAGAAGTTAAAATGTTTTAAGCATTTGTGTTTATACCTTGATTTCAAAGTTAGGTTTAGTTGTAAACTTAAACCGAACAAGATCAATTCATAATTACTTTAAGTTGTATTGGGTTTTGATCATTCTTAAAAATCTCATTATTCCAATTGAGCCGTATAAGTTTAGTGACCATATTCATAGTTATTGGCCCAAAAAGGCCGGGGTTGGGCCGAGACATAATCCCATGGGCCGAATGATTGGGCCCGAGGTTATGGATGTGGGCCAATTTATGGAAACCGGTTCGGTGGTTTCTGGGCCAAATGGGTGTTGTTTGGGCCAAAATTAGCTAATCAATTGGGCCAATGGATTTGTTGTTGGGCCGATACAAAAGAATAGCTGCATATTGTCGACCGGACTAACAAAAGTGGGAGCCGCATAACCATAGTTCCGGCCACCCAGGGCAGCGAACCTTTTGGGTTCGCAGATGTAGGTTCGGTTCTGCATGGTTTGCACAAGAAAGGTTCGTCGTCCTAAGGTTCGTGAGCAGGTTCGGTGGTGCCATGAAGGTTCAGCCAAGGCTCGTTTCTGTGTAGGTTCGCAAGAGGGTTCGTGGGTATCTCATCTAGGGTTCGCTCATGTAAATGGGTTCGGTGGTTAGTCAAGGTTCGACTGGCTGCATCACAGGTTCATGTGACTAAGCAGGTTCGCCTACAACCTGGAGGTTCGTCCCATGCAAGGTTCGTGTCTCACGGTTCGGTGCTGAAATGGTTCGTGAGTCGTGCTGGGGTTCGGCTGATGTCTTAAAGTTCGCCGAAGTTGTATGGGTGAGGAAGGTTCGGCTCTTTAGGGTTCCTTTAATCCAACCATTCCCATGCTATGACTACTCATAGACACGTCCTCGAAATGTTGTTGGTTCAAATGTTTAGCCCCAAAGCCGGTTTCTAAGGTGGTAATCGAACACATACAACAAAAGAATGAAAACCCTAATTTTCGAACTTTTTCATGGCTTCATACCTCGAATTCAGTTGGTGAAAACTTCAGATCCTTTGTACTTCCGTGTAGAGAATGTCAAGAGCTTCACGTAGGTTCAAGAATCACCCATTTTCGTAGAGAAACGAAGAAGATATGAAGCTTGGAAGATTGAAAATGGTGGTTTTCTCTTCTAGAGAGAGAAAATGACGATGGGAGCTTGTAGAGAGAGAGAGTGTTGGTTGAAAATGAGGGAAATGCCTTCTTTAAGGCTTTTATACTTCGGGTGGTATTCGGGTTCGTTTCGGTTGATCGCTTCATGTTTTAGGAACGTAACGCACATTTTACGCGTTTTAAACTAAAAGAATTGATATTTTCACTATTTTGATGAGTTTCAAAATTGTAAAAATGTAAAATAAAATATTTTACTTATTTTTACTTTTCGTTCGCTGCCAGACCGTTAAACGAATTTAATTATGTGTATACCCGCAATTGTGTACGTTCTTCGGCCGCATTATTTATTTATGGTCGTGCACTCGTAATTATAAGTTCAACATTCGTATCGTTATGGATCGTCACCCATAATTATACTCAGTCTCGCTTACGTATTACGATTTTTGTTTGATTAATTTGTTTGTCATACTATTCCTCATAACACTACGCACTAACACTATCCCATTACACCGAACGCAGTATATGTATAGGGCATACCCAGAGTCCGGCTAACTGCCTTATCTACGCCAACCCACCACTGTTTCGATATAATACAATATTGTTCTTGCCTAGTATATTCGACTGTAAATAAATAATATACACTTGTTCCTAATTAAATAAAATCCTATAACACACAAACACAATCATGAATACTTGAATCACCTTTGGAAATACTGAATCAAATACATATTGTACTATCACTGTTTATGACTACCATGACTAAATGCACAGATGTTACATTAACAAATGACAAGTTGGCTAAACTCAAGTTCCATGATTGTAAAGTTGCAAATACTCCAATGGCACCCCGTCCTGTCATGACTTTTAACATAAGCTTTTACACTTTTCCTCAAGTAAGACATTTAAAATAGTTCTTGATTTTGTTTTAATATACTTGATTTTGGAATAAATGTTTTAAAATAAACAAAAATGATTCTTGATTTTGTTGTTAAACGAGTTTGGTTTTAAAATATAATGTTTAAACAAATAATTCAAAATAACCATTTAAAATTATTATTATTATTATTATTATAAAAAACTTGTTTTTACGAATTAAAAGGTAGTTTAAAATAAATAACAAAACACTTTGTTCTTATGACTAAATAACTTAGTTTAAATAATTAAATTAATTAAATAATTTCTGATATCAGTTCTACATTATTAGCTTTTAATAAAATAAGTTTTAGGATTGCTAGGATTTAATTTTTATAAAAAAAAATTGGATGAATATGGCCTGGAATGCCAAAAACCGGTTAAACCTTATGCCAGGCGGGTTTCGAACCCGCGCCCACCCGCAATGCCCCACGTCTTATCACTAGGCTATGGGTGGGTTTCGCTGGTTAGATCTCGTTCCACTAGTACATATACACAAACTCACATTAGCCCTAAACCCACTAGAACCCTTGAAACGGTTCTATCTAATTCGTGTGTTTCATTGTTCGTGAGCCTGGAATTCCTTAGGGCTATTGATCCACATGTTAAACCAATTAGAATGAGTTAGGTATTACTTACTATTTGTTGCTGAATTGATGGATTCGAATGAGGAGTTAAGAGTGAACGTAACTGAGTATTTGAAATCTTGATTCACTATCGTGCTTGTTTTTGAACGTGTAAATTGTTTGCAGAATGATTCGAAATTATTGAAAGAGTACTAGTGTGTGTTTAATTTCATTTTTATAACCACTTAATTATGTTTCGAGTTTACACTTCATTGGTATAATTTAGGCAACCATATAGGCGTTCGTAATAGTTATAATCGCTAATTGGTGATTAAACTCAATCACGTGATTTCACGGACTGCTAAAAATGAAGGGATTTGAGCTGTTAACGCGCTCGAATGAGCTGTGTATGTTCGGGTTAGGCGTGTGGGTATAGATCCGATGGGTTGGGTACCGGGTGATGAAGGGAAACAACTATGGGGTTGTTACAACTTTAGTCCCCCAACTTTGTTTGTAGCTTAAATTACTTCTTACACTTACCCTTTTCACAATTAATGATTACAAATTGACTTTTTTGGTCCCTTAAGTTAACCAAATATTTTATAATTCCAAGTTTATAAAATCTTTTGTAACTTTTTAATTTTATAAAATTAATAACTTGTCATTTTGTTGTACAAGACATTAAAATTTTATAAAATCTTTTATAAATTTAATATCTCAGTATTATTACTATTATTAAAATTTTATAAATTAGAATGTCATTATTTTATAAAAGTTAATAACGTTTTGTAATTATTATTTAGATTAATAATGTTACTTTTTTTCTAAAGATATATATATATATATATATATAATGTTTTAACACATTTAATTTGTTTGTTTATTATTAAGATGTTTATCACCTTTATTTGTACTTGTATGTGTGTATATATATTGTAGAATTATAAATACATAGGTTTAAAGGAATCTAAAACAATACTAAAAATTTAACGAAAACCCTAGGGATTACAGCCTCCTCTACTTTAGGGAATTTCGTCCCAAAATTTATTAATGACTCTTAATTCCTATATATATATATATATTGTTCATCTTGTCTTATCTTCTACTAAACTCTGAATTATCTATCTAACGTGCTTGTTTTGTATTTATTTTATTAGTGTTATAAAATAATGTCTTCATTAATAGACTACTATTTGGGAGATTTTTAAAAAATTTTAAAATCATCCTTGGTGTTAGAATTTATAATTGTAATAAACTTTAATCATAATAAATGTCACACCCCGAGCCGGCAGGGTTGGATCGGAGTCCCCGTCGGGCGGAAGGTTCTCGGGGCGCGATATCGTGAGTGATAATCGTAATGATCAGATTGTTTACATTGCACCTGATATATAAATAAGAAATTGCTAAAATAAAATAGAATTACAAAGTTAAATTACATCAGTTAAGTTTATAATTTAACAATGTAAATATACTATCACATCATAAACCTTTCATCTTGTATCTGCACAAGATATACAAAATAATCTGTATAATGATGCTTCAAAATATGCAGGCCCAAAAAGCTAGGTCCTCTATCTGGTAACCTAGTCCAAAAAGAAATAACTTCTCAGTTGACCTGTTCGTCACCTGAGAAGTCATGCAAAAACAAAGTCAACACATGGTTGGTGAGTTCATATAGTTTTATAAAAATGAATTTGAATAACCTGAATGACAACCTTAAACTCACCATTAACCACCTATACCATCCAGTTCAGTATGCTTATATATAGGGCATATGTGGGGTCGAACTTACCGCCCGCCCAGCCACCGTCCCACCACATACCAAACCATATGATATATTGTTCCTGGTGATAATTAAGCATTTCATCCCCCTACTTTGATATCATAACATCTGATTCATAGAATTTGATTACCCTGAAAATGTTTACCTTGATCCCTCAGAATGACAACCTTAACCTCATCAACGACCACCTATGCTATCCAATCAAGTATGCTTATATATAGGGCATACGTAGGGGACAAGCCCCAGCCACCGTCCCACCACATACCGGACTGCTTAGCATACTGTCATTAATGATAATTAAGCATTTCACTCCATTCACCTTCAATTTAGATTTTGATTTTCACAAATAGATTTACCTTTGATCTCTTGAGTTCACCATGTATTCATGATTTCCCAAAAGCACTTGTAGAAATATAATATTAAATGTTTAATTAAACTAATAACTAAGCATTTAAATTCAACTATAACATGATGATTGGCTCTTATTTGACTCAATCAATTAGACTTATTTGTTGGTGGTTATCCAAGTTGTACCCTCTCACACGTGGCCCATACCAGGCATGACTCACAAGGAGCCTACCTGTGTGTGCCGGGACTTTAATGTTGCCCATATCAGCTTGACCCATTGGTCTACTGTATATGCCGGGACTTTACGGATATCCTTTGATTCTTGATCTTCTTTGATTCACTTGATTTTGTTTGATAGTTCACATTATTGCCCATATAGCTTGACTACAAGAGTCTACTATTTATGCCGGGACTTTATGTGTGTTACACGTGGTCTTGATTTCTATACAACCGACATCCACCTTAACTCAAGTATTAATGATATCATTATTTCAATGATTCACACACATTTATGATTTTTGATTTCCTTGAGTCTCTTGATTTTGTTCTTTAGAATTTCCATGATTTCACAATGATAGTTGATTCTTGATTAGGATCCTTTATTTTCAGATCACACACTGAATTAGATTTCTTTGACCCTGATCTTTAGCTTTCGTTCTTTTGATTTCACTTAGAATTTAGATTCTTGAATTTGAGCTTGATGGACTAAGGGTTTGTTTAGAGCTTTAGAATTAAGGTATTACTCATAAGAATAATTTAATTAACTTGTTAGTTAATTCTGCATAGCAATTTCCTAGACAGGAGTCTAGGAGTATAAACAAGCATATATATATATATATATAACATATAATAAATAAAAGCATTTAAGTAAACAATTTAAATAAAACAGTTTACGCATGCTTCTTAGCCCCGCGTTTGAAAACAAAAATGTTTAGAAAAGGGTCAATGAACTCACCTGTGTTGCTGTGCAAATGATCTACCACAAAATGTGCGCTCTTTGTTGTAGCTTAAGTTACTTCGGTTCCTGAGTTGTTTTAAAAGGATTTGAAT
The DNA here is from genome assembly GCA_009363875.1 of Mikania micrantha. Lineage (NCBI taxonomy): Eukaryota > Viridiplantae > Streptophyta > Magnoliopsida > Asterales > Asteraceae > Mikania > Mikania micrantha. Next base: position 23,337,599 of record CM018694.1, on the reverse strand, counting down.
ACTATAAGTATACGTATTAATCTTCGTATCTAAGGTTTGGTCTCAATGTGCAACTAAGTGTCCTATATTACTATTGTGTTTCTAAGATTTAATCTAACTATTCCACAGTTAGCCATTACAAGTCTCAATTAACATGTTTTAATTAAATTCATTTTAAATTAAAACATTGATTTAGAAAAGCATTTAATTTAATTTAATAAGGTTTATAAATCATTTTCTTTTATTAAGATATCATTACTTGAATTAAATTATTATTTAACATATGATGGGCTTAATTAAGACCATTGGGCCCACTTCGACCCATTGATAATCTTTGAATTCTAATTGATCACTAAACAAAATCTTTGAAGAATTCGACATAGATACACCAATTAAATCCTCTAGATTAGTTAAATGTATCATGACTTTTTCCTAGAGTTTAAAGCGTTAGTAATTTAATTAACATCCCAACTTCTAGGCTTTTGTTTTGGTTTATATGATCTTCATAAGAAATTCCTAAGTATGTTGAACTAATTTGATATATGTTAATTACTCATACCAAGTCGTTGGTGTGTTTTAAGAAAATTCATTATTACATATCAATAATATGAGCCTTAAATGTTTCCCATGCACACACAGATAGGTGTTATTCCCATGCACTCACACATAGATGTTGTTCTCATGCACTCACACCCTTGAATCACCCTTTTTAGCTACCATTTAACTTCCAACAGGTATGGGATCAGCGAACCTATGAGCAGTGAGGGTAGGTTCGCCCAATTAAAGGTTCGCCCCAAGGTTCGCCTAAGAGGGAGTAGGTTCGCTGCCCTCGCTTCATCAACCGGAGATTCGTACGTCCCCTAATGGGATTCGGTGCTAGGGTTCGGCCATGGTTGCAGAGGCGGCTTCCTTTTGGTTAAAAAACCTTTTAAGTTTTTCTTTAGCATACCTAGGTTCGCTAATCATGTTTCTGGTTCATTCAAGGAAAGGTTCGGCTGAGATAATAGGTCGGCCGTATATGGGTTCGTCGAAAGGAAAGGTTCGGCCATTTTCAAGGCTTGCATGGCAGAGGTTTGTCCCATCCCTGCTTCGGCTACATGAGGATCGGCTTCCAGGGTTCGTGAGTGACATAGGTTCGTAGCATGCAAGGGTTCATGTGTGGAGGCAGGTTCGGCCGAAAGGTAGGTTCGTGAACTTGGGTTCGGCGGCCAGGGGGTTTGCCGACCTGCACTTGTGAAATCCCACTATTCATCATCTTCTTCATCGATCTTACCTGTTACAAACCCATTCCTAGAACTCCCTAGTCGTTTACAGTGATCTATTTCAAGATTTCTAAGTGTTTATAAACGGTTAGAACAACAATCACTACAAGAGTCGGGACACACACTAAACCGAATATAAACTCAAATTTACCTCGAATTTGATGGATTAAAACCTAGATCCTTTGTACTTCCGTGTTCTTCGTGATGAGATGGTCGTTTTGACGCCAAGGGCGCTAGAAATGGTGGAGATTTGGATGAGAACTCTTAGAGAGAAGGTGGAGAGCAAACTTTCTAGAGAGGGAAAGAAGGAAACGAAAATGGAGGTGGAAATGGTAGGTGGTGATGGTTGGGGGCATTCAATACAACAATAAATGATTTAGATGATGCCCGATAGGTTCGATTTCGCATAACATTTAAATTATTCGTAAATTCTCGTAACGAAACGACTCAGTTTATAAATTAAGATTTATAAAATTATTTTAAATAGTTATTCCTAGTAAATTAACTAAATATCTTTCTTTTATTTTAAATTTTCAAAAATTATTAAATTTACTGTTTAAAATCGAAATGTACAGTCGTCGCGGGTATTCACTGGAATCGTCACCCGTACGAACACGACGATAACTATACTTTTCAATGTTGTTTTCTAATTATCGGATATCATTCAGAACGTTAAACTTTCAGATTTATTCATACAGATCGTCACCTATACGAATAATCCGTCGATTTAGCATTCACGTAACGACATCCGTGTTGTTTTGTTTTATAAAGCCTCGCATACGTTTATACATAATAAAATCCTAACACATAATCACATGATGGTTCTGTATTGCCAGATGATTATCTGGCTGATGAACTATGTTTTCTGAGTTTTGTTTCTCTATAATGATTTAGAATTTGTTGTTTGATAAAACAAACTGATAATTATATACGATACAATTATGAAATACACTGAAATACATAGAGTTTATATCTGATTACTGTTCATGGCACTGTTGGGATCATTGTTCCGGTACTGGTTCCGGCACAGATGTTACAATAAAGATGAGTAACGTACCACTTTTGTATACTTTGTATACAACCAGCTTACTTTGCTAAAAGGATTTCGATTTAGTAATAATTTACTCAACCTAGGGTTGCATAATTACTAATATCTCTGATTTTCACTTGGTGTAAGAGTACCCACCATTTACTGGTATATGATTAACAATGGATTTGGCTATTATTCATGACTAAAGAATAGGTTACTCGAAGTTGTAGATTAATTTAACGAATCCGGCCCTTGGTCTAACTTTTGGTGCTATTATCAATGTATTATTGGTACTTATATAAAGGGTATACCGCAGCCAACCCACCACACCACTAATACTTTCATATCATTTGAATTACCTACCAAGATTAACCTAACCTAAACTACATTTCGGGAAGCTATAAAGCACGTTGGGAACCGAAGTTAACCACTAATGGTCTACATGTTGTGCAGACAGCCTGAAATACCCTCTAAACAACCAAAGCAAAACCCTCACTGACTGAAGCTCCCTCGAGATGAAAAACTACGGAAGGGATGCATCCAGTATCCACGGATTCAGTGAGTGTCGAGAGCCACAAAAGAGTCATCTTATGGATTTTGAGATGAGTCGGTCCTCGATCACATTAAACAAAGGAATTAAATTTACGTATGGTAGAAGAGCAAAGAAGAATATCAATACAAGGAAGTTTTCATCACCCAGGTGAACAAAAATTTCAATAACTCAACCCCAGAAACGCAAAGGCTGTTCTACACGATTTCACTGTAGAAGACCAACGTTTTCCTCACATGGTGAGATGGAATCATCCTCCACATGTAGTGTCAAGCCAAATGCCTAAGAATAAGTACTGTAACCGAATCAAGAAACTTGAACCGGTGAGCCCTGTAGTGTAACATCAGTGCCGGAAACGTTACCGGAACAGTGATCTCAACAGTAACATGAACAGTAATCAGGTACAAACTATACGTATTTCATTTTATGTCATATTCATATCATGTATCATTATCATTTCATGTTATCAAAGAACAAATTCAGAATCATTTCAGGAAACAAAACACAGAAACATGGTTCATCAGTCAGATAATTATCTGGTGATACAGAACCATCCTGTGATTGTTTGTTAGGATTTTATTATGTATATTTGTATGTGACGCTTTACAGAACAAAACAACAACAAATGTCGTTACGTGAATGCTAAATCGAAGGATTATTCGTATAGGCGACGATCTGTACGAATATCTCTGAAAGTTTAACGTTCTGAATGATATCCAATAATTAGAAAACCATATTGAAAAGTGTAGTTGTCGACGTATTCGTACAGGTGACGATTCGAACGAATACGGGCGATGACTGTACGATTCAATTTTAAACAGTAAATTAATATTTTCAGAAAATTTAAATAAATGGAAGATATTTAGTTAATTTACTAGGAATTACCACCTAAAATAAATTTCTAAACTCTACTTTTAATATCGTGATGTTCCGTTTCGAAAACGAACGGAAAACGAGGTTTTTACGCTAAACCGAACAGACCTGAAAGAACCCGGGTAATTTGAAGCCATTTATTATGGCATTTAATGCCATAATCATCTTCACCAACCAGCCCCAGCCTCCATTTTCGTCCACCCTTCTCTCTCTACTTTCTCTCTCTAGATACTCACACCATATCTCCTTCATTTCTCCATGAAATCTTGTGTTTTTGGTGTCAAAACGACCATCACGACTAGTAGATCATAGAAGTACTATAGATCGGGGCTTGGATCCATCAGATTTGAGGTAGATTAAAAGTTCTTTTCGGTTTTTAGGGTTTTCAAAACCCTCTTGGTCGAGCCCACCTAGAACCGGTTTAAAACACATGAAACCTTAGGGAAAACACCACAAAACCTTGCTAGAGTGTGTAGGAACAAGTGGGATAGTCTTAAACTTCGAGTTGTGAGGGCTGCACATATCAGGCCGCGATGGCCGGATGGTAGTCATCAGGTGGCCGAATGGCCCTTGGCCGAAGCACACCTCATTCGGCCGAAAGGCCCACTGCCGAAGCAGCCTCCTCCTTCGCTCGGCTAACCAGCTCATTCTGTCCGCCACACCTCCTTCTGTCGGCCCAATCCTGGTTCGGTCGGCCAAAGCACCCTCCTATTCGGCATAAGGTCTTGATTCAATCGGCCATCTCCATTCGGTCCAAACCTGGTCGGCCTAAACCTTCATTCGGTCGGCCCTTGCCTATTCTGTTGGGTCTCAATCGGGGGTACCACATTCGGCCCAAGCATTTGTCTTTCGATTACTTCAGTCGGACCTTGGACTATTCGGTTGAACACCTAGGTGGTAGACTAAACAATCTCAATAACGGGTTGGAGTGTGTGTGTGTGTGTGTGCATGCATGGGGACCGCATGTGTGTGTGTGCATGGGAATAACATTTAGGTTTTCACTATGTACAATCAAACTTTGGGTGATCCATGAACTAAGTGGGGAGCTTAAACCATGTAGAAGTTAATATGGTATTATTATGTGGCAACAAACTAAGAGTTTTCTTAATGATAATAAGGAATAATGGAATTGGGTTTGGATCAACAAGAGTTACTTTAAACATTATCATCATTTAAATATAAATAATGAACATCATTTGGGTTCAACATACATGGGAATTCTTTAAGAAACAAAATCATAGTCTAAGGATAAAATGTTGGCCTCACAACTAACACTAACACTTAGACAACTCACAAGAGCATATAGTTACATTAGATAGTTGTATGAACTATCTAGGATGGATTATACAAAGAATTGATCAAAGAATCATTCGGCAATCAAAAGCTAGTAATTGGGCCCAAGGTTAATCTAATGGGATTAACCTAAGCCCATCATGTTAATGATACTTTTCTCATAAATAAATTATGTTTTTAATAAAAGAAATTAAATTGTAAGCTTTGTTAAATTAAAATAAATGATTTTTAACTTAATGTTTAACTTAAAATGAATTAATTTAAAAATGTTTTCATTAAGGACTTGTAATGATTAATCGTGGGATAAGGGTTACTTATGGGTAATGAGTTAGACTAGTTAGATGGAATCTTAGAAACACATTAGCACATAGAACACTTAGTTGCACACCGAGACCAAACCCTAGATACGACGATTATAAATACTTATCGTATGCGAAATCTCTTAAAACAACACAGGTACTGAAGATACATAAACCACAAGTAACGAGCGCGCATTTTGTGATAAATCATTTACACATCAACACAGGTGAGTTCATTGCCCCTTTTCTAAACATTTTTGTTTCCAAACGAGGGGCTGAGAAGCATGCGTAAACCGTTTTATTTTAATATGTTTTACGTAAATGCTTTTACTTATTGTATGCTCTATATATACATGTTTATACTCCTAGACTCCTGTCTAGGTATTTGATTATGCAGAATTAACTAACGAATTAATTAATTACTCTTATGAGTAATACCTTAATTCTAAAACTCCAAAACAAACCCTTAGTCCATCAAGTTCAATTCAAAGAATCTAAATTCAAAGTGTAACCAAGAGAACAAAAGAGAAAGATCAAATTCAAGGGATTCTAATTCAGTGTGTGATCAATAAATCTAAGGATCCTATTCCAGAATCTATAATCGTTGTGGAAATCATGAAATTCTAAAGATCATAATCAAGAGAATCAAGGGAATCATAACCGTGTGTGAATCATTGAAATAATGAAATCATTAAGATCTAATGAAATCATTAATGCTTAAGTTAAGGTGGATGTCAATTATATGTAAATCAAGACCACGTGTAACACACGGAAAGTCCCATCATAAATATTAGACTCTTGTAGTCAAGCTATATGGGCATAACTAAAACGATCAAACGAAATCAAGAGAACAAAGACGGTCAAGAATCAAAGGATATCCTAAAGTCTTGGCATGTACAGTAGGCCTGAGGGTCAAGCTGATATGGGCAAAACAAGAAAGTCCCGACGCATACAGGTAGACTCATTTTGGGTCATGCCTGATATGGGCCACGTGTGAGACGGTACAACTTGGACACCATTAACAACTAAGTCTAATTGATTGAGTCAAATAAGGCAAAATCATCATGTCTTAGTTGTATTTAAATGATTAATTATTGATTTAATTAACCATTTAATATTATATTTCTACAAGTGCTTTGGGTAATCATGGATGCATGGTGAACTCAGGAAATCAGAGGTATTTCAATTTGTGGGAATCAAAATCTAAAATGAAGGTGAATGGAATGAAACTCTTAATTATCATTAACAAAAATATGCTAAGCAGATCAGTATGTGGTGGGACGCTGGCTGGGGCTTGTCCCCTACATATGCCCTATATATAAGCATACTTGATTGGATAGCATAGGTGGTCATTAATGAGGTTAAGGTTGTCATTTCGGGGGATCAAGGTAAACATTTTTCAGGGTAATCAAACGTTATGGATCTATGGTATGGGATGAAATGGTTAATTATCACCTGTTACAATAGATCATGTGGTTCGGTATGTGATGGGACGGTGGTTGGGGCTTGTCCCCTACATATGCCCTATATATAAGCATATTGAACTGGATGGTATATGTGGTTAATGGTGAGCTTAGGGTTGTCATCCATGTGGTTATTCAAATTCATTTTTAAACTAAAACTACATGAACTCACCAACCATGTGTTGACTTGATCTTTTTGCATGACTTCTTAGGTGACGAACAGGTCAATTAAGAAGTTAACGCTTTTGGACTAGGATAGCAGTTAGAGGACCTAACATTTTTGGACCTGCATACTTTTGGAACATCATTTTACAATTTATTTTGTATATCTTGTGCAGATACAAGATAGAAAATTTATGATGTTGATAGTAGATTTATATTGTTAAATTATGAACAAAACTGATGTAAAATAGGTAACGTTCCTAGATCCGCAATTACAAACGATTGACAAGGTAAAATAGGTAACGTTCCTAGATCCGCAAAGTGGAAACACGACTTTTCAATGAAAAGTCTAAACAAATTATACTAATTTATGAATCAAAATTCGAAATCTATACGAATGAACTTCGTAAATAGCCGTCGAAGAAAGAATGTCTTACCGACATATAGATTCTTCTAACATTACTGAGACATATCAGTACCTCCAACAATTCAGATAACGTCCAGAACTATGGCAGGTGACTTAATTATAGTCGAAAGTCACTCTGGATACCTAAGTGGATGTTGACAAAAGGATTTATTCAGTTGATGAAAGATAATGCCTATGAGTTATCATGAAAACCTGATCGAATTTATACATCTGCTTATATCTAGACTTCATTCACCATCCAACTAAATAGATGATATGGTGACATCGATAGCATCGTGAAATCAGTTGTGCGTTAACTTCCAATGAAAGGATGAGTCAACGAAAACTTTGATACTACACATCAGAGAAGCCCATGTGAACACCCAAACTCATCCTAGATGAAAATCACAAGTCAACAACCATAGGTTGACGGATCAAAGAACTAGGGTGAAGCCAAATACCAATGGATACGAAACAATGAAAATATTTTTCCAAGGTAAGTCTCCGAACTACATGGGAGTATGAGTACCCAAATCAAATCAGGTTTCCCCCTCAGGACACCAAAAAGGAAAACAAGGTCTCGATAACACAATTCAAATTTCGGAACGAAATTTCTTTCAACATGGGGAGACTATGACAACCAGTAACGTGCAACAATTAGTTCTAAAATCCAAAGGTGTACACGACAACAACGAAGAAGACTGTAACGATAAAAAACACCAAATCAAATACACGGATAATTCCTAAGGCAGTTATGGGAAATCCGTTGAATCACATAAACATGAATCAAAAGAAAATACAAACATCGTGTGAGGGAAAAAAATGAATCAAACCTGAATGGATAATATTTGGAGTATTGATCTAATGAGATATCCACATGGGTGACGATCCATACGGATATGTTGGTAGACTTGATACATTAAATTATATCTTTGCAGTACAGAACATTGTCGGCAGTTTAGGCAAACACTGCTTTTGTATGGGTGACAATTCGTACTAATGTAAACATGAGTCTTGAAACTCTGACATAAAATAATAACTATTTTTAAGAAAATTTCCATCAAAATATTTTAATAAACCATCAAAATTTTAACACACACAGTCATTCGTAAGAATGGGCACTCATTCCTACGAATATATCACAATCGGTGAGGCTTTACAACCATATAGCCATTTGGGCGAATGGGAGTCATTCGTACGAATGACTCATTTGTGCGATAGCACAGGTATAAAAGCAACACTTATGTTTTTCCAACTCAATTTTAACCCAACTCTCTCAACCGAAACTCCATTCGCCCCTCTCGAATTTTCGGTCATTTCCACACGAAATTGGACCATTCTAACGTCCAAATCGTGTGTATTTCACCCCAAACACCTTCTTTTCAAGATTTCACCCATTTCAAGCTTCTCCGGTCAAATACAAGCTGTACAGTGAGTATTAGCACCGATCCTTTGTACCAAAACATTTCAAAACGTTTTTCCATCATTTTTGGCCGTAAAAACACCACAAACAACCCACGATTTCAAAAATTGCATTCTTGGTAAATCTGCAGGCGAATGAGTCGTACGAAGGGCTCATTCGTACGAATGGTACACTATATTCGCCTGAGAAACTCATCAGAATGAACCTCTGGGCGAATGAGCATCTACACGAATGAACGATACTCATTCGCATGAGACAACCACACGAATGAAGACCTATTCACCCGAATGGATCACCAGAATGAAACTAGGCATTCGCATCATTCCATTTGTGTGAATGAAAGTCATTCGCAAGAATAGACCATTCACACAAAGAGGAGACCTAAATGGCTAAGTGTTGAACATCCTATGCAACACTAATCGTATCGATAGAACCGACCCTTAGACCAAATTTTAAATCTAATCAAAATGAAACAAAATAAAAAACACATTTTGCAAAATCACATCAAGAAGAAAACACACCAACCACTCAACACTTATTTAATTAATAAATACTAGAAAACACAAGATTCGAACCAAGAGAATACATCGAGTGAGTGCATTGACGACCTACGACCTATAATCACAGGTGAGTTCATATACCCCTTCTTTTCAATTTTCTGTCTTCCAAATCATTTGGGGCTGAGAACATGAAACATCTTATTTGAATGATATTCAAATAAGAGTTATTTTCAATTAAATGAAAAGAAGAAATCATTTCGAAACCTCTTATTCGAATGTTATTCGAATAATTACATTTTAAAACATTTTACTGAGCGTTCATCGCTTCGTCACGATTTTTCAAACTCAATCAATGTATATTTGAAGAATTTAAGCACAACTCAGTACGGAAGTGACCGTTGATCACAACAGTTCGAGGCTTTATGCCCAACCAAGAGGTGAACGGACACGGCCCGAGAGCTTGTGTGACATTCCAAATCAAACAAACAACCAGTTTAATAGGATGTCTGTCTAGGGAATTCACAAGAACATGTATCCACACAACATACACATCAAGAATTCGAGTACGAATTCTCAAGTAAGTCCCTTTTCAATAGCCATTTACCATTTGTTTAACAAACTTCCAACGCTGAGGCTGGTACGTTACGCGAACAAGTACAAAGGTCAAATATCCATGGGATCTGATCAATAAGGGCATATCGTTTAAGTTTGGTAAATGATCACATTTGTGATATTACGGACAGACCACACTAATAAAGTAAATCAAACATCTATTGGGAAATTTTTAATGAAAACGGTTTTCAAAGTTGCGCTTGAACGAGTCAAGCTGGTTCAAGACAAACAAAGTTTGAACAAATGGGAAGGAGAGTAAACTTTGTGATTTCAGAAGACAAAACATACACTCTTTCCTCAAGACATTTCTTTTTCCAAAGCCTTTCTCGTGTCGATTAGGAGTACAGAAGTGAAGAATCTGATTTCCATTAAGGACATCCTCGTGGATTATCGAACGGAAAGAGTTTTCTTCAAGGCTTTTAAAAAACCTAATATTTTTTTAAAAATCATGTGAACTCACCAACCTAGTGTTGATTGATTTTACATATTCTCAGGTGACGAACAGGTGTAAGCAGGATGCCTTTTAGAGAGAGAGATAGGATCCACTAGAGGACCCTACATCTCATGCATGGAATCTAATAAGGCCTCATCGGCTACAAGATTTAAGATTTGCTCTTTTGCAAGAAATTTTTGTGAAACATCTGGGGCATGCAATTCAATTTGTAATAGAATTGAATTATAAAACAGTTGTAATTTAATTTTATTTTATCAATATAAAACAGTTGTAATTATAAAACAGTTGTAATTCAATTAGTGTTATCATATTATCATGTGCTATGTAAACAACCTGATTATTCTGATTCAATCATGCCCCGAGACTATTTCGTCCTACGGGTTCCAGCCCGCCGGCCCTGGGTGTGACACAACGCCCCCGGATAGCGGAGTCCAGGGGGCAGCAGCCCCTGGCTGGGGCCAAAGAGGCAAAGCCCCTAAGTTGTTTTATTAAAAAATCAATAGAAAAATGAGTTTACAAATTTTGACATAAAATTAGTTTTATAATTTATGTGTCAAATCTAGGAATAAGAAAAGTTGATAAACTGCCTGGAGACCGTTTCCAATCTCGTGTATATCCAAGAAAATTGATCGATCAAAATTTCACTGTTCATTGATACACAGACAAATTCATACTTGTTCTTGATTCGAATTGAATTTTATCCGGTGAAGCATTTGAGTGAACCACAAATAGTTTAATCTGAAAGTGTTGTCCACGACTTTCAATGCATTCAGTTATTCAATCTATTCATAATCTGGAATATTCTACAAAGATCACACTATCTGTTGAAAATGTTGAACAAGAATTCAATGAAGGAGATGACGAGTAAGTTTGACAAATTGGAGAAGTTCAAAGGATAGGATTTCAGACGTTGGCAGAAGAAGATGCACTTCCTTCTTACTATTTTGAAAGTGGTGTACGTGTTAAGCACTTCCATATCCGAAATACTTGATGATGGAAACTTAGAAAAAAAATCAGGAAATGATCAAAGTGAGAGAATGACAACTACATCTGCCTTGGTCTTATTTTGAACGATATGTGTGATGCCTTTTTTGATGTTTATCAAAACGTGGAGACTGCAAAAATGTTATGGGATACCCTAGAAGCCAAATACATGGCAGAAGATTCTTCTAGTAAGAAGTTTCTTGTTAGTAATTTTATAAATTATAAAATGGTTGATTCTCGATCTGTCATGGAACAATATAACTAATTGTTGATGATTTTAGGACAATTTACTCAACATTATTTGAAAATGGATGAATTTGTTCAGGTTTCAAGTATCATTGATAAGTTACCTCCTTTCTGGAAAGATTATAAACATAATCTAAGGCATCAGAAACGAGAATTAACATTGGTTGAACTTGGAAGCCACTTCAGAATTGAAGAATCTTTTTGGGGCTTTGAAAAAGCATGGGTAAATGATGATAAGAAACCTGTTGGACCTTGTTCTATTAACTTAGCTGAAGAAGGTGGATCATCCAAGAATAATCACAAGCTTAAAGAGAAACAAAAGTTTCAAGGTAAAGAGAACAGGGGTTCAAACAAGAAGCAAATAATAACCTGTTGGAAATGTGGCAAAGTTGGTCACTTTTAAAAGGATTGTCATGTTGGTAAACACATCAAGGAAGCTGGTCCAAGTGGGTCTAAGACCCAAACAAGAAACAAGGTCAGAATTTAGTACAAAGTTATAATTCTGTTTTGGATTATGTATCACTAATTTCTGAGGCATGTTATGTGCAGGATGATGATATTACTTGGTGGGTTGATTCAGTTGCAACAAGTCACGTGTGTAAAGATCTTTGTTGGTTTAAATATTTTCAACCAATTGAAGATGGATCTGTTATAAAGATGGAGAACATTGTAACTGAGCCAATCAAAGGACTAGGCAAAGTAAAGCTTGTTTTTACTTCTAGAAAATGTTTATGTTTAGACAATGTTTTGTATGTTCTAGGGATTCGAAAGAATCTTTTGCCTAGTACTATGTTGAATAATTGTGGTTACAAACAAGTGTTGGAAAGTTACAAGTTTTTTTGTGGGTTTTGGTTATCTTTGTAATGGCATGTTTAAGTTGAATCTTGATGTTTCTTTTAGTAATGAATCTATGGGCATGACTTCTACAAGTTCTAGTAGTAATTTGAATAAATCAGAATTATGGCATGCTAGACTAGGACATGTACATTATAAAAGGATAAAAGAAATGTCAAAAATGAGTATGATACCCGCATTTGAAATGAATAATGAACAATGTAAAACTTGCATTATAACAAAGATAACTAGACTACCGTTCACTGATGTTAAAAGAGAATCTAAGGTGCTAGAGTTGGTACATAGTGACTTATGTAATTTTCATACACCTCCATCTATAGGAAATAAAAAATATATTAATACATGTATTGATGATGCTTCTAGATTTTTCTATGTATATCTTTTATATTCTAAAAATGAAGCATTAAATAAATTTAAAATATATAAAATTGAGGTAGAGTTTAAAGAAATGAATTAATTAATTCATTACGCACTCATATGAGGTGAATATTATGATACAACTTATTTTCAATCAGTGAGGATTATACATCAAACCATTTCTCCTTACACTACACAGCAAAATGGTGTGTCTGAGAGGAAAAATAGAGTTTTATAAGAAATGGTTAATTCTATGCTATCTTATTCTGGTTTAAGTGAAGGATTTTAGGGTGAGGCTATGTTAACATCCTGCTATTTATTGAATAGAGTTCCTAATAAAGGAACAAGATAACCACATATGAACTTTGGCATGGCAAGACTCCAAATTTGAACAAGATAACCACATCCTGCTATAGTAAGGCTTAATGAACCCGAAAGGAAAATTTTGGGAGTAAGAGGTATAGATTGCATATTTATTAGATATGCAGAACATTCCAAGGCATATAGGTTCTGTGTTATAGAACCTAATGATTATGTTTTAGTTAACACTGTTATTGAGTCAAGAGATGCAATATTTGATGAGGAGATATTTTCCACAATATCTAGACCAAAGGACATGACTGTGAGTTCAAGTAACTCTAAAGAAATTAATCATAAATAAAATATTTTTTCTACTTCTACTTAACTAAGAAGAAGTAAAAGAGCAAGAATAACAAAAGATTTTGGTTATGATTTTCATCTATTTTTAGTTGAAGGATCTAGAGATCATATTCAAGCTAAATATCAATATTATTTCAATATTGAGGAAGATCCAAAAAGTTATAATGAGGCTATGGCATCTTGAGATGTTGCTATCTGGAAAGAGGAAATTAATAATGAGATGGACTCTACTAAGCAAAATAATACTTCGAAATTGATATATTTACACCCTAGTTGTAAACCATTAATATGTAAATGTATATTCAAGAAAAAGAAGACAATGGATGGTACCATTGATAAATTTAAAGCTAGATTGGTTATTCAAGGATTTAGACAAAAGGAAGACATTGATTATTGTGATACATATGCTCCAGTAGCATGGATATCCACCATTAGATTGTTGATTTTTAGGAGATATACACAATCTAGTGACCCATCAAATGGATGTGAAAACTACTTTCTTGAATGGTGATTTGGATGAGGAGATATATATGAAAGAACCTGAAGGTTTTGTTTTGCCTGGTAATGAGCATGAAGTGTCTAAACTTGTTAAGTCATTGTATGGTTTAAAGCAAGCACCTAAACAATGGCTTCAAAAGTTTGATGATGTTATGTTGTCAAGTAGTTATGTTATTAACCAAAATGACAAATGTGTATACAACAAATTTGATAATTCTGGTATAGGAGTTATAATTTGTTTGTATTGTAGATGACATGTTGATATTTGGTACAAGCCAAAATCAAGTTAATAAAACAAAACAATTTTTTCAACTAAATTTTCTATGAAAGACATGGGAGAAGCAGAGGAGATTCTTGGTATTAGAATCACGTGTGAAAACAATGGAATTTCTATTACTCAATCTCATTATGTAGAGCCCAATGAGACGACAAAGACTGAAAAAATCAACTCACGACAAGATGAAGACCAAGTTTTGATATTTTCGTATATTTGTAAATTTCGTGTACTTTATTTTTCGTGTACTTTAGATTTCGTGTACACAGGAAAACGGGTACTCCCAGACCAATATAAATAGATGTACAGTATATTGGTCTAGGGTTAGAATCCCGAGGCAGAGCACTTTTAGACGCATTGAAGATGTATGTGTAAAGTTCACAACTTTTTAATAGAAATTAACTTTTCTATCTTCTATATTGGATTCCGCACATCATAGAAGAGATTTCATGCGGATTTCAAAGAAAAAGCTTTGATTTTAATCAAGCTTGGGACCCACAAGTGGTATCAGAGCTTTGGAGTTCTTTTCAGCAAAAAGGTAAGAGATTTTCATTACAAGTTAGCGACTTTATTGTTCTTCTCTATATTGCCTACCAGCTGTATCAATTTGGAATTGCGGATCATAAAGAAATTTCATCTGGATTTCTTTAAGTGTTTTTCTGGAACTTCAAATTCATGAACATCAGTTTCGTGAACTTGTGATTCGTGATCTTTGCATTCGAGTACTTCAGAGTTCTGTTACACTGAAATCGTGCACTTCAGGGTACAAGTACTTCATCATCGAGAACTTTGGCTTCGATTACCTGGTTTTGAGTACTTGAGCTTCGTATACTTTGACATTTTCGAGTACTTGGATACTTTGAGTACTTTGTGGATTTCGTATACTCTGGGATTTCGAGTACTTTAAATTTTTTGAGTACTCTGAGTATTTCGAATATTGTTGAGCATCATGTACTTCCTGGATTTCGCATGCTTTCTGGATTTCAATAACATGGAATTAGCAACTTCTGAACATGGCTGCTAAGAACTTAAGCAATTTGTCCAGCCTGCGTAGCCTGGATAATGAGATTGGGATGCCAAGCCTCCTAGGCTTATGGGTGACAATTTTCAAGACGAGAAATTCAGATTTCAGTCTTTCATCAAATACATAGACCCGATTGTACTACTATCAAGAGAACAAAGGACATGTATGCCACACCCCATGGCGCGGTGACGAACAATGGTTGAATCATGCACAAATATTGAAAGAAGAACAACCACAATGCATTACTATATATGTTTCATAATGTTAGACCATTGTTTAGTTACAGGCATTCTAACTATCTACCAAAAGAATGACAACTACAGACCCAAAAATATTGTTTACACAAAAAGACACAGACAAGACAATTAAACAATCAGGATTAAGTGTGTTTCTAATCCATCCTAGCTTGTTTCTTTATCTTTTTCTATCTTAGCATGGTCTCCTTAGTTGTCCTTGAGAATGTCTAAACCTGATTACCTGAAACACGTGAAAAGTAACTGTCAACTACAAAAGTAGTTGGTGAGAACAATAGGTTTAACATTTGTAAATATGAATCTGCATTGTAAAACACATGTATAAAGCATTTAATAAAATAGCATGGATATTTGCAACACAAATTATCATCAAGTAAGAATAACGTGTGCAAACAGTCAAATGAAAGTCTACTAGAAAAGCCAACATATAATCAAGTTGTCACACCCCGAGCCGGCGGGGTTTGGATCGAAGATCCCGTCGGGCGGAAGGTTCCCGGGGCGCGATATCATGAGGGATAATCAAGGTGATCAGATTGTTTACATTGCACATGATATAACTGAGAAATGCTAAATAAAATAAAATTACAAAGTTAAATTACATCCGTGTCGTTCATAATTTAACAATGTAAATCTATCAAAAACATCATAAGATAACTATCTGGTAACTATACAAGATATACAAAACAATTGTATAATGATGTTCCAAAAATATGCAGGTCCAAAAATACTAAGTCTTCTAACTAAAGTCCTAGTCCGAAAGCATAGGCTTCTTAATTGACCTGTTCGTCATCTGAGAAGTCATGCAAAAATCAAGTCAACACATGGTTGGTGAGTTCATATAGTTTATTAATTGAAAATGATTTGTAAACCTCTTTCGGTAAAGACCTTAACCTCATTAACTCCACATGTAATATCCGAATCGGTATGCTTATATATAGGGCGTATGTAGGGTCGAACTTACCGCCCGCCCAGCCACCGTCCCACCCCATACTAATCCGCATATGACACTGTTGTTAATAATAATTAAGCATTTTTACCCCTATCATTTAACCCATAAGTCCTTCAGTTCTTTGTTCCTGTAATTACAATCATTTGAAACCTCCATTGATTTCATGAGTATATCATACAAATATGGTTAACCACAGCAATTGTATAAACAGTTATAAATGCTTAATTAAATAAATAAATAAACATTTAATAAAATCTAAGTCCTAATGATTCGGGCCTTGGGCAAACTCGAGTAGACTAGTCTGTCAATCAAGGTACTTAGTAGTTAGGGAATTCTGTAAATATCATCAAACATATGACCTACAAATCAAACGGTCTAGCTAGGACTTCTTGAAATGTAGGATTTTTGTTTCGTACTTGATTCGTTTTGTTTCGTTGGCATATGTTATCTTTGATATTTCCCAGACTTTACCCTGAAAATGATTTACTGATCCGTCTGATTCTGTTGCAAGATGTACTTGATTCGTTGATCATGGAATACTAGATTCGTCGATCAAATGTACTCTTGATTCGTTGTTCATCAAACACTTGATTCGTTGAACATCGAACATTAGCTTTGCAAAGATAGTTTCGTTTGATTCGTTGAACTAACACTTGTCTTGTCAAAATAGTTTCGTTTGATTCGTTGAACTCCCACACTTGTTTTGTCAAAATAGTTTCGTTTGATTCGTTGAACTCCCACACTTGTTTTGTCAAAATACTTTCGTTTGATTCGTTGAACTCCCACACTTGTTTTGTCAAAATAGTTTTGTTTGATTCGTTTGAAATGTTTAGTTTAACTCAATTATTCACTTAAATTATAAGTAAATAAACTTAGTAAAACCTGCACAAAATTTACCTAGACATGGTCTAGGATGTCATTCATACATGTAAAACATATAAAATTTAAAAGCGTTTAAGTAAACAATTTAAATAAACAGTTTACGCATGCTTCTCAGCCCCGCGTTTTAAAACAAAATGTTAGAAAAGGGGCAATGAACTCACCTGTGTTGCTATGTAACTGATCTAACACAAAATGCGCGCTCGTTCTAGTAGCTAAGTTTTCTTCAGTTCCTGAGTTATTTTATAAGAGTTTGAATACGATAAGTATACGTAATAGTCGTCGTACCTAAGGTTTCGTCTTGGTGTGAGTAACTAAGTGTCCTAATTACTAGTGTAATTCTAAGATTTGATCTAAATGATCTTGTTCAATTGCCCATTTATAACCCCAAATCCCATGTTTAATTATCAGACTTTCTTTTAATTTTTACAACATTTGGGTAGAGTTTCCTTTGTATTTAGTTCAAACCCAGACAATTGACGTTGTTTATTTTACAATCAAATCCCAATCATTTATAATAAACAAACTTTTGTAACTATATATAAACTTCAAAAAAATCCATGACATTTATAAAATGTAACTATTAGCTATTATTTGAAGTCATTTTATTTATTAAAACGTAAGTTATTTTATGAAAAACTGCAAATTAAACGTGTTAGAACTTGAGTTAACCAAATTTAGATCTATCCCAAGTCCCATGATAGTTCCTTGTTTCCCAACTTGATCCTTGTCCGTCCTCATATATAACCTAGCTTAGAATGCTCTATTGAACAATCTAATTCGGTTATAAACATTCGTATGAAGTTTCTAAGTGTTAGATGTAAATTTTGAAATGAACACCAACACTTTATGCAATATCATTAAGATTTCCAATTTAACAAGTTGTAAATCATCTTCTTTTTGTAAAACATTTTTAATTCTAATGATAAAGCTTTTAACTTATGATGGGCCTTAATTAGCCTATTAGGCCCACTTTAGCCCATTACTTGTTGTTGATTTCCAAATGATTTGTTATAAATCCTTACGTGACAACTCCCCAAATTTATATATAAGTATTAGGTTAATTCCATGTTAAGAAACCCTAACTCTCATCCCATGCACACACACATATCCATGCACATTGTGAGATCAAACTCCCATTCAAAAACCTAGGTTCGTAGCCATTTAAGTGTTCCCTAGGCTCGGTGTTTCCCCATGGCAGCGAACCTTTTGAGAAACTTCCCCATGGTTCGACTGTTGCCACGGTTCTAACTCAACACAGGTTCTCCCATGGGTTCGGCCAAGGTATAGAATGTTTCGTGGCCTTAGGTTCGTTCAAGGGGGTGGTTCGGCTGGATCCAAAAAGGGTCTTAGGTTCGCCGTTCTTGGTCATAGGTTCGCGGCATGTGATGGTTCGTAGCTCACCATGCAAGGGTTCGTTTGCAACCAAGGGTTCGGCTGATTGTTGGCCATCTAGGGTTCGGTGGCAGCCGAAGGTTCGTCTCACTAGGGAGGGTTCGTTGTCTGCCAGGTTCGGTTGCACCATCAAGGTTCGGCACTGTACAACAGGGTTCGGTGCAGGAGCCACATGCTGGTGCAGGGTTCGTTGCAGGAAGTCAGCAGGTTCGTTGCAGGGTGAAGGTTCGGTGGTAGAAGGTTCGTGTGTCCCATGCAACTCTGATGAAGGTTCGGCCAAAATGTAGGGTTCGGCTGATATGATTGCCGCGAACCTGTATTCATCTTCATGTTCCTCACGATCAATCCTGTAAAAATTCAGTTTCTAGTCCTTCCTAATTGCTAACCATGCGTAAATCTTAGGTTATTAAGTGTTTACAACCGGTTCTTATAGTCATAACTCCCAAGGCTTGTGAAGCACCCTAAAACAAAAAACAAGTTAAGATTTACCTCTAGTGTGATGGATAAATGCTTGAGATTTCTGTACTTCCTTGATCTACACAACAAGGTGATCGTTTTGGCTTCAAAAACACTTCAATCCACGCAAATCCGAGCAAGAAATCGTAGTGGGAAGCTTGAAGTTTTAGAGAGAGAGGCTAGAGAAAAGGTGACGAAATTGAGAATGAAAAATGAGGTTGGTGTAGGTTGTTGGGACATAAATGCTAGCATTAAAGACTTAGAAAAATACCCGGTCGTTCGGTCTCGTTCGGTTTCGTGTAACACGATATTTCTTGGTATTTTTCGTAACGAAAACGAATCGGTTTTTAAATTAAAGATTATAAATTTATTTCAAGTTGTGATTCCTAATAAATTAACTAATATCATTTATTTATTTTAAAATTTTTTTTTATTAATTTACTGTTTAAATCGAAATGTATGGTCATCGCGCGTATTCGTTCGAATCGTCACTCGTACGAACACGACGATAACTATACTTTTCAATCCTGTTTTCTAATTTTAGAATATCATTCAGAACGTTAAGCTTTCAGATATATTCGTACAGATCGTCACCTATACGAATAACCCGTCAATTTAGCATTCACATAACAATATTCGTGTGTTTTGTTCTATAAAGCCTCACATACGTTTATACATAATAAATCCTAACAAATAAACCCATGATGGTTCTGTGTTGCCAGATAATTATTTGACTCAAGAACCATTGTTCTGAACTTTATTTCTGTTAAATGTTTATGAACTTGTTGTTTGATAACACAAAATGATTATGAAAATGATATGAATAGAACTTGTACTGAATGTATATGGTTCGTACTTGTTTACTGTTCATGTTACTGTTTAAGATCACTGTTCCGGTGACGGTTCCGGCACTGATGTTACAGTCTCCCCTTGTTAGAGAAATTTCGTCCCGAAATTTAAGAGTTGTTATCGGGTACAGCTTCCTCTTCAAACAATTGGGGATACTTTGACTTCATGTGATCTTCACGTTCCCAAGTAAAATCGTGTCCGCGTCTTGAATTCCATCGAACCTTTACAATCGGAATACGGCTTCGCCTCAGTTGTTTAACCTTGCGATCCATAATCTCCAAAGGTTCTTCAATGAAGTGTAACTGTTCATCCACTTGAATTTCTTCGATCGGGATGATGAGAGACTCATCAGCAAGGCATTTCTTTAGGTTTGAGACGTGAAACACGTCATGCACACCACTGAGTTCATCCGGTAATCTCAGTCTATACGCCACAGGACCAATACATTCGATGATCTCGAATGGTCCCACGTATCGTGGTGCTAATTTGCCTTTCTTTCCAAAGCGTACTTCGCCTTTCCATGGGGATACCTTCAACATTACCAGGTCTCCCACTTGAAATTCCAACGGCTTGCGCCGTTTGTCGGCGTAGCTCTTTTGTCTGCTCCTTGTTGCTTGTAATCTTCTATGAATCTGAGCGATCCTGTCAGTGGTTTCCTGAACAAGCTCTGGCCCAGTTATCCGATTGTCTCCAATTTCAGTCCAACAGATCGGTGATCGACATTTCCGGCCGCAAAGAGCCTCGAATGGTGCACATCCGATACTGCTGTGGTAGCTGTTATTGTAGGAGAACTCAATCAGTGGCAAATGAGAATCCCAATTCCCACAGAAGTCCTATACACAGGTTCTTAAAATGTCCTCTAGGGTTTGAATAATACGTTCGCTTTGACCATCCGTTTGAGGGTGGTAAGCTGTACTCAGATTTAACTGTGTCCTTAGAGATTTCTGCAGTGATTGCCGAACCTTGAGGTGAATCTGCTGTCTCGATCAGAAATAATAGACAATGGCACACCGTGGCGTACCACTATCTCATTGATATATAGTCTCGCCAGTTTATCCATCGTGAAAGTCTCACGCATTGGCAAGAAGTGAGCAGATTTTGTTAAACGGTCAATGATCACCCAAATCGTATCGTGACCACTGGAAGTGCGGGGTAGCTTGGTAATGAAATCCATAGCTATTTGTTCCCACTTCCAGAAGTTCAACCCAACAGCGTTGTCGCATGTTGAGCTCCTTCTGATCAAATATGTGCTGCAGGCTTTTGAGATCAGTGAATATGGTACACTTGGTGCCATATAAGTAATGTCTCCAAATCTTCAACGCGAAGATTACTACTCCCAGCTCAAGATCATGAGTAGTGTAGTTCTTCTCATGAGTCTTTAATTGTCTTGAGGAATAAGCAATAACTTTGTCCCGTTGCATTAATACACAACCAAGTCCCTAATGGGAAGCATCACAGTAAACAACAAAGTCATCGCATCCTTCTGGGAGAGATAGAATTGGAGCATTACATAATTTCTGTTTCAAGGTCTGAAAAGCATCTTCTTGTTTCTACTCCCAGAAAAAACGGTTCACTTTTCTGAGTGAGTTTGGTGAGAGGCAAGGCTATCTTAGAAAAGTTTGAGATAAACCTTCTGTAATAACCTGCCAATCCCAGAAAAGACTGTATCCCCGTCGGTGTCTTCGGAGTGTCCCAATTCTTTATCGCCTCGATCTTGGCAGGGTCCACGTGTATTCCCTCGCTGTTGACTACATGACCCAAGAATTGTACTTCTTTTAGCCAGAATTCACATTTAGAGAATTTGGTATAGAGCTTCTTTTCCTTCAACAGTTCCAAGATCTTTCTGAGGCGTTGCTCGTGCTCTGTTTTGTTCTTGGAATAAATCAGTATGTCATCAATAAAGACAATAACAAACTGATCCAAGTACGGCTTGCACACTCGGTTCATGAGGTCCATGAAAACCGCTGGTGCATTTGTCAATCCGAAAGGCATCACCATGAACTCGTAATGCCCATATCTGGTTCGGAATGCCGTTTTGGGTATATCATCTTGAACTCTAAGCTGATGATATCCAGACCGCAAGTCAATCTTTGAGAAGTATTGAGCTCCTTGTAGTTGGTCAAACAGATCATCAATCCTCGGCAATGGATACCGATTCTTGATGGTCAGTTTGTTCAGCTCACTGTAATCTATGCACATTCTGAACGATCCATCTTTCTTTTTCACGAACAAGACCGGAGCTCCCCAAGGTGAGT
Source organism: Mikania micrantha (assembly GCA_009363875.1). NCBI lineage: Eukaryota > Viridiplantae > Streptophyta > Magnoliopsida > Asterales > Asteraceae > Mikania > Mikania micrantha. The sequence continues at coordinate 23,315,358 of CM018694.1, read as the reverse complement.
AGCTCGGTCTGATGAATCCTTTATCAAGTAATTCCTGCAACTGATTAGACAATTCCTGCATCTCTGAAGGTGCCAACCTGTAAGGAGACTTAGCAACAGGAGTTGCTCCAGGAATTAAGTCAATACGAAACTCTACCGGTCGCGCAGGAGGCAAACCTGGTAAGTCTTCAGGAAATACTTCCGGATATTCTTTCACTACCGGTACGTCTTGAATCTTTTTCTTATCTTTCTCTTTTTCCACCACATGAGCCAAGAACGCCACGCACCGCTTCTGTAGACACTTACGCGCCTTTACGCAAGAGATGATTTTGACACTTCGTTTTGCCTGATCCCCTTTAACTTCCAATACGCGATCACTCGGGAATGGAATTTGAAGTAGCTTTTCAGAACAGATGACTTCCACTCGATTAGAAGAAAGCCAATCCATTCCAACAATGATGTCAAAACTACCCAACTCCATCGGTATCAAATCGATGGTGAATGTATGACCACTAAGTGTCAATGGGCAATTCCTATAAAATGTACTAACTGTAATCTGTTTCCCGTTAGCTACTTCTATAATGTAAGGGGAATCTAACTATTCCTCTATAGAATCTAATTGGCATGCAAAATCAGTAGAGATAAAACTCTAATCCGCACCAGTATCAAATAGAACAGATGCATAAAAGTCATGTAAGAGAAATGTACCAGTGACCACATTCGGGTCTTGGCGTGCAGTTGGTGCTCCGATGGCGAAGGCTCGTCCACGAGGTGCTTGAACTGCCTGTTGAGCCTTCTTCGCGGCAGTTCTTTGCAAAGTCACCTTGCAAGGGTTCGTTTGCAACCACCGTTGTTCTGATTGTTGGTGGAGGAGAGCCGTGGCAGCATTGTTGTCTGCTTGGTTAGGTTGCTATCCGTCAGTGTTGCACCATCAATGGCACTGTACCACATCCCGTGCATTGCTTGTAGCGAGTGGTGCAATGTGATGATATTGACACTTGGCACACAGAGGAAACGTGCCAGGGTAGGGTTCGGTGGTTGGGGTTTTGTGGTGCTGCTGCAACTTGTTGGAGAGGTGTCGGCCATCGTGTAGGGTTCTTGATGCCGCTTATGTTTCTTCTTCTGATGGTGATGGGGCTTCTGTAAAGACTCAGTTTTGTCCTTCCGGATTCAGCCTCTTTCTTAGGACTCCAGAGGCTACCATAAGATCAGTGAGTTTTCCAGACAATCTCACTGCAGACTCGACAGTGGTAGGGTTGGCTGCAACAACCATACCCTGAATGCAGACGGGAAGTCCACCTACATATCTGTCTATCCTCTTCTCTAAGGTTGGTACCATGTCTGGCACCAAAGCAACTAACTCGTGGTAACGAGTAGTATACCCCATGTGATCAGCCCCCTTCATCACATGGTTGTATAATTCAACCTCCAGTTTCTGCAGTTCGTTCTTGGGGCAAAATTCAGTCCTTAGCAGAGTCTTGAAATCTTCCCATGGCATGGCCATAGCTTCTTCTCTAACACCCTGGCGTTGATTTGACCGCACCAGGTCAAAGCTCGCTTGTTGAATGTTCCAGAAGAGTAGCGAACTTTGTGGTGCTCTGGACAGCTGTAGAGGTCCAGTGTTGTCTCAATCTTCTCTATCCATTGGATTAATCCAACGGCTCCTTCGGACCCACTAAAGCTGGGTGGCTTACATCCTACAAATGACTTGTAGGAGTAATGTGATGAACCTCCAGTATTTCCACTGGCTTCTCCTGATGAGTTGCCAGTGTTGTTGATTTCATTGCGGAGACGAAGGAACATCTCCGGTATCACCTCCTTCATCTGATTGGTCATCTGGCTACTCAGTAACGTCACCAGGGCAATAGTAGCAGGATCCAGAGTCGGTGTTGTGCCCGAGCCAGATGGTTGGGTAATCAGAGGAGGAGGAGGAGGAGGTGGAGCCAAGCTTAGTGGTGGTACTGAGGGAGTCTGTCTTCTCGGCGGCATTCTGATCATAACCAATAAAGTTATCGGTTAGTGCAATGATCGAATAAAGAAGACAATTATGCAATTAAGTCTTAAGTCCTATGTTCTCTACATGCAGGGTCCCTAGGTTATAGTCTAGGCCAAACCGTTAATATAAGTGACCTATATTTCTCTATAACCATGGCTCTGATACCAATCTGTCACACCCCGAGCCGGCGGGGTTTGGATCAGAGTCCCCCGTCGGGCGGAAGGTTCCCGGGGCGCGATATCGTGAGTGATAATCAAGGTGATCAGATTGTTTACATTGCACATGATATAACTGAGAAATGCTAATAAAATAGAATTACAAAGTTAAATTACATCCGTGTCGTTCATAATTTAACAATTTAAATCTATCATAAACATCATAAGATAACTATCTTGTAACTATACAAGATATACAAAACAATTGTACAATGATATTCCAAAAATATGCAGGTCTAAAAATACTAAGTCTTCTAACTGAAGTCCTAGTCCAAAAGCATACGCTTCTTAATTGACCTGTTCGTCACCTAAGAAGTCATGCAAAAATCAAGTCAACACATGGTTGGTGAGTTCATATAGTTTAGTAATTGAAAATGATTTGTAAACCTCTTTCGGTAAAGACCTTAACCTCATTAACTCCACATGTAATATCCGAATCGGTATGCTTATATATAGGGATTATGTAGGGTCGAACTTACCGTCCGCCCAGCCACCGTCCCACCACATACTAATCCGCATATGACACTGTTGTTAATAATAATTAAGCATTTTTACCCCTATCATTTAACCCATAAGTCCTTCAGTTCTTTCTTCCTGTAATTACAATCATTTGAAACCTCCATTGATTTCATGAGTATATCATACAAATATGGTTAAACCACAGCAATTGTATAAACAGTTATAAATGCTTAATAAAATAAATAAATAAAATTTAATAAAATCTAAGTCCTAATGATTGGGGCCTTAGTCAAACTTGAGTAGACTAGTCTGTCAATCAAGGTACTTAGTAGTTAGGGAATTCTGTAAATATCATCAAACATATGACCTACAAATCAAACGGTCTAGCTAGGACTTCTTGAAATGCAGGATTTTTGTTTCGTACTTGATTCGTTTTGTTTCGTTGGCATATGTTATATTTGATATTTCCCAGACTTTCCTTGAAAATGATTTATTGATCCGTCTGATTCTGTTACAAGATGTACTTGATTCGTTGATCATGAAATACTAGATTCGTCGATCAAATGTACTCTTGATTCGTTGTTCATCAAACACTTGATTCGTTGAACATCGAACATTAGCTTTGCAAAGATAGTTTCGTTTGATTCGTTGAACTCACACTTCCCTTGTCAAAATAGTTTCGTTTTTGATTCGTTGAACTCCCACACTTGTTTTGTCAAAATAGTTTCGTTTGATTTGTTGAACTCCCATACTTGTTTTGTCAAAATAGTTTCGTTTGATTCGTTGAACTCCCACACTTGTTTTGTCAAAATAGTTTCGTTTGATTCGTTGAACTCCCACACTTGTTTTGTCAAAATAGTTTCGTTTGATTCGTTCGAAATGTTTAGTTTAACTCAATTATTCACTTAAATTATAAGTAAATAAACTAAGTAAAACCTGCACAAAATTTACCTAGACATGGTCTAGGATGTCATTCATACATGTAAAAACATATAAAATTTAAAAGCATTTAAGTAAACAATTTAAATAAACAGTTTACGCATGCTTCTCAGCCCCGCGTTTTAAAACAAAATGTTAGAAAAGGGGCAATGAACTCACCTGTGTTGCTTTGTAACTGATCTAACACAAAATGCGCGCTCGTTCTAGTAGCTAAGTTTTCTTCAGTTCCTGAGTTATTTTAAGAGTTTGAATACAATAAGTATACGTAATAGTCGTCGTACCTAAGGTTTCGTCTTGGTGTGTGTAACTAAGTCTCCTAATTACTAGTGTAATTCTAAGATTTGATCTAAATGATCTAAGTTCAATTACCCATTTATAACCCCAAATATATCAATCAATCAATCAATCAACGTACTCAATATATCCCGCCATTAGCATGCTAAGGCAGGGTCTGAGGAGGGTGAGATGTAGACAGCCTTACCCCCTACCCCGTAGGGGTAGAGAGGCTGCTTCCAGTGAGACCCTCGGCTCATGATGCTTGATCAACCGTCCGAAACGATTTTAACGTTATTTTCACTGAATAAGTAAAATAACGTTAAAATTAGTGCAATTTTACTTTTGCCCTTCAAGAGCTGTCGACACATATACATTATATGTGCGCACCCCAAATCCCATGTTTAATTATCACGACTTTCTTTTAACATTTACAAAATTTGGGCAGAGTTTCCTTTGTATTTAGTTCAAACCCAGACAATTGACGTTGTCTATTTTACATTCAAATCCCAATCATTTATAATAAACAAACTTTTGTAACAATATATAAACTTCATGAAAAAAATCCATGACATTTATAAAATGTAACTATTAGCTATTATTTAAAGTCATTTTATTTATAAATCGTAACTCTTATTGATGAAAAACTGCAAATTAAACGTGTTAGAACTTGAGTTAACCAAATTTAGATCTATCCCAAGTCCCTTGATAGTTCCTTGTTTCCCAACTTGATCCTTGTTTGTCCTCATATATAACCTAGCTTAGAATGCTCTATTGAACAATCTAATTCGGTTATAAACATTCTGATGAAGTTTCTAAGTGTTAGATGTAAATATTGAAATGAACACCAACACTTTATGCAATATCATTAAGATTTCCAATTTAAACACATTGTAAATCATCTTCGGATATTTTGTAAAACATATTTAATTCTAATGATAAAGCTTTTAACTTATGATGGGCCTTAATTAGCCTATTAGGCCCACTTTAGCCCATTACTTGTTGTTGATTTTCCAAATGATTTATTATAAATCCTTACGTGACAACTCTCCAACTTTAATATAAGTATTAGGTTAATTCCATGTTAAGAAACCCTAACTCTCATCCCATGCACACACCCATATCCATGCACGTTGTGAGATCAAACTCCCATTCGAAAACCTAGGTTCGTAGCCATTTAAGTGTTCCCTAGGTTTGGTGTTTCCCCATGGCAGCGAACCTTTTGAGAAACTTCCCCATGGTTCGACTGTTGCCACGGTTCTAACTCAACACTGGTTCCCCCATGGATTCGACCAAGGTATAGAATGGTTCGTGGCCTTAGGTTCGTTCAAGGGGGTGGTTCGGCTGGATCCAAAAAGGGTCTTAGGTTCGCCATTCTTGGTCATAGGTTCGCGGCATGTGATGGTTCGTAGGTCACCATGCAAGGGTTCGTTTGCAACCAAGGGTTCGGCTGATTGTTGGCCATCTAGGGTTTCGTGGCAGCCGAAGGTTCGTCTCACTAGGGAGGGTTCGTTGTCTGCCAGGTTCGGTTGCACCATCAAGGTTCGGCACTGTACAACAGGGTTCGGTGCAGGAGCCACATGCTGGTGCAGGGTTCTTTGCAGGAAGTCAGCAGGTTCGTTGCAGGGTGAAGGTTCGGTGGTAGAAGGCTCGTGTGTCCCATGCAACTCTGATGAAGGTTCGGCCAAAATGTAGGGTTCGGCTGATATGATTGCCGCGAACCTGTATTCATCTTCATGTTCCTCACGATCAATCCTGTAAAAATTCAGTTTCTAGTCCTTCCTAATTGCTAACCATGCGTAAATCTTAGGTTATTAAGTGTTTACAACGGTTCTTATAGTCATAACTCCCAAGGCTCGTGAATCACCCTAAAACCGAAAACAAGTTAAGATTTACCTCTAGTGTGATGGTTAAATGCTTGAGATTTATGTACTTCCTTGATGTACACAACGAGGTGATTGTTTTGGCTCCAAAAACACTTCAATCCACGCAAATCCGAGCAAGAAATCGTAGTGGGAAGCTTGAAGTTTTAGAGAGAGAGGCTAGAGAGAGAGAGAGTGACGAAATTGAGAATGAAAAATGAGGTTGGTGTAGGTTGTTGGGACATAAATGCTAGCATTAAAGACTTAGAAAAATACCCGGTCGTTCGGTCTCGTTCGGTTTCGCGTAACACGATATTTCTTGGTATTTTCGTAACAAAAACGAATCGCTTTTTAAATTAAAGATTATAAATTTATTTCAAGCTGTGATTCCTAATAAATTAACTAATATCATTTATTTATTTTAAATTTTTTTTATTAATTTACTGTTTAAATCGAAATGTACGGTCGTCGCGCGTATTCGTTCGAATCGTCACTCGTACGAACACGACGATAACTATACTTTTCAATCTTGTTTTCTAATTTTAGAATATCACTCAGAACGTTAAGCTTGCAGATATATTCGTACAGATCGTCACCTATACGAATAACCCGTCAATTTAGCATTCACATAACAATATTCGTGTGTTTTGTTCTATAAAGACTCACATACGTTTTATACATAATAAATCCTAACAAATAAACCCATGATGGTTCTGTGTTGCCAGATAATTATTTGACTCAAGAACAATTGTTCTGAACTTTATTTCTGTTAAATTTTATGAACTTGTTGTTTGATAACACAAAATGATAATGACAATGATATGAATAGAACTTGTACTGAATGTATATGGTTCGTACCTGTTTACTGTTCATGTTACTGTTTAAGATCACTGTTCTGGTGACAGTTCCGGCACTGATGTTACACAAGTCCCAAATTACATCTGGAGTCAGAAAAGTAGTCAGCACACGCATTCAACACGAGAAGTACTAACGAGTTTACTCGAAAGAAAGTCTCTGTGTTGACATACCCGGTCAATATAACTTATGCTGGTAAAGTTAATTAGTAGCAAATCCATATTACAGTAACGCATCCAATCTACAGTTATGTGATAATTCAAAATTCTCAGGTTAGAATCATAAATCGAAAATGAAGAGAATGAGTGTAAGCGAAATCGCGAAACGAGGCTCCGATTTCAAAATACACTAAATCGAATATAGCGTTAAATAAGAGGTCAAATATTTTGAACTCTTTAGGTCTTGAGATTATAACCACTGGAAAGAGCTCGAAAAATCGTGAACGTAGGCGAAAACCGTGCGTAAAACGGAGTTCGTATGCTCCCGCAATCGCGAAAACAAAATCGAGTCTGAGTAGGGCGGTGGAGGTACGCCGAGAACCCTTTGCCATCCTCGACGGTATGCGACGGACCAGCAGACATAAAAATCTGATTTTCTTAATCAGATTTCATTTCTGGTCGAATAAACTCGATTTTCAGACGAACCAGGTCAAATTTTAACCCCCAAATCTCAGTTTTGAAGCTACCAAATCATCAGGATCAAGCTAGGGATCGATTCTACAAGTCCTGATCATCGTTTTCATCCGAGAAATCCGTCCGATCGGGTAATGATTCAACCTATCTTACTAATTTGATAATGGTTAAATTAAATCTTGTTTTGAATATAATATAATAGTTATTGTTGTGGATTATTGCCTAGTTGATGGCTAGGAATGGTTAGAAACGAAGAACACGGTATGTTAACGGTTAAATCTTTGTTTTGATCCGTTATAATGCCCGGTTATCATGAAACTATATCTTAGATTATAATGGTTTAAACCATTTGATTGTAACAATGATTATGATTGTCTTGGTCATTTCTTGAAATGCTAGTTTATATCTAGGTGTTTCCTGATACCTAAATGATCAATAACAAGGATTGACTATTCCTAAGCCAGAAATTCATCTAGGAGCTGTTTTAGTGAAATAATCAACAACAATATCTATTTGATTAATCCGAAAATGTCATGATTGATCCTGTTAGTCATAAACTCCTTAAGAGGGGCCTAAATCATTATGGGTTACCTGTTTATCGCACTTTGTGCAATATTAACTTAAGGAGGCTGATAAAGGATTAAGATCAGCTGGATGACTTGAACTGCGATTCCTTGTCATCAAAAGTCAAGCAATATTCCTATAATCCAATTCAAATACAAAGAACTCATAAAACATTAATGAATTGCAGAATTCTCTTCAGATTTTTCGTGATACGTCAATATCAAACACTTCAATAACACAGGTGAGATCATAGCCCCTTCTCTTCTCCCTTTAAATGTTTACCAAAACTCGGGGTGGAACATGTAGATACATTTTCAAAAACATATTTTATCAACTATTGTAAGACTTATAACCCCTTTTCCTTTGTTTTGCTAAAGCTCGGGTTGGAACATGTAGATACATTTTCAAAACATATTTTATCAACTATTGTGAAATCATATATCAGTATCATCAGGAAAATGATGATAAACATTTATCAACTACTGTGAAATCGTATATCAGTTTCATCAGGAAAATCATGACAAACTATTATCGAGTAATTTTTTTATTAAATCATTAAATCAAGTGTATCACTTGGGAACTTTGGTTATGTGGAGGCTATTGAGGACATTCTTATGTAAATATCATTAACTTGTAATCAAGCCCTTGGTAGTACTTGTATGATCATATGCGGGAAAACAAGTATCATTATCACAAATCGCTCCAACCGTGGGTTGGACATCATCATGTGAGCAAACAAACATTACTAACGATCATTTATCATTAGGTTTGATATTTGCATGCTCAATTAGATTCAATTTCAAAGTACCTGTTTCATCACTTGTGATTACTACATCATGAAAATCATTGTTTGAACAATCATTTTGAATAAACAAAACCTATGTTTCTCATTCAACTATTCGTAGTTGATTTTTATCTACATGTTTCAGGTAATCGGGAGCGTGAATAAAGCAATCTAGGTCAGGATAAACAGCAGAAATAGTTGTGACCAAGAAAGAAAACAAAAACATCGTATTGTATAATAATTATCTTACGATAAACTTGTTGTATAATATGTATGTTTTGTTTGTAAAATGAACTTAATTTTATGAAACATAGTAAATCATGGGTTATTCTCCAACATTGGCACATGAACACATAGTCACGCGCCGTGGATTCACCACGCGGCGTGGGTTGTGACAGATGTGGTATCAGAGCCAAGGTTGTAGAGAATTAGGTTAACCTTAATGGATGACCTAGACTACAACTTAAGCGTCCCTTATGTGTTTATGTGCTTTCTTACATGAAACTCCTGAATCCCGCCAAATCAACATATACATTTGGGTTGCTATTACCAATGAATTAGTGAAGGGTGGTCAGCTTACTCTAATAGATGATGTGCTTCCTGTGGTTAAGGAAGCAAATAAACTAACAGAGCCACCTAAGAAGAAGCAGAAAACCAATAAAAGTTTTTGCAATATCATCAACCCCATCTGCTTCTATAAATCAAGCACCGTCATCTACAACAAACTCCAGGAGATCATACACTGGACCCCATCCTCTATGTAACAACTGCAAGTATCATCATCCATTTGGTCGACAGTGCTGGAAATGTACCAAGTGTGGGAGATATGGTCATTTGGATAACAATTGTCGATTCACGGGGAAAATAGTCAATGCAGCTACATCGATGCCCGCACCAAAACCAGTTGGGCCAGCATGCTTTGAATGTGGAGCAGCTGGTCATTTCAGGAACAGATGCCCTAGACTTTCTAACAACAATCAAGGTCGAAATGCTCCCGCACGCGTGTTTGCTATGAATGCTCATGAAGCACGCGAAGAAACTACGGTTGTCAGAGGTATGTTCGCTATTAACGGTCATTATGCTTCAGTTCTTTTTGATACTGGTGCCGACAAGAGCTTTGTCTCAACATCAATTTTGGATCATTTGGGTAAATTAGTAGAAGAACTAGAACCCCCGTATACCATAGAAATAGCAAACGGTAAACTTATACATGCCAATTCTATCATTCGCAATTATACATTGAAACTCAATGATCATGAATTTTATATCAGTCTGATCCAAATGAACTTGTGAAGCTTTGACGTCGTTGCGGCATGGATTGTTTATCTTCTTATCGTACCGAAATCGTTTGTTCAAACAAGCTTGTACAAATTTCGTTACCATCTAGGGAAACATTACGAGTCTATGGAGACAAGCCTTGCCGTACACTCAAGATAGTATCTTGCATGAAGGCTCGAAGCTATCTTCGTAAACAATACCCTGCTTTCCAGCACATGTTGTGGCTAAGGAATCTCCTAAGAAAACTATTCAGGATATTCCTGTCATTCGTGATTTTCCTGAAGTACTCCCTGATGAACTACCTGGACTTCCACCAGTACGTCAAGTTGAATTCATAATAGATCTTGTACCTGGGGCAAATCCTATTGCTAAAACACCTTATCGTCTTGCACCCTCTGAGATGCAAGAACTCTCAATCAGCTACAAGGGCTATTAGATAAAGGTTTCATCAGACCTAGTTATTCTCCCTGGGGTGCACCAATTTTGTTCGTCAAAAAGAAAAATGGATCGTTTAGAATGTGCATCGACTATCGTGAACTCAATAAGTAAACTATCAAGAATCGTTATCCACTACCAAGGATCAATGATCTATTCGATCAACTTCAAGGAGCTACTTATTTCTCTAAGATTGACCTTCGATCTGGTTATCATCAACTGAGAGTTCATGATGATGACTTTCTAAAACAACGTTCAGAACACGCTATGGACACTATGAATTTTTGGTTATGCCCTTCGGACTAACCAATGCTCCTGCGGTGTTCATGGACCTAATGAACAGGGTATGCATACCCTATTTAGATTAATTTGTCATTGTCTTCATTGATGACATATTGATTTACTCTAAGACTGAGGGGGATCATGAAACTCATCTCAGACTGATTCTGGAACTTTTAAAGAAAGAACAACTATACGCCAAGTTCTCGAAGTGCGAGTTTTGGATGAAAGAAGTTCAATTTTTAGGTCATGTTGTGGATCAGCAAAGTATTCATGTAGATCCAGCCAAAATTGAAGCTATAAAAAACTAGAAAGCACCAAAGACACCATCGGAAATTCGTTCTTTCCTAGGATTAGCTGGATACTATCGGCGATTCATCGCCCATTTTTCCAAGATAGCTGTTCCACTTACTACTCTCACTGAAAAGGATCAACCATTCGTTTGGGGTGAAGCTCAAGAAGATGCCTTCCAATTGCTTAAACACAAGCTATGCAATTCTCCTATTCTTATTCTACCAGAAGGTAACAGTGACTTTACAGTCTATTGTGATGCTTCTAACTTGGGTATGGGTTGTGTGCTAATGCAACGAGACAAAGTCATTGCTTATGCATCACGACAACTCAAGATTCATGAAAAGAACTATACGACACATGATCTTGAGTTAGGTGCTGTAATTTTTGCTTTGAAAATTTGGAGACATTACCTTTATGGTACCAAATGTGTTATATACACAGACCATAAAAGTCTTCAACACATCTTTGATCAAAAGGAACTTAATATGCGACAAAGACGTTGGATAGAATTGCTCAATGATTATGACTGTGAAATACGTTATCACCCACGCAAAGCTAATGTGGTGGCAGATGCTTTGAGTCGAAAATATAGAATTAAACCCAGAAGAGTGCGAGCATTGGAAATGACTATTCAGACTAGTCTTACACCCCAAATCCGTGAAGCACAACAAGAGGTACTTACAGAGACTCATGTCTCTAATGAAGCTTTACAAAGTTTAAATCAATAATTTGAAACCAAATCTGATGGAGCATACTATTTCTTAAATCGAATAAGGGTACCTTCTTTTGGCAATCTAAGGAAAGTAATTATCGACGAAGCCCATAAATCTCCATATTCGATTCATCCAGGCGCAGAAAAGATGTACCAAGATCTTCGTGAATTCTATTGGTGGCCTGGAATGAAGAAAGACATTGCCACATAAGTTAGTAAATGCCTCACGTGTTTACTAGAAAAAGCTAAACATCAAAGACCCTCTGGGTTACTACAGCCATTGGAGATCCCAGTATGGAAATGGGAGCAAATCTCTATGGACATCATAACTAAGTTGCCTAAAACGCCTAGGGGTATTGATGCAATTTGGGTTATTGTTGATCGATTGACTAAGTCAGCACATTTCTTAGCCATTCGAGAAGACTACAATACGAATAGGTTAGTCAAACTTTACCTCAATGAAATTGTGAGTAGACATGGAGTGCCAATCTCAATTATCTATGATAGAGATAGCAGATTTACTTCAAAGGTTTGGCAAACGTTTCAAAAGGCTTTAGGTTCACAACTTAATCTTAGCACAACTTACCATCCTCAAACTGATGGCCAAACCGAACGAACCATTCAGGTTTTAGAAGATATGTTAAGAAGTTGTGTTATTGATTATGGTGGTAGCTGGGATACTCACCTTCCTTTTGTTGAATTCTCCTACAACAACAGCTATCACACAAGTATTAAGTGAGCACCATTTGAAGCTTTATATGGACGAAAATGTAGATCTCCTGCTTGCAGGGTTGAAATAGGTGAAAACCAATTTACAAGTCCTGAACTTAACAAGAAACAGCTGATAAGATTGCTGTTATATGAGACCAAATCAAAGCTGCACAGGATTGTCAAAAGAGCTACGCTGATACTCGAAGAAAACCTTTGGAATTTCAAATCGTAGAAAAATTTATGTTACAAGTTTCTCCATGGAAAGGCATAGTCAGATTCGAGAAACAAGGTAAACTAGCATCTAGATATGTTGGTCCTTTCAAGATCCTTGAAAGGATTGGACCAGTAGCATATCGATTGGAATTACCTTCCGAACTCAGAAATATACATGATGTATTTCATGTATGAAATCTTAAAAAGTGTTTATCAGATGAATCCCAAATCCTTCCCCTTGAAGAAATTCAAGTTGAAGATAAGCTTCAGTTTGTTGAAGAACCTCTTGAGGTTATGGATCGAGAAATCAAGAAACTAAAACGCAAACGGAAACCTATCGTGAAGATTAGATGGAATTCCAAGCTCGGGCCTGAGTTCACTTGGGAACAAGAGGATTGTATGAAAAAGAAATATCCTCACTTGTTTTCATAAACATATAGTTATGAACGAGCACAAATTGAATTTCGGGACGAAATTCCAATAACAGGGGAGACTGTGACAATTCAAAATTCTAAGGTTAGAATCATAACTCGAAAATGAAGAGAATGAGTGTAAGCGAAATCGCGAAACGAGGCTCCGATTTCAAGATACACTGAATCGAATATAGCATTAAATAACAGGTCAAATATTTTGAACTCTTTAGGTCTTGATATTAAAACCATTGGAAAGAGCCCGAAAAATCGTGAACGTAAGCGGAAATCGTGCGCAAAACGGAGTTCGTATGCTCCCGGAATCACGAAAACAAAATCGATTCTGAGTAAGGTGGTGGAGGTACGCCGAGAAACCCTTTGCCATCCTCGATGGTACGCGACGGACCAGTAGACATAAAATTCTGATTTTCTTTATCAGATTTCATTTCTGGTCGAATAAACTCGATTTTCAGACGAACCAGGTCAAATTTTAACCCCCAAATCTCAGTTTTGAAGCTACCAAATCATCAAGATCACGCTAGGGATCGATTCTACAAGTCCTGATCATCGTTTTCATCCGAGAAATCCGTCCGATCGGGTAATGATTCAACCTATCTTACTAGTTTGATAATGGTTAGATTAAATCTTGTTTTGAATATAATATAATAGTTATTGTTCTGGATTATTGCCTAGTTGATGGCTAGGAATGGTTAGAAACGAAGAACACGGTATGTTAACAGTTTGTTTTGATCCGTTGTAATACCCGGTTATCATGAAACTATATCTTAGGTTATAATGGTTTAAACCATTTGATTGTAACAATGATTATGATTGTCTTGATCATTTCTTGAAATGCTAGGTTATATCCAGGTGTTTCAAACTAATGACCAGCATAAAAATAATCATCGGAATAACGTTCTGATGTTTATGATAATAGTCAGATTACTACATTGAGCATGGTTATTAAACCTATTCTAATATCACATTCTCATGTTTCATGATACCTAAATGATCAATAACAAGGATTGACTATTCCTAAGCCTGAAATTCATCTAGAAACTGTTTTAGTGAAATAATCAACAACAATATCTATTTGATTAATCCGGAAATGTCATGATTGATCCAGTTAGTCATAAACTCCTTAATAGGGGCCTAAATCATTATGGGTTACCTGTTTATCGCACTTTGTGCAATATTAACTTAAGGAGGCTGACTAAGGTTTAAGATCAGCTGGATGACTTGAACTGCGATTCCTTGTCATCAAAAGTCAAGCAATATTCCTATAATCCAATTCAAATACAAAGAACTCATAACACATTAATGAATTGCAGAATTCACTTCAGATTTTTCGTGATACTTCAATATCAAAACACTTCAATAACACAGGTGAGATCATAGCCCCTTCTCTTCTCCCTTTAAATGTTTACCAAAACTCGGAGTGGAACATGTAGATACATTTTCAAAACATATTTTATCAACTATTGTGAGACTTATAACCCCTTTTCCTTTGTTTTGCTAAAGCTCGGGGTGGAACATGTAGATACATTTTCAAAACATATTTTATCAACTATTGTGAAATCATATATCAGTATCATCAGGAAAATGATGATAAACATTTATCAACTACTGTGAAATCGTATATCAGTTTCATCAGGAAAATCATGACAAACTATTATCGAGTAATTTTTTTATTAAATCATTAAATCAAGTGTATCACTTGGGAACATTGGTTATATGGAAGCTATTGAGGACATTCTTATGTAAATATCATTAACTTGTTATCAAGCCCTTGGTAGTACTGGTATGATCATATGCGGGAAAACAAGTATCATTATCACAAATCGCTCCAACCGTGGGTTGGACATCATCATGTGAGCTAACAATCATTACTAACGATCATTTATCATCAGGTTTGATGTTTGCATGCTCAATTAGATTCAATTTCAATGTACCTATTTGATCACTTGTGATTACTACATCATAAAAATCATTGTTTGAACAATCATTTTGAATAAACAAAACCTATGTTTCTCACTCTACTATTCGTAGTTGATTTTTATCTACATGTTTCAGGTAATTGGGAGCGTGAGTAAAGCAGTCTAGGTCAGGATCAACAGCAGAAATAGTTGTGACCTAGAAAGAAAACAAAAACATCGTATTGTTTAATAATTATCTTACGATAAACTTGTTGTAAAAGATGTATGTTATGTTTGTTTAAATGAACTTAATTTTATGAAACATAGTAAATCATGGGTTATTCTCCAACATTAGCACATAAACACATAGTCACGCGCCGTGGATTCAGCACGCGCCGTGGGTTGTGACAGATGTGGTATCAGAGCCAAGGTTGTAGAGAATTAGGTTAACGTTAATGGACGACCTAGACAACAACTTAAGCGTCCCTTATGTGTTTATGTGCTTTCTTACCTGAAACTCCTGAATCCCGCCAAATCAACATACACATTTGGGTTGCTATTACCAATGAATTAGTGAAGGGTGGTCAGCTTACTCGAACAGATGAGGTTCTTCCACTACAAGAAATTAGAGTGTTTACCAACACATAATTTACCTACACTTGTAAATGTGTAGATAAATTACCTACATATGTGTGTATATGTGTAGGTAATGGTTGATCATATATTTTAATAATGGCCAACACTTAATATGTGTTGGTAATACACTTTAGTTACACCTAAAATTGGTGGGAAATTTCCCCCAAAATTTACTATCAATTAAATGTTTAATTACCTACACATGTGACAAATTTATGTTATGTGTAACTAAATTATTTACACATATGTAAAAAATTAAAATATGTGTGAATAATTGATTATGTTTTACCAACATATATATATGTAATTATTTATATTATATATTTATATTAATATATAATAAGAAATCAAATTTAATACGAAACACTTATTTTTTTTTGTTAAGTATTTAAAATGAATGTCTAAAAATAAAAGTACAAATCAACATTAGAATCACTACAAGAAATTTGAGTGTTTACCAACACATAATGTACCTACACTTGTAAATGTGTAGGTAAATTACCTACACATGTGTGTGTATGTGTGGGTAATGTTTTATCATATATTTTCATAATAACCAACACTCAATATGTGTTGGTAATACGTTTTAGCTACATTTAACATTGATGGGAAAATTTGCCCCCAAAATTTACCATCAAGTAAATGTTTAATTACCTACACATGCGACAAATTTATGTTATGTGTAGATAAATTATCTACACACATGTAAAAAAGTTATATATGTGTTGATAATTGGTTATACTTTACCAACACATAATATTTGTAAACAAATGTGTAGATAAGTAAGTATATAAAGTTTTATTTTATTTTCTAAAATGACATGGTAAAGCAAATACCTACACATATTTCAAAATGTATAATATGTGTAAATATTGGATACTTATTACATATACAAAATATTTTAATTAAAATGTGTATATAAAAATATAATGATATTAAAATAAATATTTAAAACAAAAATAATCAAACTAAAAGAAGTAGCAAAACATAACTTACCTACACATGTTTGTATATGTGTGAATAATTAGGCATCTTGACATTTCATAATGTAAAATAAGTATTTTATTTTTAACTTTGATGTGCAGATTGAAGCCCCAAAAAAGAAAGTCAAATAGACAACATACATGTTTCAAAGATGGGTATTGCGGGTAAACAACAATACTCTTGCTAGCTTATTATTGTGAAAAGAAAAAAGAAACACTTAGGTGCAAGTCTCAATTCTCAAACATATTTAATGTGAAATTGTTGGAAGATTTCAAGTCATCAAGAAAAATTGTTGAGTTTTGATCAACTTGAGTTGATTTACCTGTTTTAATTCAAGCATGTTATGTCTTTCTTTTTGGTTTAACTTGTAGTGTATTTCTTGAACAGTTCAACAGGGTATTAGAGAATGGTTCACGAAAGCAAGCGAATAAAATCAACATTCTTGGTCCAAAAAATTCGAGATAATCAATTACATAAATTTAAAATTAAACACTTGATATAAAATAAATAATAATTATCATAAAATAAAGCAAAAGCTAGAAGCTATAATTAAAATTATTATTACTTAAACTAATGTATCAAAGATCTTAGTTTCAAATTACTAAAACTCAAGTTTGTAAGTAATCGACGAACATAAACTTTAATTCATGTAAATAATTTTTTGATATTAAAGAAAAATCTCTATCTACTATTTCTTATCAAAAATAGCGTAAATTTCTATGTTTTATTTAAAAGTAAATTTTATCATAAATCACATAATTTTTATACAAATACACACACATATATTTATGCAAATTTATGCATGTTCCCTCCTAAAACAATCAAGACCTTTCAGTTTTCACTCCTTAATTTTTGGCCTCTAAATTCGAACCATATGTTATAGATCTTCACTGCAAACTCGCACCGTATGCTATAGATCTTCATATGGTTGTGTATTACTTACGAGATTCTCAAATACGGTTTTCAATTTTACAGAGTCTTCTCAAGCCCTAGATGTCCCTCTGTCCCAATTCTACGTTTCAAGGTATTCTAAAGCCCTAAATATCGTTCTCTCCCAATTGAAGAATCAAATTGAAAAGTAGATGAAATTCTTTTGCAGTGATTTGAAATGAAGAATCGAATTCTCGCCTCTTCAAATCTCTATCCGACTCAAG
The DNA here is from genome assembly GCA_009363875.1 of Mikania micrantha. NCBI lineage: Eukaryota > Viridiplantae > Streptophyta > Magnoliopsida > Asterales > Asteraceae > Mikania > Mikania micrantha. Next base: position 23,297,778 of record CM018694.1, on the reverse strand, counting down.
CAGCGAACCATCTTCTACCTTCAACATTAGGTTTCAATTTCTAATTTCGAGAAATTAGTATGCTTTGTATACTTCTTTTGCAAATTTGTGTGTTAATTAATTCAATTTTAGTTGATTATTTACTAATTGAGATCATAATTTGGGCGGTTCTAGTGGTTAATGATCATAACTCTGATTATTTAGTGAACATTGATATGAATGTTTTGTGTGTGTTCTTGTTGATATTTTTTTAATTTGATGAGTTAATTTAGTTGAATACGTAGATCTTTGAAAGCTACTGAAGTATGTATAATTGATGGGCCTTTCTATGCTTGATTTATGGAGCAAGCTTTGTGCTGTCACGAGCAAATAGCATGCATCAACCTCATTAAGTTGATTTTGAGAAAGTGTAAAAAGGTTGTTTGGATGGATGTTAGAGTTGATAATTGCAATTTAAAGGGGGCTGGTTGGGGTTGCTTACTTAAACATCTCTCAGATAACCATGTAATAAGTTGGATGGATGTTAGAGTTGAATTTGTTTGTTTACTTGAAAATATTTTCTTAATTGAGTTAGATGTAACTCTATGAATAAATATGTGGGGTTTTACTTTCTTGATTGAGCTTTCAGCCTCTTTTTTAGGGTTAGACTTAGGACCAAGACGTCTTCTTTTTGGAAGTTGAATAGTAGTAATGAGTTGTGAATTGCTTAAAAAGTTATGGAGTGGGTTGCAGGCAAGTTATATTAAACAATAATCATACCAAATTTATGGGCAAATTTGACCCACGAACCCACAAGATTGTGCTATGTGTGCATAAGTAATTTTCATATAGCTATATTTAAAGCCTTTTGTTTATTTATCTAATATTGGATGATTACAGAACATGTTTTATTCAAATCGCTTGAAAAAGAATCTGATTTTTTATGCATCAATTATAAAAACAGATAAAATTTTGAAATTGATTTCAATATGCAATTAAATTTAGTCATTTTACTATTAGTTAAAAGTAAATGAGATTTCTAGAAGTCAACTTGAATTGATTTATGTAAATTGATTTTGCATTTGTGAATGATGCTGGTTCATACGTGTCATCTCTCAATATAGGATTCTTAATATGCTTATGATTTCTTTAAATTTTTGTAAATCGGGAGTTGGTTTTATGATCATGATTACAAAAACCATAATACAATACGTTAGATTAATCATTGAATTAAACAGTTCAAGAAGTCATATATATAGACCTTTACAACCCATTTGATTCATTCTGTTTTTCTATCTAACCTTTCATAACTTAGGTACTGCAACATCCATGCTAATCCTATAAATTTATATTTTTGCTTATTTTAAACAAAAGGCATATATTTGAATTTGTAGGTGAAATCTAAAACTTATTATGGTAGGTAAATGATTATGTTCAATTTATGTGTTTGCTTGCATGTATTATGTTTTGTGTAATAAGAGGGCATGATTTGAATTTGTAGGTGAAAGCTTAAACTTATTGTGATAAATAAATTATTGTTTAAAATTTATATGTTTGCTAACATGCACAAATAGTTGGAAAGTTTAAAGGCTTTGTTCTATGCATCAATTTGTCTTCAAGAATCACACAACTCTGACATCAACTGATCCATGTGAATGATGCCTCATGGATACTATATGACTTTTCATTTAATATATTAAATAATAATAAACATCTAATTGTAGAATGATATTTTTTTATGTATTTTAGGGGTTGATCACCACCGAATGGGCATGAAAGAAGAAATCGTATTAAGATTAGTGTGCCATGCTTACAAAGCTGGATGTTTAATTGGTAAAGGCAGATTCATCTAAACACACATTGTTCTGATATTTATTTTGCTTAAGCATACTTTGCATCTTACTTAGATTATATTATAAAAATATTTTTTTCTTACTTAACTTGTATCCTTTATTTGTTTTTTAATAAATCATATTATCAACATCGTTTTTTACTTAACATTATGAACCTCATTAAACCCGTGTAGTATACGGGTTATTAACCTAGCATACAATAAAACACTTGCATTTTATCCAGTAATATAAGAACTCACACCAATCTAGTATTGAGCCTTTACACCTACATATGGAAATTTAAAATTTGTTTTTGTTATCACATAACAATTAACAAGTCTGCTAAAAGAGTTATTATTTTAACATTTTTTTGTTCTTTAACAGGAAGATATGATGTAGCTGAGAAACTAGCATTCGGTGGAATCAATGAGCGAAAAATCAATTCTTGAGAAGGTACTTGGACGAAACTTTGTTCGTTTGCATGGGTGGGGACGTGATCCAACTATTTGTAGTAACACCACAAGTACTAATCCGAAATCTAAGCATCCTACTTACAATTAACTTGTGGATGAAGTTGAAACGCTGAAAGAAACATGTGCAATAATGCAACAAATACTGATTGAAAACTATATCATGTCATCTTTACCAAACACAACAGGAATATCTCAAGGTGATACATCAAAGTGCGATAAAAATGGTGATGAGCGAGCCAGTTTTAATATTTTTCACAACCTGTAGTGACTTATGAATATCCTTTGTTTAGTTAGTTTGTATAACCCGTACTTTCCTTTGTGATTTGAATGATGATGTTTTAACATTTTCAATTAAGATTGGTTATTTTGGTCACATATGTATCTGTTTGCATTTGCGTATTTTGTTTTTATTGGAATCCATTTGAAGATTATTACCTACACAAATTGTATATAATCTCTAAAAATCATTATACTTCTAACAACACATGTCAAATAGTTTTACCTACACATATATGTGTAGGTACATCATGATGTATGCCTACACATAAGTGATGTGTGGGTAATGGTCTATCTCAACAGTTGCGAGGCAACACATCATGACACTTAATTTATGTGTAGGTAAAGACAATTAGTAACACATAATAGGCTTTTATCCACATATACTATGTGTAGGTAAATACGTAAATTTCTTGTAGTGTTCCTGTGGTTAAGGAAGCAAATAAACTAACAGAGCCACCTAAGAAGAAGCATAAAACCAATAAAAGTTTTGCAATATCATCAACCCCATCTGCTTCTATAAATCAAGCACCGTCAGTTGTAGAATCTACAACAAACTCCAGGAGATCATACACTGGACCCCATCCTCTATGTAACAACTGCAAGTATCATCATCCATTTGGTCGACAGTGCTGGAAATGTACCAAGTGTGGGAGATATGGTCATTTGGATAACAATTGTCGATTCACGGGGAAAATAGTCAATGCAGCTACATCGATGCCCGCACCAAAACCAGTTGGGCCAGCATGCTGTGAATGTGGAGCAACTGGTCATTTCAGGAACAGATGCCCTAGACTTTCTAACAACAATCAAGGTAGAAATGCTCCAGCACGCGTGTTTGCTATGAATGCTCATGAAGCACGCGAAGAAACTACGGTTGTCACAGGTACGTTCGCTATTAACGGTCATTATGCTTCAGTTCTTTTCGATACTGGTGTAGACAAGAGCTTTGTCTCAACATCAATTTTAGATCATTTGGGTAAATTAGTAGAAGAACTAGAACCCCCGTATACCATAGAAATAGAAAACGGTAAACTTATACATGCCAATTCTATCATTCGCAATTGTACATTGAAACTCAATGATCATGAATTTTATATCAGTCTGATCCCAATGAACTTGGGAAGCTTTGACGTCGTTGCGGCACGGATTGTTTATCTTCTTATCGTACCGAAATCGTTTGTTCAAACAAGCTTGTACAAATTTCGTTACCATCTAGGGAAACATTACGAGCCTATGGAGACAAGCCTTGCCGTACACTCAAGATAGTATCATGCATGAAGGCTCGAAGCTATCTTTGTAAACAATACCCTGCTTTCCAGCACATGTTGTGGCTAAGGAATCTCCAAAGAAAACTATTCAGGATATTCCTGTCATTCATGATTTTCCTGAAGTATTCCCTAATGAACTACCTGGACTTCCACCAGTACGTCAAGTTGAATTCATAATAGATCTTGTACATGGGGCAAATCATGTCGCAAAAACACCTTATCGTCTTGCACCCTCTGAGATGCAAGAACTCTCAATCAGCTACAAGAGCTATTAGATAAAGGTTTCATCAGACCTAGTTATTCTCCCTGGGGTGCACCAATTTTGTTCGTCAAAAAGAAAGATGGATCGTTTAGAATGTGCATCGACTATCGTGAACTCAACAAGTTAACTATCAATAAGCGTTATCCATTACCAAGGATCAATGATCTATTCGATCAACTTCAAGGAGCTACTTATTTCTCTAAGTTTGATCTTCGATCTGGTTATCATCAACTGAGAGTTCATGATGATGACATTTCTAAAACAGCGTTCAGAACACGCTATGGACACTATGAATTTTTGGTTATGCCCTTCGAACTAACCAATGCTCCTGCGGTGTTCATGGACCTAATGAACAGGGTGTGCACACACTATTTAGATCAATTTGTCATTGTCTTCATTGATGACATATTGATTTACTCTAAGACTGAGGAGGATCATGAAACTCATCTCAGACTGATTCTGGAACTTTTAAAGAAAGAACAATTGTACGCCAAATTCTCAAAGTGCGAGTTTTGGATGAAAGAAGTTCAATTTTTAGGTCATGTTGTGGATCAGCAAGGTATTCATGTAGATCCAGCCAAAATTGAAGCTATTAAAGACTGGGCACCAAAGACACCATCGGAAATTCGTTCTTTCCTAGGATTAGCTGGATACTATCGGCGATTCATCGCCCATTTTTCCAAGATAGCTGTTCCACTTACTACTCTCACTGAAAAGGATCAACCATTCGTTTGGGGTGAAGCTCAAGAAGATGCCTTCCAATTGCTTAAACACAAGCTATGCAATTCTCCTATTCTTATTCTACCAGAAGGTAACAGTGACTTTACAGTCTATTGTGATGCTTCTAACTTGGGTATGGGTTGTGTGCTAATGCAACGAGACAAAGTCATTGCTTATGCATCACGACAACTCAAGATTCATGAAAAGAACTATACGACACATGATCTTGAGTTAGGTGCTGTAATTTTTGCTTTGAAACTTTGGAGACATTACCTTTATGGTACCAAATGTGTTATATACACAGACCATAAAAGTCTTCAACACATCTTTGATCAAAAGGAACTTAATATGTGACAAAGACGTTGGATAGAATTGCTCAATGATTATGACTGTGAAATACCTTATCACCCAGGCAAAGCTAATGTGGTGGCAGATGCTTTGAGTCGAAAAGATAGAATTAAACCCAGAAGAGTGCGAGCATTGGAAATGACTATTCAGACTTGTCTTATACCCCAAATCCGTGAAGCACAACAAGAGGCACTTACTAAGACTCATGTCTCTAATGAAGCTTTACAAAGTTTAAATCAACAATTTGAAACCAAATCTGATGGAGCATACTATTTCTTAAATCGAATATGGGTACCTTCTTTTGGCAATCTAAGGAAAGTAATTATGGACGAAGCCCATAAATCTCCATATTCGATTCATCCAGGCGCAGAAAAGATGTACCAAGATCTTCGTGAATTCTATTGGTGGCCTGGAATGAAGAAAGACATTGCTACATACGTTAGTAAATGCCTCACGTGTTTACTAGTAAAAGCTGAACATCAAAGACCCTCTGGGTTACTACAGCCATTGGAGATCCCAGTACGGAAATGGGAGCAAATCTCTATGGACATCATAACTAAGTTGCCTAAAACGCCTAGGGGTATTGATGCAATTTGGGTTATTGTTGATCGATTGACTAAGTCAGCACATTTCTTAGCCATTCGAGAAGACTACAATACGAACAGGTTAACCAAACTTTACCTCAATGAAATTGTGAGTAGACATGGAGTGCCAATCTCAATTATCTATGATAGAGATAGCAGATTTACTTTAAGGGTTTGGCAAACGTTTCAAAGGGCTTTAGGTTCACAACTTAATCTTAGCACAGCTTACCATCCTCAAACTGATGGCCAAACCGAACGAACCATTCAGGTTTTAGAAGATATGTTAAGAAGTTGTGTTATTGATTATGGTGGTAGCAGGGATACTCACCTTCCTTTTGTTGAATTCTCCTACAACAACAGCTATCACACAAGTATTAAGTGAGCACCATTTGAAGCTTTATATGGACGAAAATGTAGATCTCCTGCTTGCTGGGCCGAAATAGGTGAAAACCAATTTACAACTCCAGAACATATACAAGAAACAGCTGATAAGATTGTTGTTATACGAGACCAAATCAAAGCTGCAGAGGATTGTCAAAAGAGCTACGCTGATACTCGAAGAAAACCTTTGGAATTTCAAATCGGAGAAAAATTTATGTTACAAGTTTCTCCATGGAAAGGCATAGTCAGATTCGAGAAACAAGGTAAACTAGCATCTAGATATGTTGGTCCTTTCAAGATCCTTGAAAGGATTGGACCAGTAGCATATCGATTGGAATTACCTTCCGAACTCAGAAATATACATGATGTATTTCATGTATGCAATCTTAAAAAGTGTTTATCAGATGAATCCCAAATCCTTCCCCTTGAAGAAATTCAAGTTGAAGATAAGCTTCAGTTTGTTGAAGAACCTCTTGAGGTTATGGATCGAGAAATCAAGAAACTAAAACGCAAACGGAAACCTATCGTGAAGATTAGATGGAATTCCAAGCTCGGGACTGAGTTCACTTGGGAACAAGAGGATCGTATGAAAAAGAAATATCCTCACTTGTTTTCATAAACATATAGTTATGAACGAGCACAAATTGAATTTCGGGACGAAATTCCAATAACAGGGGGAGACTGTGACAATTCAAAATTCTCAGGTTAGAATCATAACTCGAAAATGAAGAGAATGAGTGTAAGCGAAAACGCGAATCGAGGCTCCGATTTCAAGATACACTGAATCGAATATAGCGTTAAATAAGAGGTCAAATATTTTAAACTCTTTTGGTCTTGAGATTAAAACCATTGGAAAGAGTTCGAGAAATCGTGAACGTAGGCGAAAACCGTACGCAAAACGGAGTTCGTATGCTCCCGGAATCGCGAAAACAAAATCGAGTCTGAGTAAGGCGGTGGAGGTACGCCGAGAAACCCTTTGCCATCCTCGGTGGTACGCGATGGACCAGCAGACATAAAAATCTGATTTTCTTGATCAGATTTCATTTCTGGTCGAATAAACTGGATTTTCAGACGAACCAGGTCAAATTTTAACCCCCAAATCTCAATTTTGAAGCTACCAAATCATCAGGATCAAGCTAGGGATCGATTCTACAAGTCCTGATCATCGTTTTCATCCGAGAAATCCGTCCGATCGGGTAATGATTCAACCTATCTTACTAGTTTGATAATGGTTAGATTAAATCTTGTTTTGAATATAATATAATAGTTATTGTTCTGGATTATTGCCTAGTTGATGGCTAGGAATGGTTAGAAACGAAGAACATGGTATGTTAACAGTTAAATCTTTGTTTTGATCCGTTATAATACCCGGTTATCATGAAACTATATCTTAGGTTATAATGGTTTAAACCATTTGATTGTAACAATGATTATGATTGTCTTGGTCATTTCTTGAAATGCTAGGTTATATCCAGGTGTTTCAAACTAATGACCAGCATAAAGATAATCATCGGAATAACGATCAGATGTTTATGATAACAGTCAGATTACTACATTGAGCATGGTTATTAAACCTATTCTAATATCACATTCTCATGTTTCATGATACCTAAATGATCAATAACAAGGATTGACTATTCCTAAGCCAGAAATTCATCTAGAAACTGTTTTAGTGAAATAATCAACAACAATATCTATTTGATTAATCCGGAAATGTCATGATTGATCCAGTTAGTTATAAACTCCTTAATAGGGGCCTAAATCATTATGGGTTACGTGTTTATCGCACTTTGTGCAATATTAACTTAAGGAGGCTGACTAAGGTTTAAGATCAGCTGGATGACTTGAACTGCGATTCCTTGTCATCAAAAGTCAAGCAATATTCCTATAATCCAATTCAAATACAAAGAACTCATAAAACATTAAAGAAATGCATAATTCTCTTCAGATTTTCCGTGATACTTCAATATCAAGACACTTCAATAACACAGGTGAGATCATAGCCCCTTCTCTTCTCCCTTTAAATGCTTACCAAAACTCGGGGTGGAACATGTAGATACATTTTAAAAACATATTTTATCAACTATTGTGAGACTTATAACCCCTTTTCCTTTGTTTTGCTAAAGCTCGGGGTGGAACATGTAGATACATTTTCAAAACATATTTTATCAACTATTGTGAAATCATATATCAGTATCATCAGGAAAATGATGATAAACATTTATCAACTACTGTGAAATCATATATCAGTTTCTTCAGGAAAATCATGACAAACTATTATCGAGTAATTTTTTTATTAAATCATTAAATCAAGTGTATTACTTGGGAACTTTGGTTATGTGGAGGCTATTGAGGACATTCTTATGTAAATATCATTAACTTGTTATCAAGCCCTTGGTAGTACTGGTATGATCATATGCGGGAAAACAAGTATCATTATCACAAATCGTTCCAACCGTGGGTTGGACATCATCATGTGAGCTAACAATCATTACAAACGATCATTTATCATTAGGTTTGATGTTTGCATGCTCAATTAGATTCAATTTCAAAGTACCTGTTTGATCACTTGTGATTACTACATCATGAAAATCATTGTTTGAACAATCATTTTGAATAAACAAAACCTATGTTTCTCACTCAACTATTCGTAGTTGATTTTTATCTACATGTTTCAGGTAATCAGGAGCGTGAGTAAAGCAATCTAGGTCAGGATCAACTGCAGAAATAGTTTTGACCTAGAAAGAAAACAAAAACATCGTATTGTATAATAATTATCTTACGATAAACTTGTTGTATAATATGTATGTTATGTTTGTTTAAATGAACTTAATTTTATGAAACATAGTAAATCATCGGTTATTTCTCCAACATTGGCACATGAACACATAGTCACGCGCCATGGATTCCGCACGCAGCGTGGGTTGTGACAAGTTCGGGTTTAAAACGTATTTAAACACTAACCACAGCCTTGGCATAACCAGAACATGTCCCGCGTTCCCTTGTTGTGATCACCTAGTACTAACGTTATAAGAATAAGATTAAGATTGAATGAACAAGTGTCTGGATGTGTATAAGCTTGTTTACAATGACGAACACCATGCTTTTAAGTGTTTTAGAATTAATACTTTGATTGAAAACCCTTGGTTGAATAAATTTGATTGAATAACATGATTTGAAGTCCTTAATTGAATACTACCATGAAAACCTTTGATCGAATCTCATCAATGAATACCTTGTTCAAAAACCCTTGATTGAATACTAAGAATAATGTCCTTGCATAATAACAAGGTTAGTAAAATAGTATTTATTTCAAAACACGAGTTTACAGTAAAAGAGTTTATAAAACTTGTTCTTTAAAAGTTTTTATCATTTATAAAACCATTTTTGTGTAAAACAGTTGTAAAACAATTTATAAAAAACCTTTTATAAAACTTTTTAGTAGAAAAGTGTTTAACAATCGATACATCCTTTAAAACCGTTGATAAGACCTTTAGAATACTTGATAAATCATTTGAAAATAGATGAAGAGTCCCTTGGATTTGTAAAGTAAACATGTGATTGTTGAAAAGTAACATGAATCATGTATATGAAATGTAATTGTATAAAGAATGTTTGGTCACGTGTTCCACCCCAAAACAGTTGTAAAACAGTAAAAGAGGGGCTAATGTTCTCACCTGACAGCAGTAGACTTTGAACCTGAACAAGTAGAAAGTAGCAAGCAACAAGACTTCTAACTGATTCCTATATCATTTTAATCATACATATAATATAAGATTTTATAATGTTATGAACTTTGATTGATTAATTGACTTATGTGACTTGGTTGACTTATGTTGACTTGTTAATGATTTCTTCTTGAATAACTTGATCTCATGTTTAAAAGTGTTGTATGAATTTGAATATCATGACTAAGTCACTTGATTGATAATTGTTTCATGAAAAAGAATGTGTCAGGTTCTTTTATGCACAACTTGTATGCATATAAGTATCATGTGTTTATGACAATTGAAAACCTTGTTCACATGTTGGACTTGAGATGTTTATGTATCCCATATCTTGATGATCATAAAATAGTAACACCATTGAGTTAAACTAATTTTTAACTATGGTGAGTCAATCCTATAGCACTAAAGATCGGGTTAGGGTTAACACACCCTTATCGACCTATTATGCTTAAATGATCAAACAAATACATGGTTATGACTATGTTGGCTTATGTGTTAAGGTTTTTGATCAGTTGATTGAGACTAAGGAAGAGTATTAACAAAATATGACTTGGTGTCACATGAGTACCATCAATCTTATATATCTAAAAGAATTCAAAAGTAGTATCGATAAATCATCAAAACTGCTAACACTTGAGAACCCAAATGATGTGTTATATCAATACTACCTAAATCATTGCTTCCCACTTTGATATTTTTCCTTCAAATCCCTTGAAAATACTCTTGGATTAGTCTTGAAATCCTTAAAATTGCATGTGTGTAATTAATGTCAAAGGTTTGAGGCAAAAGGGCTAGTATCGATGGGTTTACAAACACATGAACAACTCTAGAGTTTCCCATCGATGCTACTGATTTTAGAGCCATATATTGACCTCGTTTATGGTTAATATCGACTGTGTTTAGGTACAACCTACTTGGACTGACTTAATGGAACTAATATCGATGGAACATGACAGTATCGGAAACCACAAGTTCGACACAAGCCCTAAGAAATGCAGCTAACACAATGTCGATACTACCAGTATCGGCACTGGTTAGTATTGACAATCCAGCCTCCCCCGACACTTAATATCGACGTTCGACTACCATTCTGGCCATGGAACTGTCGATACTACTACTGTCGAAGAAGGGTTGAGCTCAGGAGCCGGTCAAACTTATCAATTTTGTTGAACAAGTCAGCTTCTTCTCCAAGCCATCAACGATACTAGCTGATGGTGTTTCATCCATCGATATTAACACCTTCTTGCGTCGATACTATCATTGATCAGTCCAGATCAGTATTCCAGCCATCTCCAAGTGTTGTGTACTCAATTTCATGCACTTATTAGGTGATTTAACAGCTGAGAATCGGTTTCCAAAAGGAAGAAGATGATGAATAGTAGCAACAACTACAGTACCGTACCTTGTCTCTATGATTCCGGCCAAAATACTTCGAACCAGCTCCTATCCCTTGTACTAAAAGCTTCCTCTCGTCGAGACGATCGTTTTGATATATTACATGCGTGATTTGATGAAGAAACGAAGGAGATATGGTTGATTTTGTGGGTCAATTCTAGTGTGAGAAACTTAGACGAAAGTTTAGAGAGAGAGAGAGAGGATGTTGGTGGCTGCCATAAATGAAAAGAATGAGGTAAATTAAGGGTTTTAATACCCCGAGGGATTACCCGCGTGTTCGGTCTCGCTCGGTGTCGGTTTCGCGTATTTTTACGCGCACGTCGTTACAATTACGAAATCAAATATTTTAAGTGGTAACTTAGACTTCTTTGATTATCTTTAATGAGTTTCAAAATTGTAAAAATGTAAAATAAAATATTTTACTTATTTTTATTGTTCGTTCGAAATCAGACCATTAAACTTATATAATTGTATGTATACCCGTAATCACATACGTTTTTGGTCGTTTTTCGTATTCATATATTGATGTTTCCTCGTAATTATAAGCTCGACATTAATATCATTACGAATCGGCACCCATAATGATACTCAGTCTCGCTTACGCATTACGATTTGTTTAAATTGATTTGTTTGTCATACTATTCGTCGCAAAACTACGCACTAACACTATCCTATTACACCGAACGCAGTATATGTATAGAGCATACATAGAGTCCAGCTACTTGCCTTATCAGCCGCCAACCCACCACTGTTTCGATATAATACAATATTGTTCTTGCCTAGCGTAATCGACTGTAAATAAATAATATATACTTGTTCCTAATTAAATAAGATCCTGTAACACACAAACATGAACATGAACATGAACATGAACATATGAATCACATAAGCACATTGACATATTGAACAAGAATCACACTGATATAGACTAACATGTACACACTGTTCTATCCTGATCTATGACTGCCATGATTACTGTACAAATATTACAATTTACAAGACCACCCTTAGCGAGCTGATCTCCATAATCAACTCATATGATATGGATGATAAACAAAGAGCCTTGATCAACCCAACTCAATGGGCATTACTCCTACTACAGAGAATGCAGCCCTTCTCTCATCAATGAACTACCAAGTCTCAGGATCTCACTCTGTTCCATTTGAGACTGCTTTTCTCTCTTCTGGCCAAGCTCATTCAGTGCCCAGAGTTAGTGTAGAAAGTGAAGAGAACCTGCTGTTGTTCAAAGGATTTATGAACAATTACAATGCCTTTATTGCAGGTGAGCTGGCCCCAGCCAATCTGACATAAGACAATCTAGAGCAGATCAATCCGGCTGATGTGGAAGAGATGGACATAGCATGGCAGATGGCCATCGCAGTCTTCAGGGAAAATAAATTCATCAAGAAGTACGGGAAGAACAGCTATGGAAACAACACATGAAAAAAGCTGGGGTTTGACAAGTCAAAGCTTAGAAGTTACAACTACGACCAGCCAGGTCATTTTGCTCGGGAATGCAAGCTACCAAAGAATGTTAAGGAAGCTGATAAGAAGGCAGATGATTCCACAGGATCTGGAACATCAAAAGCTTTGGTGACTCAAGATTCAGATGCTTATGATTGGAGCGATCAAGTACAAGAATTGGAGATAACTCAGAGCAACACATTCATGGCTGAGGTGGATGAGAAACGCAATGAGGTAACTGAAAATATTTGCTCCGCCTCCTACATTGATAAAGTTTTGAAGTATAGATATCACAATGAATAATTGATCATGGAGGTCACCAAACATAAAAAGTTTAACGCTGATTTTCTTGAAATGAAGAAATTTCCAAAAAGAAACTTTAGGCCAAAAGGCGTGACATTTCAAAGTTAAAGGAACTTTTCAGTGATAAGGAATCCAACTATCGCGATGCCAAGCGCTGGATAGATGAGATTACCTTAGAATTAAACCAAGTTAAAAATGAGTTGTCTAAAACTAAAATCAAAGTCGAGAAATTTGACTACTCAAGTAACTGTGTGACAACCAGTACCTGATCGTCCGGCAAGTCCGTACGGTACATGTGCTTTTACTATTTACTGTGTGTAAATACAATGTGTAAACAGTTGCGTGACAACATAACTCAGAAAACAAACAAGAGTTGTACGTGTTTAAGTGAAAACTTAAATACAATAAGTACAACAACTCACGATAAATAACAGTTGTATGTGTTTAAGTGAAAACTTAAATACAGGAAATACAACAACTCAAGAGAAACAACAGTGTACAAACAAATGACAATAACATATCGGTTGCGATCTAATATCCATAGATGACAGGAATCAGATGGCCGACAACTATGTATGAAAAGAAAGTGAATTCAACGGGAACAATGTGAAAACAGGAAAGTTTAGTTGAGTCCGTCAGTGAGGAAATACAATACAACACATACGCTCGGTATTTTTTCATAATAACGAACTGACAGTGTGTTTGCGTGGGTGACGATTCACGCAAACATATATGTGAGTTTAACGTTCTGAAATGATGACTGAAAAGTAGAAAACAAATATCAGGAAGTGAAACCATCGTCGTGTTCGTTCGGGTGACGATTTGAACGAATACGTGCGAAGGTAACGCGATCTTACGAAACCTTTAAAATAAATGATTTCAATGAAATAATTTAAGAAAAATGAATTTAAAATATTTACTAGGAATAACCACTCTCAAAAGGTTAGATTAAAACCATTTATTTAAAATTCGTAAACTACGCGCGTAACGTGCCGGAAACGCAACGAAGACGGAAACCGAGCTAACGAAACGAACCCAAACACCCTCGGGGTATAAATACCCTAAATGAGCCAACAACCTCATTTATTACATCTTCTCTCTCTCTACACTCAAATTCCTGAAACTCTCTCTCTCTCTAGAAAGTTTGAACTTCAATCCACTAGATCTCCTTCAATACTTGATGAAGTCCTGTGTTCTTGGTGTCTAAACGAAGCTACAATCATCCTCTACACGAAAGTACAGCCGATCTAGAGCAAAACCCAACAAAAATCAAGGTATCCATGATGGAAAGTCACGAAAATTAGTGTTTTCAACCCTTTTGTTTGAACCCATGAACCAACCAGTTTCCTACCATCCAAACTCCTAGAAATTAACCCTAAACTAGTCCTTGTTAGTGTGGAGACTTGTGTGGCTTTGATTTCGACCATCAGACCATGAAATGGGGAGGCCTTGGTCGTGACAGCCGCTGCGGCTGAATTAAGACTCACAGCTCGGCCGAAAGGCCTTGCGCCGAAGGGTGCCGTATGAGCCAGACCTAACGAAAGGCTCCATTCTCTCGGCCATTATGCTCATTCGCTCGGTCAAGTGGGATCTCATTCAGACTAGGGTTAGTCGGCCTAGGTAGCAGCCCATTCGCCCGAGCCACACCTTCATACGGCCATCACCCTTTCGGCCACTCTCATTCGCTCGAGCCTCGGCCATTCGACCTAGACACCCATTCGGCCCATGCTCATTGGTTCGGCTCATGCAACCCATACGGCCATGGTCATTCGGTGTAAGCATCCTCATGTGGCCGAAGAATTCTTAGTCGGCCTAGCACCCTCGGTCATTTGGGTTGGCTTGCAATAAACAATTGAAACACATTTAATGATAACATGCATGGGAATTCAATGGTTTTACTACAATGGTTGTAGTGTTGGGTAAACAAATCAAGACTTGTGACATAGTTAATTATTAACTATGTAGCAACTATTTCAAGGTTAACAAAGATAACATGTAAAGTTTTAAACTATAAATATAAGTTAGACTTAAAACTCGGATTGATTTACAAAGCTTCATATCAAAACAACAAACTATCATACCTTGACAATGCTTTATATTGTCAAGAATGGGTTTAGGGCAAACAAAGGTAATGAGGACCAAGTCACTAAACACAACTAAGACGACATGCTAACCTTAATCCAATCGGTTAGGTGTGAGTATAATCTATAACAAGTGAACCAAGGCCGATTGATAACCAAGACCTACGAGTGTTAGCCAACTCTAGGGCTAACACATACACACACACACAAACATCTATAACTTATACTCATAATGTGACAACTAGTACCTAACCGGCCGGCAAGTCCGTACGGTAGGTGTACTTTCAATAGTTACTATGTGTAAATACATGTGTGTGAACAGTACTTGTATTAACAGAATTCAAAATACAAGAAACAGTTGTACGTATTTATGTGTAAACTTAAATGCTGTAAGTACAACACTCATTTGAAACAATAGTTGTTAGTATTTAGGTGAAAACCTAAGTACAAATAATACAATGAAACACGAGAAACAACAGGGTTCAAACAAATAACAAGAACAAGTCGGTTGCGATCTGATATCCATAGATGACAGGAATCAGATGGCCGAAAAATCAGTGTGAAAACAATGTGATAACAGGATGTGTAGTTGAGTCCGACAGTGAGGAAATACAATTTAAAACAATATTGCATTGTCGTTTCAGAATAACGAACTGATAGTGTGTTTGCGTGGGTGACGATTCACACAAACACATCTGTGAGTTTAACGTTCTGAAATGATGACTGGGAAGTAGAAAACAAAAGTCAGAAAGCCAAACCATCGACATGTTCGTTCGAATGACGATTCAAACGAATAGGACGCAATCTGACGAAACGAAAACGAAATACGACACGAACGAAAATAAATTAATAAAATAAAATAAATAATGTTTTACAATTTTGAAACTCATCAAAATAATTAAACAACTCTTTTTAATTTAAAGCACTTAAAATACGCGTTACGTTCCGGAAGCGCAACGAAAACGCGAACCGAGCAACCGAAACAAACCTGAATACCCCGGAGTATAAAAGCACCAAATGAGGTGTTTTTCCTCATTTCCGATCAGCCATCCCTCTCTCTAAAGGTGTTTCCCGAACCTTTCACTCTCACACTAGAAACCAACTTCAAATCGACATAACTCCTTCGTTTCTCCACGAAATTGGGTGATTCTTGAACCTACGCGAAGCTCTGAACCTCCTCTACAAGGAAGTACAACAGATCTGGGCATTTAATAGCCAAAAATCGAGGTATGGTGTCACGAATATCACAGGAATTAGGGTTTCTCACCCTCTTTTGCGATCCAACCCCTCACGGTTTAAAGAACATGCTATACACACGTTTGGCACCCAAGATAACTAGAATACACCTGGTACCAACCCGAGGACAGCTGTGCAACCACAACCAGTCGATGAAGGTGATGGAGGCTGAACACAGGTTCGTGAGAGCATGGGAACGAACCCATTTAGCTCTTGGCCGAACCCTAGTGTGCTGCTTTGGCCGAACCCTCGCCTTCCACGAACCAAGGATCATCTGACGAACCTGTTGCACGACTGGCGAACCATTGGGACCGAACCCTATGCATGGGACACGGACCTGGGGTAGCATTGTGTCTAGCCGCCATCAACGAACCCTAATGTAGCAAACCCCGCCGAACCTTGTTGCAGACAAGCGAACCTAGGTGTGTTGCTGCCCCGAACCCTTACCAGCGAACCTGTGTTATACGAACCTAGCCAAAATATCTTGCATGCATCGAACCCTTCCTGCTCACGAACCTTAGAAGCCATGGATCACCCCAACCGAACCCTTGAGCGAACCTAGCACCTGATCTTGGCCGAACCTACCCTTGTTGATTAACCGAACCTCTGCTGTTGGATAGAAGAACCTATACACGAACCTTAGTACCGATTTGTGGCAGATTGATAGGCTCGCTGGTGTGATTTTTGTTCAAGGAGCCGATGCACCTTAGTAGCCACCTCATAGCACCACCTTAGGCCCATGTCTACTCTGAACGGTCACATACACATTTACATGGGCCAAGTGGCTCCTTCGGCCCACTCAGAAAGTAACAAGCCCAGATTCATTATTGTGGGCTCATTTCCCTTGTTCAGCCCAACACCTTACTAAGATCCAAGCTCACTAGCCCATGATCACTAATTCGGCTCACTTATTTGACCTAGCCCAATTGAACCCTCGGCCCACTATGGTTTATTCGGCCCAACATTAATGGAATGAGTCCACATAATTACAATGCTAACAAATCCTTCTAACATTTATGTAATCAACACGTGTGATTATAATAGTATAATTACTACAAAGGGGTAAATTGAAGGTGTTGATACAATTGGGAAATGATAACACATAGTTAAACTCAATACATTAAAGATTGTTAATCTTTCATGTAAAACCTAAGTTTTATACTTAGGATTTTTAATAATAATACATTGAGTTGAGATGAGCCTAAAATCAATAACAAGTACATCGGGCCGAATGAAGACCAAGACTGAGATTCAAGAGTGATAACCAAGTTAGTATTAACACATACACGCGCACAAATAAATACGACTTATAATTGTAAGTTACAACAATGTGAAACCAATACAGGATTGTGAAAACTGCCACAAGAACAATCAAGAGTGCGTGCATTTCTTCGTTTAAGCTAAGTCAACCACTACAACAACAAAGTGAGTTCATATGCCTCTTTTCTTTAATCTTAACTGATTTTAAACTCACGGGGCTGAGAAACATGCTTACTTTTATTTATTTAAAAGTTTTGCTTAACATATTGCTTATACTTTGATTTAGATAATATTAAATTGCTTATTATCGCTTATCATTGTATGCATGCTTGTGTGATCATGATATGACAGGGAAAAACTAAGGTGAATATGATAAGATAATCTCATAATTCATCAACAAACTAGAATAACATAGTTGTAAGATTATATCTCACAACACTTAGTTATTCTTACACGAACAAACACTGGGACAATCACAGACAAACATAAGAATGTTACAAAGATAATAGATATCTTTAAATTACATTCAATACAAGAGTTAAGTAAGTGTAATAGGACAAGTACTTATAACACTTAACTTTACAACTCAACACATATTACAGAATAACATGGAACAAGAATCATCCACCACCTGAGTCGACTAAGTGTAATAAGACTAGCTCTTATCACAGCTTAGTGACAACATGGTGATTTCATGGGATAACAAGGAATGATAATCATGATAATATAACTTCATGATAACAACATCATTCACACAAAAATTAAAATAATGTAATAAGACAAGTTTTTATTCAATCTTGTTAATAACAATGAGAACATATAACATTGAGAACCATTACATTGATGACACATTACAATTAATTACTATTGAACTGTTGTATTATATCATTTCAATCATGTGCCATTGTGCAATTGATCATGTAAGCCCCTTTATAATCGCTAACCAGTTAGTTTGATGTGATTAAACCGACGTTAGCATAGTGGTACCATAGGTTTGACAAATCTCTAGCTTGTAGGGCTAGTATGTTGATCGTATTGATTCATTGGCCGGTAACGTACGACCGGTAACAGGGCGACTTCAAGTCAGGTTCTGGAAAGTGTCACATGGTGATATTAATCTGCAGGAATATTGTAATTAATCCAGCGGGATCCTATTGACTAGTAGGTTGAGAAATTGATCTTCTCTCATGTTCCACTACTGGTAATAGCTTCCGTTGAGGTCTATGAGAATACAAGGTGGTAGAGGGTAAATTGGGGTGCATTATGATTTGATTATGTGAGGATTACAATTGACTCCCATTTAGGCTCTATGCACTTCAAGTTGAGAACAAATGACAATCGGTTAACTAGCACTCTTAATATTTAAAAGTGATTAACAGTTGATCCCACAACCAATAGAATAATACAAGGAACATATTTAATTAATCTAATCTCCTTAACACATAAAGGGTTTATCAATACTTTGGGTTGATAACTAAACCCCCATATTATATTATTCTACATGTGATATGACAGGATAATTACAACTGGGTGATGAACATAAACAGATGGATACACATCAGACAAGTTAAACATATGGGAAATGGAAATGGAAATCCATAGTTGTATTGCAATTAGTGTGAAACTTGATTAAGCATGTGGTGGGATGGTGTCTGGGCTTGACCCTTTCGTATGCCCTATATATAAGCATGCTTGATCGGGTGTCACACCATTTGTACATACAACTAGGGAGAGTCCATTGGGTGGAACACGTGAATCAATCATTACAAGAATCATGTGAAACATTGTGACTGTGCTTGTGAACATTCAAGATTTTCAATTATCAAACTTATGAACTCACCAACCTAGGGTTGACTTTGTTTAAATGCATGTTTTCTCAGGTGACGAACAGGTGTAGTTACTCATATGCAAGGACTAAGCTAGTGGACTTTTAGAAGACCTAGCATCATTTTGTGTGGCATACTTTTGATGACAAAACAGTGAACCAACTTTTGTATATCTTGTACAGATACAACATATATGCACGTTGATTCTTTTTTGATAGATTTACTTGGTTAAATTATGAACGATACATTGTAATTTAATCTTGTAATTCTATATAATTGTCGTGTTAGCATTTCTCATTTATTATCATGTGCTATGTAAACAATCTGATCATTTCGATTATCACTCACGATATTGCGCCCCGAGAACTTTCCGCCTTACGGGAAAGTCGATCCAGCCCGCCGGCTCAGGGTGTGACACATAAGTTACAAACATCATGAAATCAACACATGATCGTGAAAACACCATCGAGAACAACAAAGAGCGCGTGCATTTCTTGTTTATACTTAGTCAACCATATCAACTACAAGGTGAGTTCATACGCTCCTTTTCTAATCTTAATTGATTTCAAATCTCGGGCTGAGAAACATGCTAAATCTTTTATTTACTTAAAAGTTTTAGTACAACATATTGTTTAAACTATGATTTAGATAATATCGTTTGACTTTATTATCGCTTATCATTGTATGCGTGCTTGACTGATCACAACATAACTGAGATAATTTGGATGAAACAAGATAATGTATTTTCGTGAATCATCAACACAATAGAATAATGCTAGTTGTAAGATTATATCTTATAACATTTTACTATTCTTACATGAATGAACAATGAGATAATCACGAGGTAACATACCGATAATGACAACAACAAACAAGAATGATATGATGATAATATAATTTCACCATATCATTCACCACCGGAGTTAGCTAAGTGCAATAAGACAAGTTCTTATAACACTATGCTTACAACTCAGTGAAGACTATAGGATAACACGAAACAAACATCAATGAGAACAGGAATGATGATTGTGTCCACATGACTTCATGAGATCGTTCACCACCTGAACTAACTAAGTGTAGTAAGACTAGTTCTTACAACACTGTAGTTACAACCGAGTGAAGGCTATGGAAAACAAGAATGATAATCATGATAACGTAACTTCATGATAACAACATCATTCACACAACTACTAACATCTTATAATAAGACAAGTTCTTATAAAACTTTGTTTAAAAAATAGGAGAACACACAACACTGAGAACAAGCAACACTGTGATGATGACTATGGTGAACACAACAACAATTGATTACTATTAAACTATTTGTATTATATCATATCAATCATGTGCCATGTATTCAAGTTCAAATTCTAAGTCCCTCAACAACGAATCGTTTACCAGTTAATTTGACGCGACTAAACTGGCGATAGCATAGTGGTACCATAGGTTTGACAAACCTCCGGCGGCTAGGGGCCCGTATGTTGATCGTATTATCATTTGGCCGGTAACGTATGACCGGTGAGAGGGCGACATCAGTCAGGGTCTGGTAAGCGACACATGGTAATAATAATCCACAGCGATACTTGTAATTAATCATTCGATTCTATTGACTGGTAGACTGAGGAATTGATTTTCTCTCAGGTCACATTACTGGTAGTAGTTTCGTTGAAGGCTATGAGAACATCAAAGTGGTAGAGGTAAATCGGATGCATTGTGATCTGATTACGTGAGGATCACAATGGATTCCTTTTAGGCTCTATGCACTTCAAACGGAGAACATATATCAATTGGTTAACTAACACTTCTATTATTAGTAGTGACTAACAGTTAACCCCACAAACAAGAGAATAAAAACAAGGATAAGATTAAATTAATCTACTTTCCTTAAAACATTGAGGGTTTATCAACACTTCAGTTTGATAACTAAATCCCTCTTACGATATTATTCTACATATAACACACAGGGTGATGAACATGATCTTATGGGTGAACATCAAACGGGGTGAACACATGTGAGATGAAAATGAGTATCCATTGTTGGATAGCAAGTGGTGTGGAGTTCTATTAGGTAGGTGGTGGGATGTCGGCTGGGCCTGTTCCCCTACGTATGCCCTATATATAAGCATAACTAACAGGAGGAGATACTACTTGTGAATATAACTATGGAGAGGCCATCGTGTGAGACAGATGACTCAAACATTAACAAGAATCTTGTATGAAATTGTTACTGTGAATGTGAACAAACCAAGGTTTTCAATTACTAAAATTTTGAACTCACCAACCTAGTGTTGACTTTGTTTAAATGCATGTTTTCTCAGGTGACAAACAGGTCTAGTCACCAGCACTCAGGGATTTAGCTAGTGGACCTTTAGAAGACCTAGCTACATTTTGTGTTGAGCATACTTTTGAATGACAAAACAGTGAATCGTCTTTTGTAGATCTTGTACAGTTACAAGATAGAAACTCAATGATTCTTTTGGATAGATTTACTTTGTTAAATTATGAACGTAACATTTGTAATTTAACTTTGTAATTCTATATTATTGTCATGTTAGTATTTCTCAATTATATCTCATGTGCTATGTAAACAATCTGATCATTTTGATTATCAAACGATATCGCGCCCCGAGAACCTTCCGCCCGACGGGAAAGTCGATCTAGCCCGCCGGCTCGGGGTGTGACATATTGATATCAGAGCCATGGTTATAGAGAAATATAGGTCATATTACTTAAACGGTTTTGGTCTAGACTATAACCTAGCGACCCTCATGTAGAGAGCATAAGAATCAGGATGCTATTTGCGTACGTCTTCTGCATTCGATCACTGCACTAACCGATTTTCTTTCGGTTTTGATCATAATACCACCTAGAAGACAACATCCTTTGTTACCACAATCACCGCAATCTCCTCACTCCTCAACACCTACACCACCTGCATCACCTCATCTACCTCCTCCTCCTCCTCCGCCACCACCACCCAACCATGAGTTGGATCCTGCTACGATCGCATTGGCTACACTGCTGACCAGCCAACTATGGGAAGTAATTCCTAACATGATGAACATGATCAACTCCAACAGTGGCAACCACATTGGCCACTCATCTGGTGAAGGCAATGGCAACACCAGAAACCAACAAGATTACTCCTACAAGAACTTTGTAGGATGAAAGCCACCGGCCTTCACTGGCAATGAGGGAGCCGTCAGATTGATCCAATGGATCGAGAAGATGGAGACAACTCTTGATATCAGCAGCTGCCCTGATCAGTATAAGGTGAAGTATGCTGCTGGCTCGTTCAAAAAACGAGCACTAACTTGGTGGAACGCCCAAGTCCAAGTCAGGGGAAGAGATGAGGCATTTTCTATGCCTTGGGAAGACTTCAACACCATGCTGAGGGAAGAGTTTTGCCCGAGGAACAAACTGAAGAAGGTTGAAACTGAGCTACTCAACCTTGTTATGATTGGTGCTGGGCATCCGGCCTACACCACCAGATTTCATGAACTGGCAACATAGGCACCGGATATAGTGCCAACATTGGAAAAACGCATCGAGCGGTATGTCGAGGGACTGCCGGCTTGCATTCAAGGGCATGTGATTGCCGCTCATCCAACTACCCTGGAGATGGCTGTTACTTTGTCATCAACACTGATAGACGTGATGGTTGCCTCTGGGGCACTGAAGAAGGAAACTGAAGCAGCGAGGGTTGGAATTTCAAGAAAGCCGGATAAACGCCCGGCTAAGAAACAGAAAGTGGTCAAGAACTTTGCTGCGACCACTCAAACACCGATGGCTAACCAACCACCACCGCTACAGATCAAGCGGCCTTACACCGGCACAGCACCTTTGTGCAACAGTTGCCAGTATCATCATCCACCAACTTCCCAGTGCCGACAATGCAACAACTGCGGGAAGCTTGGTCATTGGGCCGCTCAATGCAGGGGCACGGGAGCTCAAAACAGGAACAACAATGCAGATGTTACTGCTGCTACTGAAAACAGGTCTTGCTACAACTATGGTGAACCTAGACACTTCTCTCGGGATTGTCCCAAGAAAAACCAACCAAGGGTTCAAGTAGCCAGAGGGCGAGCCTTTCAGATTGGAGCTGCTGCTACTCGACAAGACCCGAATGTGGTCACGGGTACATATCTCCTATCTGACTTTTATGCATCTATATTATTTGACATTGGTGCGGATCAGAGTTTTATCTCATCCAACTTTGCATGCCATCTTAATCATGTTGTGGAGTCCTTGGATTCCCCTTACACTATTGAGATAGCAAATGGCAAACAGATAACAGTTGACACAGTACTTAGGAACTGCTCACTAACACTTGGCTATCACACATTCTCCATCGATTTGATACCGATTGACCTAGGCATTTTCGATATCATCGTCGGAATGGATTGGTTGTCTCTTAACAGAGTTGAATTCATCTGTTCCGAAAAGCTACTACGTATTCCATTGGAGAACAATCAGATCCTGGAAATTCACGGAGATCAAGCAAATCTCAATGTCAAGATAATATCCTGCATGAAGGCACGCAAGTGTCTGACGAAACAGTTTCTCGCATTCCTAGCTCACGTTGTGGAGAAAGACAAGAAAGCAATCAAGATTCAAGATATACCGGTTGTGAAAGACTATGCGGACGTGGTTCCGGATGACTTACCGGGATTGCCTCAGGAGAGATCTGTGCAATTCCGAACCAACTTAATTCCAGGAGCGGTTCCTGTGGCTAAGTCTCCTTATAGACTCGCACCATCAGAAATGCAGGAACTGTCCAATCAACTACAAGAACCACTAGACAAGGGATTCATTCGACCGAGTTTCTCACCATGGGGAGCTCTGGTTCTGTTTGTCAAGAAAAAGGATGGATCCTTCAGAATGTGTATCGATTACAGAGAACTCAACAAACTCACCATCAAGAACCGGTACCCGTTACCGAGGATTGATGATATGTTTGATCAGTTGCAAGGAACTCAATACTTCTCAAAGATAGACATGTGTTCAGGTTATCACCAGCTCCGGATTCAGGAAGAAGACATACCCAAGACGGCCTTTCGTACCCGATACGGTCATTACGAATTCATGGTGATGCCATTCGGATTGACGAACACAGCAGCAGTGTTCATGGATCTGATGAACCGGGTGTGCAAGCCGTACCTACATCAGTTCGTTATTGTCTTTATTTATGATATATTGATCTACACAAGAAGCGAGAAGGAACATGAACAACATCTCAAGACAATCTTGGAACTTCTGAAGAACGAGCAACTCTATGCCAAATTCTCCAAGTGTGAATTTTGGTTAAGAGACGTTCAGTTCTTGGGGCATGTGATTAACAGTAATGGTATTCATGTGGATCCTGCTAAGATTGAAGCAATCAAGAACTGGGATGTGCCCACAACACCGACGGAGATCAGATCATTCCTGGGATTGGCAGGTTATTACAGGAGATTCATTTCGAATTTCTCTAAAATATCCTTCCCTCTCACAAAGCTGAAACAGAAGAGTGAATCATTCGTGTGGACACATAAACAGGAAGAGGCATTCAAGACACTGAAACAAAGATTGTGCAATGCTCCAATCTTAACACTCCCAGAGGGCAATGATGACTTTGTAGTATACTGTGATCCTTCCCATCAGGGACTAGGTGGTGTTTTAACGCAACGAGACAAAGTTATTGCCTACGCATCAAGACAGCTGAAAATACACGAGAAGA
Source organism: Mikania micrantha (assembly GCA_009363875.1). Taxonomy (NCBI): domain Eukaryota; kingdom Viridiplantae; phylum Streptophyta; class Magnoliopsida; order Asterales; family Asteraceae; genus Mikania; species Mikania micrantha. The sequence continues at coordinate 23,272,661 of CM018694.1, read as the reverse complement.
ACTACACAACACACGACTTATAACTGGGAGCTGTTTTCTTTGCTTTAAAGATTTGGAGACATTACTTGTACGGTACCAAATGCACTATCTTCACAGATCACAAGAGTTTACAGCACATATTTGATCAAAAGGAGCTTAACATGCGACAGAGACGTTGGGTTGAGCTCCTGAACGATTACGATTGTGTGATCAAATACCATCCGGGCAAAGCTAATGTTGTTGCAGACGCTTTGAGCTGGAAGGAAAGAGTCAAACCCTTGCGCGTTAGAGCAATGGGAATGACTGTGCAAACAAGCCTCGGATATCAAATCATACAAGCACAACAAGAAGCGATGGCAAGAAACAACTTGAAGAACGAGCTCGATTGCGGAGCCGAGAAATAATTTGAGACAAAACAAGATAGAGTTATCTACTTTCTGGATCGTGTATGGATCCCGGCAGTAGATGAACTACGAACACTCATACTTGACGAGGCACACAAGACACGTTATTCTGCTCATCCTGGGGCTGATAAGATGTACCAAGATCTTAGGTCATTTTATTGGTGGCCGGGCATGAAGAAGGATGTTGCTATTTATGTTGGCAAATGCCTGACAAGTGCCAAGGTCAAAGCTGAACACCAGAAACCGTCAGGTTTGCTGGAACAACCGGAGATACCACAATGGAAGTGGGAACAGATAGCTATGGATTTTATAACCAAGCTACCCCGTACATCCAGCGGATATAATTCTATATGGGTCATCATTGACCGATTGACCAAGTCCGCACACTTCTTACCGATCAGAGAAAACTACAAGATGGAAAAACTAGCAAGACTCTATGTCGATGAAATAGTAGTACGACATGGTGTGCCATTGTCTATTATTTCAGACCGGGACAGTCGATTCACATCGCGGTTCTTGCAATCATTGCAACAATCCTTAGGGACAAGTGTCAACTTTAGCACCGCTTATCATCCATAAACGGATGGACAAAGCGAGCGTAAGATTCAAACCCTAGAGGATATGTTGAGAACATGCATCCTAGATTTCGGGGGAAGTTGGGATACACATTTACCACTCATCGAGTTCTCCTACAACAACAGCTACCGCGGCAGTATTGGGTGTGCTCCGTTCGAAGCACTCTATGGTAGAAAATGTCGGTCTCCAATTTGTTGGACCGAAGTGGGAGACAACAGAATCACTGGGCCTGAGCTTATTTTGGAAACTACTGATAGGAACAAAGATTGCAAGCAACACGTAGCCGCCAAAAGAGTTACACAAACAAACGGCGAAAGCCTTTGGAATTCCAAGTGGGTGACCGAGTCATGTTGAAAGTGTCCCCGTGGAAAGGCGTGGTTCGTTTTGGGGCTAAAGGCAAACTACCACCAAGGTATGTCGGACCGTTTGAGATAACTCAACGCATAGGTCCTGTGCCATACAAACTCAGACTTCATGATGAACTCAACGGGGCACACGATGTATTTCATGTATCAAATCTTAAGCGATGTCTCACTGACGAATCATTGATCATACCTCTGGAAGAGATACAAGTTGATGAACAACTGCATTTCATTGAAGAACCTGTAGAGATTACGGATCGTGAAGTCAACAGACTGAAACGAAGCCGTATTCCTATTGTAAAGGTTCATTGGAACTCCAAGCGCGGACCAGAATTAACCTGGGAGCGTGAGGATCACATGAAGACAAAGTATCCCCACCTGTTTAAAGAAGTAGTGCCCGACAATGATGCTTAAATTTAGGGACGAAATTTCTTTAACAATGGGAGACTGTGACAACCAGTACCTGATCGTCCGGCAAGTTCGTACGGTACGTGTCCTTTTACTATTTACTTCGTGTAAATACAATGTGTAAACAGTTGCGTGACAACAGAACCCAGAAAACAAACAACAGTTGTACGTGTTTAAGTGAAAACTTAAATACAATAAGTACAACAACTCACGATAAATAACAGTTGTATGTGTTTAAGTGAAAACTTAAATACAGGAAATACAACAACTCAAGGGAAACAACATTGTACAAACAAATGACAATAACATGTCGGTTGCGATCTGATATCCATAGATGACAGGAATCAGATGGCCGACAACTCAGTATGAAAACAAAGTGAATTCAACGGGAACAATGTGAAAACAGGAAAGTTTAGATGAGTCCGTCAGTGAGGAAATACAATACAACACATAAGCTCAGTATCTTTTCATAATAACGAACAGACAGTGTGTTTGCGTGGGTGACGATTCCCACAAACATATCTGTGAGTTTAACGTTCTGAAATGATGACTGAAAAGGAGAAAACAAAAATCAGGAAGTGAAACCATCGTCGTGTTCGTTCGGGTGACGATTTGAACGAATACGCGCGAAGGTAACGCGATTTGATGAAACCTATAAAATAAATGATTTCGATAAAATAATTTAAGAAAAATGAATTTAAAATGTTTACAACGAATAACCACTCTCAAAAGGTTAGATTAAAACCATTTATTTAAAATTCGTAAACTACGCGCGTAACGTGCCGGAAACGCAACGAAGACGGAAAACGAGCAAACGAAACGAACCCGAACACCCTCGGGGTATAAATACCCTAAATGAGCCAACAACCACATTTATTACATCTTCTCTCTCTCTCTACACTCAAATTCCCAGAACTCTCTCTCTCTCTAGAAAGTTTGAACTTCAATCCACTAGATTTCCTTCAATACTTGATGAAATTCTGTGTTCTTGGTGTCTAAACGAAGCTACAATCATCCTCAACCCTTTTATTTGAACCCATGAACCAACCGGTTTTCTACCATCCAAACTCCTAGAAATCAACCCTAACTAGTACTTGTTAGTGTGGAGACTTGTGTGGCTTTGATTTCGACCATCAGACCATCAAATGGGGAGGCCTTGGTCGTGACAGCCGCTGCGGCTGAATGAAGACTCACAACTCGGCCGAAAGGCCTTGGGCCGAAGGGAGCCGTATGAGCCAGACCGACCGAAAGGCTCCATTCTCTCGGCCATTATGCTCATTCGCTCGGTGAAGTGGGATCTCATTCGGACTAGGGTTAGTCGGCCTAGGTAGCAGCCCATTCTCCCGAGCCACATCTTCATACGGCCATCACCCTTTTGGCCACTCTCATTCGCTCGGGCCTCGGCAATTCGACCTAGACACCCATTCGGCCCATGCTCATTGGTTCGGCTCATGCAACCCATACGGCCATGGTCATTCGGTCTAAGCATCCTCATGTGGCCGAAGAATTCTTAGTCGGCCTAACACCCCACGGTCATTTGGGTTGGCTTGCAATAAACAATTGAAACAAATTTTAATGATAACATGCATGGGAATTCAATGGTTTTACTACAAAGGTGGTAGTGTTGGGTAAACAAATCAAGACTTGTGACATAGTTAATTATAAACTATGTAGCAACTATTTCAAGGTTAACAAAAATAACATGTAAAGTTTTAAACTATAAATCTAAATTATACTTAAAACTCGAATTGATTTACAAAGCTTCATATCAAAACAACAAACTATCATACCTTGACAATGATTTATATTGTCAAGAATGGGTTTAGGGCAAACAAAGGTAATGAGGACCAAGTCTCTAAACACAACTAAGACGACATGCTAACCTTAATCCAATCGGTTAGGTGTGAGTATAATCTATAACAAGTGAACCAAGGCCGATTGATAACCCAGACCTACGAGTGTTAGCCAACTCTAGGGCTAACACATACACACACACAAACATCTATAACTTATACTCATAAGCTACAAACATGGTGAAATCAATACATGATCGTGAAAACACCATCGAGAACAACAAAGAGCGCGTGCATTTCTTGTTTATACTTAGTCAACCACAACAACTACAATGTGAGTTCATACGCCCCTTTTCTAATCTTAACTGATTTCAAATCTCGGGGCTGAGAAACATGCTAAATCTTTTATTTAGTTAAAAATTTTAGTACAACATATTGTTTATACTATGATTTAGATAATATCGTTTGACTTTATTATCGCTTATCATTGTGTGCGTGCTTGACTGATCACAACATAACTGAGATAATTAGGACGAAACATGATAATGTAGTTTCATGAATCATCAACACAATAGAATAATGCTAGTTGTAAGATTATATCTTATAACATTTTATTATTCTTACATGAATGGACAATGAGATAATCACGAGGTAACATACTGATAATGACAACAACAAACAAGAATGATATGATGATAATATAATTTCACCATATCATTCACCACCGGAGTTAGCTAAGTGCAATAAGACAAGTTCTTATAACACTATGCTTACAACTCGGTGAAGACTATAGGATAACACGAAACAAACATCAATGAGAACAGGAATGATGATTGTGTCCACATGACTTCATGAGATCGTTCACCACCTGAACTAACTAAGTGTAGTAAGACTAGTTCTTACAACACTGTAGTTACAACCGAGTGAAGGCTATGGAAAACAAGAATGATAATCATGATAACGTAACTTCATGATAACAACATCATTCACACAACTACTAACATCTTATAATAAGACAAGTTCTTATAAAACTTTGTTTAAAAAATAGGAGAACACACAACACTGAGAACAAGCAACACTGTGATGATGACTATGGTGAACACAACAACAATTGATTACTATTAAACTATTTGTATTATATCATATCAATCATGTGCCATGTATTCAAGTTCAAATTCTAAGTCCCTCAACAACGAATCGTTTACCAGTTAATTTGACGCGACTAAACTGGCGATAGCATAGTGGTACCATAGGTTTGACAAACCTCCGGTGGCTAGGGGCCCGTATGTTGATCGTATTATCATTTGGCCGGTAACGTATGACCGGTGACAGGGCAACATCAGTCAGGTTCTGGTAAGCGACACATGGTAAGAATAATCTACAGTTATACTTGTAATTAATCCTTCGATTCTATTGACTGGTAGACTGAGGAATTGATTTTCACTCATGTTACATTACTGGTAGCAGTTTCGTTAAAGGCTATGAGAACATCAAAGTGGTAGAGGTAAATCAGATGCATTGTGATCTGATTACGTGTGGATCACAATGGATTCCTTTTAGGCTCTATGCACTTCAAGCGGAGAAGAGATATCAATTGGTTAACTAACACTTCTATTATTAGTAGTGACTAACAGTTAACCCCAAAAACGAGAGAATAATAACAAGGATAAGATTAAATTAATCTACTTTCCTTAAAACATTGAGTGTTTATCAACACTTCAGTTTGATAACTAAATCCCTCTTACTATATTATTCTACATATAACACACAGGGTGATGAACATGATCTTATGGGAGAACATCAAACGGGGTGAACATTAAACGGGGTGAACACATGTGAGATGAAAATGGGTATCCATAGTTGGATAGCAAGTGGTGTGGAGTTCTATTAGGTAGGTGGTGGGATGTCGGCTGGGGCCTGTTCCCCTACGTGTGCCCTATATATAAGCATAACTAATAGGAGGAGATACTACTAGTGAATATAACTATGGAGAGGCCATCGTGTGAGATGGATGAATCAAACATTAACAAGAATCTTGAATGAAATTGTGACTGTGAATGTGAACAAACCAAGGTTTTCAATTACTAAACTTATGAACTCACCAACCTAGTGTTGACTTTGTTTAAATGCATGTTTTCTCAGGTGACGAACAGGTCTAGTCACCAGCATTCAGGGATTTAGCTAGTGGACTTTTAGAAGACCTTGCTACATTTTGTGTTGAGCATACTTTTGAATGACAAAACAGTGAATCATCTTTTGTAGATCTTGTACAGTTACAAGATAGAAACTCAATGATTCTTTTTGATAGATTTACTCAGTTAAATTATGAATGTAACGTTGTAATTTAACTTTGTAATTCTATATTATTATCATGTTAGCATTTCCCAATTATATCTCATGTACTATGTAAACAATCTGATCATTTTGATAATCTAACGATATCACGCCCCGAGAACCTTCCGCCCTACGGGAAAGTCGATCCAGCCCGCCGGCTCGGGGTGTGACTTTCTGTCAGTGGGAACAAGCCCATCAATGTGCACAAGCCTAAGAACAAAGGCAAAGAAAGCCCCAAATTGCCAAAAGTGCCTAAATTTGTAAAGATTTTGGTACATGTTTCTCATTAAACGTGTGTATCATGCAGGGATGACCATAAGCTAAAGAATGTTTGGTATGTTGATAGTGGTTGCTCCCGGCACATGACTGGGGATTTTTCTCAGTTACATGAAGTTACCGGTTTAATGGAGTTTATGTCTTATTCGCTACAGACAAAGGTGGGAAGATAAGCATGAAAGGAACCGTGACGAATGGAACTTTGAGCTTTGAGGATGTATACTACGTGGAGGAACTCAACCACAGTTTGTTGAGTGTCTCCATGATCTGCGACAAAAGCTTTTCAACACACCTCACAAACAAGGAGTGTTTGATCTTGAAGCCTGGATACGTCATTCTGGAGAAGTGGATCCTGATGAGAACTCCAAGGATCAACAATGTCTATATCATCAATATGAATTAAGATTCATTCACTAAGAACACCAGTTTGTTTTCAAAGGCATCAGAGACAAATTGTCTATTGTGGCATCATTGGTTGGGTCATGTTAACCTGAAGAATCTCAATAGATTGGCCAAGGGAGTTCACATGATTGGACTTCCCTCAAAGGACTTCTCTTCCATAGATAAATGCATCGCATGTGCCAAGGGGAAGCAGGATAAGAGACCCCACAAGCCTAAATTGTTCAACTCAATTTCCTCCATTCTACAACTTCTTCACATGGATCTGTTTGGACTAGTAGACATTATGAGCATCGGGAAGAAGTCATACTATTTCGTGATTACAGATGACTACTCAAGATTCACTTGGGTCTTCTTCCTTGCTAAGAAAGATGAGACTGAAGATATCCGGAAGAAGTTTATCACCTTGATTCAGAATCAGAAAAACTTGAAGGTTGTAATCTTTATGGGTTTCATTATTTAAATATAATATATAATGGTACCTTAATTATAATAAAAGAAAGTTCATGTTGGTTTGTTAATTCAATTAGAAATTTAAAAACACACACACATATATGTATATCGGAATTTAATTCAAGATATGAATTGATATATATATATATATATATATATATAAGAATTTGGGAATTTATTTAAAAATATGAATCTATTTTACAAGTTGTTCAAAATAACTAAGAAAATATATTTGATTTCAAACAAATAATATTATAATTATAGTTTAGTCTATTTTACAAGTGTTGTCACAACCAGTACCAGATCGTCCGGAAATCCGTACAGTATGTGTACTTTCATCTTTTACTATGTGTAAATACAATGTGAATAACAGTTGTGTGACAACAGGACTAAGAAAACAAATAACAGTTGTATGTTTAAGTGAAAATTTAAATACAGTAAATACAACAATTCATGTGAAACAACAGTGTGAGAACAAGTAACGAAAACATATCGGTTGCGATCTGATCTTCACAATAACAGAAATCAGATGGCCAATAATTCTATGAGTAAACAAGGTGAAACAAGTGTGATTATGTGCAATTAGGTGTGTTTAGTTGAGTCCGTCAGTGAGGAAATTCAATGCAAAACAGAAATTCAGTATCGTTTCGGAATAATAATCTGACAGTGTGTTTGCGTGGGTGACGATTCACACAAACATATCTGTGGAACGACATATGACAAATAGAAAACCAAACCAGAAAGTGAGATGTACGATCATATTCGTACAGTTTGCGCTCTGTACGAAAACGCTCTGTACTTGTTGGAGAGGTGTGGCCATCGTATAGTTCTTGATGACCTTTTGTTTCTTCTTGGGGTGTTGATGAGGTTTCTTAGATGAATCTTCCTTGTGCTTGCCGGAGTCTGCCTCTTTCTTCAGAGTTCCAGAGGTTACCATCAGGTCGGTAATTTTCCCTGAGAGACGAACAGCTGACTCCACTATGACAGGATTTGCAGCAACCACTAATCCTTGTATGCAGGCAGGTAGCCCGCACACGTACCTGTCAATCCGCTTCTCCAGAGTCGGTACCATATCTGGCACCAAAGCAACTAACTCATGGTAACGGGTGGTGTATCCCATGTGATCTGCCCCTTTCATCACATGATTAGACAATTCAACCTCCAATCTCTGCAGCTCGTTCTTGGGGCAAAACTCAGTTCTTAGCAGGGTCTTGAAGTCTTCCAAGTCATTGACATAGCTTCTTCTCTTCCCTTTGCATTAATTTGGCCGTTCCACCAAGTCAAGGCTCGCTTGTTGAATGTTCCCGTAGAGTAGCGAACTTTGTGGTGCTTAGGAAAACTGCAGAGGTCTAGAGTAGTCTCAATCTTTTCAATCCATTGGATTAATCCAACGGCTCCTTCATTCCCGCTAAAGTTTGGCGGCTTACAGCCTACAAATGACTTGTAGGCGTAATGCGATGTACCGCCAGCATTCCCACTGGCTTCTCCAGATGAATTTCTAGTGTTGGTACTATCATTACGGAGAAGGTTGAGCATCTTTGGTATCACCTCCTTCAGCTGGTTAGTTAGCTGACTGCTCAGTAGTGTCGCCAGGGTGATGGTAGCAGGATCCAGTATCTGAGTCGTGCTCGAGCCTGGTGGTGGGTTAAGTGGAGGAGGAGGAGGTGGAGGAGGTGGCGGTGGTGAATTTGCTGGTGATGGTGTTGAAGAGTGTGAAGCCAAATCGTGCAGTGGTGGTAACAGAGGAGGTTGTCTTCGTGGCGGCATTCTGATCATAACCAAAGAATATTAGTAAGTGCAGTGATCGAATGCAGAAGACAATATGCAAATAAAATCTTAAGTCCTGTGTTCTCTACATGCAGGGTCCCTAGGTTATATAGTCTAGGCCAAACCGTTTAAATAAGTGAGTGATATTTCTCTATAACTATGGCTCTGATACCAATCTGTCACACCCCGAGCCGGCGGGTTGGATCGGTTTCCCCACCGGACGGAAGGTTCTCGGGGCGCGATATCGTGAGTGATAATCGTGATGATCAGATTGTTTACATTGCACATGATATAAATGAGAAGTGCTAAATAGAATAGAATTACAAAGTTAAATTACATCAGTATCGTCCATAATTTAACAATGTAAATCTACCATCAACATCATAAATATCCTATCTTGTATCTGCACAAGATATACAAAATATATTGTGTAATGATGTTCCCAAAAGTATGCAGGTCCAAAATACTAGGTCCTCTATCTGAAGTCTTAGTCCAAAAGCAATAACTTCTTAATTGACCTGTTCGGCACTTGAAAAGTCATGCAAAAAGATCAAGTCAACACATTGTCGGTGAGTTCAAATAGTTTAGTATTTGAAAATAGCTTTGTAACCCTTTTTCGGTAAAGACCCTAACCTCATTAACTTCACCTGTAATATCCAGTTCGGTATGCTTATATATAAGGCATACGAAAGGGTCGAGCCTACAACCCGCCCAGACGCCATCCCATCACATACTAAACCACATATGACATTGTTGTTAATGATAATTAAGCATTTTTACCTACCATTTACTTCCATTCCACCATAGTTCTAACATACACACAAAAACATTTGTTAATCCCTCGGGTAACAACCTTAATCTCATAAACATCACATGTATTATCCAGATCGGTATGCTTATATATAGGGCATACGAAAGGGTCGAGCCTACAACCCGCACAGACGCCATCCCACCACATACTAACCCACATAGGACATTGTTGTTAATGATAATTAGGCATTTTACCCCTACCATTCAAACATTAGTTCTTCAGTTCTTCAGTTCTTTGTTCCTGTAAATACACCTTGAAATCTCTATGGATTCCTTAAGTTCATCATGCAATCATGATCAACATTTCATTTGTAGAACAATTCAATAAATGCTTAGTTAAATAAATAAATAAACATTTAATAAAATCTAAGACCTAATGATTGGGCCTTGGTCAACTCGAGTAGACTAGTCTAGCAATCAGGGTTCTTAGTAGTAAAGAAGATCTGTAAACCTCATCAAACATGCGACCTATAATCAATCAGTCTAGCTAGGACTTCTTTTGATATACAGGCTTTTATAGTTCTTTAGACCGTCCATACTTCGTATAGTTCTTTAGTTCTTTGGCACATGTTATCTTTGAGCATTTCCCAGATGTTCCTCAAAACGGTTAGGGAACACTGTAAATATCATCAAGCATGCGTCTCATATTCGATCAGTCTAGCTAGGACATCTTTCAAACCTGAGATTGGCACATGCTATCTTTGATATTTCCCAGACATACCCTTGAAAATAGTTCTTTGTACATAGTTCTTTGAAATAGATCGTTAGTTCTTTGACAACACAACCCCGAAAATAGTTCTTTGATTAGTCTGTTAGTACTTTGAAATAGACCTTTGAAAATAGTTCTTTTTTTTAGATCTTTAGTACGTTGAAATTAGTCCTTTGAAAATAGTTCTTTGATTTGACACAGTTATATACTCGTACTAGATATATAACTTACCTTGAAATCCTGTATAAAGTATACCTAGACTGATTCTAAGATAACAATTCCACATATAAAACATATGTTAAGTAAAAATATTTAAGTAAATAAATTCTTGCGAAAATAATTTAAGCATGCTTCTCAGCCCCGCGTTTGAAAACAAAACATTTAGAAAAGGGGCAATGAACTCACCTATGTTGCAGTGTAATGTACTACCACAAAATGCGTGCTCTTTGTTTGTAGACTATGTATCTTCAGTTCCTGCGTTGTTTTAGAGGAATTCGAATTCGATAAGTATACGTATTAGTCGTCGTATCTAAGGTTTGGTCTCTGTGTGCAACTAAGTGTACTATGTGGCTAATGTGATTCTAAGATTTAATCTAACTAGTCTAACCTATTACCCAATCATAACCCCAAATCTCATAAACAATTACCATTACACCTTAATGATGTATGGTTTACATTATTCATCGTCAATGTCTCTTAATTAGAACATCTTATTTTATGTCGTTAAGTTAGAAATCATTTTATTTAATTTAAAGAATATTTTATATGAAGACTTATAATTTAATTTAAGAGATTATGATCAACAAGTTAGGTTTAGGTTAATCACATTCAACTAACCTTAAACCTATTACTAGATCTTTGTTTCTGATAGTTCTTTGTTCGTCCGTGTGTATAACTTAGCTTAGAGTGTTCAATTGAACAATCTAATTTAGTTATATAATCGTATACAATTTTCTAAGTGTTAGATGTTAATGTTGAAATTAACACCATAAACTTAGGCTTATAAATCCCCTAATGCATGTATGCATACATAATTGCAGGTTCCTTAGTTCGTTCTAGGCTTTGAGTACTCGTATATTCATTTCCTTGTTCTTAAAACTAAGTTCAACATCTCTAGGTCCAGAATTTCCCTAATTAGCCAACACTTTAGGTTCGATCACCATTGGGGCAGCAAACCTATTAACAATGATTATAGGTTCGGCGAACCTTTAGGGTCCGGCCATGCATGGAGGTTCGCCTGACTTAGGTTCGGCCCAATTGGTTCGTGGGCCAAGGGTTCGTCTGACTTAGAAGGTTCGGCCATCATGGGTTCGTGAATGATCCAGGTTCATCCCATATGGCTCGTCTCACTCAGGTTCGTCCCATATGGCTCGTCTCACTCAGGTTCGTGGCAACATAGGTTCGTCTAACTCGGGTTCGTCACCTTAAAAGGTTCGGCCAGAGTGAAGACAGGTTCGGCCCTGGCCTTTGGCCAGCGTCGACAGGTTCGGCCCTGTTTGTTGTTCAGAGATGACAGGCTCGGCTACCTGGGCATAGGTTCGCCTGATCGTCTCTTGTCACGAACCTGTTTCATCTTATTCATTTCGATCCAAATCTATTACAGGTCAGTTCCCAGAGCTTCCTAGTTGTTCAGAAGTGTTTATCTAAGTGTTTTCTAAGTGTTGTATCAGTTAAACAACAACAAACTCAAAGGGTTCGTGATTCATATTAAAACCGAAATAAAACCTAAGATTTACCTCAAAATCAGTGGATAAAAGCTTGAATATCTTGTACTTTCGTGATCTACGTGATGAGATGAACGTCTTGACACCAAAAACTCTTGAATCCAATGAGAAACAAGCAAGAAATCTTAGAGAGAAGTGGAGATTCTAGAGAGAGGGAGACGAATTTGAGAGAGAGAAAGAGGTTGGTGAATGTGATTATGGCAATTAAATGCCATAATAAATGCTTCCACATACCCGGTTCGTTCGTTTCCGCTCGGTTTCGCGTAACATGTCGGTTCTTCGTAAATTTTCGTAACGAACGGTTGGGTTTTAAATTAGGGTTTATAAAATTATTTTATGTTGTGTTTCCTAATAAATTAACTAAATATCTTTTGTTTATTTTAAATTTTCAAAATATTAAATTTACTGTTTAAAATTGAATCGTACAGTCGTCGCGCGTATTCGTTCGAATTGTCACTCGTACGAACACGACGATAACTATACTTTTCAATATTGTTTTCTAATTATCGGATATCATTCAGAACTTTAAACTTTCAGATTTATTCGTACAGATCGTCACCTATACGAATAATCCGTCGATTTAGCATTCACATAACGACACCCGTATTGTTTTGTTCTGTAAAGCCTCACATACGTTTATACATAATAAATCCTAACAAATAATCACATGAGGGTTCTATGTTGCCAGATAATACTTTGACTGATGAACCCTGTTTTCTGATTTTTGTTTCTCTTAAATGATTCTGAATTTGCGGTTTGATAACATGAAATGATAGTGACATATGATATTGAACATGACATAAAGTGAAAAGCATATAGTTTGTACCTGATTACTGTTCATGTTACTGTTTGAGATCACTGTTATGGTACGGTTCCGGCACTGATGTTACAGTCTCCCCTTGTTAGAGAAATTTCGTCCCAAAATTTAAGAATTGTTATCAGGAACGTCTTCCTCTGTAAACAGTTGGGGATACTTGGACTTCATGTGATCTTCACGTTCCCAAGTAAACTCAGGTCCGCGCTTTGAGTTCCATCGAACCTTTACAATAGGAATACGGCTTCGCCTCAGTTGTTTAACTTTACGATCCATAATCTCTAAAGGTTCTTCGATAAAGTGAACTGTTCATCAACTTGAATTTCTTCGACTGGAATGACAAGTGACTCATCAGCAAGACATTTCTTTAAGTTCGAGACGTGAAATACGCCATGCACACCACTGAGTTCATCTGGTAACCTCAGTCTATACGCCATAGGACCAATTCGTTCGATGATCTCGAACGGTCCCACGTACCGTGGTGCTAATTTAACTTTCTTTCCGAAGCATACTACACCTTTCCATGGGGATACCTTCAACATGACACGGTCTCCCACTTGGAATTCCAACGGTTTACGCCGTGTGTCGGCGTAGCTCTTTTGTCTGCTCTGTGTTGCTTGTAGTCTTTGTTGAATCTGAGCAATATTGTCAGTAGTCTCTTGTATAAGCTCTAGCCCAGTTATGCGGTTATCTCCCACTTCAGTCCAACAGATCGGTGATCAACATTTTCGACCATACAAAGCCTCGAACGGTGCACATCCGATGCTACTGTGATAACTGTTGTTGTAGGAAAATTCAATCAGTGATAAATGAGAATCCCAATTCCCACCGAAATCCAACACACAGGTTCTCAACATGTCCTCTAGGGTTTGAATCATGTGTTCGCTTTGGCCATCCGTTTGTGGATGGTAAGCTGTACTCAGATTTAACTGTGTCCCTAAAGATTTTTGTAATGATTGCCAGAACCTTGATGTGAATCTGCTGTCTCTATCAGAAATAATAGACAATGGCACACCGTTGCGTACCACTATCTCATTGATGTATAGTCTCACCAGTTTATCCATCGTGAAAGTTTCACGCATCGGCAAGAAGTGAGCAGATTTTGTTAAACGATCAATGATAACCCAAATTGTATCATGACCACTGGAAGTGCGGGGTAGCTTGGTAATGAAGTCCATAGCTATTTGTTCCCACTTCCATAGCGGAATCTCAGGCTGTTCCAGTAAACCAGACGGTTTCTGGTGTTCCGCCTTTACCTTCGCACACGTAAGACATCGACCGACGTACTCAGCTATGTCTTTCTTCATTCCCGGCCACCAATAAAATCAACGCAAGTCTTGGTACATTTTACCAGCGCCTGGATGAACGGAGTATTTAGTCTTGCGTGCTTCATCGAAGATAAGTTTCCTCAATTCGTCTACCGCCGGAATCCATATACGCTCCCGGTAGTAGATCACTCCATCAGACTTAGTGTCAAATTGTTTCTCTGCTCCACATTCAAGTTCCTTCTTCAGATTTCCTCGATCAAGTGATTCTTGTTATGCTTGAATAATCTTGTCTCGTAAGCTTGTCTGCACAGTCATTCCCATTGCTCTGACGCGCAACGGTTTGACTCGTTCCTTCCGGCTCAAGGCATCGGCTACAACGTTCGCCTTTCCCGGATGGTACTTGATTACACAGTCGTAATCATTTAGAAGTTCAACCCAACGACGCTGTGGCATGTTGAGTTCCTTCTGATCAAAGATGTGTTGCAGACTCCTGTGATCAGTGTATATGGTACACTTAGTGCCATATAAATAATGTTTCCAAATCTTCAATGCAAAGATTACAGCTCCCAGCTCAAGGTCATGAGTAGTGTAGTTCTTCTCATGAACCTTTAACTGTATTGATGCATAAGCGATAACTTTGTCCCGTTGCATCAGCACGCAACCAAGTCCCTGATTGGAGGCATCACAATAAACAACAAAGTCATCACAGCCTTCTAGGAGAGATAGAATTGGAACATCACATAACTTCTGTTTCAACGTCTGAAAAGCATCTTCTTGTTTATGCTCTCAGACAAACGGTTCACTTTTCTGAGTTAGCCTAGTGAGAGGCAGAGCTATCTTAGAAAAGTTTGAGATAAACCTTCTATAATAACCTGCCAATCCTAGAAAAGACCGTATCTCCGTCGGTGTCATCGGAGTATCCCAGTTCTTTATCGCTTCAATCTTGGCAGGATCTACGTGTATTCCCTCGCTGTTGACTACGTGACCCATAAATTGAACTTCTCTTAGCCAGAATTCACATTTAGAGAATTTGGCATAAATTTTCTTTTCTTTCAATATCTCCAAGATTTTCCTGAGATGTTGCTCATGCTCTGTTTTGCTCTTAGAATAAATCAGTATGTCATCGATGAAAACAATGACAAACTGATCAAGATACGGCTTGCACACTCGGTTCATGAGGCCCATGAAAACCGCTGGTTCATTCGTCAATCCGAAAGGCATCACCATAAATTCATAATGCTCGTATCTGGTTCGGAATGCCGTCTTCGGTATATCTTCGTCTTGAACTCTGAGCTGATGATATCCAGACTGCAAGTCAATCTTTTAGAAGTATTGGGCTCCTTGCAGTTGGTCAAACAAATCATCAATCCTTGGTAATGGATACAGATTTTTGATGGTTAGTTTGTCCAGCACGGTAGTCTATGCACATTCGAAACGATCCGTCTTTCTGCTTCACGAACAAGACCGAAGCTCCCCAAGGTGAGTAGCTCGGTCTGATGAATCCTTTGTCAAGTAGTTCTTGTAATTGATTTGACAATTCCTGCATCTCTGAAGGTGCTAACCTGTAAGGAGATTTAGCAACAGGGGTCGCTCCAGGAACTAAGTCAATATGAAACTCTACCGGTCGCGCATGAGGCAAACCTGGTAGGTCTTCAGGAAATACTTCCAGATACTCTTTCACTACTTGTACGTCTTGAATCTTTTTCTTGTCCTTCTCCTTTTCCACCACATGAGCCAGGAACGCCACACACTGCTTCTGTAGACACTTACGCGCCTTTATGCAAGAGATAATTTTGACACTTCGTTTTGCTTGATCCCCTCTAACTTCCAATACGCACTCGTTCGGCAATGGAACTCGAAGCAGCTTTTCAGAACAGATGATTCCACTCGATTAGAAGAAATCCAATCCACTCCAACAATGATGTCGAAACTACCCAACTCCATCGGTATCAAATCGATGGTAAATGTGTGACCATTAAGTGTCAATGGGCAATTCCTATATACTGTACTAACTGTGATCTGTTTCCCGTTAGCTACTTCTATGATGTAAGTGGAATCTAACTGTTCCTCTATGAAATCTAGTTGGCATGCAAAATAGGTAGAGATAAAACTCTGATCCGCACCAGTGTCAAATAAAACAGATGCATAAAATTCATGTAAGAGAAATGTACCAGTGACCACATTTGGGTCTTGGCGTCCAGCTCGTGCTCCGATAGCAAAGGCTCTTCCACGGGGTGCTTGAACCGCCTGTTGTGCCTTCTTCGGGCAGTTCTCTGCAAAGTGGCCTTGTTCGCCGCAGTTATAGCATCCACCGTTGTTCTAATTGGCTGGTGGAGGGATAGCTAAAGCAGCATTGTTGACTGCTTGGTTTTGTGTCATCCGGTAATGTTGGACCCAATGGCCCTTTCGTCCACATTCCGTACATTGTTTGCAGGGAGTATTAGCAGCATGATGGTATTGACACTTGGCACACAGAGAAAATGTACCAGTGTAGGGTCTTCTGTTAGGGTTTTGTGGTGCAGCTGCTACTTGTTGGAGAGGTGTGGCCATCGTATAGTTCTTGATGACCTTTTGTTTCTTCTTAGGGTGATGATGAGGTTTCTTAGATGAATCTTCCTTGTGCTTGCCGGAGTCTGCCTCTTTCTTCAGAGTTCCAGAGGCTACCATCAGGTCGGTAAGTTTCCCTAATAGACGAACAGCTGACTCCACTGTGACAGGATTTGCAGCAACCACTAATCCTTGTATGCTGGCAGGTAGCCCGCACACGTACCTGTCAATCCGCTTCTCCAGAGTCGGTACCATATTTGGCACCAAAGCAACTAACTCATGGTAACGGGTGGTGTATCCCATGTGATCTGCCCTTTTCATCACATGGTTAGACAATTCAACCTCCAATATCTGCAGCTCGTTCTTGTGGCAAAACTCAGTTCTCAACAGGGTCTTGAAGTCTTCCCAAGTCATTGACATAGCTTCTTCTCTTCCCTTTGCATTGATTTGGCCGTTCCATCAAGTCAAGGCTCGCTTGTCGAATGTTCCCGTAGAGTAGCAAACCTTGTGGTGCTCTGGACAACTGCAGAGGTCCAGAGTAGTCTCAATCTTTTCAATCCATTGGATTAATCCAACGGCTCCTTCATTCCCGCTAAAGCTTGGCTGCTTACAACCTACAAATGACTTGTAGGAGTAATGCGATGTACCGCCAGTATTCCCACTGGCTTCTCTAGATGAATTTCCAGTGTTGGTACTATCATTACGAAGACGGTTCAGCATCTCTGGTATCACCTCCTTCAGCTGGTTAGTCAGCTGACTACTTAGTAGTGTCGCCAGGGCGATGGTAGCAGGATCCAGTATCTGAGTCGTGCTCGAGCCTGGTGGTGGGTTAAGTGGAGGAGAAGAAGGTGGAGGAGGTGGCGGTGGTGAATCAGCTGGTGATGGTGTTGAAGAGTGTGGAGCCAAATCGTGCGGTGGTGGTAACAGAGGAGGTTGTCTTCGTGGCGGCATTCTGATCATAACCAAAGAATATTGGTTAGTGCAGTGATCGAATGCAGAAGACAATATGCAAATGATATAAATGAGAAATGCTAAATAAAATAGAATTACAAAGTTAAATTACATCAGTATCGTCCATAATTTAACAATGTAAATCTACCATCAACATCATAAATATCCTATCTTGTATCTGCACAAGATATACAAACTATATTGTGTAATGATGTTCCCAAAAGTATGCAGGTCCAAAATACTAGGTCCTCTATCTGAAGTCTTAGTCCAAAAGCAATAACTTCTTAATTGACCTGTTCGGCACCAGAGAAGTCATGCAAAAAGATCAAGTCAACACATTGTTGGTGAGTTCATATAGTTTAGTATTTGAAAATAGCTTTGTAACCCTTTTTCGGTAAAGACCCTAACCTCATTAACTTCACCTGTAATATCCAGTTCCGTATGCTTATATATAGGGCATACGAAAGGGTCGAGCCTACAACCCGCCCAGACGCCATCCCACCACATACTAAACCACATATGACATTGTTGTTAATGATAATTAAGCATTTTTACCTACCATTTACTTCCATTCCACCATAGTTCTAACATACACACAAAAACATTTGTTAATCCCTCGGGTAACAACCTTAATCTCATTAACATCACATGTATTATCTAGATCGGTATGCTTATATATAGGGCATAAGAAAGGGTCGAGCCTACAACCCGCCCAGACGCCATCCCACCACATACTAACCCACATAGGACATTGTTGTTAATGATAATTAAGCATTTTACCCCTACCATTCAAACATTAGTTCTTCAGTTTTTCAGTTCTTTGTTCCTGTAAATACACCTTGAAATCTCTATGGATTCCTTAAGTTCATCACGCAATCATGATCAACATTTCATTTTTAGAACAATTCAATAAATGCTTAGTTAAATAAATAAATAAATATTTAATAAAATCTAAGACCTATTGATTGGGCCTTGGTCAACTCGAGTAGACTAGTCTAGCAATCAGGGTTCTTAGTAGTAAAGGAGATCTGCAAACCTCATCAAACATGCGACCTATAATCAATCAGTCTAGCTAGGACATCTTTTGATATACAGGGTTTTATAGTTCTTTAGACCGTCCATAGTTCGTATAGTTCTTTAGTTCTTTGGCACATGTTATCTTTGAGCATTTCCCAGATGTTCCTCAAAACGGTTAGGGAATACTGTAAATATTATCAAGCATGCGTCTCATATTCGATCAGTCTAGCTAGGACATCTTTAAAACCTGAGATTGGCACATGCTATCTTTGATATTTCCCAGACATACCCTTGAAAATAGTTCTTTGTACATAGTCCTTTGAAATAGATCGTTAGTTCTTTGACAACACAACCCCAAAAATAGTTCTTTGATTAGTCCGTTAGTTCTTTGAAATAGACCTTTGAAAATAGTTCTTTGTTTTAGATCTTTAGTTCGTTGAAATTAGTCCTTTAAAAATAGTTCTTTGATTTGACACAGTTATATACTCGTACTTGATATATAACTTACCTTGAAATCATGTATAAAGTATACCTAGACAGATTCTAAGATAACAATTCCACATATAAAACATATGTTAAGTAAAAGCATTTAAGTAAATAAATTCTTGCGAAAATAATTTACGCATGCTTCTCAGCCCCGCGTTTGAAAACAAAACATTTTGAAAAGGGGCAATGAACTCACCTGTGTTGCTGTGTAATGTACTACCGCAAAATACGTGCTTTTTGTTTGTAGACTATGTATCTTCAGTTCCTGAGTTGTTTTAGAGGAATTCGAATTCGGTAAGTATACGTATTAGTCGTCGTATCTAAGGTTTGGTCTCCGTGTGCAACTAAGTGTACTATGTGGGTAATGTGATTCTAAGATTTAATCTAACTAGTCTAACCTATTACCCAATCATAACCCCAAATCTCATAAACAATTTCCATTACACCTTAATGATGTATGGTTTACATTATTCATCGTCAATGTCTCTTAATTTGAACATCTTATTTTATGTCGTTAAGTTAGAAATCATTTTATTTAATTTAAAGTATATTTTAAATGAAGACTTATAATTTAATTTAAGAGATTATGATCAAGAAGCTAGGTTTAGGTTAATCGCATTCAACTAACCTTAAACCTATTACAAGATCTTTGTTTCCGATAGTTCTTTGTTCGTCCCTGTGTATAACTTAGCTTAGAGTGTTCAATTGAACAATCTAATTTAGTTATATAATCGTATACAATTTTCTAAGTGTTAGATGTTAATGTTGAAATTAACACCATAACCATAGGCTTATAACATCCCCTAATGCATGTACGCATACATAATTGTGGGTTCCTTAGTTCGTTCTAGGCTTTGAGTACTCGTATATTCATTTCCTTGTTCTTAAAACTAAGTTCAACAGCTGTAGGTCCAGAATTTCCCTAATTAGCCAACACTTTAGGTTCGATCACCATTGGGGCAGCGAACCTATTGACATTGAGTATAGGTTCGGCGAACCTTTAGGGTCCGGCCATGCATGGAGGTTCACCTGACTTGGGTTTGGCCCAATTGGTTCGTGGGCCAAGGGTTCGTCTGACTTAGAAGGTTCGGCCATCATGGGTTTGTGAATGATCCAGGTTAGTCCCATATGGTTCGTCTCACTCTGGTTCGTGGCAACTTAGGTTCGTCTAACTCGGGTTCGTCACCTTAAAAGGTTCGGCCAGAATGAAAACAGGTTTGGCCCTGGCCTTTGGCCAGAGTCGACAGGTTCGGCCCTGTTTGTTGTTCAGAGATGACAGGTTTGGCTATCTGGGCAATGGTTCGGCCGATCGTTTCTTGTCACTAACCTGTTTCATCTTCTTCATTTTCGATCCAAATCTGTTACAGGTTAGTTCCTAGAGCTTCCTAGTTGTTCATAAGTGTTTATCTAAGTGTTTTCTAAGTGTTGTATCGGTTAAACAACAAAAAACTCAAAAGGTTCGTGATTCATATTAAAACCGAAATAAATACTAAGATTTACCTCAAAATCAGTGGATAAAAGCTTGAATATCTTGTATTTTCGTGATCTACGTGATGAGATGAACGTTTTGACACCAAAAACTCTTGAGTCCAATGAGAAACGAGCAAGAAATCTTAGAGAGAAGTGGAGATTCTAGAGAGAGAGGGAGACGAATTTGAGAGAGAGAAAGAGGTTGGTGAATGTGGTTATGGCAATTAAATGCCATAATAAATGCTTCCACATACCCGGTTCGTTCGTTTCCGCTCGGTTTCGCGTAACATATCGGTTCTTCGTAAATTTTCGTAACGAACGGTTGGGTTTTAAATTAGGGTTTATAAAATTATTTTAGGTTGTGTTTCCTAATAAATTAACTAAATATCTTTTTTTTATTTTAAATTTTCAAAATATTAAATTTACTGTTTAATATTGAATCGTACAGTCGTCGCGCGTATTCGTTCGAATTGTCACCCCTACGAACACGACGATAACTATACTTTTCAATATTGTTTTCTAATTATCGGATATCATTCAGAACGTTAAACTTTCAGATTTATTCGTACAGATCGTCACCTATACGAATAATCCGTCGATTTAGCATTCACATAACGACACCCGTATTGTTTTGTTCTGTAAAGCTCACATACGTTTATACATAATAAATCCTAACAAATAATCACATTAGGGTTCTGTGTTGCCAGATAATTATCTGACTGATGAACCCTGTTTTCTGAGTTTTGTTTCTCTGAAATGATTCTGAATTTGCGGTTTGATAACAAGAAATGATAGTAACATATGATATTGAACATGACATAAAGGGAAAAGCATATAGTTTGTACCTGATTACTGTTCGAGATCACTGTTCCGGTACGGTTCCGGCACTGATGTTACATAGAACAAGGAAGTATAGAAGATCTAACCCGAAACAAGCTCGGTTGGACGAAATTCTAGAGAGAAGGTTCGAATTTAAGGGTTTTCTACAAACCCGACACAACCACGATTTTAACCGGTTTTAAACGTCTCTTTTTCGACCCATACACCTTCTAAATGAGTTTACTCACATAAACCCACTCAAAACGACTATATATATGACTAGAACTCGAAGTCGTCTACGCCCACGGCAGAAAACCGTTCGTGCGAATGGCCATAAGAATGAGCCGGGAGAATGAGTCGAGAGAATGAGCCATTTGGGAGAACGAGCCGGGAGAATGAGCCATTCGAGTGACTCATTCGGGCGAATGCCTCATTCGAGTGACAGACTCATTCGAGTGACTGACTCGTTCGGGTGACTGACTCATTGGGGTGACAAACTCATTTGGGTGTACACCCATTAGCATGACCCATTCTTACGAAAATCACAAGAATAGGTCGTTTTCACTACACGAACTCAGTTAACAACTCAGATTTCAAAAAGAACAATCAAATAAGGGATCATAGCTCACATAACATTTAATCAAACACAGGACCGTGAATACAACATCAGTACGACAACAGTGAGCGCGTGCATTTCTTGAGCCATAGTCAACCACTACAACAACAAGGTGAGTTCATATGCCCCTTTACTAATCTTTTGATTTTAACTTCGGGGCTAAGAAACATGCTAACTCTTTTATTTGTTTAAAAGATTTAGTATTTTATTTCAATCATCATGTGATATTGATAATATTGATTTTATCTTAATTATCATATTCTTATCTTATCATTATCATTACGTGTGCTTGTGTGTGAAATAACGTGTAAAACATAACAGGTATGATATCATGATAACATAACTTCCTGATACCATTTAATTTAGTGTGACTAAACCGACGACAGCGTAGTGGTACCATAGGTTTGACAAACCGCCGGCGAGTGAGGCCGGTACGTTGATCGTATATTTATCATTGGCCGGTATCGTATGACCGGCAACAGGGCGGCATCAGTCAGGTTTGGTAAACGACACATGGTGATATTAATCTACAGAAACTAATTGTAATTATTCCTTCGATTCTATTAACTGGTAGACTGAGGAATTGATTTTCTCTCATTTCATCATACTGGTAATAGTCTCGTTGAAGGCAATGAAACTATGAGAACACAAATGGGATAGAGGTAAATGGGAGGCATTGTGGTCTGATTACGTGAGGTCCACAATGGGTCCCATATATGCTCTATACATTTAGGCCAATTACATTACTGATGAGTTAACTATTACTCCTTTAATTAGAAGTAAATTATAGTTAACCTTCACTTGAGAGAATAATAATAAGGATAAGATTTAATAACTCTGTTTTCCTTAAAATATTGAGGGATTATCATTACTTAGGTTTTGATAACTTACTTCTCGCATACACTTTTACTCTATACTTATAACAAAGTGGGTGATGAATACATATGGGCTGAATATCAAATGGGAGGAACACATGTGAGATAGAAATGGGTATCCATAGTTGTATTTATGAATGGTGTTGAATGCAGTCAGGTATGTGGTGGGATGTCGGCTGGGGCTTATCCCCTACGTATGCCCAATATATAAGCATGCTTGATTTGGGTGAAATACTATTTGTAAGTATAACTATGGAGAGGACATTGTGTGAGACGGATGAGACATTTATCAGTGAGACTTGTGTGTAACATTGTGAATGTGAATGGCAATAAATCAATTGTTTTCAATTACTAAATTTATGAACTCACCAACCTAGTGTTGACTTGTTTAAATGCATGTTTTCTCAGGTGACGAACAGTTTTAGTCACCCAGCATTCAGGACTTAAGCTAGAGGACTTTTAGAAGACCTAGCTTCATTTTGTGCTTTGCATATTTCTGAATGACAAAACTTTGAATCATATTTTGTGTATCTTGTGCCAATACAAGATAGAAACTATATGATTCTTTTGAGTAGATTTACTTAGTTAAGTTATGAGCACATACTGTGTAATTTAACTATGTAATTCTATGTATTAAATGTCATGTTAGCATTTCTCATTACATATCATGCGCCTTGTAAACAATCTGATCATTTCGATTATCACAACGATATCGCGCCCCAAGAACCATCCGCCAGACGAGAAAGTCGATCCAGCCTGCGGCTCGGGATGTGACAGATTGGTATCAGAGCCATGGTTATAGAGAAATATAGGTCATGTTACTTAAACGGTTTGGCTTAGACTATAACCTAGGGACTCCTCATGTAGAGAACACAGGACTCAGGAATTATTTGCATATGTTACATCATTTGATCATAAATACTAACCGATAACTTTTCGGTTAAGATCAAAATGTCACAGGGACAACAACCATCACCGCCTCATCCTCCTCCACTTGAAGTGGAACCAGCAACTGCTGCATTGGCAACCCTGATTACTGAACAGTTGGTTGCAGTGATTCCTGATATCATCAATCGGATCAGGAACAGTGAGGAATATGCTAGGAGTTGTCCTCCTGTCACTGCAAAACAGGAGAAAACAGAGAAAGGGGAAACCAGCAAGAAATCCTAACATCGTCCTGCTAAAAAGCGAAAGGGACCCGTGAACTTCACGGAAGCTACCCCTATCAGTCAAGTCATGCCAGACCTGACCCGACTTAGTGGTCACTACAAGGGAAAGGCCCGTTTTTGTTCAGCTTGTAACTATTATCACAGAGATGAACTTCCATGTGTACAATGTACCCATTGTGGGAAGGCAGGCCATTGGATGCAGCAGTGCAGAACACCAATAGATCTAGTTCCCCATCGGTATGTTGGTACCTTTCCCCTATACACTAGGTGTAGTTTTCCCCACAAGGAAGACAAGCCGTGTAGACACTGTCTGAAATATGGGAGAAAAGGACACTGGACTCAGGAGTGTCGTATTGCTCCAAAACAGAAAACGAGGAAGAGAGCAAACGCATATGTTTCCTCTCAACACAACCACCACTGCTACATCTGCGGGATGCTCGGACATTTCGCAAGAGACTGCCCCCGGAGAAAGCCTCCAACAGCTCCAACGTCCTCAACAGCCCCAGTAGCTACCGAGGAAATGCTCGCTCTACCTGCTCCAGATGTACGCTCATAGTCGGATGACTTCGTAGGTATGTCATTTTAATTATGTGTATTCCTTAAACTAATGGAGACTAGGGTAGTTTAAATAACTTAGTCTTAATTATCAAGAAAGCTACAGATATAATCCTCGAGATTTTGTCGGTAATCTTTCCTTAAATATAAGATAGAGTTCCATAGCAACTATACGACTGTTATAATATCATCTTTAGATATTTAAACAGATTATCACTTTCCAAGTGGTAGGGAATACCAAATTAAGTGCGTAGACTGTAAGGCCAAATCTAGACTCAACTGAATTAGAGTTTAATATATCGTAGAACTTTAGTTCTATTCATATTAAGAAGGAATGGATCATAGAACATCATTGAGATCATAACCAGTTTCATCATTAGATCAATAAGTTTTAGTTAATACAAATGAGAAATGAGGATCAACATGAATAACAATGATGAGATAGTTATTCGCTTTCATTAACAATTGAGGAGACTTAACATCAGATCTGTAAATCTTAGACGTAGAAGTCCGAGATAATATTAGGATCAAAACTCTAGGCATCCTTATTCAGGGAACGTCTAGTAGTTAAAATAATTGTGTACTTGGAGATTTAGTACTAGAACTACATGGTTATATCATTTGGTGGAGCTGATAAAATTCACATGATGTGATCATGATGGATTAAATTCATTGGTAGTCAAAAAGGTGGTAGCTCAACATTATCTAAAATAGGTCGGCGAAACAGCCAAGATCTTGAAACGGATAATGTGAAAAATATACCTATGTAGCAAAGACAATGGGTAATAACAGGTTAGATAACATTTACAATGAGATCACATAAGACAAATGACATTTGAGTAGAAAAAGGGTTATTATAGGTGAATTATTTCGAATTTCTCCAAGATAGGTTTGCCATTCACAAAGCTAACCCAGAAAAATGAACCATTCGCGTGGACTCAGAAACAAGAAGAGGCATTCCAAACATTAAAAAAAAGATTGTGCAATGCTCCAATCTTAACACTCCTTGAGGGTAACGATGACTTTGTGGTTTATTATGACGCTTCCCATCAGGGACTCGGTTGTGTTTTAATGCAACGAGACAAAGTCATTGCCTACGCTTCACGACAGCTGAAGATACATGAGAAAGACTATACAACGCATGACTTGGAATTGGGAGTTGTTGTCTTGGCTTTAATAGATTTGGAGGCATTACCTGTATAGTACAAAATGCACAATCTTCACAGATCACAAGAGCTTACAACATATATTGATCAGAAGGAGCTTAACATGAGACAGAGACGTTGGGTTGAGCTCCTGAACGATTACGATTGTGTGATCAAATACCATCCGAGCAAAGCTAATGTCGTGGCTGACTCATTGAGCCGGAAGGAAAGAGTCAAACCCTTGCGCGTTAGAGCAATGGGAATGACTGTGAAAACAAGTCTGAGAGATCAAATCTACAAGCAAAACAAGAAGCAGTGGCAAGAAACAACTTGAGAAACGAACTCGACTATGGAGCCGAGAAACATTTTGTGACAAAACAAGACGGAGTTATCTATTATCAGGATAGTGTATGGATCCCGGCCTTAGATGAACTTCGAAAAATCATTCTTGATGAGGCACACAAAACGCGTTATTCCGTTCATTCTGGTGCCGATAAGATGTACCAAGATCTTAGGTCATTTTATTGGTGGCCGGGTATGAAGAAGGATGTGGCTACTTATGTTGGTAAGTGCCTAACATGTGCTAAGGTCAAAACGGAACACCAGAAACCGTCAGGTTTGCTGGAACAACCAAAGATACCACAATGGAAGTGGGAACAAATAGCTATGGATTTTATAACCAAGCTACCCAGTACTTCCAGCGGACATGATTCTCTATAGGCCATCATTGACAGATTGACTAAGTCCGCTCATTTCTTACCGATTAGAGAAAACTACAAGATGGAAAAGTTCGCAAGACTTTATGTTAATGAGATAGTAGTACGGCACGGTGTGCCATTCTCTATCATTTCAGACCAGGACAGTCGATTTGCATCACGGTTCTGGCAATCATTGCAACAGTCCTAAGGGACAAGTGTGAACTTGAGCATTGCTTATCATCCACAAACGGATGGTCAATGCGAGCGAACAATCCAAACCCTAGAGGATATGTTGGGGACTTGTGTCCTGGACTTCGGTGGAAGTTGGGACAATCATTTACCACTAATTGAATTCTCCTACAATAATAGCTGCCATAGCAGTATTGGATGTGCTCCGTTTGAAGCACTATATGGTTAGAAAATGTAGGTGTCCAATTTGTTGGACCGAAGTGGGAGATAACCGAATTACTGGGCTGGAACTTATTCCGGAAACAACTGACAAGATTGCCCAGATTCCACAGAGACTACAAGCAACACGTAGCCGCCAAAAGAGTTGCGCAGACAAACGGCGATAGCCTTTAGAAATCTAAGTGGGTGACCGAGTCATGTGAAAGTGTCCCCGTGGAAAGGCGTGGTTCGTTTTGGGGCTAAGGGAAAGTTAGCACCAAAGTATGTCAGACCATTTGAGATAATCCAACGAATTGGTCCGGTAGCATACCGACTCAGACTTCCAGATGAACTCAGCGGGGTACACGATGTGTTTCATGTATCAAATCTTAAGAGATGTCTTGCTGATGAATCGTTAGTCATACCTTTGGAAGAAATACAAGCGAATGAACAACTACATTTCATTGAGGAACCTGTAGAGGTTATGGATCGTGAAGTCAAGAGACTGAAACGAAGCCGTATCCCTATCATGAAGGTTCGTTGCAACTCCAAGCGCGGAACAGATTTTACCTGGGAGCGTGAGGATCATATGAAGACAAAATATCCCTACCTGTTTGAAGAAGAAGTGGTACCCGACAATGATGCTTAAATTTCGGGACGAAATTTCTTTAACAAGGGGAGACTATGACAACCAGTACCAGATCATCCGGAAATCCGTACGGTATGTGTACTTTCACCTTTTACTATGTGTAAATACAATGTGAATAACAGTTGTGTGACAACAGGACTAAGAAAACAAATAACAGTTGTATGTGTTTAAGTGAAAATTTAAATACAGTAAATACAAAAATCATGTGAAACAACAGTGTGAGAACAAGTAACAAAAAAATATCGGTTGCGATCTGATCTTCACAAATAACAGAAATCAGATGGCCGATAATTCTATGAGTAAACAAGGTGAAACAAGTGTGATTATGTGCAATTAGGTGTGTTTAGTTGAGTCCGTCAGTGAGGAAATTCAATGCAAAACAGAAATTCAATATCGTATCGGAATAATAAACTGGCAGTGTGTTCGTGTGAGTGACAATTCACACAAACATATCTGTGGGTTTAACGTTCTGAACGACATATGACAAATAGAAAACCAAACCAGAAAGTGGAACGTACGATCGTATTCGTACAGTTAACGCTCTGTACGAAAACGCGCGTAAGCTACGTTTTCTGACGATACGACAAAAATAAACGATTACGAACCTTAAAATAATTAAAAAAATAAAAATAATATTTATTAGGAATCACAACCTAAAAAGATTTAAGTTCAATTATTTTTATAAAATTATGCGTAATAAACGTTACGTTACGAGAAATCGTGATCTAACGCGACCGATCAAGACCGAACACGCGGGTAAACACCCAGAGTATAAAAACCCATTTTTCTTCTTCTTCTTTCCATTTTCCAGCCACAATCCCTCTCTCTCCTCTCAAGATCTCATCCCTCTCTCTCTACTCTCTCTAGGCTTCATCAACACTCCACCATAGCAAACCACCACCAAATTTCGTGTTCTTGGTGTCTAAACGACCCTATCAACGAGTAGAACAAGGAAGTATAGAAGATCAAACCCGAAACAAGCTCGGTTGGACGAAATTCTAGAGAGAAGGTTCGGATTTTAGGGTTTTCTAAAAACCCGACACAACCACGGTTTTAACCGGTTTTAAACATCTTTTTTTCGACCCATAAACCTTCTAAATGAGTTTACTCACATAAACCCACTCAAAACGACTATATATACGACTAGAACTCAAAGTCGTCTTCTCCCATGGCTGAAAACCAGTTCGGGCGAATGGTCATAAGAATGAGCCGGGAGAATGAGTCGGGAGAGTGAGCCGGGAGAATGAGCCATTTGGGTGACTCATTCGGGCGAATGACTCATTCGGGTGACAGACTCATTCGGGTGAGTGACTCATTCGGGTGACTGACTCATTTGGGTGACTGACTCATTCGGGTGAACACCTATTAGCATGACCCATTCATACGAAAATCACAAGAATAGGTCGTTTTCACTACATGAACTCAGTTAACAACTCAGATTTCAAAAAGAACAATCAAATAAGGGATCATATCTCATATAACATTTAATCAAACACAGGACCGTGAATACAACATCAGTACGACAACAGTGAGCGCGTGCATTTCTTGAGTCTTAGTCAACCACTACAACAACAAGGTGAGTTCATATGCTCCTTTTCTAATCTTTTGATTTTAACTTCGGGGCTGAGAAACATGCTAACTCTTTTATTTGTTTAAAAGCTTTAGTATTTTATTTCAATCATCATGTGATATTGATAATATTGATTTTATCTTAATTATCATATTCTTATCTTATCATTATCATTACGTGTACTTGTGTGTGAAATAACATGTAAACATAACAGGTATGATATCATGATAACATAACTTCATGATACCATCCCATCAAAATGAATGACACAATGCATCAAGGCTAGATCTTATATCAACAGGTTTATAACACTAAGACAACAAGAGTGATGCTCATGATAACATGATTTCATGATGACATCATTCACCACATTAATTAACACCGTGTAATAAGACGAGCTCTTATAACACGTTGTTAAAATCATTGAGAATACATAACATTGAGACAACATTTGA
The DNA here is from genome assembly GCA_009363875.1 of Mikania micrantha. Taxonomy (NCBI): domain Eukaryota; kingdom Viridiplantae; phylum Streptophyta; class Magnoliopsida; order Asterales; family Asteraceae; genus Mikania; species Mikania micrantha. The sequence continues at coordinate 23,243,176 of CM018694.1, read as the reverse complement.
GACAATCACTTGGGATGTCAAGGATGACCTCATGATAACATACTTTCAAGATGCCATCCCTCATATATGCTAACATTGTGTGATAAGATGAGATCTTATGATACAATGTTAAAGACTAGAGATCATAGCATTGTGTTCATTTTATTTTGATTATGCCATGAGAACATATCAAGGATGATGTCACGATAACATAATTTCCTGATATTATCCTTTCACTGAAATAACATAAGTGTATTTAAGATGTGATCCTATAACACTTTGTTATTAACACTGAGGTGACATTGAGATAACACGGAGACAAGTACAAGAGGTAACAAGAATGTTACTCATGTTAATAAAATTTCATGATAATATCATTCACTACAATGGCTAACACAGTGTAATAAGACTAGTTCTTATAACACTTTATTAAATACAATGAGACAATAACAATGGGAGAACAAATAATATCAACTAATTACTATTAAGCCTGTTTGCATTATATCACAACAATCATGTGCTCATGAGTTCATGTCCAGTTGTAAGTCCCTTAGAAGTGAATCGTTTACCATTTAATTTAGTGTGACTAAACCAACGATAGCGTAGTGGTACCATAGGTTTGACAAACCGCCGGCGAGTGAGGCCGGTACGTTGATCGTATATTTATCATTGGCCGGTATCGTATGACCGGCAACAGGGCGGCATCAGTCAGGTTTGGTAAACGACACATGGTGATATTAATCTACAGAAACTAATTGTAATTATTCCTTCAATTCTATTAACTGGAAGACTAAGGAATTGATTTTCTCTCATGTCATCATACTGGTAATAGTCTCGTTGAAGGCAATGAAACTATGACAACACAAATGGGATAGAGGTAAATGGGAGGCATTGTGGTCTGATTACGTGAGGTCCACAATGGGTCCCATATATGCTCTATACATTTAGGCCAATTACATTACTGATGAGTTAACTATTACTCCTTTAATTAGAAGTAAATTATAGTTAACCTTCACTTGAGAGAATAATAATAAGGATAAGATTTAATAACTCTGTTTTCCTTAAAATATTGAGGGATTATCATTACTTAGGTTTTGATAACTTACTTCTCGCATACACTTTTACTCTATACTTATAACAAAGTGGGTGATGAATACATATGGGTTGAATATCAAATGGGAGGAACACATGTGAGATAGAAATGGGTATCCATAGTTGTATTTATGAGTGGTGTTGAATTCAGTCAGGTATGTGGTGGGATGTCGGCTGGGGTTGTCCGCTACGTATGCCCTATATATAAGCATGCTTGATTTGGGTGAAATACTATTTGTAAGTATAACTATGGAGAGGACATTGTGTGAGACGGATGAGACATTTATCAATGAGACTTCTGTGTAACCTTGTGATTGTGAATAACAATAAATCAATTGTTTTCAATTAGTAAATTTATGAACTCACCAACCTAGTGTTGACTTGTTTAAATGCATGTTTTCTCAGGTGACGAACAGTTTTAGTCACCCAGCATTCAGGACTTAAGCTAGAGGACTTTTAGAAGACCTAGCTTCATTTTTTGCAGTGCATATTTCTGAATGACAAAACTTTGAATCATATTTTGTGTATCTTGTGCCGATACAAGATAGAAACTATATGATTCTTTTGAGTAGATTTACTTAGGTAAATTATGAACACATACTGTGTAATTTAACTATGTAATTCTATGTATTAAATGTCATGTTAGCATTTCTCATTACATATCATGAGCCTTGTAAACAATCTGATCATTTCGATTATCACAACGATATCTCGCCCCGAGAACCTTCCGCCTGACGGGAAAGTCGATCCAGCCCGCCGGCTCGAGGTGTGACAGATTGGTATCAGAGTCATGGTTATAGAGAAATATAGGTCATGTTACTTAAACGGTTTGGCCTAGACTATAACCTAGGGACCCCTCAGGTAGAGAACACAGGACTCAGGAATTATTTGCATATGTTACATCATTTGATCATAAATACTAACCGATAACTTTTCGGTTAAGATCAAAATGTCACAGGGACAACAACCATCACCGCCTCATCCTCCTCCACTTGAAGTGGACCCAGCAACTGCTGCATTGGCAACCCTGATTACTAAACAGTTGGTTGCAGTGATTCCTGATATCATCAATCGGATCAGGAACAGTGAGGAGTATGCTAGGAGTTGTTCGCCTGTCACTGCAAAACAGGAGAAAACAGAGAAAGGGGAAACCAGCAAGAAATCCTAACATCGTCCTGCTAAAAAGCGAAAGGGACCCGTGAACTTCACGGAAGCTACCCCTATCAATCAAGTCAAGCCTGACCTGACCCGAGTTAGTGGTCACAACAAGGGAAAGGCCCCTCTTTGTTCAGCTTGTAACTATTATCACAGAGATGAACTTCCATGTGTACAATGTACCCACTGTGGGAAGGCAGTGTCACACCCCTGCGCCGCGTACGGAATCCACGGCGCGGTGACGTACGAACAGTTGAATCATGCGCAAGTATTGAATAAGAACAACCACAATGGATTACTAAGTTTCATAATGTTTTGACAATTGTTTAGTTACAGACAATCCGTCTACCAAAAGAAAGACAACTACAGACCCAAAATATAGTTACAAAATAAGACTTCGAACAAGACAATTAAACATTTAGGATTTAGTGTGTTTCTAATCCATCCTAGCATGTTTCTTCATCTTGTTCTATCTTAGAATGGTCTCCTTAGTTGTCCCTGAGAATGTCTTAAACCTGATTACCTGAAACACGTGAAAAGTAACTGTCAACTACAGAAGTAGTTGGTGAGAACAATAGGTTTAATCATTTGTAAACATGAATCTGTGACATAAGACATAGGTATGTTAAAGCAATAATTGAATTACATGGATGAGCTGCAACCCAAACTAACATCAAGTATGTAAAACGTGTGTAAACAGTCCACGACTATTTACTAATGAAGCCAACATACAATCAAGTCCCAAACTACGTTTGGAGTTAGATAATATATCAACAGTTTTGATAAAACCATAATGAAACCAAACCTGCAGTTAGCTTATAAAACAAATTTAGAAGCTAACTCCATTTTGGTATGAACCCGTGTGTCCGCTTTCCCTTGTTGTGATCACCCAGTACTAACGCTATTGAATATGAAACTTGATGCGTTTATAAGTTTGTTTACAACAATGGACACCATGCTTTTGATCCTTGCTTTAAACTAGCGTGTTAATGCCTTATTTAATAACATGATTTGAAAACCTTGATTTAATACCATGAGTTGAATCCTTTGTTTTGAATACCATGAAATGAATCCTTTGTTTTGAATACCATGAAATGAATCCTTTGATTTGAATACCGAGAATGGTGACCTTGTAAATTAACAAGGTTTATAACAAAGATTTTATAAAATCCATTATTTAAAAGTGTTATCTTTTATAAAACCAGTTCAGAGAACCTTTATAAAATATTTTTAGTCGAAAGAGTTTAATATTTGATAAATCCTTTAAAACTGTTGATGAATTCCTTGAAACAGTTGATGAATCCCTTGGATTGGTAAAATGAATCTGTAATGTTTATAAGTATACACACATCTTGTATAATGAAATACGATTGTAAATAGAGGGTTTGATCACGTGTTCCACCCCAAAACAGTTATAAAACAGTAAAAGAGGGCTAATGTTCTCGCCTGTCTGAAGTAGACTCTGAACTATAACAATTAGCAAGTAGCAAACAGGACTTCTAACTGGTTCCTATATCATTGTAATCATACATAAGATATAAGATTTATAGTTGTATAGACTTCGATTCATTGATTGACTTGTATTGATTTGAACTTGATTAACGCTTTATTGATTGACTTGTGTTTTCTTGAACTTGATTAACACTTGAATACATGATCTCATGATTATGATTGTTGTGTAAACTTGAAAGTCATGATAAAGTTACTTGGTTGATAATTGATTCATGAAAACGAAGTGTCATATTCTTTTATGCATAATTTGTATGCATAACATGACAAGTGTTTGTGAATTTGATAACCATTGGTCAATATGAAAATGTATAGATATGCTCATGTGTTTTAGACTCTTGTGATTATGAATTGATCTCATTGGTAGTTTTAAGTTAACTTTGTCCAAACAAGATCAATTCATATTTACTTTGCATTGTGGGCCAAACAATAGACCTTAAACCCATGAAATCATGATGGGCTTAAACAAAAGTCCGTGGCCTCTTAGGTTAACAACGGGCCAATTGAATGCGATGTTGGGCCAACCAATATGTATATGGGCCATGTAAGGTTTCAAAGGTAACATTGGGCCAATTGCCAAGTATTGGCCCGACATGGATCTCGTGAGCCAAATGAGTGAGTTATTGGGCCTAAGGTCTTGTTGAGCTTGATCTAATGTGGACCGAAGTTAACTAATCAATTGGGCCACTTAGAATCATAATGGACCGAATGGAGTTCAATTGGGCCGAAAGGGTTATGGGCTGCCAACTTTGGGCAGCGAACCTTAGGGATTCAGAGGCCTAGGTTCGTGAAGAATGAAGGGTTCGGCTTGCATGTGACAAACCATGTAGGTTCGTGGAGGCTCGCCGTAGACCAAGGGTTCGTGAACAAGATGACCACATGCAGGTTCGCCAATGAGTTGAGGTTCGCATGGCTATCCTTAGGTTCGTCTACTGACAATGGTTCGGCCATCAAATGAAGATTCGGCTGATGGTGATCTCGAAGGTTCGTGTATGGCGATTAGGGTTCGTGGGATGATCAACATGCAGGCTTCGCAGAAGGTTCGCACAGGAGAGGGTTCGTTGGACATCAAATGGTTCGGTGAAGGCTCGTGGGAACCCCTAGGGTTCGGCTGGTACTCAAACGAACCATTGCAGGCTCGTGAACACCCCCTTAGGGTTCGGCTGGTTGCTGAAGAAGGTTCGGCCCCTTAACTAGCCACGAACCCTGTGTTTTTCTTCCCACCATCAGCCCCGATCCTTGATCTAACTGTCCCCATGATGTGTAGAGGCATGAACCGGTCTTTGGCGATAAAAAGGAGGTGTAGGTCGAAGCTTTTACACCGGTTTTACACATGGAATCGAACAACATATAAAAACCCTAATTTCCGTGACTCTTCTATTGATCATACCTCGTTTTTGGCCAGGTAAATCCACAGATCTCTTGTACTTTCGTGTAGGGGATGTCAAGAGCTACGCGTGGGCGCCAAGAACACCAAAATCCGTTGAGAAACGAAGGAGATACGCGCGTTTAAAGTCGGTTTTCTAGAGAGAGAGGGTTGGACGAATTCTAGAGAGAGAAAGGTGGTTGGCTGAATTTAATGAAGAAAATGGCCATCTTCATGGCTTTTATAGCCCGAATGGTATTCGGGTTCGTTCCGGTCGCTCGGTTCGCGTTTTCGTCGCGTAACGCGTATTTTACGCGGTTTTAAATAAAATAGTTGTTAAACTCATCAAAATGATAAGTTTCAAAATTGTAAAAATGTAAAATAATTATTTTAATTATTTTTACTCTTCGTGCGTTGTCAGATCATTAAACAGATACAATTACGTGTATACCCACAATCACGTACGTTTTTCGATCGTATTAATTATTTAAAGTCGTTTAATCATAATTATAAGTTCAACATTCGTATCATTATGGATCGTCACCCATAACTATACTCAGTCTCGCTTACGTATTACGATTCTTGTGGAATTAATTAATTGTCATAATATTCGTCACAACACTACGTACTAACACTATCCTATTACACCGAACGCAGTATATATATAGGGCTCACTCTCGCTGCCCACCACTGTTTCGATATAACACGATACTGTTCTTGCCTAGTGTAATCGACTGTAAATAAATAATACATACTTGTTCCTAAATTATAAGATCATGTAACACACAAACACATTATGAACACCTGAATCACATTGATTAACTGAACATGGACACACACTGTTCTAACACTGTTTACGACTACCATGACTAAATGTACAAATGTTACAGGCAGGCCATTGGATGCAGCAGTACAAAACACCAATAGCTCCAGTTCCCAATCGGTATGTTGGTACCTTTCCCCTATGCACTAAGTGTGGTTTTCACCACAAGGAAGACAAGCCGTGTAGAAACTGTCTGAAATATGGGAGAAAATGACACTGGACTCAGGAATGTTGTATTGCTCCAAAACAAAAAACGAGGAAGAGAGCTAACGCATCTATTTCCTCTCAACACAACCACCACTGCTACACCTGCGGGATGCTCGAACATTTCGCAAGAGACTGCCCTCGGAGAAAGCCTCCAACAGCTCCAACGTCCTCAACAACTCCAACGTCCTCAACAGCCCCAGTAGCTACTGAGGAAATGCTCGCTCTACCTGCTCCAGATGTATGCTCGGAGTCGGATGACTTTGTAGGTATGTCATTTTAATTCTGTGTATTCCTTAAACTAATGGAGACTAGGTTAGTTTAAATAACATAGTCTTAATTGTCAGGAAAGCTACAGATATAATCCTCGAGATTTTTCCGGTAATCTTTCCTTAAATATCAGATAGATTTCCATAGCAACTATACGAATGTTATAATATCAGCTTTAGATATTTAAACAGATTATCACTTTCCAAGTGGTAGGGAATACCAAATTAAGTGCGTAGACTGGAAGGCCGAGTCTAGGCTCAACTGAATTAGAGTTTAATATATCATAGAACTCTAGTTCTATTCATATTAAGAAGGAATGGATCATAGAACATCATTGAGATCATAACCAGTTTCATCATTAGATCAATAAGTTTTAGTTAATACAAATGATAAATGAGGATCAACATGAATAACTATGATGAGATAGTTATTCGCTTTCATTAACAATTGAGGAGACTTAACATCAGATCCGCAAATCTTAGACGTAGAAGTCCGAGATAACATTAGGATAAAAACTCTCGGCATCCTTATTAAGGGAACGTCTAGCAGTTAAAATAACTGTGTACTTGGAGATTTAGTACTAGAACTACAGGGTTATATAATTTGGTGGAGCTGATAAAATTAACATGATGTGATCATGATGGATTAAATTCATGGGTAGTCAAAAAGGTGTAGCTCAATGAGGGATTTGAAGAATGAGGGAGAGGATTTGAAGAATGAGGGATTTAAAGACATGTTCAAAAACATCTTAATGGATTCAGTGTTTAAAGCAATTTGTGATCAGGAACTTGGAGAGATTCCCGGATCTTCCTCAGAAGACGAGCCAGAGAACATCATACTAGGGAACGTCTCCACTTATCCATACATAGACTACTTGTATGCTCACATGTATGTCGACTCTCTTGGAAAGGAAGTCACCACTCTCGATACTATGATAGAGAGTTGGTTCGGTAAGAGACGAGACTGGACACCAGCTCCCGCGGAAGTCCAAAAGACTTGGATTGCTCTTGGACCAGAAGACGATGTGGAGAATCCAGAGTTTACATACACTGCTAGCTCCAAAGACTTGGTTGTAGTCCGCAACAACAGATCCATAGTCGTATGCTGGATGTTTGACAAGGAGAAGCAGTGGTATCTTTTGAAGAGATTTAATGGCAAGCTTGAGTACTTTAAGTGCTCGCAGAACTTCTGCTTGCTACCAAAGATTGATCTGAGGAGCATCAACAATGATGTATTCAAAAACCTCTCTGAAGACACTCATGCTGATTTGTTTGCCAAGTTCATGAAGGATCAATGTGACAAGGATTTCCCGACTATGATGTCAGCTAAAGGAAGAAGGATCGCTTCCAAATGCATTCTGGATCCTATCATAAAGCAACCATGGGTCTACACCAAATATCCACCGCCCAACCCAAAGAAAGCAGTCCTAGTTCACATGAGGGTTGCCGATAACTCGCTCAAGGACTTCCAATTTTGGTATTTTGATGAAGCTACATATGGAGTAGTTATTGTGCGTGATTCTGACGAATATTTTATCTTGGACCCCATGGATCTGCTAAAGTTTGGGAAAGGTGATATGATGGTGTAGTACAAAAACCCCATACGCACATACGGTTGATTTGACCAGGAAGCCAAACCATTTAGAAAGGTGGTTGCATTGGCTATGGCTCACAAGTTATATGATGGAGCCGGTCCTCATCTTGCTATACTTAGTATTGCTTGATTTCATCAGTCTTGGGGGAGTTTGTAGAGCCCAACGAGACGACAAAGACTGAAAAAATCAACTCAAGACAAGATGAAGACCAAGTTTTGATATTTTCGTATACTTGTAAATTTCGTGTACTTTAGTTTTTGTGTACTTTAGATTTCGTGTACATAGGAAAATGTGTACTCGCAGACCAGTATAAATAGACGTACAGTATACTGGTCTAGGGTTAGAATCCCGAGGCAGTGCACTTCTAGACGCATTGAAGCCGTATCTATAAAGTTCACGACTTTTGAATAGAATTAACTTTTCTATCTTGTATATTGGATTCCCACTTCATAGAAGAGATTTCGTGATGATTTCAAAGAAAAAGCTTGGATCTTTATTCGTATACTTGTAAATTTCGTGTACTTTAGATTTCCTGTACATAGGAAAACGTATACTCCCAGACCAATATAAATAGACGTACATTATACTGGTCTAGGGTTAGAATCCTGAGGCAGAGCACTTCTAGACGCATTGAAGCTGTATCTGTAAAGTTCACGAATTTTGAATAGAAATTAACTTTTCTATATTCTATATTGGATTCTGCACTTCATAGAAGAGATTTCGTGCTGATTTCAAAGAAAAAGCTTGGATCTTGATCAAGCTTGGGACCTACACATTATATTGAGAAAATATTGAAAAATTTTAATTTTCAAGATTTTTTTTCATCAAGTACTCCAATGGATCATAATATTAATTTGTTACTTAATAAAGGTGTTGCAGTATCACAACTTGAATATTTAAGGGTTAATGGTTCTCTCATGTATGTCATGAAAGTACTAGGCTAGATATAGCTTTTGCTGTTGGGAAACTAAGTAGATATACAAGTAATCCTAGTCTGTATCAGTGGCAAGCATTAAATCGAGTACTTAGGTACTTGAAAGGAATCATGAATTATTGTTTGAATTATACAAGATTTCCTTCAATTTTAGAAGGATATGCTGATGCAAGTTGGATCACTAATATGGAAGATCATTCTTCCACAAGTGGATGTGTATTTCTTCTTGGAGGAGGAGCTATCAGTTAGGCATCTAAAATGCAAAGTTGCATTACTAATTCAACAATGAAATCTGAATATGTAGCATTAGCAGCAGCTAGTAAAGAAGCTGAATGGTTAAAGAACTTGATTTATGAAATTCCATTGTGGCCCAAACCGATATCACCAATATCTATTAGATTTGATAGTGCTGCAACTTTGGCTAAAGCTTATAGTCAAGTGTATAATGGAAAGTCTAGACACTTAGGTGATAGATACAGTATGATTCGTGATCTAATTACAAAGGGTGTAATATCATTGGAATTTGTCAACAAAATTTAGCTGATCATTTAACCAAAGGGTTATGTAGAGATCTTGTGCATAAGTCGTCTAAAGGGATGAGATTAAAGTCAATTTGAAATCTTTAATGTTAAGATACCCAATTTGCATCTAACATACATTAGGTGTAGAATTCAATGTGGTAAGCTTAACATCTAGATATTGGAACACATTATTAGATTCATCCAAGGTATGTGTTCAGACCTACAAGTTGAAGAGGTTGAATTCATAATTCTTAATAGTTATTTTGAAAAAATTTAATATGCAGGCGTGAGATAAAAAGAATTACCTGTATGAACATGAAGTTTAGCTGCTTCAAGAAGCTGGGACTTGGCTTGATAAGTTTATGAAGGATATGGACATAAGCTATTAAAAATAGTGTCCTGTAATAACTTATAAGTATGTAAACTTGTGTGTATATTATCTTCAGGTATTCAAATTGAATAGATTAGGTTCAATCCTTAGAGATACCTAATATATTCGAATATTTAAAATGTGTAACATACTAAGATGAAATTCAATCATCACGATATTTCATTTATGAATAAGTTTGATATTGTTTTGGATTTTGTTTTAAATTAATCAAGGGTTACACTAAAATAGGGGAGGATTGTTGGATATTTTAATGTAAGTCGATTAATTTTGTCAATCAACGTGAATCATGAAATTCATTAAACAAGTTGGGTGTGGGATGAACGCTTGTGTTAAGGTTTAATGATTAATGGGTTCCAAAGGGGCAACGCCTTAGCGGGGGTACAGGGGCAGCGCCCTTGGATAGCGGGTCCAAGGGGCAGTTTCCAATCTCGCGTATATCCAAGAAAATTTAACCGATCAAACATTTGAGTGAACCACAAATAGTTTGATCTGAAAGTGTTATCCACAACTTTCAATTCATCCGGTGATTCAATCTGTTCGTGATTTGGAATAGTCTCCTCACCAACCTGTTACATATGAAAAATAAAGATTTTTGTCAACTATTTGCATACTTGGTGAGTAACATGTACAGTTATATTGTATACATAGAAAATTTCATGCAATTTAATTAGACTACAAAGATTTAGAACCTAGCTTGCATATCCTACTAGTTTGCAATTATGTTTTGAATATATCTTCTCCAAACTCGTATCAATACTTAGCTTAAAAGCTTAATCTAACTACAAGTCTGACATAGTTTATATCGTTTCCAAACTTGTTCCAATACAAAGCATAAAGCTTAGTATTTTCACAAGTATGCCCATAGTTGCACTTTTGGCCCTTTTTGCACATTTGACCTAAGCCAAAGTGAAGTTGGTATCTAACACACCTTAGGCTACTCGGTATCGAATAACATTAAATAACATAAAATAACATAGAATCAAAAAGCAAGTAGCAAAACATAGCACAGATTCAAACCACATAGACTAAAGGCATTGCTTCTATAGAATTTTGACTCTAGAATAACTTAGTTTTTGAGTACTGGAATATGTAACATCCCAAAAGTACAAAAATGTGAAGAGGGAGTATGAAATTACTCACTTGATGTCCTAGCTTTGTCTAATAGATTGTTGCCTAGGATTTATGAAGTTGTGCTAGCACACCTTAACCTAAAGGCAATAGAATTTTTTGCTGTCTTATAGTTCAAGTTTTGCATCCTAGAATTTATGGCATACTATGAAAGTCCTAAAAAGATGTGTCTAGGTTTGAACTGTGTCATTAGGAATATTTATTTATTCATTAAATAAATACTCCTATTTGAATTTTGAATATCAATTGAATATCACATTGCATTTTGAATAACCTATTTCCAGCCATATGTTTTATGATAAATAACTTTTAAGATTTAATAATATTTATTTTAAAATTTGTATAAAAGAATTAATTTCAAATAATTTATGAATTAAGTAAATGATTGATTTAAACATTTGTGACAAGAAATGAATATTTGTTTTAGTATAATAATGTAACTTCTAATGGTATAAAATAAACATTTAGATTGTTAGTTAAATGTATAAGTAAATAAGTAGTTTATAAATATTAAGATTATTTGTTAAAAAAATCTTTTTGATTTTTATTTAGAAAAAGAAACTTAGTTTTTGGAATACTTAATTAATTTGATAATTAAGTATCTATTTTATATATGTTTATATATATATATATAGGGGGTGGTTCCTTTGTTAACCCTTCCTTATTGCGATAACCGCATAACCCTAGCATTTTTTGCGTTTTTTGCCCGAATCTTTTTTTTTTCATAGTCTTTATTATACTTAAATAAGGGGGGTTTCGTTCTTGAGTTTTTGCTAATTCATCACCGTTTAGAAGTTATTTACAACCGTAAGTAAGTGTAACGACTTACGGTTACTTACAATACACTTACATCAGATACGTGCTGTAAGTAACCGTATGTCGTTACATTTACTTACGGTTGTAAATAACTTCTAAACGGTGATAAATTAGCAAAAACTCAAGAACGAAACCCCCCCTATTTATGTATAATAAAGACCATGAAAAAAAAAGATTCGGGCAAAAAACGCAAAAAATGTTAGGGTTATGCGGTTATCGCAATAAGGAAGGGTTAACATTTGATCATTCCCCTATATATATAGATATATATAGGATTGGGATCAAATAATAACCCACTCTTAGAGCGATATCCCATTAACTTTGCCAAAACGAAGCCGAATCTTGAATTTTTTTTTTTTTTGAACATCATTGTAACACAATTAGAACACTATGTTCTTTTATGAGTTTGCGAAAATTCATCACCGTTTGAGAGTTTACATCGTTGTAAGTTTTGAGCCTAAAACAGTTACAGTGCAGTAAAGCAAAAGCTTACAACGATGATATCTCTTAAACGGTGATGAATTTTCGCAAACTCATAAAAGAACATAGTGTTCTAATTGTGTTACAATGATGTTCAAAAAAAAATTCAAGATTCGGCTTCGTTTTGGCAAAGTTAATGGGTTATCGCTCTAAGAATGGGTTATTATTTGAACACTTCCCTATATATATATATATATATATATATATATATATATATATATATATATATATATATCGTTGTAAGTTTTGAGCCTAAAACAGTTACAGTGCAGTAAAGCAAAAACTTACAACGATGATATCTTTTAAACGGTGATGAATTTTCGCAAAGTCATAAAAGAACATAGTGTTCTAATTGTGTTACAATGATGTTCAAAAAAAATTCAAGATTCGGCTTCGTTTTAGCAAAGTTAATGGGTTATCGCTCTAAGAGTAGGTTATTATTTGAACACTTCCCTATATATATATATATATATATATATATATATATATATATATATATATATATATATATATATATATATATTGTTCTATAATAATAAAGTTTTTATAAAATTATTTTAGTATTACAAAATAATACAAGAAAAATATTTTGTAACTTATGGTTTAATTTGATTGTTAAAGTATTATAGGTATATATTTATTTTAATATAATTTTTTTTAATTTCTTTCTTTAATGTAAACTAGTTTTAAATTGAAAAATAAATTAAATAAAATTTTCTGGAATAGTAATTTATTGGCAGAATATTAAAAATTGATTTTTAGGATTTTTTTGTAAAAGAAAATAGGTTGGGAAATATACAAAAAATGCAAAAATTGACAAAACCAAACTAGGGTGCTCCGGACGGGTTTCGAGCACGGGACCACGAGCCTGCCGAGTGTGTGTCTTACCACTAGTCTAGGCAGGGATTCCCTGACAACGTCGGTTTCTTCTAATTATTATACCGAAACAAAAACAACATCCCAAATGTATAAACCCAAGCCCCAGTTCCGATCCAAATTTGAATGTAATCGTGTTTGTTGGCCCCTAAAAGGTTAGGGCTTTTGATCCTACTGATCTAACGAGTCTAATGATGTTGGTATGCACCCGGAATGATTTTGATTTGATGGGATTCGAGTTCAAAAAGAGCTTCGGTTGAGAGCCTTGATCGTTCCCACACACTCCAGAGAGTTTTCGATATAAATTTTGTGTTCCTTCGCTTCAGAAAATTGTTGTGATTCATTTGTGAAGGATTAATTTGATTGGGAGTTATTATTTCGTTCGATTAGAGTTTAATTTAGTCCTATATGTTGAACAGTGGTAATACGCGTATGAAATCGTTTACTTTTGGAATTCGGATCATAGATTGATTCGTTTATGACTTAGAAACGTGTAGGATTCGAGATTTCAAATTATAGTGAATGTTTTGTTCGAAATTGGTGTTAGACCAGGGAGAGATGGGTTCGAACGGCTGTATCGAAACGGAAAGGGAGAAGAAGATAAGGACTTCCGAAAACTGGCAAGAATAGTCCTTGGACTTTATCGTTGTTTTCAGTTCTGTTTGTAATTCTTTCTCCTCACCAAGCAGCTTTTGTATAATTGACATTTTAGTCCTTCAAATTATTTTTGTTATTATTTTATGGAGTAAACTACCAAGATGGTCCTTGTGGTTTACTAATATTTCACACTTGGTCCCTAGGTTTCATAAATTACCCATATGGTCCCTAACTTTTGACATTAGTAACACATATAGCCCTTAGGTCACCAAATTACCCTCATATAATTGACCAAATTACCCTCACATAAGGACTATATGTGTTACAAATGTCAAAAGATGGGGACCATATGGGTAATTTATGATACTTAGGGACCAAAAGTGAAATACTAACAAACCACATGTACCATCTCGGTAATTTACTCTTATTTTATGTCTAATGTTTTTCAAAAGTTTATTAAAACCCCCATTTTTTAAATTACAAAACTATTTATTTAATGTTCATAGCTTCATTGTTTTTACAAAATCTTTATGGCTATGTATGTGTGTGTGTGTGTGTGTGTGTATATAGGATTGTAAATTAAAAATAATTCATGGATAGAGCAATAACCCATTAACTCAAATCTAATGGCTAATCTAAAAGTTAAGTGTATAGGATTATGTCACGTGTCATTTTTCATATTCAAATACAAAAGGGTATTTTAGTCATTTGCACCATTTTAAAAAGCTGGAATTAATTTGGTGGTGCCATGTGTCACCTTCTAATATATTATAATATATATACTTTTTTATTTAAAGTTTACCCACTTTTTTTTATAGATCCATAATTTTTTATCCTATAATATTTTTTTATAAAAATTGCACCATTTTACTCGTCTTATTTTTCTCTTTAATTCCGTTATAGTCTTGACTAGGTTTTTTTTAATTTTTTTCGGATGTTCGTATTTACAGCAATGTAACAAATATTAACATTACATATTATTTTTAACGAATTGTAACTAATTTTGGTTTATATTTTCGTAAATTAAATATGGGTTACGTTTAGGGTGTAAACGAGCCGATCCAATCCCGAACTCATTATGGCTTGAGCTCGGCTCGTTTAGACAAAATAGCTCGTTAACACCCCTATTTATGTTGTATCATTTATTTATTTACAGTGATGTAACAAATATGGTTACATTGTTGTAAATAAATATACTTACATTATATCAATTATTTAATTACAGTGATGTAACAAATATGCTAGGCTCACTTTAATTTACACCGTAAACGTAGTTCATTTTTAATTTACAACAACGTAAACGAAAATTTGTTTCAAACAATGTGTTATGTTTATACTTGTTACATTGATGTAAATACGAACAGCCGGAAAAAATAAAAAAAAAAACCTAGTCAAGAATACAACGGAATTAACGAGCTCGAGATCGGCTTGGCTCGTTTATATTCTAAATGTAACCCCTATTTAATCTACAACAATGTAAACCCAAATTCGTTACAAATCGTTACATTGGTGTAAATACGAACATCCGAAAAAAATAAAAAAAAAACTAGTTAAGACTATAACGGAATTAAAGAGAAAAATAAGTCGAATAAAATTGTGCAATTTTTATAAAAAAATATTGTAGGATAAAAAAGTTATGGATGCATAAAAAAAGAGGGGGTACACTTTAAATAAAAAAGTAAATATATTATAATATATTAGAAGATGACACATGTCAACACCAAATTAATTCCAGCTTTTTAATATGGTGTAAATGACTAAAATACCCTTTTATATTAAAATAAGAAAGATGACACATGTCATAATCTTATACACTCAACTTTTTAATTTTTTTTGAACGGCGAAGGTCTCAATCGTGTAAACCCACTATTTTCAGGCCATGTCACCAAGGTCTAGTTACCTTGACCTCCCATGAGCCACCACAACCACCACAAGAGTAAACCCCACTGGGAAAACCCCCTGACCCCCCTCAGACCCCTATTTCGCTGCGGGATGGATTTGAACCCAATACCTCCCATTTGGAAGAATCTTGAAGTACCATTGAAGCAGTGCCTCATTGGTACTCAACTTTTTAATTAGCCATTAGATTTGAGTTAATGGGTTATTACTCTATCAATGGGTTATCATTTGAACACTTCCCTATATATATATATATATACACACATATATATAGGGGACAATTCCTTTGTTAACTCACTCTTATTGCGATAACACGTATAACTCCGTCAAGATCAATCCAAATCTTTGTTTTTTTTAAATATCATTATTATATATAAACAATACTTTCTTCTTTTATGTGTATGTGTAAATTTGTCACTAATTTAATATTTAAAAGTATTGTAAATTTTGGTTACATTATTTAATGTAACCAAAACTTATTAATATAACCAAAACTTACAATGTTTTTAAATCTTAAACGGTGATAAATTTACACATACACATAAAAGAATAAAATATTGTTTATGTGTAATAATCATATATATAAAAAAGAAAACAAAGATTTAGATTGATCTTGGCGGAGTTATACGGGTTAGCGCAATAAGAGTGGGTTAACATTTGATCATCTCCCCATATATATATATATATATATATATATATATATATATATATATATATATATATTGATGAATTTAAACATTTATATTATTTATTTGTTTATTCATTTATTTAAATGTATATATATATACACACACATACACACCCATTCTGTACTTTCAACATTTCCGTTTAGATATGATTTGTTTAGTTTTATTATATTAGTATTATATACAAACACATATATCTTATTAAATATTTTTTTGTATATATAAATATTAATACTTTGAAACATGTGTTATGATTCCAAATGTTCATGTTTGAATACCAAAATACTTTGTATATTAAAAAGTAAACACGATTACGATCTAATAATAGATATCGAAAATCTAGTGATTACACAAAGTTATATTGTTAACTTCAAAAAAACATAGTCCTACCTACATACAAATTGGAAGGAGTATTCATTGATGAATAGTGAATATTACTTCCACCAGTAATTTGATTTTTCTTTATTTTTATTTTTTATATTTCAATTCCCGGAGTATTCACCTGATTTTTTTTTATTTTTATTTTGTTTTCGTTTTCGTTTATGTATAACAAATAAAGTTACTCGTCGCGCGTTGCAGCGGCATCAAAACGTAGTACTTCGAAGTTATTATGTTGAATGAAAACATAATACATTTGACCCAACCTAGTTATCTCTTAAAAATATTTATGTTGTGTCGCACCCCGGCCTCCCCAGCCTGTGCGCGGGGGCGCGACTCGACTGATCTGGCAGTATCGCAGTCTCCGGTCACACAGTTCCGAGACCTATATGTCTGGTTGCATACGTACATCAAATTACTTGGATAAAATAGTTTTGTAAAATCAGAGTTACGGAAGTTTAATAAGATCAAACATATATACTACATAAACTGCGGAAGCGTAGTTAAAATAGTTTACAAAACATTACAGAGTATTAGTTGCGGAAGCGGTTAAAGTAGTCTAACATTACATAGAGTAACACAACCAAATGATAACAAATGTTTAATAGACTAAGACACTATAGGAGATGCATGGACTCCACCCTAGCATCCTAGATTCCTCGTGCGCGTGCCTTAGTTACCTGAGAAAACATGCGAGTAAAAGGGGTCAACACAAAGGTTGGTGAGAGCACATGTTTTTCATAAGCAGTAAACATCCAATGTTTAAAGTAAGAGTTGCGATTTACATATCATTACAATGCAGTATCGATTGATAGCTAGTCAATACAGTTATATTATATGCGGGTTCGTACCGAATCTGACAATTGTGCCTCCCGCCATGTCCATCACAAGACAATGGCAAAGTGTTGGCCAATATTGCACCAATTCCGACCTCCAGTCGGGTTGGCCTCCCAGGCGCGATGGGTGGGGCTTGTCAGGCCCAAATAGTACTATTCAAGATTACCACGCTAGGCGCTACGCGCCACTAACGGTCCGTGGAGTATCGCGAGGACTTTTAGTTGTGATGTGGTCCACACATATACATATAGTGATAAAGCATGTCCATACGTAAATAAAATGAGTTGTTGATCAAAAACAGTTGTAATGTAGTGTTTTCTCCCCCAAAGGTTAGAAAAGTAAAAAGGGGCCGTGAACTCACCTGTTAAAGCAGTTCCGGTGCGTAAGTGTTCGCGTCTGCGAGTGCTAGCAGTCCTGCTAGTAAGCACCTATAACCATATAGGTGTGAGTATGTGTTTTGTGGTGTGTTGTATCACATACAACTCCAAGTGTCGGTGTGCTCAACCAAGTGTGTGTTGTCTAGTGGGACTCGACGAATCGTTGGTGACACGATTGTTGTGTTTATGTGTCTTAATGCAAATAAGACACCAAAATTGCATCCTATGACTCAACTCATATTGCTTACACGAAAACAAGTTTTGAAAAATCATAATGTTCTCGTTTCGAGAAACTTTCTATATTTAGAAAGTTTCTATTTTTGGAAAGTATGGTTATGAAATCCCATTTCATAAAACAAATCATTCTAGTATGTTTGTAAAAACACGTTTACACACTTAAAACACATCGTTTGCGCATAAATCACCATTTATGCCGTTTTGCCCAAATAAAGTTTCCTTATTTGGAAAGTATCCATTTAAAAGTTCGTTTTCACAAATCCAAGTTTCCAAATATGTTAAAAACCATTTCTAAACATATTTCAATGATCCAAGTTCATCAAAACATCTTAAAACATCAAAAGCCCTCTCTTGATTTTTAAAAGTTTCCATAAATAAAAAGTTTATACAAAATCATGTTTTTGACAAAATCAAATATCCATATGTGTTTTTAAACACTCCAATATACATTTAAAAACTTCTAGACATGTCTAACATGTCTAGATCATCACAAATCTATGACTTGCACATAAAAGTTTCCTTTTATGGCAAGTTTGCCTAAATCATCACCAAATCAACCAATAACTCAACAAAACTTAAATTTAACATTCTTAGAATTTAAATCAGTATATCTAACTCATCTAATACATAAAATCACCAACAATTTTGAGCACAATAACCATATGGAGTTGCATGTGGGTTTTTACCCATTGCATGTACGATCTAACGCTAGATAAACATTTTAAAACTACCTTAGAGCTTCTTGATGATAAGATTCAGTAGTAACAGCTTCTGATGATGGTGATTCGATGTGTTGATCGTGGTTTCCAACCTCCTAGCTTCTTCTCCAAGCTCCAAGGTCTCCAAGCTCACCAACAAGGAAGGGGATGGCCACATTCCAGGGGGTTGAGACTTAGTTTCAGTGGGTTTTGGTTGGTATATGATGAAGAAGTTCGAAGAAAATTGAGAGAAACCAAATGGAAAACGAATGAGGTTGGTTTTTAAAAGAAATTTGATCTGCATGGCCTTCGCGTACCACGAAGGCCGATCAAAAATTCTTATCGCGTACCGCGATGGAATTCGGGAGTCTCGACTCCTGGTTTGCTTCGCGTACCGCGAAGCCTTTCTCCATAGGTTCCTCGCGTACCGCGATGGGTCCATTTACTTGTTTTTCGATTTCGATGATTCGATTTCGATCGTACTCGATTCCTAACGCTTATTCTAAACATCTAATGCATGTTAAGCACATAATCATACATAAGTTTGATTGATCACCAACGTTCGTGAGACTCGTGTGTGTGTTTCGATAATTCCTCGAATTATCTTCGATAGTTTGTGTTCGTGTCTTACGAAGTGTTTGCACGCTTGATTAATCCTAATCAACGTGTAATGCACAGTTCAATAATTCTCCGAATTATTGTTTTGTGTTAGTGTTGTGTTTGCCACCCTTGGTTTCCAAAACCAATGTGCAATGTACGATTCGATAGTTCCTCGAACTATCGTTTCGCAGTTGTTTGTGTTCAACTCATCTAATTAAACATAATTAAATGAAATGCAACAAGTATGAATGTGAAATGTAAAGAATGTAAGAGTTGCAATTTACCTGAAATTGCCGGGTGTCACATGTTGAAATGTAGACCAACAGAACCATATATAAAATAAGCACAAAAACATACTACATTTGACCCGAATCATTTCTAACGAAATTTTGTATCGAAAAGTGGATCAAGACGAATATATACAAATTCTTACGTAAAACTAAGCACACAACAAATTATCATTTCAACTAAAGTATAAAAGTGGTAAGCTGGAAATTTTAGAAACTCAAAGATGTCAAAAAGATGAAAATGATGATCCCGAAAACATAGGGTGAAGAATTAATAAATGAAAGTAAAAATCCAAAACTTTAAAAACTTAAGTATGATCAAAACGATATTTTACAAAGTTTTTAAAAAGTTAAAAGGGTAAAAATTGTGAATGGTAAAGAAAATAAATTAAGAAAAGTGAGCAAGAAGGGAAAAAAAGGGCACGGATGGGATTAGAACCCACGCCCTTTACTTCAACTCAATGTAGGCTTACCAACTCCACCACACAAACATTATGATCTAGTTGTTGAAATATTTGTTATTTAAACAATAAGTTGTAAGTGAAAAGTGTCTACTTTTAGACACCGACATTGCTTTTTATTATATAGGTAATAAGATGTTCGCATTTAAAATTGTTTACGTTTTCATGTTTCACAGTTAACACTCATTCACTTGATTAATAGTATTATTTGCTCTATTCACTTTGTTTTTTTGTTTTTTTTTTTAATTTGAACTTCTTTTTTCTAATTTACTTTGACTCTTTTTTTTCAATATCGTTTCTCATACTATTCACTTGAATATTTTTTCTACTTTGTTCTGACCTTTCTCAACGCATTTCTTTAGACAAAGACTCCGTTTTTTCCTAGTTTATTTATAAGAGGAAATATCTTTCACTAAGAAGAAATATGTAATTGATTTTTTTACTTAAGTATGTATGTAATAAATGATATTAAAAAGACGAAAAAAATGTAAATGCCTCTTTATAATAATATAACTGTAAAAGCTATTTTTACATTTCAATGTTATTTTTATTTGGGGTAAGAAGACAAGAGCCCTGCAAACGATGCAACGTGACAATCATATTGTCTTCATTAATCACTTGCTATTTGACACCCTGTTATCACATAATATGAGAAAATCAAGTATACCGGTACAATATAGTACCAGTATGAGCATTCGGTATTAAAATAACCCTAGTTTGGATCCTCCAATTTAATACTCATTAATTAATGTTTTCTGATTCTCACCCATACCTTCCCCATGTGGTTCACGTGAATCAATCATCTTTCTAAGGGCTTTTTCGTCTTTCACACCATGTTTTTTTAATGGGCTTATGGCATAGTGGATTAGTGCTATTAAAATAAAATCTAGCCAACGAGATAAAATGTAATTTATTCTCCCGGAATTAAAAATAATCTTGTCAGCAATACTAAAAATGAAGATTTAAAAAAAAAAGTTAAAAAATCTATCAAAAAATGACATCTAGAGATGAGATTTTTTTTTTAAAAAAAAAATGGTATTTTGATAGAAATGGCTACTGGATCATTTTCCCAAAAGGCCGGATATAATTCCATTCCAAAGAAACAAAGATCTAATCATCAACATGCGTACGTGGAGACAAAAACAGTACTCTGTGACTCATGTGTCATAATCACCCTATTATTGTAGGCTATGTGTGCTCATCAAACCCTATCACTTCACGTAAACGTCACGTAAACGCGATATAAACAACTAACATCATCACCCCTCGTCACTTAATGTTGACACCATATGTGTTATCATCACCTCTCATTCACGCCTCCTATTCACTCCCACTTCACTCAAGTTGACGTACATTGCAAAACCCAGTGATCGACCACCCACACGCCTCGGGCACGCCCCTATGTAGTGGGGGTAGGCGACATGAGGGCGTGATCCATTCCCCTCACGCCCCACTCACTTACCACTACAAATGACCTTATTGTTTCTCAATTAATCTCTCACTCACTCACTAGTTTGTTTGTCTCTTGATAAGTATATATACATACATACATACATACATACATACATACATACATACATACATACATACATACATACAGCAACCCTGTAAAGTAAATAGATACACAATGGCTGACATTCATCCAACTCGCGGGTTTGTGAAGGATGTTAAGCGTATAGTAATCAAGGTGACTCTACTGCTACTACATATATTTATGCATTTCCTAGTCTTTAATGTAATCTAATCTAATGTAATGTAATAATTATCATTCTCAACCATGGATATATAGGATAAAATAAATAAATAAATTAATGAAAAAGGAAACATAATGCATATATGGATAAATTAATGATCTCTTGTTGTGTACATGTAACACTATACTTGTTTTTGTAACCTAAATACTAATACATACATACTCATTATTGTTCAAAGGTAGGGACAGCTGTAGTCACAAGAGAGGATGGAAGACTTGCGCTTGGAAGACTAGGAGCTCTCTGTGAGCAGGTATGTATGTATGTATATTCAATCATAAAAAAATATTTGTCAATGAATTCTTATTACTATATATGTTCCAAATGCAGCTACAAACACTAAATTCTCAAGGATTCGAGGTTATCTTGGTCTCATCAGGTGCCGTTGCTGTCGGCCGACAACGGCTTAGATACAGAAAATTAGTCCACAGCAGGTACGTACTATACTTACTGCTGAATTACAAATCTTTAATTTACAACACCTAATAAATATAACTGATTTTCCTAAATCTTGTAGTTTCTGTAACAGGAATGCTACTAATTTGGATTTATTTTTGTACGGGACAAGGAAAAAACATGAATTTCTGGTCCATATTAATTATAACTAAGAATATATTAACCATATTTAGTTATGAAATCTTTAACCAATATATATCTGAGTTGAAAAGGAATGAAAATATATATATTTAGGCGATGATTAACACATGTTTGTTTGTTTAATTATGGGTTGAAGCTTTGCTGACCTCCAGAAACCTCAAGTTGAGGTTGATGGCAAGGCATGTGCAGCTGTTGGACAAAATGGCCTCATGGCACTTTATGATACATTGTTCAGTCAGGTTGAGTTTATTATTTTTATTTATGATACAAAATGGGTTGTTATTATATTTTTGATTTTATGATATAATTTGCTTGCAGCTGGATGTGACATCTGCTCAGCTTCTTGTGACTGATAATGACTTCAGGAGTCCAGAATTTAGGAAACAGCTTACTCAAACAGTGGATTCATTATTGTCTTATAAGGTTATTCCTGTATTTAACGAGAATGATGCTGTGAGCACCTGCCGAGACCCATACGAGGTATGTATGTGTTTTACTAATCCATAATACATATATTAGCTACCTAGCTTATTATTATTATTATTATTATTATTATTATTATTATACTAGCTTGTGTGTTTTGTATATGGGCCATTTTAATTAGACACCCCACTTTTATATTTTAACACCCCATCGACCTGAGACGGGCTGTACTGGTCAGTATGACCCGTATAGGGTACAGACAAACATTCCAAAGGAATGTCTTGAATTCAGTGAAGATTCTGTAAGACGGGCCGTACAGGTCAGTACGGGCCGTCTTGGTCTTCACTTATATTTTTCAAGCCAATTTGGGTCTCAACCGGTGTGGAGGGAATCAAGACGGCCCGTACTGATCTGTACTGGCCGTCTTGCCTGGACGACCTAGTTTTGCCCGTCTCACCCAAAACCAAGCCGTCTCAACCCAAACTAGGCCGTACTGGTCAGTACTGGCCGTATTGGTCAAAATTTTAATTTTTTTAAAAAAAAACAAATAATTCAATTTTAATACATTTAAATATGTCTGGCAAAATGGCGAAGAAGAAATACGAAAAGAGCGTCAGGAACGACTTGAAATACAACAACAAATGAAATAGTTCATGAAATTTATGCAACGGTTTTAACAGGGAAAAAATGTGTTTGAATCTGATTTGCAAAAGGGCCATTTTATTTAGACACTCCACTTTTATATTTTAACACCCCTGCGGGCCAAATATAAACATCATAATGTCGTTTGAACGATATACGGCTATTATGTTAATTAAACGTCATAATGTCGTTTTAACCAAATATTTCATTTTATAATTAGTTTGTTTACGTTAGTTTAAATAATTTAAACGAAATAAACTAGGTGAAAAACTAGGTGAATTTGGTTTCATTGTTAAAAAGAAAATAACGAATTTTGTTGAAATTTCGTCGGAATTGTGTCACAATGATCTCACTTTTTGTCGGAATTCCGTCACAATGATCTCACTTTTTCGTCGGAATTTCGTCGCAATGATCTCACTTTTTCGTCGGAATTCCGTCGCAATGACCAGTACGGCCTGGTTTTGGGGTGAAACGGCCAAACTAGGCCGTCTGGGCAAGTCGGCCCGTACAGGTCAGTACGGCCCGTCTTGATTCAAATCATTGTCCTAGGATGTCAGAGAATGTGTACGATGAATGAACGGGCCGTATTAACCAATACGGCCCGTCTTGCTCCCAATCATTGGCACAAGTTGTCAGAAATGAATGTTTGACCAAGTACTGAGACGGGCCGTACTGGGCAGTACGGGCCGTCTCAGGGGTGTATTTTTAAAAAAAGAGGGTGTGAGAATAACAACACCCTTTGTATATATGTAGGATTCTTCTGGAATTTTCTGGGATAATGACAGTTTGGCAGGTCTATTAGCAATGGAGATAAAAGCCGATCTTCTTGTGCTATTGAGTGATGTAGATGGTCTCTACAGTGGGCCTCCAACTCATCCTGAATCAAAGATAATTCATACATATGTTAAGGAAAAACTTGATAATAAAATTACTTTTGGTGACAAATCAAGGCTTGGAAGAGGTGGAATGACGGCTAAAGTCAAAGCTGCTGTTTATGCTTCACAGGCTGGCATTCCTGTTGTTATAACCAGGTATTCTATGCTATGCTACTTCTTATGTATGTATCTTTCATAACTAACTAATTTTTTATTTTTTATTTATTTATTTTTTTTTTTTTTGGTAAAAATAATGGTTTTGCTGCTGAAAATATTGTAAAAGTTCTTCAAGGACATCGCATAGGTACGCTTTTTCATCAGGATGCTCACATGTGGGTCTCCAATTCACGTCACATGGCACTTGCTGCAAGACAAAGCTTCACACGCCTTCAGGTATTATCCATAAATAAATCAATGTGTTTCTATTCGTACATTTTTAGTGAATTATTTTAAGAGTAAATTACAAAAAACATGATTTATTTATATTTGTTTCAGATTTCATCCTTAAACTTTATTAAATACGACAATCATTCTTTATCTTAATGTTTTGTAACAATTAAGGTGTTTCTTTTTTTATCAAAATATTTTGTCTCTATTAATAAAGGATGAATATGAAAAGTATGTTTTTTTTGTTGTTCGCTACTTTTTTTTAATTCTTATTATATTTTTTCTTTTGCTTTTCTTTTTTCTTTTACGTTTAACTATTTTTCATAAATTTTTTAAAATTAGTAATTAGTTTATTTATTTTATAATAAACAATTTATTTATGTATATTTTTATTACATATTTAATTCCGTTTGATTATTTTATTTATTACTTTTTCTCATTTATCATTTTGCTTCTTAAAAAATTATTTTGTCATTTTATTATTAATATTTTTGATAAAAATATAAAATTAGGCCGCATCGATTCAGTTATTTATTAGGTTGACTAAATATATTGTTTTAGGAAATTTAATTTTAAATTTGTAGTTATATTTTAATTCATAAAAATTCAAAAAATATTTAGTTGCCTCTAAAAAATTCAATTTTTTTTTCAATTAAAGAGCTACCTGCACTGAATTTTGAAAAAAATTAGTTCATAAATTTTCTTGATTAATTTTTTAGTTATCTTTTTCATACATAAAACTTGTTAAAAAAAATTTACTTTGAATTTTGAAATAAAGTATATAAAATCCTTAAACACAATTAATATTGTCTTATGGACAAAAGCAATAAAAACAATACCAGAAGCTAATAAATTCGTAATTGTTGAATTTCTCCACAATAATAATAGATTTCTGTTTCTTGAACTCCTTCAAATAATTTTGAATATTTTAAATGTCAATAAAAAATGGATTTTTTTTAATCAAAAAAATAGAATATTTCAAGTTAACCAAAATCTTTTTGAATTAAAATATAACTAAAAGTTTAAAATAAAATTTCCACAAGCAATGTCTATAGTTAACCTAGTTGTTAACTGAAATGATACTAGTTCATTATATATTTTTATCACTTATAAATAATAAATCATAGTTAACAAATGTATAATAAAATGATAATTAATTTGTAAGAAGTAAAATAATAAATGAGAAAAAAATAATAAACAAACAAAATAAAAAGGGATTAAATATATAATAAAAATATATAAATATATACATATATTTTTAATTTTAAAATAAGTAAACTAAGAAAATAATTACCAATTTTTAAAAATTATAAAAAATATAAAAAAATAATTAAAAGTAAAAGAAAGAAGAAAAGCGAAGGAAAAAAAAGGATTAAACTAGAAAAAATGTTCTTTAACATTATATATAGTTCATGTTTCATCCTTACTATTAAGGTAGAATAGTCATTTTAAAATAATTAACATGACAGCTAACGTTGGTTAGTGAAAAATGACTCAAATGATACGAAACATGAATTTAAAGGATGTTTTTTTTGTAATTTAGTAAAAGTTGAATGAATGCAGGTGATGTCTGGGAAAGAAAGAAGTAAGATTTTAGTTGATATAGCTGATGCCTTGGAAGCAAATGAGAAAGTGATACTATGTGAAAATGAAGCTGACGTGGCTGCAGCCAAAGACGCCGGATATGAAACGTCACAGTTGGCTCTCAAGCCTGGAAAGGTAACGCATTAATTAATTAATTTGCTTCACATCTAACTCTTGTCTTGTTTTTAATTTTTCAATATATTTCTTTTGCATTATTTAATTAATTAATTAATTGATTGATTAATAGGTCTCTTGTTTTGCGAAAGCCATACGTGTGGTTGCAAATACGGATGAAGAACCCATTGGACAAATAACAGAGGTTAAATAGATATTTACATTAATTAATTTTTGATTCATTCTTTTTCTTCTCTAATTAACCATTAATAATGTTTCATCCAGCTGTCAAATGGGTTCATCTTAGATAAGACATCATCTCCTTTGGGTGTCCTTCTTGTTATATTTGAGTCTTGCCCAGATGCACTAGTTCAGGTATGTATTTATATATACATTTTCAATTTGTATGCAACTTTTAACTTTTCTCAACAGATAGCATCACTGGCAATACGATCTGGGAATGGGCTCTTATTCAAAGGGGGAAACAAAGCCACACGCTCCAATGCAATCTTGCACAAGGTCTCTCTCTTTTTTTTTTTTTTTTAATATATTGATTTTAATTTCTTTCTCATACAGTACCAATAATTAAAAAAAATATATATGTGTTTGTTATAGGTTATTACTTCAGCCATACCTGAAAACGTTGGTGAAGGACTAATTGGACTTGTGACATCCAGAGATGAGATTCTTGAATTGCTCAAGGTTGGTTAAATAGGAAGCTGCATGTGATTAATTGTTTAATATAATACTCTACGTACAATACATGATCCAATGGTAATTTAATCCCTTTTTCAGCTTGATGATGTTATCGATCTTGTTATTCCAAGAGGCACCAATAAACTTGTCTCTCAAATCAAGTCTTCAACAAAAATTCCTGTTCTAGGTAACACCGATCGAAACAGTATGTTTAATTTCTTACCAAAAAGGCAGCAGCTGGATAATCTTTTTTTCTAACATTAATTCCAGATGGAGTTTGTCATGTTTATGTTGACAAATCTGCTGATATGGAAATGGCTAAGAACATAGTGTTGGATACAAAAACAGATTACCCTATGGTATCTTTATTATTATAATATAATAATGTAGTACTAGATATGAACATTCAACGTATCAATATTTGTACTTAATTATTTGGAACCAGGGAACACTTCTTGTTCACAAGGATCTGATGGAGAATGGGTGTGTTAATGAGCTCCTTATTGAACTTCATACTGAAGGTAATTAATTAATGTAATTCTTTAACAGTACGTACAAATTAATTAATTAAGCACAAACATTCAAAGTGTTGTTTTTCAGGTGTTAGCATAAACTGTGGTCCAAGGGCAAGGTCCATGCTTAATCTTCCAGCAGAACCTCATGAGTACAACATTTCACTGGATTGCACCATTGAAATTGTGGATGATGTGCATGCCGCCATTGATTATATACACAAGCATGGAAGGCAATCTATATAGCTAGATTCTCATCATCAGCTATTGTGTGTGTGTATTTTTTTTTTAAGTTTTAATATGTAATGACTGATTTTACTTGCAGTGCGCACACTGATTGTATTGTAACCCAAGATCGTGACGTTGCAGACATCTTTGTTCGTCAAGTTGACAGGTTCTAAATCACCATGCAAATTAGGATTTTGGGAATTTGAACTTGTTTTTAGTTTATGCATCCTATGGTTGGTTGGTTGGTTTGATTTTGCAGTGCTAGTGTACTTCAGAATAAGGGTTTTGGCTTTGGTGTTGATGCAGAGGTAAATGCTTACATTTCTTCTTGTGGATTTATTACATACTAATTAATTATATTGTTGGGTGAGTCTACAGGTTGGTATAAGTAGCAGCAGCAGCAGCAGGATCCATGCTGGTGGGCCGGTAGGCGTTGAAGGTTGATGACTCACATGAAGTGGTGGATAATGATAAATTAAGGGGTTGGTTATCTATGCTCACCAATTAATTAAGCCCTCACTCACCAAACTTATATAGGGAAGTGGAAGATCTTGTTATTGCATTAGTGTTGTAATGGTACATTAACGGTCTTTAATGTGTTTGCGACATCCAGCTTTTTATTTTTATTTTTTTTTAAATTTTCATTGGAGGGAATAAAACTGGTGTTTAGCTAACTGGTTTGCGTCTAATTGCTTTTTGATATTCATGTTAGAATTTAAAAGCACTAATACAATATGTTGTCATGGTATCATTCTTCTTCACTGGTTGGAGGACACTAGGTACATTAAAGGCGCAAAGGGTGAGCCTTTAGTGCCTAGACACTTAAATAACATTTTTTTTAAGCAAACACAACCGTATGTTTAGAGGTTTAGACATGTTTAGCTAGTTAAACAAGTTTTGAGGCCATTTTTGTATATTTCAGACCAATTTTTGCGGAAAAATATGCTAATGGCTCACACGCACTTAGGCGCACATCTGGCTTGCCTTTGACTAATGTGGTTTGTATATTGTTTCCTTTATTTTTTTCTTTGCAATCATGAGAGCATGCTACTAGAAAAATTACGAGACTCAGCTAATACCATGCTAACCAACAAGATCACGTAAAACCTAGTTTGCGCTATACATGCGCCTTAAAAAAATGTAACGTAATCATGTGAACATGGTTTTAACTCACTTTTTAACCAGAGTTGACTTTCGTTATGCAAGCTTGCAAATTAAAAATGGTCATGTTAATCCAATTTTCTATGTACCTAGCCTACTATCCCAACATTTCAAAATCAAATAATCAGGCTGATTTTTTAGTTAGTTGCATAAAGTTATAAACCATTTTTTGAATTAGTCATCCTAAACACGATTTGTTTAATAAATATGTTAAATTGAACATGTGCCCTTTATAAATGCGATATTCTTTTAGATCGAATAGGCAAAATTTCATAAACAAGACTAGCAATAAGCTAGAGGAAGAAGGAAACAATTACAATACCAATAATGACTTTTGTATCTAAACTTTTTCAGATTCAAAATTACTGTTACGTTAGAACTTTCACCGCTTTGATGTTGTTTGTATTTACTTCAGATAGATTAGATATATTAATGATAAACAAGTAAAAGAAATGCTATATCATGTTCTAATAAATCCTTAACAAGTTTGGCTCCCTGCCTCTAAAGGACATATAAATCAAACTCCCACAATTTCTAGCATTTCTATTTATTGATTACATATTTGGAAAATCATCTAAAATGTGTGTTTTACTTATTAGATTTTCAATGACTAGCCTGTTATGAAGGACTACCACAAGCCACACTCACCATGACGACCGTAGAATCATTAACAAAGTAAGAAATTGAGAGCATGTTATGCACAAACAAATAAATACAAGATGGCTACCACTGCAATCACAATATCTTAAACTGAAAGATAATTGCTAAATTGGGACCTAACACCATGTGAAATCATGTGGTTGTTAGAAAGAATGGCATATGCAAACGAAAGAATAAATGAAATAGCATGAGTTACAGAACAATACCAACAAACAAGCACTGAGTCCCTTGTAGAGTCCAAAGATACCCTCTTCCTTGCTAATGGTACATAAAGCATGCCATATACCTCTATAGTAATTCACATTCTTCTGCATCACCAAAGGTAAATAACCATTTTTTTAAATAATTGGAAAGTCAAATCCTTCATCTAACAACACATGTCAATTTTCAAGTGAGGCAAGATGCAAATGAGATGCATGAATATTCTTACCTGTGCTGAAATGATTGTTCTAACAATATACAAAGGATTTGTTGCAATAGTTGTGGTTATGCCAGCTAATTCACCACCTGCAGGTCGTACAAACACATCTGCACTGTTATTTACGAGAGGGAATGTGGTAAATACAAGAGGTTATGCCAGGAACCAACTGTAACATCAGTGCCGGAAACGTCACCGGAACAGTGATCTCAACAGTAACTTGAACAGTAACCAGGTACAAACAATATGTGTTTCATTGTATGTCATGATCATATCATATTTCATTATCATTTTGTGTTATCAAATAGCAAATTCAGAATCAGCTCGGAAAAACAAAGCTCAGAACTATGGTTCATCAGTCAGATAGTTATCTGGCGATACAGAACCATCATGTGATTATGTGTTAGGATTTTATTACGTATAAACGTATGTGAGGCTTTACAGAACAAAACAACACGGATGTCGTTACGTGAATGCTAAATCGACGGATTATTCGTATAGGTGTCGATCTGTACGAATATATCTGAAAGTTTAACGTTCTAAATGATATCCGATAATTAGAAAACCATATCGAGAAGTATAGTTATCGTCGTGTTCGTACGGGTGACGATTCGAACGAATACGCGCGACGACTGTACGATTCGATGTTTAACTGTAAATTAAATATTTTTGTAAATTTAAAATAAATGGAAAATATTTAGTTAATTTACTAGGAATAACCACCTAAAATAATTTTATAAATCTTATTTTAAAACTGAGTCGTTTCGTTACGGAAATAACGAGAAACCGATGCTTCTACGCGAAACCGAGCGGAACCCGAACGAACCCGGGTAGTTTGAAGCCATTTATTATGGCATTCAATGCCATAAACAACCCCCACCTACCAACTTTCATTACCATTCCCGTTCTCTCTCTCTCTCCACTTTCTCTCTCTAGAGATTCAAACTTCAAGCACCCATAACTCTCTCGATTCTTCATGAAATCTTGAGTTTTTGTGTCAAAACGACCACCACAACTTGTAGAACACGAAAGTACAAATAATTCAAGCTTGGAATCGCCTGATTTGAGGTAGAATCGAGTTTTGTGTCACGATTTTTGGGGTTTTCTAACCCCTAGTTCGACCCACCTTCTAAGCCGGTTATAGGCTTCAAAAGCTTAGGGAAACACTACAAAAACACCTTAGAGCAGTGCATGAACAAGTGTTACAACATAGGTTTGGTTTAGATCTCGTTTGTTGATGGCTGCACTTCGAAAACTAGGTTGGGCCGAATGACACACCAGGGGGTCGAATGAAGCCTCATGCGGCCGAATGGCCAAGGGCGAAGCACGTCTGGCCGAACCACCACCCAGCCGAAAGGCTAACAGCCGAAGCAGCTTTATTCGGCCAACCTCATTCGCTGGATACATCTATTCGGTCGGCCCAGGAACCCTTTGGTCGGCCCAGGTTTGCCCATCTCTTTCGGCCCAAACCTATTCGGTCCAAACCTATTCGGTGCAGGCCCTATTCGGTCGACTCTCCTTCGCATGATATTCACTTGGCCGAGCCCTCCTTTGGTCATGTGATTCGGTTAACATGGACTCGTTCATTCGGGTAATACATGGGAGAAAATCATAAAGGACCAAAGCAATAACCTAGGGTTGAAGTGTTGATTTAACTATTAACACATAAGCCCTAGGAAAATCCATAAGGATATGTAATTAACCTAGATGACTTATCTAAATCATCTAGGCTTAGTTCATCGATGTACTAATAAGAAACCACTTGGAAATCAAAAGGCTAATAATGAGCCCCAAGTTGGCCCAATGGGCTTAACTTAAGCCCATCATGCGTAATTTCATTTCTCTTAAAATTCATTATACTTTAATTAAAGAAAATGATTTATAAACTTTATTATAATAAATGATTTTGACTTAATGTTTAACTTAAAGGGAATTAAATTAGAAACGTTTTAATTAAAGACTTGTTATGATTTACTTGTGGGATTAGGGTTACTAATGGGTAATAAGTTAGACTAATTCGATGGAGTCTTAGAAACACAGTAGTAACATAGGACACTTAGATGCATACCGAGACCAGACCCTAGATGCGACTATTATAAATACTTACCGTATTCAAATTCTCTTAAAACAACTCAGGAACTGAAGAAACATAGGCTACAGCAACGAGCGCGCATTTTGTGGTAATTCAATACAGAGCTACACAGGTGAGTTCATTGCCCCTTTTCTAAACATTTTTGTTTTCAAACTCGGGGCTGAGAAGCATGCGTAAACCTTTTTATTTAAACTGTTTTACGTAAATGCTTTTACTTATTATATGCTATATATGTGCTTGTCTACATTCCTAGACTCCTGTCTAGGTAATTGCTATGCAGAATTAACTAACAAGTTAATTAATTACTCTTATGAGTAACACCGTAACTCTAAACTCTAAACAAACCCTTAGTCCATCGAGTTCAAATTCAAGAATCTAAACTCAAAGTGAAACCAAGAGAACTAAAGCTAAAGATCAGACTCAAAGTAATCAAGTGTAGTGTGTGTGATCTGCAAACTAAGGATCCTACTCAAAAATCTATAATCATTGTGAAATCATGAAATTATAAAGATCAAAATCAAGAGACTCAAGAGAATCAAGGAAGTCATAACCGTGTGTGAATCATTGAAATAATGAAATCATTAATATCTAATGAAATCATTAATGCTAAAGTTAAGGTGGATGCCAGTTGTATGTAAATCAAGACCACGTGTAACACACGGAAAGTCCCGTCACAATAGTAGACTCTTGTAGTCAAGCTATATGGGCATAACTTAAATAATCAAATGAAATCAAGAAGATTAGAATCAAAGGATATCCTAAAGTCCCGACGCATACAGTAGACCTTGTGGGTCAAGCTGATATGGGCAAAATCATGAAACTCCCGACGCATACAGGTAGATTCCTTGTGGGTCATGCCTGATATGGGCCACGTGTGAGATGGTACAACTTGGACAACCACCAACAACTAAGTCTAACTGATTGAGTCAAATAAGGCCCAATCATCATGTCTTAGTTGTATTTAAGTGATTGATTATTAATTTAATCAAACATTTAATATTATATTTCTACAAGTGTTTTGGGGAAATCATGAATACATGGTGAACTCAAGAAATCAAAGGTATTTCAATTTGTGGAAATCAAAATCTAAGATGAAGGTGAAGGGAGTGAAACGCTTAATTATCATTAACAACAATATGCTAAGCAGTCCGGTATATGGTGGGACGGTGGCTGGGCGGGCGGTAAGTTCGACCCTACATATGCCCTATATATAAGCATACTTGATTGATTAGCATAGGTGGTTGTTAGTGAGGTTAAGGTTGTCATTTCGGGGAATCAAGGTAAACATTTTCAGGGTAATCAAATGTTATGAATCAGATGTTATGGAATCAATGTTGTGGGATGAAATGCTTAATTATCATCAGGAACAATATATCATGTGGTTTAGTATGTGGTGGGACGGTGGCTGGGCGGGCGGTAAGTTCGACCATACATATGCCCTGTATATAAGCATACTGAACTGGATGATATAGATGGTTAATGGTGAGGTTAAGGTTGTCATTCAGGTTATTCAAACTCATTTTTATAAACTACATGAACTCACCAACCATGTGTTGACTTGATCTTTTTGCATGACTTCTCAGGTGATGAACAGGTCAATTAAGAGGTTATTTCTTTTGGACTAGGATACCAGTTAGAGGACCTAGCTTTTTGGACCTGCATATTTTTGAAGCATCAATTTACAGATTTATTTTGTATATCTTGTGCAGATACAAGATAGAAGAAATACGATGCTGATAGTAGATTTACATTGTTAAATTATGAACTAAACTGATGTAATTTAACTTTGTAATTCTATTTTCGTTTAGCAAGTTTCTCATTTATATATCATGTGCAATGTAAACAATCTGATCATTTCAATTATCACTCACGATATCGCGCCCCGGGAACCTTTCGCCCGACAGGGAAGTCGATCCAACCCGCCGGCTCGGGGTGTGACACCAACAGAAACAAAATCCGAACCTAAGGCCTTTACTAGAGGGAATGTGGCGCTCACCACAACGCCATGAGTTGAATGTTACTGCTCAAGCTACATATTGAATCATCCACACAACGCCATGAGTTGAATGTTACTACTCAAGCTACATATTGAATCATCCACGGTTAAGCAATCTACAACTACCAGAATCACAAACCTAAATGAATTTCCTAGGATACAAGTTATCGTTATTTACAGTGATTTACACATGTGAATACTTGTTTATGTTGCCTTTAGGATTTTCGAGAAAATTTTCAAATTTTAAGCTTTGTTATATATATGTAGCATAATAATATGTTAACACATCCTAAAATTTTAATTTAATTATAGCATAATAAAATGTAACATCACTGTACTTTCGGTTGTCCGTACGTCCGTACATCCGTGCGGTTGTACTGTTACGAC
Source organism: Mikania micrantha (assembly GCA_009363875.1). NCBI lineage: Eukaryota > Viridiplantae > Streptophyta > Magnoliopsida > Asterales > Asteraceae > Mikania > Mikania micrantha. Next base: position 23,208,458 of record CM018694.1, on the reverse strand, counting down.
CGGAGATTTGTAATTATTAATGATTATGGAATTATTGATTTTCATTACTGATATTATCACTGTACTGGTATGCATGTTATAACACATTTATCATACGCGTAAACCACGGGAAATTTAGTTGTGATACAACTAAACAGGCCCGTAGCGTTTATCGCAGTTACTCATTATTGATGATGAAGGATTAATGGTTTAAGGATGTATTGGGATGGAACTGGGAGTTATTAGAGTCTGGTTACTAAACATAGTCAAGGACCCATGGACATGGTTTATCGAAATAGCGGTGGGACGGTGGCTAGGGCAGTTGCGACTGACCCTTACATATGCCCTATATATATGCATATTTCGGTCTATCATGGATGTGTCAGTGACCAGGGTTTAGTGGGCTTTGGTTGGGAAACTGATAATATTAAAGTTAATAAATAATGGAAATTAATTATGCGAAGTGAGGTTACGAACATTACTTAAACGCGAATGTGTATTCAGAAATATTAACTTAATAATGTATTCGCGTGGGTGACGATTCACACGAATATAATTATTAAGGATAATATACTGAAACGATATTCCATAAATAATAAATCAAATCGAAATACGATACGAGCGTCGGATTCGCAAAGATGACGATCTTTACGAATTATGTACGCGAATAACGCGTTTCGACGAGATAATTAAATAATATCAAACGATATTAATTTAATAAATGAAAACTAAAAATATTTATTAGGAATCACAACCTAAAACGAATTCGAATAAATTAAATTATTAAATAATTAATTAACGAAAATAAACGGTGATACTTATTTAAATGATTTCTTTAAAATTACTTTATTACGCTGAAAATATATTTATTTAAAAAGACTTTAAATATGTTTACGAAAAGACCTGTGTAAATTAATAATGATTAACGCATATTAAACGGGATCATTTTGCTAAATAATGATGGTTTATAATTAAACTAAATTAATGAAACCCTATTATTTAAACACTTATGTTTAAATATGTTTAACGTGTATAAACCGAACAATTAATGTATGACGTCGCGATAAAAACGAGACCGAACGCGCGTGGAGATCCCGGACTATAAAACTCATGATCTTCTTCTTCCTTCCCACTTTGAAAGAACCATTCTCTCTCTAAAAGCTTAGATTCGTCACTCTCTCTCTACAAATCTTCTCTCTACAATAACTTGATCAATTCTCAACCATTTTTGGTGATTCAAGTCCCAAATCGTTCATCTAATCGAGGAGAACAAGAAGGTGCAAAGAAATCTCGCTTTGGAGCAGCAAATTGAGGTAAATCTTGAGTTTTCTTTATGATTTTACACTTAAACATACAATAACTATCATCATTATCATTGGGAACGAATTTACGGTTTTAAAAACCCTAAGACGAGATCCTAGCATCATGTAGAAACCACGTATAGTCTTAGATAAGCAGGAGATTGATGATGATGACGATGAGCAGCCGAGTGTAACTGGTTCGTGAGAGGCTGTGGCTGAGCCGAACCCTGCATTGCTCAGCGAACCTACATCTTGACTGGCGAACTCTTTTGGGCGGGAACAAGGGTGGCCGAACCTTGTGACTACCGAACCATCAGTCGAGGTTGCTAAGGCCGAACCCTACGAATCTCTATGTGCCGAACCTTGGTAGTCAACCTAGACGAACCCTAGGTGTTAACCGAACCTAGGGATTAGAGGATCTTCTGGCCGAACCCTCGAGTGGGATAATCCCATGCAGCAAACCCTAACTTCAGTCGAGTTTTCTTTGAGTCAGACGAACCCTCACACGCCCTTCATGGGCCGAACCCCAAGGGACGAACCCTAGGTCGAACCTATGGTATAAAGGGGTTAAGGTTCGCTGGTTTTGGGGGATAGATGAATTCAAGTTCTTTAAAACTATGTAATTAAAAGTGTTTAGGCATGTATATGGGAGTAAATACATATTGTTATATCCATGCATGCATGAATGGCCTAAACCACCACCTTTCTTTTACTAACATGATTTTTGTTTAGAAACTAGAGAATACAAATATATATTGAACTTGTAATGCGATTACCTTAATGTATTGATGTTATTAAATTGTAATTAAAATGTCACTAACTCAAATTATGGTGGATAGAGTAAGTGGTTATGCATGTGAGGATGTAACTATGATATCCCAATGATTGTATCATAATAAGGTGGTTAACAACTAGCAAGACTAAACAATTTGTAATGATGAGCACTTATAAGAGGTTTGATGATTCGTTTCAACTTTGACTAATTGCGCTAAGTTAGTGAAACACGTAAAGTAAATTAAAAGCAAATATTGATAGTTATTCAATTTAATTTAGAACTCATATACTTATGATCATGATCATGCAATTATTACAGATCTTTGAGTTATTTGAGTTTTAATACGTGATCGCGCATTATAAGAGAACACTGATTATAAGGACTTCAGGTGAGTTCTCATAACCTCCCTTTCTTTAAACTGTTTTGTTTTAAAACTCGGAGGTGAAACATGTATACCGGTTTAAATTATTACTTTGATAAATTAAGGTTAATACCTGTTTATCAATACGACATTCATAATATTGAATTATCATTAATTATGGATTATTATTGATTATTATACATCCGTGTAAATATTGTCATTGACTTCGGTTAATAACAATGATTACATGTATTGTCACGTGGATGATTTCCACATCCGTGAATCATTACTCTTAACTTCGGTTAATTGTTTTGACTTCATGTATTGTCACGTGGATGATTTCCACATCCGTGAAGTATCGCCTTTGACTTTGGTTAATTGCTTTGACTTCATGTATTGTCACGTGGTTAGCGACCACTCCATGAATCATGTATTTAACTTATGTTAATTACATAATGATCATGTATAGTCACGAACATTAATTGAGAATATAATTGATGAGATTGATTGATTAATTTGTGGATTGATTATCTATGTTAGACTATGATTATTTGTGATTGATTATGAATGATTGGATATGTGATTATGTGTTTTGTGTTGATTGAATGTTTGATTGTTAAATTGGTGGAGGTGTGTTGGATTATCTCATACAGGTATTCATATGGATTTTCTCAAGAAGATCATAAGTCTTATACTTGTTTTAAACAAAGCATTTTATAAAACTATTTCAAAACACAAACTTTTAAACACATTTTACTAAAACATTTTTAAGTATAAAAACTTATGATTACTCACCAACTACTTTGTAGTTGACACTTGATTTCTTACATGTTTCAGGTGATGGAGACAAGTAGGAGGAAGGGGGGATCTCTTCTATTCTGGACATCATCATATAGGGTCTTGGACTTAGCTAAATAACTAAATATCTGGCGACTAGAATTTAGTTAGATAGCTAAATCTCTTTTGTATTTGTTGTGACTATTTCATGGTGAACATGATTTTTGTGTAATTATTTTGGTTGATTGATTGATATATGATGATTGTATTTAGATGCCCACGAGCTTTTGAACAATCTACACATCCCTCGTGGCATCCCGACGATTCCGCCGCTAGTCGGGGTGTTACAACAAAAACCGAAATAATATTTAATTGAAGTTTATAACAGAATAATAACTTTTTAATGTTAAATCAAAATATTTATAAACTTTTATGGAAGTTTTCTTTAGATAAAATAAAAGAAAATATAAATAATAAAGTTGTAAAGATACAACAATAAGTTTACATGCATACATACACACACACATACAACCCGCCCACACGCATGCACACATGCATGTACATATGTACGTACATACAATATAACTTAGGTTATTATATATTTCAAAGGTGAAAAAGCCGATAATTTATGGAACTAGTAGCTTTTGCACAATAACTTTGGTTATTGTAAAATGCATAGGTGAAAGAATCGATATTCTATTCTTGTAACTAGTAGCCTTTCATTAATGACTTAGGTCATTAAGCTAGTAAAGGTGAAAGAGCCAAATAATTATTTTAAGCTTATATATCAACCTAGGCAAATCCCATATCGGCTGTGAACATGAGAGATTCCTGTCCATGGGTGATCTCCTAGGGAAGTTTTCACCTGGGCAAGCAAAGGCAAAATCGTGAGCTTCGAGTGGACAAAGCAGACAACATTGGTGGTAGACAAGGCCGGATGTTACATGTAAATGGTAGATTTCACTCATGAATATGGAAGCCAGAGATATTGATGAATACTCGGTTGGTAATGGAATTATATGAACAAATTTTGACAAATTTTGACAAATGATCCACAATTACCCATATCATCGTCTTGCCTTAGGATGGTGCTAAACTTGTAATGAAATCCATTGATATGCCATGCCATGGATATTCAGGAGTTGGAAAAGGTTGAAGTAAACCATATGGTTTGTGATTAGGATTCTTTATTTCTTGGCATACTTCACAAGATTTAACAAACGTAGAGACATCTTTCTTCAAACCTTTCCAAGAAAATGAACTTGAAAGACGTTTTAGTGTTGCATTGATTCCTGAATTGTCGCACCCCGAGCTGGCGGGGTTGGATCGAAGTCCCCGTCGGGCGGAAGATTCTCGGGGCACGATATCTTGAGTGATAATCAAATGATCAGATTGTTTACATAGCATCAATGTTTAAGAATAACTAAAGCACAATCAAACATTAAACTAGGATTACAAAGTTAAATTACAACATCAATGTTCTGCAATTTAACTAAGTAAACCTAACAAAATAATTCCAAATGTCTCTATCTTGTATCTGTACAAGATATCAAAAGTAGTTTGTATTATCAACAAAAGATGTGCTTCCAAAATCAACTAGGTCCTCTATCTAGGCCACCTAGCATGCAATCCAAAGCCTTAGCTTAAACCTGTTCTTCACCTGAGAAAGCATGTAAGAAAACAAAGTCAACACAACGGTTGGTGAGTTCATATAGTTTTTAAGTTCAAAATAGCTTTAGCAAACATCTTTCGGTAAAACCTTAACCTCATTAACTCCACATGTAATATCCAAATCGGTATGCTTATATATAGGGCATACCCCTGGGTCGAGCCTACAACCCGCATAGACGCCGTCCCACCACATACTAATCCGCATATGACACTGTTGTTAATAATAATTAAGCCTTTTACCTACCATTCAACTTGTTCCTGATCATAGCTTTTGTTTTCTGTTTCAAAGTTTGCAAGTCTATAGTATTCATAAGCATTTGTTTCAAGTATGTTTAACAAGCATCATAGTTTCACACGCACATAGTTTAGCTGTCCCTAATCTCATGCGTGAGTACAAGCTCTACACTAGTAGAAGTTTAGCAATTACGTAGCTCACGGCTAGATACAAGCTCTGCACTAGCAGAAGTTTAGCCATTACGTATCTCATGAATTAGTTAAGCTTAGTCTAGCAATTACGTGTCTCCTATACAAGATACAAGCTCTGCACTAGCAGAAGTTTAGCAATTACGTATCTCATACATAGTCACAAGCCATGCATACACAAACAATCCAGCAATTACATATCTCATATAAGCAGACAATAGCTCTGCACTAGCAGAAGTTTAGCAATTACATGTCTCTTATATAGATAATAGCTAAGCCTCGTCATGGTTTAGTTTTCATGTATCTCAATACATAGGTACAAGCTCTGCACTAGCAGAAGTTTAGCAATTACGTAGCCTATGATTAGACACATGCACAATGTTTCACGCGCAAATAATAGTTTCAAGCATATAGTTTCAAGCATCCACGTATAGTTTCATCATGAATTCCATAGCATAAGCATCAAGTCTCAAGTTTAAACATATAGTTTGTAGCATAAGTCATAAGAAATAAGTCTCACATTTAAGCATTTAGTTTCCTGCATAAGCATCCAACATATAGTTTCAAGCTTCAAGTTTATAGTTTCTCAAAGTGTACTAGTTTCCAAGTATAAGCATCAATGTAATCATCATGTTTAAGTTTAAAAGTATTAAATAACATTTCAATGGTTTATTAAAATGTTTAACATGCTTCTCAGTCCCGAAGTAAAACAAATAAGTTTGAAAAGGGACAAATGAACTCACCTTGTGTCCGTAGTAGATGACTATGTAAAACAAGAATACGCACGCTCTTTGTTTGCACTTGTTATGATGTTCAAGCTCCTGTATTGATTTCATAGTATTTGTAGCTTATAAGCATGTGTTGTAGTGATTTGTGTGCGTGTAAGTGTTAGTCCTAAAGTTGACTAACACTCGTGAGTCTTGTTCATTATCCGGCCCGGGATTCCATATGTTAAGTAATATTCTACTAAGTCTCGTTGATTGTTTGTAATTCTTTGAATTAATGTTTAAATTATACATCAAAGCTTTCTAAATAATATGTTTAAGACTTTGCATCCTTGTATTACCCTTTTAACATCACTTTAATTAAAGTGATATTTTATGCATTTGTTTATTATCGTTTCCAAAGTTCATTTATGTGTTTGTCATTGTTTTAGAATCAATTGGGCCGGATATTGTTGGGCCTCATGAGTCACGTGGGCCAACTGAGGTGATGTGGCCCACTATTGGGCCTCATGTGTATTGATCGATCTAACAAAGGGGTTTGGGCCGAAATGTTTATGTTGGATCAATAACAAATGGGCTGAAACAAGTGTGGGCCGGATCAATGACATCGTGGGTCCTCATTTGTTCTTGGGCCGAAAGATTGGGCTTAGTAGGTTTTATTTGACCAATTCAAATCCAGTGGGCTAGGGTAGACGGATGGGCCAATAATGAAACTAGACTTGGGCCGATACACCCTTGTTGGGCTTCAATTGATTTCAGCCGAAGTATACTAGAGAAATCAACTCGGGCAGCGAACCTTTAGGCAAGTTTGGTGACCACCTCCATAGCATGGGTTCGGTGAGGACACAAGGGTTCGGCCGAGGATGTGGGTTCGCCCAGATCTTAGTTCATGGTCCACGTAAGGTTCGTCCCATGGGAGTCGAGGGTTCGGCAATGATTGGCCAAATGGGGTTGGCTGTAGTCCACTCAACGAACCTTAGGGTTCGTGAGGTTTAAGGTTCGATCGTCTATGCAAGTAGAAGACTTAGGGATGGTTCGCAGCCATCCAAAGGGTTCGGTGGCCAGAGTATAGGTTCATGACTGACTATGGCCATGCAAGGTTCGCATGGGCTCGGCCACAACAGCTCAGGGTTCGGCTGATGGTGACAAACGAACCAAAGGTTCGGTGGTAGGTGGGTTATGCAGGTGCAACAGTTTCGTTCGTCAGAGAACCATCAGGGTTCGGCTACTTAGCATCAGGGTTCGCAGAAGGCTCGCCCAAGGGAAATGGTTCGGTGGTTGTTAGGTGAGGGTTCGGCTGAGATGAGGCGATGAAGGTTCGGCCATGTGAGGACTTGTGCAGGGTTCGGCCACAGCTTGAAGCCCACGAACCGGTGCATCACCCGCCCCCTAACCACCAGATCGGTTGTATGAGTGGTTCCATCATGTTATGGTGCAACTGTAGGTCTCCCGAAGGGGTAGGATGCGTGTGCGTAAAACCCTATATCGGGTGTGAATCAAGATCGAGAAAGGATGATAAAACCCTATATTCTTAGCCCCTTAACTGCTTCATACCTAGATTTTTGATGGCCAAATCCTCAGATCCTTTGTACTTTTAAGTAGAGGAAGTCGAGGGCTTCGCGTGGACACCAAGAACACACGAATTGGTCGAGAAACAAGCAAGATATGGTGGATTTAAGCTTGAATGTGGTGTTCTTCTTTTAGAGAGAGAAAGAACCGAATTTAGAGAGAGAGAGAGAGAGGGTGTGTAGGTGATGAATTAAATGAGGTGGTTGGCCTCATATGAGGCTTATATACCCCGTGGGTACTCGGGTTCGTTTCGGGTGCTCGGTTCGTGTTTTCGTCGTGTTTCCGGATTCTTACGCGTATTTTTCGTAAATTTAAATAAAAAGAGTTGATTTTAACTATTTGGGTGGTATTAAATTCTAATAATTATATTAAATTTCGTTTAAATAATTTATTTATCGAATTCCATCATTTTACGCGTTTCGTTTGTTTGTTCGCAAGTTAATAAAATGGTTTCGTTTAAATTTATTTATGATGAGTTTCAAAATTGTAAAATAGGAAATATTATATTTCCTTAAATTTATGATCGTTCGTGTCGTTATTCGTTTTCGTTTTCGTCAGATCGCGTCGCCATCGCGCGTATTCGTTCGAATCGTCATTCGAACGAACACGACGATGGTTTGGCTTTCTGATTCTTGTTTTCTAATGTTCAGTTATTATTTCAGAACGTTAAACTTTCAGAATCATTCGTACAGATCGTCACCTATACGAATAATTCTTCGGTTTAGCATTCCGTAACAACAACCGTTATAGTTTCGTTCTGTTTAACCTCACATACGTTTATACACCATAGTATCAAATCAAGCATCTGTGTTTCGACACTGTGTTGTCTGATATGTTTTTGACTGTTAAACCCTAAGGTTTTAATCAGATTTCAGACAATCGTATAATAGTCTCGTGTTAAACATAATGTAGCAATAACAAAAACATAGTTTCACGTAATGTGTACCTGGTTTACTGTACGAAATACTGTTGCGATCACTGTTCTGGCACGCGTTCGGCACTGATGTTACATGAATGACCACCAATAAATGATGAATGAATGTCTTGTAATAATCGGTGCCTAAGTTCAAAAATTTGAGGCATAGAAAGCTTCCCATTCACATAGACCAAACCATCAAGGAGTACATGATAAGGAAACCCGGTTGGATCTGCTTGAATATATTTCACCAATTGCCGTCCCTTTTGATCAATCTGATAGTATTGACGAATCTCATTGAGCCAAATGGTTGTTGGTTGAGAACCAGCCAATATGGATGGAATTTCTACCCGACTTAAGGCATCTGCAACATGATTTTCCTTTCCTGGTTTGTAATGAATTTTAAAATCATATCCCAAGAGTTTTGTTGCTCCGGAGTTTGGATGGTTTGGGTAAGGATGTGTTTCAAACTATGGTGGTCGGTATAAATACGAAACTTGCAACCAAGGAGGTATTGATGCCATTATTTTTACTAGACTCAGTAATGGCGTAAAGTTCTTTGGCGTATGTGGATTGGCCTTGCATTGTAGCACAAATTTCTTTGGTGTATGTGGATTGGCCTTGCATTGTAAAGTTCTTTGCTGAAGAATGAATTCTCCATTTCCAGCCATAACGTCAAATTGAGGAATTGTGTTGATTAGGAGGCGGAGATGTGAAGCACCCCGTGGTTGAATAATATTGTGTGTACTTCCACAATTGATCAAAATTGTTACCGGGTGTACCTTAATGTAGCGTGTAGCACGTATGGTTTGTGTAGACGGAAAATCAAAGTAGGCTGCATTGGAAAGGGACATAAATTGAGGTTCGGTTTGATCAGAAGACGGAATTGTTTGGGTTTGTGTGGTATCTGGTGATGTTTCTTCATGATCATCATTGTCTGCAATTAGAAGAAACTGTTGTGGTGAACATTTATGACCCGGAAAGAATTTTTCGGGCATTTGAAACAAAGACCACCCTTTTTTCGTTGTTGTAAAGCTTCAGCCGATAAGCGGGTGAAAGCTAAGGAATTAAGTGGCTTAGGTGGAGTGTGTAAGAATGGTTGAGTTAAAGTAGCTAGGGATGATTGTTGAGGGTGTACTAGAAGATACAAAGGAGGATGGTGTTAATGTTGAAAGGTTTGTTTTGGAAGGGTATTTGAACTTGGGTTTTGATGGTTGAGTGACTTTATCTTCCACAACTTTTGCCAATCCAATGGCTTCATAAAGTGTTGTTGGTCGAAGAACTACTAGTTCATTCCTTATTTTCGGTTTAAGGCCATAAATAAAGCAACTGCGTAAAGCTTGTTGAGTTAACTCAGTTACAAGGTTACTGATTCGTTCGAATTCCACAAGATAAGTCGTGAGAGTAGTTGTTTGGGTGAGTTTGAACAATGTTGCTTCGTGATTTTCGAATGCCGAGGGAACGAAACACCACTCAACTTCCCGTTTAAATGTTCACGAAGAGAGGAGATCGTTGTTTGAGAGATTTTGTTATGATAGGGTAGGTAGTTAGGAGGTCGAATTTTGTGTGTAGTGTTTTTGTTTCTTCAATGTTGGGCCGGCGGTGGTAGCGGTTGAGTTAATTAATTGTTGCAGCAAGTCATTGGTAATTGGAGGTTGGTCGTCGGTGATGTCCATAATTAATCTCCAAGAAACTTGAAAGAGAAGTTGGGGCCATTTTCTTCATATATTTCATCCATGCAAAAACATAATTTAAATATGCTAAAGACTAGAGGCTAATGGCCATGTCCATTATTTTGTGCCACTACTTCCTACATGCAACCACTACTCTTATCATGTAAACATGGAAATATGCAAAAGACTAATTCAACAAATGTAAACAACTAGAAATGAAATTAAATGTGTAAAATTAGTAGACTTCAATCTCCAAAATGGGCTGGCTTCTTAATGTCTCGCTTGAGCCTTCCTTGTTGGTCTGGCTTGATTAAAGATTGGGTCTAGTCCGTATCATATAGCAACTCTGACCATAGGACGCTTTTTCGAGCAGCAGCTTCAGGCCCCCAAATTCAGACGATAAACAACTCTTTCCCAGACCCACTGTATTGTTTCTTTGTATCTTACTATTGTAATAAAACAATTCATATTTATTTATAGATTGTCATCTTTTTATCATCTTATTCAATTCTCTTTATATTAAATAATTTTTTAATTATCTCTCCTATTAATGAATAATAATACAAATGGATTCATTTTCTTTAAATATTACAAATAGTTTTTAAAATAAATCAAAAACCAAAATTTTTTATTAACAAACATAATTTTAAAATAGTTTCCAAAATATAGAAGTTTTCTAAAAATCAAAACTTTTTGAAGACTTTAAATCGCTACTTTTTAAATTTCTTTTTCTAATTTTTTTTTTCAAAAACGAATTTGAAAAAAAAAATTAAAATAAACTAGAAAATATAGATTTAAAAAATAGGATTTTTATAAATAAATGACATTTTTAACACGAAATGCCTAAAAAGTACTTTAAAAACCAAAAGTTATAAAAAAGTTAGGGAAAAATTATACTTTAGATCCTTTATGTTTAATAATATTTTCAAATTAGGCCATAGTTAAAAAAATGATACATTACCTTCTTGACTTTGTAGGAAAAATCACATTTTTGTTCATTTATATTTAATGATATTTTGAAATTAGGTCACTTAACTTTAATAATTAAAAAAATCATGCCTTACCTTCTTAATTTTAAAACAAAAAATTTTTGACAAAAAACAAAATGAAATTTTTATTGACAATTGGTGTAGAATTTTCAGTTGTTACAAATCAAGAAAGTCATGTATCAATTTTTTAGTTATTAAATATTTTTTTAATTATTGTTTTATTGGTTAAAGTACTTATTAATAGATAACTAATTTATTTTTATAATAGAATATTGTTTTATAATTACTAAATTTTTATTACTAATGATTTGATATTCTATATCAAGTCAATATACGAAATAATAGTATAGTATTTTATATATTAAGAAAAAGAAATAAATTTTACTTTTTATTAAACAAATTTATTTGTGTCATAAACACGTAAGGAACTACCTTACTTGTCAAGTTAGTATCATCTTACAATTCTTCAAAAAAATTTCAGTTTACCAAATTTTCCACGAAATACCTTCTTATTTTTATCATATGTCACGTATCATATCATAGGTGTCATTCAGGGACTACAAACTTCTCCCCATATCACATGATTCAAGTGTATTTCTATCCCCCCCCCCCCCCCCCTCCCAAAAAAAAGCCCCGAATTCAGGGGAAAGGTATTCTCGGTTAATGAATTCATTTTTAGGGCATCATGTCGTGTACCCAAGAGCATCTTTAAGGTACTGGGGTGGAGGGTAAGCTGAATCAACCTTACTCTAATGTATCTTGCTCATTGCCAATAAAAGAATATCACATTATTTTATCTCAAAAGTACCTTAAAACTATCTTAATTTGGGGGTGGGATCTAATCAACCCAAAACTACCCTATGAGCTCGTGCCTATAATTAGGCCTGTAAATAAACCGAACGTTCAACGAATAGCTTGTGAATCGTTTGGCGATAATTTCGTTTATGTTCGTTCATATAATAAATGAACGAACACGAACACGAACAAGAAATTTTATTCGTTTAGTAAAATGAACGAACATAACAAAGACTATGAAATATAAACGGAGAAATCTTGAAACGATGTGTTGTTTATGTAAATCCGGTTTTATTATGAAATAAATACGAAAGTTTCTTATCAAATCCTGAGAAGTTATTTGCAAATCATGAAATGCGGTTTTCATATCTATACGTATGAATTATTTACAAAATTATGAATAATGTAAAACAATGATTTTGTTATGCACGGGTATATAAGCATAAATGTCTAAAGCAATCAAAAAGCCTCCTTTGGCTTATGTGAACCCTTATGTTCACTCAGATTACACCCACACATACACATTTGACCGCGAAACAAGGCTCTTAATTTGTATAAAAACACAATTAACCGATCTGTTATGTTCTTTTACTCTATACGAAACTTTTGATCAATCGAAATATGCTCACAAGTTATAAGATACGAGAATCAAGTCTGTAGTCGACCCTCTTCTCAGTTTCACAATCGGAAGCTAACGAAATCCCAACTGCTGTAAGTTATCTAATCATCAACCTGATCGGTTTTACGAGTTAGAACAAAAGCCCTGTATGTTCATACAATATGAGGAAGAACCAAGAACAAACGTATTTTTGATTCGGGATTTAGATTTGAAGCACATCTTGGTTGGTTTCTGGACGCGCATGTAGAGCTTAGATAGCCATAGGCCGTGATTCGACCCTTGTGGCTAGAGATGCACAAAAAAACCGGTTAAAAACCGGTACCGGTTCGTAACCGGTTTTTAAACCGGTTATTGCAATCGGTTATAGGGTTTTCGAAAAACCGGCGGTTTAGGACCGGTTTGAGGTTTCAAGAGACCAAACTGGTTAATAACCGGTTAACCAAACTGGTTAACCGGTCCAACTCACTAAAAAATCGGTTATTTGAAGGTTAACTGGTTCGGTTAACCGGTTTCGGTTATTATACGGTTTCAGTTTTTGAGCTTGAAAAACCAGTTATTAACCGAACCAGTTATTGGGAAAAACTGGTTTCTAGCCTTTGACCGGTTAACCGATTCGGTTATTCTAAAACCGGTTTTCGACCGGTTAACCGATTTGAGCACCTCTGCTTGTGGCTGCCAATTTTTTTTTCATTTCTTTTAAAACCTAATTTGAACTTCAAAACTAAATCTCTTTAAAACTTAAAAAAATTTTAATAAAACTTTGTTATCAATTCAGATTAAAGAGAGAGTAGAGGTGTTTGATTAATAATTTTAAGGAATTCCAATTGTATTTTAACTAGCTTATTAAACTATTCAAGCTTTATACAAATATTTTTATGTGGAGGTTTTGTTTACATCAAGAGTAAATTGTTATTTTGCTACCCGTGGTTTGGATTAATTTGTCATATTCATTCAATTTATTATTTTTTTCGAATTTAACTTCATTGTTTTTGATTTTTTATCATTTTGCTTCACCTGTTTAACTACATCCAAAAAGCCAGTTAATTTTAAGAGTATTTTGTCTTTTACTTTAAACCCTAAAATATATGTTAAATGAGACAGGTAGTGAAAATCCCAAATCGGACAAAATTTTTGTTTGATCAAATTCGCATACAAACTCAAATAGAAAAAAGTTCACATACCGTTTGTTTTAACCTAAATTACATACATGTGAAGGCTTGTTAAACAAATCTAACATACTTATAGTATCCAAGTCGATCCATCAAGCATTCAAAGTGCAAAAGAAAGTAGGTTAATCTAACATACTTTGGAAAAAAAAACTTTAGATCAGATTCGCAAACACACTCAAATAGAAAAAAAAAGTTCACATACTGTTTTTTAACCTAAATGCACACCGTCGCTGGCCCCTCACCTGTAGGTACAATCTCAAGACTTTCCCTTTTTCGTTTTTGATATTAAAATTACAATAACAAGTAAATCCCACTCGTAGCATAATTAGGTATCAAGCATAAAAATCCAAAACAAAATAATCCTAGTACTGAATCATTTATTTTGTGGGTTGCGTGTTCTAATTTCTTTGATTCATCTTGGTGACAACCCATGTGCTACAGTTGTTATAACCTAGACATCACTTCAAAATCAGGTGGCCATATCATATATCAACAATTAAGAACAAAAAAATAATAATAATATTAATAATAATAATAATAATAATAATATTAATAACAATATAGATTTACCTTCTAGTATGGAGTATATACACACAACAGGTAAGATTTATATTCCCAGCCATCTATAACAAGTTATTTATTGTGTATACAACATCTTGTTGCTATTAAGAATTAATGATAGGGGCCAAACCCAAAGAAAAACTAAGTAACAGAATCCATAAATGACACGTGAAGCAAAACCGAAATTCCTAATCTCCTTAGTTTATGTGTAATCCACACAACATATTAATTTAGCATCAATCTTAGAGTTTGGGTCAAAATCAAATGGGCCAATTTATAAACTTTGAAACAATATATTTATCTTAATCTTTTAAAGATAAGAAACCACAATATTAATTAGAAAACCTTCATAGTACCTAAAGCGATCGAGGATATAACATACAAGTCTAGCAAACCAAGAGTTGCATACTGCAGAGCCTTCACAATACCAAAAATGAACCTTTCCAACAACAAAACCAATAACATGCATCTCCGCACAAAAAAATAAAAAATAAAAAAATCTAAGATTAGCTGGATATATTGAACCACGCTCATCATCTAGATTAGCTAGAAATGGAGTCAGTGTGTCACAAACATTTAAATAAGAACATCAAATTAGATGATTTTCGAACTGCAGATCATACCAAAGAACCAACCGGGAACACAAATTTATAAAATAATCAAACATTAACAGGATATTATAGATAGAAACATATATATAATAATAATTCCATCGATTTACATAGACAAAGTAAATTCCTAACAACTTAAGAAGATATCATTAATTGCCTGACCAATTTGATTAGGAAGAATTGGGTCCAATAGCCTCATATATATATATATATGTATTTTCATTGAAACTCCAGGAAGAAAGGTTTATGGAAGAGCAGCCTTATTCAGATTGCCTAAAACCATATATCGACTGACATGCATTAATTAGTTCAAGGGCCCCTGGTTAATGTTTATAGTTTTCTTTGCAATTAAATATTTGTCATAGAAGATGAATATTTGTTTTAGATTCATCCTTTACAATTATTTTATGTAAACTTTTAATTGTTTAAAATAGATTTTTACTTTACTAAACGATTTTCTTTCATAAAGATTGTATCTATTTGTTTTTACTTCAACATTTAAATGATTATGTGTTTGGTTTATAAAGACTTTGTTTTAGAATAAAAATTTATGAATGATAACGAATCACATAAAGATTTACAATAGTTATTTATAAAGATGTGATAAAAATAAAATTCATAATCTTTAAATATGAAAATATGATAAAAGTATTTAAATAAGATTCCCAATATATGTATATAAAAATATGATGAAAATATTCTGATATTTAAACAAAATCTTCATTACTAATAATTGATTTCAATAAATGACACATGGCATTCTCATGTTATTCAAAAAAAAATGTTCTTTTTTTAATATAAAAACTCACATTTAATGTTATTAACTAGGTTAGGACTCCGTGTATTACACGGGGTTGAATACAAAAAATATGATAAATAGTTACTAATGAAAATTTAGATAATATAAAACGATTTTTAATATAAAATATGATTAAAATTTCATATAATTTAATAATTTAATTAATAAAATAATATTATTATTTATTTAAATACTAATTTCTTCAAATTTTGTTTGTTTAAACATTTTATTTTAAAAAATTATTTTACAAATTTTATATTTTATAATAAATTGATTTTTGTAAAAAGTGTTATCTAATATTAATATATTTTTAATGTATTAAAATATTTTTTAATTTAAAAATATATAAAAATATATTTAATATTTAAGATTATATGCATTTATTATGAGAGAGAGAGACTTGAAATTAAAGATAAGGTGCTCTAGAAACATGATATGTGTTCCTATAAACCTTTATTTATTAGTATAATAGTTTATAACCCGTGTGTTACATATTTGAAATAATAAAAAAAGTTTTAAAAAAATATTACTTGTATACAGGTTACATAATAATAAAATTAAAATGGTTTAGTATACATTTTTTTTGAACAGCGAAGGTTTCAATTGTGTGAGCCCACTATTTCTTATACATAAAGAGAATAAAGTTACTTATGAATCATGAGTAACTCAAGCTTTTTTGGGATTTAAAGCGAAATGAAATTTTGGAGACTGTCTTCTGAATTATATATTATAAATTTTCATCTTTAAATTTCTTAACCACAATTTATGATCGCTCTGAGTTTAAAGTTCTTCTGTTACACGGTTGGAATTATGAATTATACATAATTTAATGTTTATACAACATGTATTATTTTTAAGAAAGTTACATAATTTTAAAGTTTATTAAAATATTATTAGATAGTGAATGGATGGAAGGAATCATGTAATCGTTTTAAATTAACAATTGATCTTAAATAGATAGAATTAAACAATGGGGTAAATGAATTAAGTTTAAATGAGAAACAATCTTAATTGTCAATTACGTTAATTATGGATTAAATTTTAAGCGGGAAAATGAAGCTAAAAGTGGTCTAAATGAATGCCAAGTGGCATCACAAAACTTTCTTTTATTATATTAGATAGATAATATACATTGTTTACATAAATACACAAAATTAATACTTAATAATAAATATAAATTATGTTTAATGTTATACACACACGTGTGAGTGTATTAAAAACGTTTTTTATAATTTTTTTTATTTAAATTTTTTAATATAAAAAAAGGTATAACTAATATTATTATTTTTGATATAATTATTTAATAAAAATAATATAATAATAATAAAGAATTATAAAATCACATAATTTTTATTATAAACCCGTGTAATACACGGGTATATAACGTAGTTGATAATATTTGAATAACTAATATGATAAAAGTATTTAAACATTTAACATTTAAATATAAAAATATTTACATAAGATAATCCAATATTTAAATGTTTAGTTATAAATATTTAAATGAAAATTATGATAGAAATATTTAAATATTTTAATAAATTTTACAATACTTAAACTTTTTATTTGATATTTAAATAATTATTTTATGAATTAAAGTATTGAAATAAATAAATAGAATTTTTTGAAATTAATATTTTGTAACAGATTATTTACAATTTACTTGTAAGATTTTTGAAATTTTTTTTCCTGAATTGTAACTAAAAAGAAATGAATGAAAAAGGTTAAAATGTTGAAAACCGGGTCCTTGAGCCGACGCAAGAAGCATCTTACCACTACACTAGGGCCAGGATGATGGCAACCTCACCAGTTTAATCTTATACAGATCTCCTTCGAATCCCCCAAATCAATTAGAACCCTAAGTTCCAAACCCGTCCAATTAGATCAATGTGATGAATGTGAGCCCTTACAATGTTAGGCCTTCCATTTCTCTGACTTAGACGAGTAAGATACATCGATTAATTACCTGGAATAATGTCTGTTAGATAGCTTTTAAGTTTGGATCTTGGTCCGACTCTGACGCGTATTCGATCCAACTCCTAAGTGTTTTTGAGTATAGTTTAGATGTTCAGAGAGGTTCGTATATAGTGAAGGAAAAAACTGGTTGATTATTGTCCCATTTTTATGCCCAATCGATCTCGTTTAATTTGAATTACGTGTTTTAGAGAGTAATTTGGGTAACGATTCGGTATTGGTAAGCTGTCAATCCACTTAATTGCTGATTTGGGTGATTTACATTCCTGAATGCAAGTATAAAATTATTACATATAGTGGTGATAAGATTTAAAAAAAGGGCAACCTAACCTAAGCTAGTTTAAAAAAATAATTGATTCAATTGATGTAGTTATATCAACTTCAGCCTTGTTAATACAGGCTTCAAGGAAATCTTCTTCAAGAACATGCTTGGAGTTTAAAAATGTGAGACAAAAAAAATCAATCCAATCAAGTATTTGCACAAAAAACATAACGTATCAAATTCAAAATAAGTCGTTATTTATCTGATGTCACGTACCACCCCATTGAACCCACCATGATCATGTCCATCGTTATCTTTTAATGACCATAAATCTTTATTTGCCAACCATGACCCCAGTTTACTTTCAATATCTAATGAAATTTTCAAGTGAGTTAGGATTATAGGTAAAGCCCACAGTATTATAATAAAACTCTAAACATAAACCAATACCTGGTTCATGGCATAAAGCACTACATATTGTATTCATTTCTAGGATGCCCACATATTTCTTGTGTAATCTTTTCTAAAATAAACATTAATTTATTAAACACGGTCCTAAAATAAATGCAGAGTTAAACAAATTCTAGGCTTAATAGATGAATATTTTGTTTATTTGTATGAATGTCATAAAGAAAGTACCGTGGGCAAATATTCTATAGTGCTAAACCAAATCAATAAAACCCCATGTCACTTCTTTGTACACAAACAATGAAATCTCAGCATTCTTTAGTTCAATTGAGTCATCCAAAAGTTCTATAACCAACTCATGAATCTACTCAGCCATATGTATTTCAGAAAGATATGTTCTTAAAGACAAACTAATTTTGTTCCCATCATATTCAATGACTTCAAGTCAAGTAGGCATGTACTTAATTTTTAAAAAACCTTTAAATCCGCATGTTTTAGGGTAAAAGAAAACAATTAGTAGCAGTTGAAGAGAAGACAAAACCACTTTCAACACCCAGTATCCTTGCAATACCTTCTTAGAGGTAGTCAAGATTTTTCAAAGACTTCAACATTCCTTTTTTTCTTCTCAAGCCAACTATTAACCTCTAAAATCTTTAGAAAACAGAAACAGCTAAAAATGAGCTAATCAATGGTTAAAATAACAAAATATAAACAAGGCTCTATTGTTTGACATCTTCAATAATTTGACCAAGTTTTTCCTGTTACAAAGAATCATGATTACAAAAATTACAAACAAAAGGTAGATGCTACAGTGTGAAGTAAAAGTCACTCACCTCCGCCTTTAGAGGGAATAAAACCTAGCCGTCTCCGTCACCTGCAATTATGTAAAACCTAATCATTGCCGCCATAAGCAGTACACCCATCACCTTTGCCGTTACTGTTGTTATTAGATGAAGGTGATGACAGATGTGAGGGATGGTGAGCGAGTCGTCGTCTTCCCTCTTTAGGTTTTCATATAGGAATAGTTGGTTTGAATTTTGATTTCAAATGGCTGGGTTGTTTGAAATCAGAGGCTCACACCTTGTACACCATGCATGAATAGTTTTACATTTCTTAATTTTAACACATTGCAATTTTCTCTCACCAATCTATTATACTTAATAAATAAAAATAATTTGGGACACTTGGCATGATTCTAGGCCATTCCCAATTCGTTTTTCCCCCCAAAAATATAACCCGGAAATTGTTCACACGCGGATCCTTTTGGATCCATATCTTCCGGATTTTCTTCGGATCGTACAGGGGTATTCTCATTCTAAACCATTCTCTTTCAAGAAACCGTAGATATCACCGCCAAGATCTAAACACTGTAAGTTACTTCTCAATCGGTATCTATTACGTTTGATTTCTTCATCCTCTGATTTCGTTTCAAGTAATGGTTTGATCCATTTTGTCTTCATCACAAGTTCTCTCAAATTAAAACCGCCGTATTTTGTAAAAAGAAACCCTAGATAACATCTGATTTCCTAAATCTGTCTCATTCTTTATTTCTAATGTTAAAACCCTAACAGAGTCTTCAACGATCTACGCAAACTTGGATTATCAATCTGTTCAAAATCTTCTTTATTCACATAATCAAGGTTAGTATATACAACAATAAGAGTGATTTTCTGTAAGTATCAATAAAATCAACACATCGTTGTCCTATTAGGCTTCATCTTAAACAACTATTTATTTTTGGTCATTGAATCTTTTTTCTACTACATTTTTTGTTTCGATCAACTAAATGTGGAATTTGTTTTATTTGCTTTTGTTTTAATTTTGGATTTAAAAAGAAAACTTTTGGTTTAAATCTTGGATATGAACAAAAATTAAATTTGGTTTACAACTAATGGTTCATGATTTGTGTTTTTTGCATCCTAATTTGTTGTCTGTTATTGGACTTTTGTGGTTATAACATGTATTTTTTGCATTATGGATCCTAATTTGTGTTTTTTTCATCTGTAAATATTTATAGAATTGGAATTTTGGGTTTAATGTTGGATATGAACAAAGAAAACTCTGTCATCAAATTCTCTAATGATTTTATGTACAATAATTCTATGATATGTCACGTATCCTCTGTAATTGCAATTTCACATATGATAACATATTTGGGGCATTTGTTTTGTGAAAAATCCTAAAAATTTGGGTGGATATCCGTGGAATTTAAGTTCGTCTGTATGTCAGGAAACAAGTCAGTGAGAAAGGTGGGAACAAGTATGTACAAACACCCTATCACTTTTGTTAAATAATTAAATTGAAGTTTAATCATGTTGCGATAACTTTAATTTTGTCTCGATGTTGCTTTTACATTGGTGGGAGTCTATGTTATATGTCTAATAGTCCAACATTTGTTTCAATCGTGTCTCTAGATGAAGGTGATCATAGGCGGCTGCAAATGAGTTTGTGAATGGTGGTATATTAAAGGTGTAAACATCTCTTAAAATTACTTATCATGAGTCCAAAACAAAGTTTTTAAGTTTGATTCGATTTTGATTTTACGTAAGGCTTAAAGTTTTTGATATACAAATTTAAATCGTTTTTCTACGAGTCATGACAAAGATTTATGCCTATATTTTATACAGAAGTTCGAATTTGTGTTGTTTTTATCTCCTAATATCAAATGCTTTCTTTGTTGGGTACTTGAGCTAATTTCCAAACGCATGGTTTCATGTAGACTACCTGTTTCGAATTTCTTTCCTCAGTGTATTGTTTCATATATTTATCGGTGGACTCTTTGTATTCATGTTATCATATCTCGATATCATGGACCCAAATCAGGAGCAACTTCTCGTAGGTAAAAGTTTCTACCAAAACATGCTATTCTATTTCATGTTATATTCTATGTGTTATTTCCTTTAAACACACTGGTTGTTAGTTAGTCAAATTGATGTTTTAATTGTTATATAATTTCATGTAGGTACTCTTCCAACAACAAACAACACCTATGCCACCACACGACAGACTAAGCAATTATCATTATGCTTTGATTTTTTAAATTTATGTAGGTATCCAGACTCAACACGTATGATGCACACATTTCTTTTTCTAGATTGGTTGGTTTTATAGATGATTGGTTCACGTATGAACTAAAATAACTTATCCTAGATAGAGATGGTAATGCGACAAATAAAACATCAAATGTTGTATGCAAAGAAATATTCTAAAATTTGTGAATTGTAAAGTTTTTTTTGTACAATTTACATGGCGTTTCATCTCGTGTAATACATTTAGAATATCATTGTTACACATTTAAAAAACTTTATTTTTTATAAGTTTGTATAAATTCATCACTGTTTAAGATGTAACATCGTTGTAAGTTTTTGACTTACAGCGTTATAACTGTTTTAGACCCAAAATTTACAATGATGTTACGTTTTAAACGTTGATAAATTTACGCAAACTTATAAAAGAAGAAACTGTTGTAAATGTGTTATAATGACGTTAAAAAAATCGAAGATTTGCCTTCATCTTGATGGAGTTATTTGGGTTATTGTTTTAAAAATGGGTTATTATAAGATCCCAATCATATATATAACATATTATTTTTTCAACCCGTGTAACACACGGGTTTTAACCTAGTATATATATATAGGGGAATGTTTCCCTAAAAAGTCTATTTTGCCTAAGAAGGCTAAGAAGGATTTTGAAAAACTTGAAAACCGACCCAAGCAAACTCCGATTGAATTCATTTTTGCATCATTGGAATCGTCTTGTCGAACCCTAAAACCTAAACCTTAAATTATAAACGATAAACCCTAATACTAAAACCAAAACTTTAAAAACAAACCCTAAATCTAAATATAAAACATAAAAGCTAAAAATCAAGCCCTAAAATCTAAATTTTGAAACTAGTTGTTAAAGGTAAAACTTAAAAGCTAATATTGTAGGGTTCGATGAGACGGTTCCAACGCATTCGAAATGAGTTCAATCGGAGTTCGTTTGGGTCGGTTTTTGAGGTTTTGAAAATCCTTTTTAGCCTTCTTAGGCAAAATGGACTTTTTATTTGATCTTTCCCCTATATATATATATATATAGGGATTGAATACTATAAAAAACCCAACTTTAGAAAGAAAACCTCTAAACCATATGTGAGTCATTGATTTGGAATCTTGAAAATAAATATGTGATCCAAATTAAACCTGAATAAAAAATTGAGTTTTGAATAACAAATCCTTTTTAATGTGGGTTAATGTGGACCACATATTTATTTTCAAGATTCCAAATTAATGGCTCACATAGGGTTTAAGGGTTTTCTCTCTAAGGTTGGGTTTTCATAGGATACCGTCCTTATATATATATATATATAGGGGAAGGTTATTTTGAAAACTCACTTGAGTTGGAAAAACTTTGAAAACAATGAAAAAATCATCCAAAATTTTTTTTTTTTTACATTTTTTCACAATTAGGTTAAATCATTAGGGGTCATTTTTATTAAAAAAAAAAAAACAACAAAAAGCGCCGAGTAGTTTCTTTTAATTTTTTTTTAAAAAAACCGATGTAACACAGACGTAACATCGTTGTACAGTACTAAAAGAAGGGGTTACGTCAGTGTTACATTTTCGTTTTATTAATTTTTAAAAAAAATTGTGTTGGCGCTTTTTTAATATTTTTTGATAAAAATGACCCTAATAATGTTACAAAAGTGTAAAAAAATTTCAAAAAAAAAAACTTTTGTTATGTAGGGTTTTTTGAGGTTTTTCTCAACTCAACTGAGTTTCCAATTTATACATGCCATATATATATATATAGGGTGTGGTTTCTTTGTTAACTCATATTTATTGTATAATAACCGAAAAAAACTAAATAACAAATAAAACTAAATAAAAAAAATCCTACGTAGATAAAAAAATTAATAAATTAAATGAGAGTAAAGCAAATTAATAATATTGATGTAGAATTGCAAATGGAAGATATAACCGAAGAGCAATTAAATGGCAATGATAATCTTTCATTTTTGATAATAAACGGACATGAGTTGTGAAATATATTTCAAGCATTTATCAAATGCTAATCTCAAACACACCACAAAAACCGATCATTTGCACGTTCATTATCATCGTTTTGTATCTACAATTGTCGGCAACTTAGATTACCTACAAATCATCATCTCATCACACACTCAACATTGAACCAGCCCTGTACCGTTTTTCAACTAATTAAAGCCGCCGAGAGCACCGCCATGAAAGAGAGTTAAAGCATCGTCACTGCTGTTTGTTTGGTGGGACGCAAGTCGTCGCACGTTGGTTCAAATCACGAGCGTTCGTCGGTTATTCATTGAGTATTACCATTCTATCTCAGTTACTATTCACATTTGCGCTACGTTAAGGTAATTATCGATCACTTAAGTTAAGACGTTCTGGTATTTTACCTGCTTAACTCATCGTTGTGTTGATGTTCTCGGTTTCAAACTCAACAATTGTTTTTAATTTTTTTTTATCCTTTTAATCGGATGACATTTTTAGACATTAGAAACCTTTTATTCTATTGAGTTCTTAATCAACCAGTATCATGTCTGATGGTATTAGTCGAAATGAACCTATTTATATTAATACATGTATATGAACAATCTTTGTAAAATGGTTTGAGAAATGTCATTGTTATTGTTCGAAAATCAGGAAATATAAGGGAAAATGGAAGCAAGAGGAGTTAAGGTTATATAATGTATTCAAAAGCAAAATCACTAATGAGATTTAGCTCAAAAATGGGTAAAATTTACGGGTTGGATTGGGAGGTATTAGTCCCAACTCATTTTTTTGTTTCTGTTAAAGTAAAAAATCATAATAATAATAAACTTTATAAATTTTTACGGAAGCTGTTAACTTGCAAATACGATGCTAGCTTGAATATTTAAGCTTTGTAATCATTTTGGGAGTTATCGGGTTCAAATTCGTTTCAAACTATATTTTTATATTATTTTTTTTTTTAAATCGTTTCAATCGTAAACGTGTAAGATCTCTGATTTATGAAAATAAAGAATAATTATAAAGTGATTAATGACTTAGTAAATAAACTGAATTGATCAAAATAATATTAAAAAAAATTAAATCACTAAGAATTTAACTGATTAAGTATATGAATCATAATTCGCTTAAAACTAACATGGAAACAAACAAAAACACAGATTAATGAATCGCCAGGAAGTGAGACTACTTGTTATCATCTGATAATATTTGTTGGCTATCCGCTAAGACTAAGGTACGGATTTCGTTTATTTAACTCATAGTATTTATATTTATCTTGTTTGTCATTTATTTGGCTCGTTTGGTTTTCGAGCATCCGTTGATTCGAATTGTGATTTGTTATGCATGCGATACAATCATTAAAATTGTACTCATTATCGTATGTTCCATTAAATTGACGTATGACTTGATTCATGCGAACTTTGTTCATATATTTGATTGTTTCGTGTCTGTAAATTGTTTCGACTCCGATGCCTGAGCAAGCCTCCGGTAGATGATTCTACCGGTGCGTCATTGGGGCATCAATGACGTAGCACTTTCCGTGACGGTGTGACTGGTTCACGGCGTCTCTATTTAGTACTCTGATAGTACAATTGTGCACCCACTGAATTTTGAAGAGGCGTATGGACTGGTCCTAGGATAATTGTTTTGTTTTGGTGAGTGTTGGTGTGTGCCCACATACAGCTCACAATTTGGTACATTAAACCGACGGGTTTGTGTACACATTTGTTTTGTTTTGTTTTGTTTTGTGCTCAAAATGGGTATCTCCTTACTATACGAATTATTTGATAAGTAATCGCTCCGATTAATTGATATTGTTAATCGTATGGTTAGTTCGTTCTAACAATTCATTATCATATGTTATCTTATAATCGCTATAGTTGTAATGCTTCTGCTGAATTTGCCACCACTACATTTTGCCACTTCTATAATCGTTTTCTTTTTCAGATTTTATCACCATTACTGTTGTTCTTCCGTTACTGAGCAAATTTTTGGCTCAGCCGTATTTCTTTTTGTTGTTTTCTTTATTTTTATAACAGGTACACATGGGATTCAGGGGATGTGTGAAGAGAAGATAAAGAGATTAGAGAGTTTAAATTAATTTTATTAATAAATGATGTAATTAGGTATTGGTATTCCTTTAGTTAAACTATGTATTTATTTAGGGTTAAATTCATTAAATAGGGAATACGAACTGTTCTGATTTCTGTAATAGTGACACGTCTGCCCTAATCGGGTTGGGGTGTTACATATTGCGTCAATCGAATAACTACATCTTATTACTTTGGGGCCCACATTAAAGTAAATCTGAAGGTATAAGTTTTTTCTTATTTTTTTTATTAATGTAAGAGGTCCCTAAATTAATTACATTAATTTAAAACGAACTACAATAATCAATGAAGCATGTAAAGGCAGATCAAATAGTTCCAATAGTTCAAATAGTTTAGTATGGTTTGACCAAGCTAGCATTCACCACGGACTTCTCCCGGAGAGTAAATCAAACAATAGTAGGTGCCAAGTAGTAAACAATCACCACAGGCTTTCTTTGAAGGTTAAATCAAACATTGGTGGATTGTCAGTCCAATAAATCTATCATTGTTACCAAATAGTTAAGTTGTGATAAATGCAGGTTCATGGCTCAAGTTACTGCATCTAATGTCATTAAGGTAAGTTCACATGGATAATATTTAAAGATAAGTTTATAGGTAAACATGTTTCGCCCCTAAATTTAAAAACAAGTAAAAAAGGGGTTATGAGAAACTCACCTTGAATGTGCTCCTCTTACAATATTAGAAAATCACAAGTAAATACAATCTTTCATAAGCCTTGCCAATCTACATAATTTTATTTTATTTTTAATATGTAATTTAATTATTTGCTTCTTAGACTTAACGAGCTTTGGTCAGGAATAACGGGATAAGATAACAGGCATCGATGTCAAGTCATAGTTGAACTTGGTTAATTTAGGTCGACACAAGTCAATTCAAAGTCAAACCAAAGTCAAAATAAATCAAGTCAAAGTAAAAATCAAGTTTAGTCTAAATCATACATAATGAAGTTAACTTCAGTAAAGTCAAGTAAAAGTCAATTGTTGTCACAGACTCCCTTAGTTAAACGAATTTTGTCCTGAAATTCAACTAGAGTTAGTTTGATAATAGAATTGAACAAATTATAAGAACAAAATCTTGATCCTACTATCACAACAGTGGATCATAGTATTTATTGTCTAAAATACAATTAACAAATGCGTATACAAATGTTTGGAAAGAGTCGATTTCCAGCCTCTTGGTTAAATAAAGTGAGTACTCTTACATTGGTATCTAGTGTTCTAATAAGTTATTGAACCATTTGTTTTCAATACAAGGCACAGAGGGATTGAATATACTTTGAATTGTATTGATAAGAGTTAATTGTTGTTCTTACAAGGAGATCACCAACAATATAAATAAGAGGAAAAACAAAGATCTAACTATAGGAACTTTGGCTGGCATTCCTTGATTGAAGGGCAACGGCTCCTTGCTTTGATAAGGAGAATAATCTTGTGGAAATAAAAGGGAAGTGATGCAAATATTAGGCTGATCCCAAAATATCTTTTTTTTTTTATATTTTCTAACACTCCCCCTCAAGTTGAGTAGTCGGGTCGCCTATACTCAACTTGTCAAGACAATGTTTGAATATTCTTCCATTAACTGCTTTTGTCAGGATGTCAGCTAACTGGTCTTCGGATCGAACAAAGGGAAGCTCAATAACTCCTGTTTCAAGTTTTTCTTTGATGAAATGTCGGTCGACTTCGACGTGCTTTGTCCTATCATGTTGAACCGGATTCTTTGATATTTGTATAGCCGCCTTGTTATCACACATTATCATACTTGTTTCGTTTTGAGAGAAGCCAATTTCTTCTAGAAGTTTGCGTATCCATAAAACTTCCGCTAATCCTCGAGCAATTCCTCGAAATTCTGCTTCGGCACTAGACAAGGCTACCACTTTTTGTTTTTTGCTTCTCCAGGTCACAAGATTTCCCCCAACAAGGGTGAAATATCCGGATGTTGACCTTTGGTCTTTTTGATCTCCTGCCCAGTCTGCATCTGTATAAGCTTGAATTTTTAGATGTTTATTAGGTTGAAACTGAACTCCGTGCCCTGCTGTTCCTTTGAGGTATTTGATAATCCTCCATACTGCTTACATGTGGATCACATGTGGTTGGTGCATAAATTGACTAACAACCCCAACGGAATATGCAATATCTGGGCGGGTATGAGAGAGATATATATAAGTTTACCCACTAGGCGTTGGTATCTCTCTTTATCGGCTAATTCTACTCCATCTTCCATATGGAATTTTTGGTTGGCAATCATTGGGGTATCGGCTGGCTTACAATCAATCATTCCTGTTTCGGCAAGAAGATCAAGAATATATTTCTTTTGGTAGATGAAGATCCCTTGTTTGGACCTGAGAACTTCAATCCCAAGGAAATACTTTAATCTTCCTATGTCCTTCATCTCAAATTCTGTGAACAACTTTGCCTTTAATGTCTTCATTTCTTCCTCATCATTCCATGTAATAATCATATCATCGACATATATAATTAAACAAGTTATAAGTTCACCTTTTCGTTTTAGGAATAATGTATGATCAGAGTTGCTCTGTCGGAAGCCATATTCCTTCATAGCTAGAGAGAATCTGCCAAACCAAGCCCGAGGGGATTGTTTAAGCCCGTAGAGAGTCTTTTTCAGCCGGCATACTTCCTTGTCTTTGAAATCTTCTTTAAATCCGGGAGGAGGTTCCATATACACCTCTTCTTTTAATTCCCCATGTAGAAAGGCATTCTTAACATCAAATTGATGAAGAGGCCATCCTTGATTGGCAGCAATAGAGAGGAGAACACGAATTGTATCAATCTTTGCTACTGGTGAGAAGGTCTCTGAATAATCAATCCCATATGTTTGGGAGTATCCTTTCGCAACTAGGCGGGCTTTATACCTTTCAATGGTACCATCTGGCTTGCGTTTGATTGTGAAGACCCAACGACATCCCACAGGTTTTTTTTCCTAAAGGGAGAACACTCTTTTCCCATGTTTCATTTTTTCTCAGTGCTCCCATTTCTTCTTCCATTGCTTTCTTCCAGTTTTGTGAGTTAAGGGCTTCTTCCACGTGGTTGGGAATTTTTTCATCATATAAGGCTGCAGTGAAGGCCTGTGCTTCTTTGGT
Source organism: Mikania micrantha (assembly GCA_009363875.1). Taxonomy (NCBI): domain Eukaryota; kingdom Viridiplantae; phylum Streptophyta; class Magnoliopsida; order Asterales; family Asteraceae; genus Mikania; species Mikania micrantha. The sequence goes on along the minus strand of CM018694.1, from coordinate 23,179,887 downwards.
TAAGTTACCTTTGGCGATATTTGTTATGGGATATCTGGATGATTTTGGTTCTTTTTCTGGAGAGTAGCGTTTAGGGGGAACACCTCTATTGGCTCTTGGTGGTAAAACATATTTTTCCATTTGTTCTTCTTGTATAAGATCTTCCTGCATATGATGTTCTACATGTGTCTCATGGTTATCAGATATATCATTATTTTCAAGATCATGAGATATATTATTAGAGACATCATTGCAAGGCTCATAGGTATCTTTAGAGATATTCTCAAAAGTTTGAGGCATACCTTCAAAAGTTTGAGGATTACTAACCTCAGAAACCAGGATAGGAGTGTCTTGATTAGGCGTGTCATTGGTTGTAGATTTGTCATGTGAAGTTCGTGACTCATCTTGAGTAATGTTAGAAGGTGGAAACCATTTTAGCCAACTCAGGGTGTCAATGTCATTCTCCCCCTTCCACTATGTTGGGCAGTGTAGAAGAATTCAGTTTCAAGGAAGTCGCAGTCGAGGGTGGTATACATACGACGTTTTTTTGGACTATAACAACGGTATCCTTTTTGGTTGATACCGTAGCCCAGAAAAACGCATTTTTCAGCACATGGACCAAGTTTCCCCCGATCTGTTTTTGGAATATGGACAAAGACGGAACATCCGAATACCCGTGGTTCAAGAGTGAGGGTAGTAGGTAGTTTAGTTCGGTCAGATAAAGCCTTTAGAGGAGTTTTAAGATCAAGAGCTTTGGTGGGAAGTTGTTGATGAGATACGTGGCGGTAGCAACTGCTTCGGGCCAAAAAGACTTGGGGACCCAAGATTCTATTAGAATGGCCCGTGTAATTTCTAAAAGAATACGGTTTTTTTCTTTCAACAGTCCCGTTTTGTTCGGGAGTATGTGGACAAGTAGTTTGGTGAATAATTCCCTTATCTTGACAAAAGACTTTCATAGAATCATTAACAAATTCTCCCCCGTTATCTGACCGAAGGGTTTGAATGTTGGTTTTAAATTGATTTTGGAAAAAATTGTAAAAAATAGAGAATTTATTGAAAACTTTTGATTTGTTTTTTAAGAAATAAATCCATGTCATACGAGTGCAGTCATCAATAAAAAGAACAAAATATCGAAAGTCTTGTCCCCCAATGACTTCTGCGGGACCCCAAACATCAGAATGAACAAGAGAAAATGGTGAATCAACTTTCGTGTTATTAATTTTATAAGAATGTCTATGACTTTTGGAAAAAACACATGTTTCACAATGTAAATGTATATTTGAAGGAAAAAGTTTTGGAAATAAAAGACGTAAATATCCGACGGATGGATGTCCTAGTCTCCTATGCCAAAGCCATGCCTCTCTATCCATAGTTCCATGAGCAAGCATCACACTCCTATGTTGAGTCACTTCCTCCACATAGTATAATCCACTACGTTCAGTGCCATGCCCAATGATCGCTCCAGTCCTGATATCCTGAAGGATGCAAAAAGTAGGGTGCATCAAAACGGTACAATTTAGTTCTTTTGTGACATGGCTAATGGACAATAACTTGTGGGACAAGGAGGGAACATATAGACAGTTTGAAAGTTTTAAGGTTGGTGATATCTCAATTGTTCCTCCTCCTTTAACGGGAGCACTTCCCCCATTAGCAGTTTTAATATAGTTAACTCTTGGTTTAGATTGTGATACTATATCTGATACGTCAAAGGTCATAGTATCGGTAGCACCACAATCAAATATCCAAGCATTATTAAGGTCTCCACAATTTTGGGCTATATTGACTTGAACACCATTTTTGTTAGTCATTTTTATTTTACCCCTTTTTAAGGTTTGCTTAGACTTAGTTGCACTTAAAAAAGAATTTTGTCCAGTATCATCATAGCCCCTTTTTTTAATTGTGTTGGTCTTAGAGACAGTGTTGGTCTTAGAGATAGTATTATTAAAGGAAAAATATGAAGGGATATATGAAGGGCTAGAGGGAGACTTCCCTAACCCTTTACCTCTTTCCTCGTTCTCTGTAATCTCATCGGCGGTGGAAGGACCAAAAGTGAATCCACTAAAGGCGGTGCCCTTCTTTTCATCTTTTTCTGTTCTTCCGATGGTTGCAGCAGCTTTGCCCCTTCCTTATTCCCTTTCTTGTGGCCGTCGGTCCACCATTCCGGATAACCGACGAGTTGGAAACACTGATTCTTGGTGTGCCTGGTCATACCACAATGGTCACACTTCAGCTTGGTCTTATCTATCCGGGATGATGAACTCGAATTCTTTTGATTTGGTCGCCCCTTTGACAGAAACCCTAGACTCTCTGGTTCCTTCGATCCGCTGGTACTCAATCCTGCCGCCACGCCACTTGAAGATGTTACGTTTTCAGTGGTTCCTAGGATCCCCTGATGTGCCATCTCCTTTCGCACGGCGGCGTAGGCGCCCTCGACCGAGGGTAACGGATCCCACCGGAGAATCTCCGTTTTTATTGGGTCATACTGTCGATCGAGAGCGTTCAAGAACTGAAAAAGTTTCTGTTCTGACCGGAGTTTGTTATACGTGGCTATGTCAACGGCACACGTCATAGGGTTTGGGTCTTTACTCTCAATCTCTCCCCAAACTCCCTGCATAGCAATCCAAAAATTTTCAAGGGGAGATCCATTTTGTTTCATGCTATTTGCTTTAACATGAAGATCAAAAGTTTGTAGTTTATCTTTCCCGCTGCTATATGTGACAACTAACGCATCCCATAAGGCTTTTGCCGTCGGGAATTCCGTCAGGTTGCTAGCAAGATCGGGTTCGATATTCTGTATTAACCATGAGAACACGACTAAATCGTCTTGTTCCCATTGTTCGTGTTGATCTTTGTCTGGTTCTGTGGTCAGATGGTTAAGTAAAGGTTTTGATCTGCCGCCAATAGCGATCCGTATCATTCGGGACCATAAGGCGTAGTTCTGGCTATTCAGTTTGAGACTGATTTTTAACGAATCAGAAAGGCTTTGTTTTTGGGTTTGGGTTTGGGTTTGGTTGTTGATACTGTTTTTTAGAAGGTTGGTGATCTGCAAAGCAAGATCATAATTCTTGTGATCATCAGACATGACTGGAAACAAAATAGGTTAAGAAAAAGATGATGAGCAGGTAAAATCTAAGATCGATAACACCGCTCTGATACCATGTTTTCAAATACAAGGCACAGATGGATTGAATATACTTTGAATTGTATTGATAAGAGTTAATTGTTGTTCTTACAAGGAGATCACCAACAATATAAATAAGAGGAAAAACAAAGATCTAACTATAGGAACTTTGGCTGGCATTCCTTGATTGAAGGGCAACGGCTCCTTGCTTTGATAAGGAGAATAATCTTGTGGAAATAAAAGGGAAGTGATGCAAATATTAGGCTGATCCCAAAATATCTTTTTTTTTATATATTTTCTAACACCATTTTTAAAGCTTTTAACCATTTCATTTCTAAAACTGACATTAACCCTAAACTATATTTTCTTGACACATCGAAGGAAATTTGTATATAGGGCATACGTACATAAGGTAAAACTCAGTCACCACTCCACCACCCCTTCAATACACCATCAGCATACCCTTGTTACTATTCAACGTTTGGAACAACTCAATAACGTATAGTAAAAGATTGCACGCTGCTTTTTTTTTTTTTACAAAAAGTTTTATGTCCTGGTGTCTAAGGTAGACCGATTGTTTAAATAGGAACACATCGGTCAAAGAAATTACGATTTCTCATTTCAGTGACTTGTGTAAGATTCAATCAATCGAATTGAAATTGCTTATGAGCTTAGTATCCTTATGCCAGCAATCCTGAAACGAGATGCCGACTCAAAAATTCTTGTTAAAGTTAAGTGAATATGTTAGCTTGTTAAAGTTGTGTGCGTGCTATTTAATCGAAGCCGAACCTTTTTTGTCTTGACATACGAGACGTATAGTGATAAAATGCTATTATAGAAAGGTTTGTACTACTGCCAAAGTCAAATGATAACTAGAATATACGTGACATATATATATATATGTATATGTATATGTATTACCTTAGATAGACTTCACCATATCTGACTATTGTTATTATCCATATATATATAGTGGTTGATGAGATTGAGACAAAAGTAAGTCATATGACATGATTAGTGCGTATGCTCAAGATGACTTGAATTTAGGTACACAAAATTTTCGATTATCAAGAGAAAAGAGTTGAGAAAAAGAACTGCCATCTAGCTAGTTATTCAAGAAACAACTTACTGACGAAGTTTCTATTTGTCAAAGCATACAAAACAGTTGTGCATCTCTTTCAAGAAATTAGGTTTGACTGATCATAAGGTTAGACTAGGATTGGATTCTTTGAGAAAATCAGCCAAGAACCAAATGGAGATTAAAATAAGTTGTAAGTTTTTCTTTGTCTAGTTCCAATTCTCACAATCAGTGCACCTTACAAGCTTACAACTAATCTTTATTTAAGCTAGTTTTTTTTGTATAAAACAAGACTAGAATATCATGTTCTTTCCAAACTTTTTCTATCTAAGACAAAACAAATCTAGAAATTTTGTTAATGATCTACTATTATGAGGCCTACAGTGAACATAATTGGCATAATTAATGTGATTTTCTTAATGAGAAAACTATTATACCAGGCCATGAGGTTGATGAAGAGTTCAAACTATGAATGTCTAGATATAGTGTGTGTGTGTTTGTCAACTAATTCAAGATTCGGTTGTCCTTCCTTGCATTTTAAAGCATTACGTGTAGCTAATTTTAAGATGAGAACCAACTTAGCAATTATGCTCTTGAAAGTGTACTTGTTTAAAGATAACATCCGTCAAAACCAACGAATTTGATTTTGTTACATCTTGTTTGCCTTTCGGACCATGTTGTACCGTTCCATGAACTTTAGCATTTAAAACTTGTTTGATAATTTAAACTCAGATGATGAATGCTGATATATTGCAAGATGTCAATGGCCATATTCATGCATGTCATCTCAAAATTCATCTTAAATCAGATGAAAGACGCAAACAGTGGCGGATCCAAAAAAATTTTTTAGTTGGTTCACTATTTTTAGACTATTAAATTAGATAGAACCGGACATAAAAATTCCTGGGTCGGTTTGACGGTTCAGGTCTTGTAATGTTCATCACATAATAATAGTGCGACATGTTAAGTAAATAATTAAAAAAAATCGTCATTAAAGAGTTCGGAGGTGCAGGGTGTACACTCGTTTAAGGTTTCTGAGCTCCAGACCAAGTGGGAGTCGGAGGATCATAGGGGAAGCGCCCCTTGTGGGGTTCGGGGCAACGCCCCGAAACTTAAACGAAATTTGATAAAAAATATTGATTTCGAAAAGTGATTTTAACACAATCCTATAGAAATTCAAGCATTGATTATCGAGAATTGTCCAACAAAGATCACTTAATCTATTCATTTTTGCAAATTGTTGGGGAAAATTAAATTAAGGATCCACCTCTAAAATATCAATGGGTTCACCTTACCTTTTTAGCCTTTCGAAAACAAAAAGTTCCTACTAAATCCTCGAAACGCGGTGGGTTCCGGTGAACCCACTCCACTGCATGTGGATCCGCCCTTGGACGCAGATAGATGGAGTCAAATTAGAGTGGATTATTTAGCAGTATTTATAGATTTATTAAAGGTTTAATCGTAGCAACTATTATTTTAGAGAAGTGGAGATTGTTGTAAGAACTACATACTAAAGGATTTTTCAGGAAATATATCGACAAGATAAGTCTTTTCTAAGCATCGAATTAGATAACGATCAAGAGTACTTTAAGGTTCAAGTGTGTTGTAATAAAAATTCAAACACAAGGTATTTCAGAATAATTGGTATTTTTTTGATATTTTATGAATGAGATGTCATTAAAGATTTATATAGAAACAATGTGAGGCATATAGATAATGCATTCATCTTTAAAGTTTCCATGCAAATAGTTTGCTTAACTCAAAGTCCTTGAAATCAGAATAATTTAATTAGTTGTTTCATTGTAAAATATTTACTAAAAACTTTGGACTGGTATGGCGTAACAATACACCTCAAGTCCTAGTATGTGATTATCAATAGCTTAAATAATGTCATCAAAATAATAATGTGCTTGATAATGAGAGTTAAATTTTATGTATCAAATCTTTGGTCAAGCTTTTGGTTCTACTCCCATTGTATTGTTGATCCTTATATATAGGATATACCGTAGCCAACCCACCACACCACGTACCAACACTTTAAAAGCATACCAATCACCTACCAATACTAACACAAATCTTGATATAAATATGTTTAATTAGGAATTGAGATTTGTAGACTTGGTTTATTTTTTTCCACGTATTTAAACATATTGATATGTTTTAAAATTTTAAACCAAAGGTTGATTGAGTTTGACTTTTACATTCAAATTTACTACAATTGTGTCCCACGTCTTGTATGTAGGGTTCACATGTACTGCAAATTCTCGTTCTATATACACCCGTAATGAAAATATGCCTTGCATGTTTCCCCTACTTTCTTAACGTGGCACACAATTTAATTAATATAGAATGAAAAACTTGTCTTGCAAGGTACAGTGATCCTACTTTCTGAACGTGACACACAATTTAAAATTTTAATTGATTTGGGAACTGCCCATTGTGGTTGTATACAATGGGATTAATCCTATGTCAATGTATTATGTTGGGTCAGAGATTAATCAGGTGTAGTGGTCCATTGCAATGTCGAAGGAGGTGATGATGTATGTGGAGATTTTAGGGTTTGGATGGAACATGAGTTTGCTGGAAGGAGAAGGGGGAGGATTTGACAATTTTGCCTATCATGTGAATAAGTTATGGGATTTTTAACGGAACGATTGCTAAGATCTAGCATCATATTTGAATGGTCACAATTCGACCTTTTCCTTGAAATGATCCAGCATCATATTTCATCCGATGTTGGTCTAGACAATTGCTAAGATCAATGATTGCTTCAATATTTTCTATCCATTTTAGCAATCCTACAGCACCCTCTGCGCCATAGAAATCCTTGGGTTTACATGCTATAAATTCCTTGTATGAATGCCCACACCTATTTCTATGAGTGTTCTCCTCCTGATTGTGGTTATCATTGTTGTTGTGGTCATCATTATTGTTGTTGTGATGATGGTTGGTGTTGTTGTGGTTTCCATAAATTCTAGAGTTTATAATGTTGGAACTCGCTTGTTCATTGATATTCGGTATGGCTGCAGCAATTTGTTGTGCTACAAGTGCACCAAAGTTGGGTAGTGGTACTTCTGCAACATGATTGTTATTGTTGTTGTTTGCTGTCACACCCCGAGCCGGCGGGGTTGGATCGAAGTCCCCGTCGGGCGGAAGGTTCTCGGGGCGCGATATCGTGAGTGATAATCGTGATGATCAGATTGTTTACATAACATCAATGTTAAGAATAACTAAAGCACAATCAAGCATTAAACTAGGATTACAAAGTTAAATTACAATATCAATGTTCAGTAATTTAACTCGGTAAACCTAACAAAAGAATCAAATGCTTTTCTATCTTGTAACTGTACAAGACATCCAAAAGTGATTCGTATTATCAACAAAAGATGTGCTTCCAAAATCAACTAGGTCCTCTATCTAGGCCGCCTATCATGCAATCCAAAAGCCTTAGCTTAAACCTGCTCATTACCTGAGAAAGCATGTAAGAAAACAAAGTCAACACAATGGTTGGTGAGTTCATAGAGTTTTAGTATTTGAAAAATAGTTATGCAAACCTTCTTGATAAAACCTTAACCTCATTAACAACACCTGTATCATCCAACTCGGTATGCTTATATATAGGGCATACCCCTGAGTCGAGCCTACGACCCGCCCAGACGCCGTCCCACCACATACTAAGTCACATAGGACATTTCTATTAATGATAATTAAGCATTTTACCTACCATTCGATTCATTCTTCATCATAGCTTTAGTTTATTGTTTCAAAGTTTACCAGTCTATAGCATTCGTATGTATTAGCTTCAATATAGGTTTAAGAAGCATCGTGTTTGAAAGTTTATGATATTGACCCAAAAGCATTCATGCGTCCCCTCGGTAACAACCTTAATCTCATTAACAACACCTGTATCATCCAACTCGGTATGCTTATATATAGGGCATACCCCTGAGTCGAGCCTACGACCCGCCCAGATGCCGTCCCACCACATACTAAGCCGCATAGGACATTGCTGTTAATGATAATTAAGCGTCTTACCTACCATCCCTTGTATCCATAGCTTTAGCATTTAGATTAAGTTTACACATTAGTGGAAAATGAGGAATCACTGTATGGCAAGTAGTGAGAGGCCATCAGTCTATTCCTCAATATCCTGACCATGGAGAACACCCTTCTTGGCAAGCACTGAGAGGCCAAAAGGTCTGATCTACAATAGTCCTAGCTACATAGAACACCCCCTGGCAAGCATTGAGAGGCCAGTTGGTTCATTCTATAATAGCCAATAGCTTTAGCATTATGTTTAAGTTTATAGCATGAGTGGACATGGAGGAATCACTGTATGGCAAGCACTGAGAGACCAACAATCTACTCCTCCAAGTCCTGACTATGAAGGTCACCCTATGGCAAGCACTGAGAGGCCGACGGTCTATTCCTTCAAGTCCCAACTATGAAGAACACCTCATGGCAAGTACTGAGAGGCCAATTTGATATGTTCTATCATAATCGATAGCTTTAGCATACAAGTTTATAGCATTCTGAGCACTTCAAGCATTTCGAGCATTCAAGCATAGTAAGCATATAGTATTAGCATTGTAGCATTAGCACTTAGCATTAGCATATAGCATTAGTGTTAAGAATTAGCATGTAGCATTAATGTTTAGCATTAGCATGTAGCATTAGTGTTTAGCATTGGCATGTAGCATTAGGGTTAAGCATTAGCGTGTAGCATTAGTGTTTAGCATTGGCATGTAGCATTAGTGTTAGCATTAGTGTTAAGCATTAGCGTGTAGCATTAGTGTTTAGTATTAGCATGTAGTATTAGTGTTAAGCATTAGTGTTAAGCATTAGCGTGTAGCATTAGTGTTTAGTATTAGCATGTAGCCTTAGTGTTTAGTATTAGCATTTAGCTTCAAGTATATAGTTTAAGCTTCTAGTTTGTAACATAAGCCTCAGTCACTAAGTTAAAGCATATTGTTTGTAACGTAAGCATTAAGCATCAAGTTTAAGCATCTCGTTGTAGCATAAGCATCAAGCCTCAAGTTTAAGCATCTAGTATATAGCTTTTTTTAAAAAAAAAATAATAGTTTCCAAGCATAAGCTTTATTGTAAACATCATGATTATGTTTAAGAGCATTAAATAACATTTCAATAATTTCTTAAAATGTTTAACATGCTTCTCAGTCCCGAAGTAAAACAAATAAGTTGGAAAAGGGACAAATGAACTCACCTTGTGTCCGTAGTGGTTGACTAAATAAAGACAAGAATACACGCGCTCTTTGTTTGTACTTGTTGTGATGTTCACGATCCTGTATTGATTTCGTATAGTTGGTAACTTATAAGTACAAGTTGTAATGTTTCGTGTTTGTGTGGGTGTTAGCCTAAAGTAGGCTAACACTTATGAGTCTCGGTTCTCATTCGGCCCTAAGTTACTTGTTATAGAGGTCAGTGTCAATTAACCCCATTTGGTTTGATGTTAGCATTCTTGTTCATTTGATTTGATCATTGTCCGCATTTGCAAGTATTCTGAGAACAAAGCCTTAAACTTTAAGAAATTCGTTAGTTTCAAAACAATATCGTCTTAATAGTAGTTTAAGTTGTTAGTCCCAAGCCAATTGTACTAAGACTCGTTAATTCAATTGCTTGTCCTAGTTGGGCCGAATGATGGTGGACCGATTGGGCCTTGATATCTATATTGGGCCAAGAAATTGTTATGAGTGGGGGCCGATTTGGTGTAGTGGGCCGGTTCACACATATGGACCAAAGAGTTCATTGGGTTGGTTCCTAATTGGGCCGATAAAACTAAGTGGGTGTTGGGCCTAGACTAGCGGTGGGTATTACGGTTCGGATGACCACTGTTGGGCCAACTCCATGGTTTGGGCCGAAGAGAATACACGGGCTAATTGATTGGGCTTGGGCCGACTAGGATAGAAAATGTGACAGGTGCCATCGAACCTATCAATTGGGTAGGGAATGTTCGGCTACAAAGTGCATCAAGGTTCGGTCTTTATTTTGGCGTCAAGGTTCGGCTGTGGCTGGAAGCCATGCAGGGTTCGACTCTGGGTTCGCCAAGCATCATGGTTTCGTCAACCTTAGAAGGGTTCGTAGCCATGCAAAGGGTTCGATACTCCTTAAGGTTCGCCTATGATCATGGGTTCGGTGCTAGTTCTTGCATGAAGGTTCGGGAGTTGGTAGCTTGTACACAAAGGTTCGGTTAACCATGGAAGGTTCGTAACATGCTGAAGGTTCGGTGATGATTTGGTGAGGGTTCGGCTAAGATCAGGAGATGAAGGTTCGACCCCTGCACCTAAGAAGGTTCGGCAGCTGATGATGGTTCACTGCATGGTTTGAGTAGCTCCAAAGGTTCGGCCACCCTTATCTCAACGAACCTGTTGCAGCGCCACCATCATCATCCTCTTCGATCTAACGGGTTTGAAATCATCTACTTGATGGTGCTTTACCACATGTTATTTTCGAAGGTGTTGTGGTCGTGAACATGGGTCTATGACCGATTAGATGAACATGTACCAAAACAACAATGAAACCCTCTTTTTTCGGGGTCTTCTTTGGTTCATACCTCGATTTTGGCCGGTGAAAATTTCAGATCCTTTGTACTTCTAAGTAGAGGAGGTCGAGATCTTCGTTTAGGCTCCAAGAACGCACGATTTCATCAACAAATGAAGAAGTTATGGTGATTTTAAGTTGGAAACTCTTAGAGAGAGAGTGGTGAACGGTTTTGAGTCTAGAGAGAGAGAGGGTTTGCATAGAAATGAATTAATTGCTCCCATTTAGAGCTTAAATACCCCGAGGGTATTTAGGTTCGTTTCAGTTGCTCGGTTCGTATTTTCGTCGTGTTTCCGGATCGTTACGCGCGTTTTTCGCAATTCAAATAAAAAGAAATTATTTTAGGATGTTTAGAATGGGATTATTATTAGAAATTATTTTAAATATCGTTTTATTAAATTCTTTATCGAATATTATCGTTTTACGCGTTCCGTTAATTCTTTCGCGAAGTTATTAAAATAGTTTCGTTTAATTTTATTTATGATGAGTTTCAAAATTGTAAAACAGGAAATATTTATTTCCTTAAATTTATTATCGTTCGAATCGTTTTCGTTTTCGTTTCGTCAGAACGCGTCGCCATCGCGCGTATTCGTTCGAATCGTCATTCGAACGAACATGACGATGGTTTGGCTTTCCAACTTTTGTTTTCTACTTTTCAGTCATTATTTCAGAACGTTAAACTCTCATAATCATTCGTACAGATCGTCACCTATACTAATAATTCGTCTGTTTAGCATTCCATAATAACAACCGTTATGGTTTTGTTTTGTTTAACCTCACATACGTTTATACACAATAGCATCAAATCAAGTATCTATGTTTCCATACTGTGTTGTCTGATAATTTTCTGACTGTTAAATCCTAGGGTTTTAGTCAGATTTCAGACAATCGCATAATAGTTTCGTATCAAGTATAATGTATCAATTGCATTAACATAGTTTCACGTAATGTGTACCTGAGTTACTGTACAATCTACAATTCAACTTACTGTTCCGGTAACGATTCCGGCACAGATATTACATTTGCGGCCTAAGGGTTGTCATGATGTGGCAGCATGTTTCTACGGACACAATGATTTGCATAAATGTTATAGTTCAAAGATATTGTGAAGACTCGTTCGCAATCACACATGTACCATTTATTCAATTGCACTAAAAACACATAGTTCCTATAGGCCTATATTAAGGTTCCTAAGTTATAGTCTAGGTCAATCCACCTAGTTCTCTATAACCTTGGCTCTGATACCAATCTGTCACCCCCGTCGAAGACAAAATCGCATGAGCAGGATTGATCGCATATCACAACACACGGTATCCAGAGAAATACTAGATAATACAAAAGTGTCTCGACATGCGCAGACATTATAATTTGGAACTAAAACATAAATAATCCAGCTAGCAAAAACATATGTTTAGCATTTCAAGCAAATAAACAAAAACTTAACAAATTCAAAAAGGTCTCTACGACAGTCTCGTTCCTCAAACTTGTAACAACTGGTTTTTAATAAATGAATGTATTTGAAATAATCGTTAATTAAACGATTGTGATTGTTGTAATTGAAAATATGTGAGAATTACGTCATCAATGGCAAGAGCACATGTGATCGTTCTGGAAATCCACGTTAATTTGATGATTGTAATTATTACAAGTTGATAGTATGTGAAAAATGGTGAACGTGGGCGAAAACCGTGCGCGAAACGGAGTTACGGATTGTCCGGAATCGCGAAACGAAGTTAAAAATCAAAAAAATTGAAAAATACTCTGGGGCGGTACGCCCCACGCCAAGCACCGGGCTGGGGCGGTACGCCTGGCTCCTTAAGTTGGCAAAATTTTGTTAAATGGATCAGATCGCATCTAGAAGGCATTTTCCTTCTTCTTTTCGACCTGTTCTTGCTCCAGACGAAAAACCCAACATTTGTAAGCACAAAACCTTCATTTCAAAGCTTTCTAATCACATGGATTGCGCCTAGGAACGTTGTTACAAGCCCTGATCGTTGTTTTGTGACTGAATATCCGTTCGATTGGGTAACGATTCATTTTATCCTACTAGTTTAATAGTTTGTGAAATAAATCTAGTTTTGAATGTATTACTATGATTATGGGTATTGATTATTGCCTAGTTAATGACTAGGGATTATTAGAAACGAAGAACTTGATATTTTGACGGTGGAATCTTCGTTTTGAAGCCGGTATAATGTCCGGTTGTTATGAAACCCATATCATGGTGTGATAACTAGTAGGAATGGGTAGATTATGATTTTAAATGATGAATGGATTATGATCCATGGATTAAATATTGATATGAGATAAATTGATGTTAAAATTATTAACAGTTATGATCAAAAATGAATTTTGAATAATAAAAGCGATTAAAGATCGTAACTAATATGATTGAACATCAATTATTTGATGAAATGCCTAAGGGAGGCATGAAACATGATTAATTGTGATGATTGACTAAAACTTGCTAAATATAGTAAGATATAGTCAATTATGTGATAAATTGACTTGAGAAAGTCAAATCAGTCAAGTGTGTTGAACTTGATTGTATGTGCTATATGTGTTGAAACTAGTTGTATATGTGTTTTGCAACTTGGTGGTGGTAGTGGAAGTCAAACCACTAGTCATAGAGCAGGAAAGGAGCCTGCAGTTGCTAATCCCTTATCTGATTAAGGTAAGTAATCCCACAACTATGACATCACATAATGAACATTGAATTTGTTGTTGATTAAATTGTATGATAAATATGGTATTGGTGATAGGGGAAAGTTGTATAATAAAAGTTCAACAACCTATGATAAATCCAATACCTTGGTGAATAAAAGTATGAGAATTCTAAGATGGAAGTACCGGTGGGTGAACATCTTAAGACTTGATATAATTATGACTCCACAATGGTGGATACCTAGAGGTGCTAGCAATTGTCTTAGATGGAAGTACCGGTGGGTGAACATCTTAAGCCTTGAATTAATTATGACTCCACAATGGTGGATAGCTAGAGGTGCTAGCAATTGTCTTAGATGGAAGTACCGGTGTGTGAACATCTTAAGACTTGAAATATTTATGATACCATAAATGTGTAGATAGTCAGAGATGCTGACAAATAGCTATGGTGGAAGCACAGGAATGTGAACACCATAGTGTAATATTGATTAAACTATTGTAAGCAATAGTTGATGATTGATAATATAATATTATTATATTGTGAGAGTCAATTCGAATAGAAATGACTCAGTTTGAATATTGATTGCGAAAAAAATGTATGTTTACATTTTGTGGTTGAGAAACCATTGGGGTTTACTTACTTAGTTCTTATGAACTAATGTGAAATATTGTGTGATGTTTGTAGATCGAACATGACGGAAATGGCTGTAAGGATCGAGGCAGATCGTGAATCGAAGCAACAAACCTTGTTGCAACTTTCTAACTTTTGGTTTAAACGTACTTATGTAATTAAGTACTGTAAAATATGTGACATGTTGATGTTTGTTTAATATTATTAAATAAAGAAGGTCAAACAGGGTTTTAAAAATAAAAAAAATTGCTGGGACCAACTCTGATATTTTGGGAAAATGTTGAATAGTAACCGAGGGTTACAAAACTCTATTTATCCTTAATTGTCACCTGGAAAGCTTGTCAAAAACATCAACTAAAAGTTGAGTGAATAAGTAGGTTTATAATAATAAATGTTGTGTTGCAAGTATTATCTAATGACTGTTGTTCATAAAATAATGCAAGTAGATATCGTAATGTAATTGTTATGAGCCCACAATCAAGCCTAAGTGACTGTTGCCTTTGGTACTTTCGCACCAGGCCATAGTATCATAGTATCAACTATGGGATATGTTCACTCCAATGCCTGGTGTTAGATGGCGTGTGCTGACTGTTACTACTAATCTAACACAAATGAGTGGGGTTGTCAATCCAGATAGTACTATCTAATACCTACCCACCGGCTTATCAAACAAAGTTAATGATTGTGCAAAGAGATATAAATTCCTTTGGTACTTTTAGCTTACCACTTCTCTTCGCTCATCCAACCCTACCACTGCACGACTGTCACTCTTTCTCCACCATACTGACTTACAATCCAATCCGACAGATCGACCCCAAGGATTTTTGCTTGGAGTTTAACAAAATACTCACCATGGTCTTCACCCTATCTCCATCGGTTCATGTTTGGTTTCGAATTCATATATGTTGTTCTTATTTTAGATGTTTCTAGGTTTAATTCATGTTTAGATCAGTTTAACAACAAAATGGTTGATCGATGGTACCTTGATTGCGTTACGTGATTCGGTTAATAGTGGTGATACTTGATGGAAAGGAGATCGTCAAAATGCTTAAGGACGATAGTAACTTGACCCTTGATAATTATTAAAAATCTCAACCAACAACGGATTAATACGTGAGGGCGTTATTCGTAATTATTAAAAATCTTATGGCGCTACTTTAAAGTTTGACTGTATAAATATCAATATTAAAAGTTCAATTCATAACATTCTATCCACTACAGTACAAGTAATTAAAATACACATATAGAAAGAAAACATAACACTATTTGACTTAATTAACTAGGTCCATTATCCTAGCTTAGTCTTCATCAAGTCTTCATTTATATGTTACACATGTAAAGTAGAGTTTGATCAACTATTTGCATAGTTGGTGAGAATCTCATACAAGTTTATTATATGTATACACGAATAAAATAGAATGTAATCATTAGTCTTCACTTATATGTTACACATGTAAAATAGAGTTCGATAGACTAATCAATCATTAGTACCCAATTTCATAGGGCTTCTATACCTCTCTTAAACCGAACATATTGAATGTAAATATTACCTGGGAATGATTCGATTTAAGGGAGTTTGAGTAGGGGAGTTGATCGCAACTGTCCTTGAGTCAATTTCAATGAATTAGAATGTTTTGAATGAAGATTTTAGTATATTTTGACCCAAAGGGTTGTCTTAGAAGTTTGTGAGAACCCAATTGTGATTGAGAGTGTCTAATGTTTGTCGATTACACTTTTAGTTTGGGTTGGAGTTTTGGTTAAGTGTTTGTCTGTTTAATTGAGATCTTTATTGCAATTAACTGAGTAGGTTGATCATGATGCTGGTTAAAACGCATATACGTTCTCTGTTTTAATTTAGCAATGCTCCTGATGCATTTCTGAATAGAAGCCGACATTAGAGAGGCTCAAATACTTGATCATTTCTTTGAATCTGTAATTCAGAATTTTCAACTTTGGTCCTTGCATTTTGGATTTATATTATCTCAGGTTTTAATGTTTTTAAAACTAAATTTAAGTTTTCTAGAATGTCATTTAAGACCCTTCTTGTTTAGGACTTGACATGCTATGGGAAAAACTTTTATAAGAAAATTTATAAAAATTAGCATCAAGTATTTATAAAACTTTTTAGATTTAATAAATCTTTTAGAATTTTATTTAAATGTACTATTTTTATAATAATGTAGTTAATTTAAATTTTATTAAATTTTCTACTAGCTATATATTTGATATTTCTATTCCATTTTCTATTTAACTTATAGTTATACATACACACACAAATATAACAAACAAACTTACCGGTATATTCTCACTTTTCAGTTGGATTTGGAGGGAATGATGGATACAAACCTTACCCATATCCCAATTGAGATAAAGATGCTGCTTCGAATGAGTCACTGACTCAAAGTTACCGTTTTAAATTAATCATTCTAATGTTTTTAACGTTATTTTTACAAAATAAGTAAAATAACGTTAAAATTAGTGCAATTTTACTTTGGCAATTGAGGGCTCACACATATATACATTATATGCATGCAACTTAAATGGGGCGTGCACACACAAATATACTTGTATATATTTGTAACAAATCTTATTGAATGCTTAACTTCCTTAAGATTAAAAAATAATATATATAATATAAAAATTAAAAAAATCCTATGAGCTTTTGTTTATTTGAAATTTAACATAATCCCAAATTTAAATTATTTTTGAAAAACCATAAAGGGGTACATCTAGGTATAGGCTACACGTAATTAGATATGAATCAGAATGACTTGGATACACAAAATCGGATATCACTATGTACCAACACACACATAAGTAATTGAAACACTTGGATATCAAATTTTGGAATTGAATTGATACACACTATCATGCCAATAGAAATTGAAATACTCGAATTCATGAAATCTGATATAAAAAAACATGAAATCCCATTGACATAGATATGTGCTCACATAGACACAAATTGATTTGAAATGATATCATTCATCGCACAATTGAAATTGAAACACTTGGATATTCGAAATTGAAACGTGCTCACATGTAAGAAATTCCATTGACATAGATACGTACTCACATGTAAGAAATTGAAACACTTGGATTTGCGAAATTGAAATAATTAAAATTGATACACTTGTTATCTCATATGTTGTACATGATATAGGAGCAACTGAAATTGATACACTTGACCACGTTGGAATGAATATGAAATTGAAATATTAGGAATTGAAACCAAAATTGAATTATTAAGAATGGAAATTGAAATTGAATTATGTGTGCAAAGATTATTCGCTCACCTTGAGGTTCACCAGAAGGCATACGTACTGCGAGTTCTAATTACGTCGGTCACTCATAGTCGTAAACTGCACCACCTGATTAGTCTAGCTCAATTCAAGTTAATTGTGTGGAATATAGGGGTGTTCATCGGTTCGGTTAACGGTTTGTTCGGTTCGGTTTAATCGTTTTTTTTTTTAAAAAAATTCCTATCCGTTAACCGAACCGAACCGAATTCAATAAAGGGTTATCTGAACCGAATTCAATTCGGTTCGGTTTCTGTCAAAACCGAACAAACCGAATTCAACCGTTTTCAGCCAACTTCAACCAAATTCCTTTTTTTCAAACTTTTTGTTTCCTGTTTGCTTTCCTGGAGCTGCAAATGATCTTCCACCTTATTTATATACGTTGTATACACACACAAAAGTATCGCACATACCTCAGATCAAGTAAAGACAATACACAAACATAGATCGATCAAGAAACAAAACCATGATCCAAAGCTCAAACTGTAGATCTAAACTATTAGGGAAAATAAAAGTGATAAAATTACTAACCGGAGAAGCAGGAATGGAGGTCATCCGTCGGAGAGGGAAGCCGGAGTGGAGGACTAGAGCCGCGAGTCAGCAGAGCGGAGGACCAGAGGCACGAGTCACCGAAGAAGGAAAGAAGCTGGAGTCTTGCTTGAGGCGCGATCGGCGGCGATGGGCAAACTCTGAGGCACAGAAGGAGAGAAGCCGGAGTCTTGATGGAGGCACGATCGGAGTGAAGGCTGGTAGAGAGGGAGGCGTGAATCGTGATTGTCTAGGCAAAGAAGCCATGAACGAGTGAACTTGAGGATAGAAGAATAGGGTTTTAATTTTAATTAAGGTTATATAATATATATAAAAAATAATTTATTTAATTCATATTCGGTTTAAACGGTTAACCGAAAAAACCGAACAAACCAAATTCAAAAAAAAGGTGTAACCGAAAACCGAATTCGGAATTCGCTTATGGTTAATAACCGAACCGAAAACCGAATTCAGATTTCGGTTCGGTTTTTTTCGGTTACGGATACTGTTCGGATAACGGTTTTAAACGGTTTTCGGTTATTCTGAACACCCGTAATGGAATACACAAAATGAAATATAAAGTAATAATAGATGACACCAAGAAATTTCCTCTTCCCAGCTACTGTCGTCATGCATGCGAATGCGTTGTACATATTATGTTACTATCAAAACCTGAACTCTGTTGTCATCAATACCTACCTATTCCTTTTAGAAAGGCAGGCAAGAAATTAAAAAATGCAAGGTAGGCACTTAAATCACACCCATCAACACCTGATGAATCCTGTCACTTGAATTAGAAAGTCTGTGTAGTGCAATTTGTCTCCAGCCTCCTCTAAACTGGTATGTAGTCGAGTGTTAAGTCGAGTGCAATTTGTAACAAATCTTATTGCTGACTGTTTGCATTGACCTTTTATCGAGATCCGTCCAAGTGGGAGATTGTTGGATTAATATGTACGGACCCAATAAATTTAAAGTAACTAACCAAGCTGTGACCCGTAAGAGTTAAACCTTAGAGAGCGAACATTGAATCCACTTGCTATGATTAATTGGTAGTCACGAATGGATTTATAATTTACATGTGTTATAAATTTTAAAAGTTTAATTACTTATTTAATTAAACCAATAGTGTTGGACTTTGAGTAATATATTGGACCTAAACTAAACCTGATTAAGCTTTGGAGCCCTTGGGTGATTAGAAGTTAATTTAAAGAAACCTAATTCACTTTTTTTAGAGCAGCCGTCGAACACAAAATAAGAACCAAAAGGGTTTTGTGCGTTTTTGGTGGTCGCAGCAGACAAAAACACAAAGGAATTTCGTTTTCCTTTTTCTGCAGTCGAAAACATCAAAAGAGAAAGGTTAGCTGTGAACCAGGAACCCTTCGTGGTCTTGTTTTAGCATTCGTTCGTTGAACCTTGATGTATCAAACGGTTAACTATTAACCAAAAAATGTATAATCTATTATCATTGGTATATTAGATTAGTTTAAATTATCCGTATTTGTATGTTTTGTAAATTGGAAAACTTAACAATGTTAAAGTTTGAAAGGTTAGTTCCGCTGCGTTTATTAAATATGGATTTAGTATACTAATTAGTCAAACTATTTTTGATCTAAAAGTCAAACAGAATACCATCATTATTCCCAACAAATTTACATGCTAAGTCCCACAGAAATTGCACACCTCTGTTATGCCGACGGTGAGAACGATGAAGCATTAGCACCAGAAAGTTGAACATGAAGAGCAGAGAGGGTTGGGGTAATCACATATCAAGTGCAGATTTATTTATTTATTTATGTTAAAAGAGAAATAACAAAATCCTAATAATATGATATACTTTGCCATCTGAATCATGTCATATGGTGATAATAAAACAAAGAAAATCTAAAATTAAGGGAATAAGCAACTCTTGTCTTGGTCATAACAAGTACATTTTTTTTTTATTTTAATTTTAATTAATTAATTAATTAATTAATTATTGGACAAGAGTCATAAACTCTTGGTCAGATTCAAAATCCGCCATGTTTTCCGGCAACAAGCAGAGCTCCAAATCCATACTTCCTCCACCCTCACGTCCTTCATACAGAGTCACCTTCCCGTCATACCTATTCGCATTCCCACCCAACACCGCCAATCCTTTCCCTAACCCAAATTCAATTCCGTACATATCAAACCTTGGTGAACTCCCCATCTGCAAACCAACCCCATCAAAAAACGCATCAGCTTTATAAATAAACGGCTTCTTCACCCATGAATCCATATACTCCCGGACCTCTTTATCACCATGCTTAACCACCGCCTCATGCAACCCCCACGCCGCCCACCCGATACTCTGATTCAGCAGTTCCCCCGCGCTTGCATTCATTCCCACGCTTTGAATCGTACAACCGAAATAGTTTTCTCCCAAAGCTGGTGACATTCTGCTTCTGTTGTTCGTCGACAATCTACAAGCGGTTTCTTTTTCCGCCGGAAACCGCCTGGCGCGGGTCACGCAACGCCATACCACGGCGGACAGCGACTGTAAAGTGGATATATTTGTGGTGTTGCATTCTGAGTTCACTTTTGCTTTCAGTTTGGCAAGAGATTTTGATGTAAGATGGAAGATTCGCTGTCGTAGTAATGGCTGATTTGGTCTGTGGATGTATTCATCTTCATGGGTGAACGGGAGGGTGAGGATCGGGTCGGATCCTTCCGGAACCCATCGTTTGAGAACCGGAGGACGTGTGATCGGATGGGTGGACTGGAACACTTCCGATAACGACTTGAAAAAATGCCAGAAGGAAGATCCATCAACCAGCATGTGGTTCATCGAACAACCGATAAAGATTCCATCAACAAGTTCCGTGACTTGAATCGATAGCAACGACTGTTGGTGGCCATCATGACCGATAGCCTTATGATGATCGAAAAACGATTCCAAGATCTGGGGAACATCGGTGGGTGTAAGAAGATGATGAATCGTCAAGTTAACCGAAGAATGTATGAATCTTGCTCCGGGACTGTTGTCCGGGTTGATGAAGATGACGATAGAAGGTGGGTTTGATTGTTTTACGGTGGCTAAACGGCCGGCGAGTGGGTGGAAATGAGTAAGTGTAGCGGAAAGGGAGTCTTTGAGGTGGTCTAAGAAGGTGGTTATGGAGAAATCTTTGTTTTCCGGCAAGGGGTAAAGGAGACCCTTTTGAATGTAATTTATATTCATCATGGCGAGATCCCATGGTGCCAAGTAAGTTGGTTTTGTAGCTTCTTCAGATATGAATTTTGGTTTGATGAAGCAATCTGATATCATTTTGAAATCCATTGAAGAAGAAGAAGAAGATGAAGTATGCCAATATTGGATTTGGATTGGTTGATGCTGTGAGGGATTTTTGGATATGCCAAATGTTGTTTTTGTTAAATTTTAAATCATATCCCTTATTGATTGATTAAAACGATGTGTGCCTGGGGAATATTGACAAAAGTGATCCAACTACCCCATAAACAAACTTTTAAATCATATCTCTTCATTTTTAATATATATATATCTCTCTCTCTCTCTCTTTTTCTTTTTTTTTTTCCTTCTTAAATACCATGTTAAAGAAGTCCATTATTTGGGTTGATGTTTCATGGTGTCTCAATTTATCCTAATAATACAAATGTGTATTAGGTGTTTCTTCTTAAAATATGTTCGAGGTGTTTAGTAAAGAAAGGTGGAAAAATTTGTTATTTAAAAAAAACAAAGAAATTTGATTGCACTGGCGCATAAAGAAGTCCGTCGGCACCTAGATTTAACTGCATGCATATTCTCCAAGGCAAGGCGAATTGTATCACGGTGGGTCACGTGAGGATCCAATCTTTATGCCAGTAAATAAGATCTCAACACCGATTGATTTCTTTAGGATCAAATATGGTAACATGGTCTGAGTGGGTCTCGTTATACTAAAAAAAAGGTGAGAAGAGTTTAGGGTCATTAGTTTTTTTTTTTTTGAGCAGCTAAACAAGTCCTCGAACCCAACAACCCACGCGCTGCGACCACAGACCGCTACCAACCCCCGGAAACATTTAAAGCCGGGCGTTGGTGAGTGCCGAATCGAGGAACCGCCACACCATCTAGAAGGAAACTCACACTGAGAAAACCCCCTAACTCACCCAGAACATATTTTGCTCCAAGCGAGACTCGAACCCAAGACCTTCCATTGCTGGTGGTCAAGCCCAATGATGTTTAGGGTCCATTAGTTCACTTTTAATGGTTGGATTAAAAACGTTAGTTCAATGGTATCCAAGGAACACCACTTTGTATCAACTTTCTCAAAATTTCTTTAAACGTTAGTAACTTTTACTGTATTTAAAAAAAATATTAATATAAAAACGTAAGATGAATGTGGTGTTGATATATAAAAAAGTTAAAAAAATTTACCTTTTGTTCAATTCATTGTGTCTAATCTTCGTCATTATGTATTGTAAGCTCCTTATGCATTCTATCTTAAAATATTATGTCTTAAGTTTCCTCAACTAATATTATTCTTTACTATTGTGTCTAGCTTATGTCTATGCAACTCTTATTGTGTCTTATGTTACTGTATATGTGTTGTGTATTGTGTAATGTGTATTGTTTGTGTATTATATTGCACAAAAAATATACAAAATTGTGTATTGTGCATCGTTTGTGTATTGTATCACACCCTCAATGGGTGTGACATGTCACACCCCCTGCGCTGCGAACGGACACGGTGAGGATTGATGGTTGAATCATGCACAAGTATTGAAAAAAGGACAACCACAATGCATTACTAGGTTTCATAATGTTAAACATTGTTTGATTACAAGCTTTCTAACTGTCTACCAAGACAACTAACTGACCTAAAAATAATGTTTACAAAATAAGAACAGACAAGATAATTAAACAATCAGGAATAATTGAGTTTCTATTCCATCCTAGCTTGTTTCTTGATCTTGTTCTATCTTAACTATGGTCGCCTTAGCTGTCCTTAAAATGTCCTAACCCTGATTACCTGAAACACGTGAAAAGTAACTGTCAACTACAAGTAGTTGGTGAGAACAATGGGTTTAACATTTGTAAATATGAAGCTGCAGAATTAAACAATATGAATAAAACATTGTATAAATATGTCATGGATAATTGTAACACAAACTATCATCAAGTAAGAACAACGTGTGCAAACAGTCAATGACTTTTTACTAAACAAATATAACGACCGGTTTTAACGGTCACGTATATGTAAATAAATAAATGATATTATGTTTAAAAATTGTGTTGTGATAATAATATAATAACATTTGGGTATTATAGTTAACTAGTAACGAACTTGATTAAGTTGGCTAAGTGGGTTAACTAGTTAAAATTCTGAGGGGCTAAACTTGCCAAATAGGCAAAATTGATTTAAAAGAGGGGTAAGGGCTTTGACTTAAGTCAAAGTCCAGAAATTTCATTTATGTGTGTGTTTTACGTGAAGAGAAAGAGGAGAAGAAGAGAAGTTCAAGCCCTAGTTCTTGATCCATGATTATCGTTGACTACATGGTCAAATTTCAAGATTTAAGCCTTTAATCTTAACCCTAAGTGTTATCTAACATCTTGTAAGTGATTCTAATCTCATAAGATGAACAAAGTTAGGGTTTAGTTTAAATCTTGAAACTGGTTGTTTAAATGGGTTAGAAACCATAAGTAGATGGGTGATCAAGTAACTGAACATCTAAATTGATTAGAAATCAATGATTATGAACATGGGTGTTCATGGGAGGTTTTATGATGGCTGAAATTTATTGAAAACCGAGTTAGTAAGTTATGCACATAAGGTGCTTGATGAAATGCTTGAACCAAAAGAGATTATATGCTGAATTGAAAGAAATTGTGTTGCTGCACTGTTATTGTAAAATCTGTATAAAATCATAGAAAAATCATGAGAAAATGAGCCTTATATGGTTGAAAAGCTCTTTGAAAGGGCTACAATCCATATTTTGACATGAAAAGCTGAAAACAAACTTAAGGTGGGTTAAAATGGCAATTACAGCAGCAACATGGAAAAATTCAGCAACCTAAATTGGGAAAATAAAGGTGCAGACCTGATTTTGTAAATTGTGTATAAAATCAACCGTGTATCCGTTTGAGGCGTATTTTATATGTCTGGAAAGGTCTAAGAGTCTACTACAACCCATATTTGAACATGAAGAGCTAAAACATATTGTAGATGTGTCAAAAATGCTGATTACAGCAGCAACTCAGAAAGTTGCTGCACAAAAATGATATTTTCCAAAATGTGATAAAAATAGGAAATTGAGTATGTGTGATGTCGAACATAAATAGATGATACTAGTGGGTTATGTACATCTAAATAAATGTTTTTGAAGTATCTAAGATACTTGTTCATGGGTTTTGATGGGAATGATGGGTTTTGGGCAGAACTCATGTAAGAAAGCGTTGTTGGGTGGATATGGATCATAATCCATGGGTTAAATGTTAATATGCAATAAATTGATGTTAAAATTGATAAAAGTTATGATCTTGGGTGAATCTTGACTAAAATGGGTGATTATGGGTAATCATGGGATGATTAGGATCATAACTATGTGTAATGAACATCAATATTTGATGGAATGCCTAAGGGAGGCATCTAATATGATTAATTGTGATAATTGGCTGAAACTTGCTAGATGTAGTAAGATAGAGTCAATTGTGTGATAAATTGACTTTGAGAAAGTCAAACGGGTCAAGTGGGTTGAACTTGATTGTATGTATGTGTGTGTGTGTTAAGATGATTGCAATGTGTGCATAGGTGATGAAAATAAAGTTCACAGGCAAGGAAAGGAGCTTGCTTTGTAATTAGAGCTTTGGATCAAAGGTAAGTCACCTAATTGATTGAGTCACTTAATATGTTAAATTCACAAGGTGTGTGATTAAGGTAAATTGACTCTAAGTGATGGTTAGTAAATTGAATTTACTATGTGGTTGACCCATTGGGGATATGGGCAACAATACACAATGAGTGTGTAAATCACAATGAGTGTGATGTGAATGTCTTGAGTGATAGGTGTTGAATAGTAATTGTGTTTACTATGTGATTGACCCATTGGATATATGGGCATCTATACACGACGGGCGTGTAAGTCACACGAGTGTGACATTAATGTTTTGGGTGACATGTGCTGCATAGTAATTATGTGGATTAAACACAATGTGTGTGTGTGTGTGTGTGTGTTAAATTAAATCTACAAATAAGTTTACAATAAGATTGTGGTGGCAATTGTATTATCTACTAGTGAGTAGACTAAACTTAATAACCGTGAGGGTTAATATGTGTATGTGATGCAACGAGTGCATAAACATAAATGTAAACCGTAATGTGTGTGGTTAGAGTTTACATTGAGGGTATGAAAGTGTTAGCAGACTATTGACTTATGGTAGTAGCTACCAGTATGTTGACTTTTAAAGTCAAAGTTGTGTGTTTTGTTTAATTATTGTTAGAATTGAAATGTGTGTGTGATTTTTTGATTAGATTGTGTATGTGTATGGGTTGTAAGTCACTTAACTGAAATGAGTTGTGTTTAAAACGTGGCTAAATTCACAATGTGTGTGATTGTGTTAAGTGACTTTACGTGTTAATTAGTAAATTGTGTTTACTATATGATTGACCCATTGGACATATGGGTATTTATACACAATGGTGTGTAAGTCATTTATTTTACTAAACATTACATATATATAGTATAAAGTGTCTACTTGAGTGTTGAATTAAATGATTTACGCATAATTTAGTCATTGGAACTATTTGAATGGGAAAAGCCCATTGGCAAATGTGTATTAAGTTCCAATATAAAGTGTTGTGTATAACTAATATATGCAACATAGTTGCATATCAATAGCCGGATGAGCCGGTGATTGAGTAATTATACCACATGTGTTTTACCTGGTTAAAAGCCAACACAATGAACCAAATATTATTTTAGATTTTCCTATTAATAACTAAAATATAATTATGTATACAAACATACTCATGAAAGTACGTATATGGAACCATTTAAATAGAACAACTAATTGATTTAACATACTAGTTTACTTATAGAATTAAATCACTAATATGTATGTATGTATGTATGTATGTATGTATGTATGTATGTATGTATGTATACGACACACACACCACAATTATACATGTCTACATACAAAATACATGACTACATACATACACATATACACACATACGTTACGAAAGTGTTACATATCGTTAAATGGACTTCGTTTAAGTATGTTACATATGTGTTACCGGAAACGACTGCTAATAACATTTTAAAAAATTCAAAATATGTATCATTTTTGTTAGAAGGCTTATAAATTAAATGTTACATTTTGTTGATATGAAGATATTGCTAGATCTATTGTTTTACTTTTTGTACTATACCATAATCGGTGATTGACAACAAAAAGCTTCATTTATATTATAATATTTCTATCCTTAAGTCATAATGTACCTTCTTTACAAATAAAGCATCTTATTTAGTAAATTACGTTCCTACTCTTGTGTACCTTTTTTACTAGTAAAGCATCTCATTTAACTCAGTTAATATTAACTTCCAATCTGAATCATCCATTTTTAAAATCAAAGGCTCATACGTGAGTTTTCAAGTTTTCAAAACTTGATTTTCATATTATCTCACCATATATATATATATATTAAAAATTTTAAACGAAAGAAAATATATATGGGGTGTAGATACTAAACTAATGATCCAGCCAAGGCCGGCCTATAATGTAAAAAGAAAAGCCATATCTTAGGGCCTCCAAAATCAAGGGGTCCCAAATTTTTGGGATAAACCGACTTTTTATTTGTACCAAATTCTGATTGTAGTAAAATTTCTAGTTGTTTTATATTTGTAATCAATAAGCTTGACAAAATAGGAGGTTTGAGACAGGGTGGGTAACAACTAACATGTCATAATAGGTTCGGGTCAAGATGAGTGTGTATTAAGACGAATTTTAAGCAAAATCGGTTTGAGTCTAAATGAATTCTTTTAAAAAGTTTCAACTTATTTCAACTTAAAATAAGTTGTAGCTAAACAAATAGTATATTTTAATAATTTTAGTAATTTTCTCATCAAACATACTATTGATAATTCTTACCCGTTTTAAATTCATTTTATTAACAAAGTTTTTAAGTTATCTGTAACATCAATGCCGGAAACGTCACCGGAACAGTGATCGTAAACAGTACGTGAACAGTAATCAGGTACAAACTTTATATAATTCAGTGTATTTCATATCCATGTCAAGTTTCAGTATCATTTCATGTTATCAAAACAGTGAATTCATAATCATAATCAGAGAAACAAGTTCAGAACAATGGTTCTTGAGTCAGATAATTATCTGGCAACACAGAACCATCAAGTGATTAATTGTTAGGATTTTATTATGTATAAACGTATGTGAGGCTCTACAGAACAAAACAGCACGGATATCTTTAAGTGAATGCTAAACCGACGGATTTTTCGTATAGGTGACGATCTGTACGAATAAATCTGAAAGTTTAACGTTCTGGATGATATTCAATAATTAGAGAACAATATTGAAAAGTGTAGTTATCGTCGTGTTTGATCGGGTGACGATTCGAACAAATACGCGCGATGACCGCGCGATTCGATTTAAACGTAATTAAATATTTTTGAGAATTAAATAAATAAAAGATAATTAGTTAATTTATTAGGAATCACAACCTGAAATAATTTTCTAAATTTTATTTTAAAACCGGGTCGTTTCGTAACGAAAACGACGAGAAACCGGTATTTCTACGCGAAACCACGCGAAACCGAACGAACCCGGGTAAATTTCCCCCATTTAATATGGCAATTAATGCCACAACAACCCACAACCACCGCTCATAACTCCATTTTCGTTCATCTCAACCCCTCCCCACTCTCTCTCTAAAAACCCACAACTTCTCACTACGATTTCTTGCTTGTTTCTTCACCATTTTGTGTGTTCTTGGTGTCAAAATCACCACCAACACTAGTAGAATACTAAAGTACAGTGGATCTAAGCTTGGATCCATCAAAAACCGAGGTAAAGATCATGTTTTGTTCGAAGTTAGGGTTTTGAAAACCCTAGAAGTCGACCACTCTTCTAGCCGTTTCTAAACCACAAAACTTTAGGAAAACTCCACCACAACACATTAGAAAGGTGTAGGAACACATAGGGTGCTAGGAGATGGTCTTAATCGTCGATTGGGGAGGGCTGAACATATTTGGCCGCAGCTAGTCGAATGGCTTAGCATAGGTAGGCCGAATGGCCAGCCATTCGCCGAATGGCCTTACCCCTTTATTCGATCGGCCTTCACCCTCATTCGAGCCTAGTTCCATTCGACCATTTCTCTTTCGCCGAACCAGAGCCATTCGACCAGCCTCTTTCGGTAACCAAGTGTTCATTCGACCGACCCTCATTCGCTGGAAACCTCATTCGACCATCTACCTATTCGACTCAAGCTCATTCGACCCTAGCTGTGCGCCACACCTCATTCGGCTAAGCCTCAATCGGCTAAGGCTCCTTCGGCCCAACTTTCCATTCGGTCGGCTTAAGTAGCTCAGTTCAAACTCATACGGCTCACGGTGGTTCGATCAAGTTGCTACTTGGGTTAAATATCCTACCGTGTGCATGGATTGGGTGATGAACTTGCATGCATAGGAATCTATGGTGTGTGCATGGGGAGTGGTCACGTATGTCATGCATGGGAAACTTATGATCCTTAACACCAATGTTATTTTAAGAATTATAGAAGTTCAATTATGGGCTACTTCATATGGGGTATGGTCTAAAATGTAATTATGGCAATCACGAATTAGGTTTTCAATAATAAGAGTTTTATACAAATGTATCAACAACTAAATATAAGTTGTGTATTTTACTTGACTTAAACCCACTTTAGAATTCGATGGAAATCAATGGTTTAATCTAAAGGTTATATAACCAATTTAGATCATTCAATTGAATCATGTAGGTCGAATTATTCAAAATTTTGATCAATAATTAATTGGAAACCCAAAATCTAATAATGGGCCCAAGGTCGGCCCAATGGGCTAAACTCAAGCCCATCACGAGTAAACACTTCTCTTCAACTAATTA
Source organism: Mikania micrantha (assembly GCA_009363875.1). Classification (NCBI taxonomy): domain Eukaryota; kingdom Viridiplantae; phylum Streptophyta; class Magnoliopsida; order Asterales; family Asteraceae; genus Mikania; species Mikania micrantha. Next base: position 23,150,931 of record CM018694.1, on the reverse strand, counting down.
TGTTTTAAATTAAGTTAAATGAATTATAAATTATTAAGTTAAATTAATGATGTTTCTAAGTAAATGTTTAACTTAAAAGGATATAATTTGAAAATATGTTTTACTTAAAAAAAAACTATAATTAAAGTGGTATTAAGGTGACTTATTGGGGATCATGTTAGATTAAGTAGATAGAATTATAGAAAACACATTAGTAATCTAGGACACTTAGTTGCACACCGAGACCAAACCCTAGTTACGACGTTTACTATAAATACTTATTGTATGCGAATTCTCTTAAAACAACTCAGGTGTTAAAGATACATAGGCGACAGTCAAAGAGCGCGCATTTTGTGATACTTCATTTGCACATCAACACAGGTGAGTTCATTGCCACTTTTCTAAACATTTTTGTTTTAAAACGCGGGGCTGAGAAGCATGCGTAAACTGTTTTATTTAAACTGTTTAATTAAATGCGTTTAGTTATTATATGTTTTTACATATATATGTTTGTTGATACTCCTAGACTCCTGTCTAGGAAATTATTAAACAGATCAAGTTATCAAATAAATTTAAGTAATCTTATGAGTAATACCTTAAATTTAGACTCTAAATCGACCATTAGTCCATCAAGCTCAAATTCAAGAATCTAAATTCAAAGTGAAATCAAATGAACAAAATCAAGATATCACATTCAAAGGAATCATAACTCAGTGTGAGATCTGAGATCCAAGAATCATAAATCAAATCAATTATCATTGTAAATCATGGAAATTCTAAAGATCAAGATCAAGAGACTCAAGGAATCAGAAATCATAAATGTGTGTGAATCATTGTAATAATGAAATCATTATAATCTAATGAAATCATTAATATTCAAGTCAAGGTGGATGTCAGTTGTATATGGAATCAAGACCACGTGTAACACACATATAAAGTCCCTTCAGGTATAGAAGACTCTTGTAGTCAGGCTATACGGGCAACAACGTGAACTATCAAATGAGATCAATATCAGAGTCAAAATCATGAGAATCAAGAGATCAAGAATCAAAGGATATCCTTAAAGTCCCCGCATGTACAGAAGACCTTTGGGTCAAGCTGTAAGGGCAAAACATTAAAATCCCGTCAGTTCAGGTGTACTCCTTGTGAGTTATGCTTGGCATGGGTCATGTGTGAGAGGTTACAACTTGGACAACCACCAACAACTAAGCCTAACTGATTGAGTAAAATTATACCCAATCATCATGTTTTAGTTGTATTTAAATGTTTTATTTAATTATTAAATTAAATATTTGACATTTTACTATTATCACTGTCTTTTTGGGAAATCATATATCTATGAGGAACTCAAGAAAATCAAAGGCATATCAGATTTCAATATCATGATCTAAATCAGAGGTGTTGGGTAAAAATGCTTAATTATCATTAACAACAGTGTCATATGCATATTAGTATGTGGTGGGATGTTGGCTAGGGCTTGTCCCTTACATATGCCCTATATATAAGCATACCGATGTGGATATTACATGTGGAGTTAATGAGGTTAGGGTCTTTACCGGAAGAGGTTTTCAAATCATTTTCAAATCACTAAACTATATGAACTCACCAACCATGTGTTGACTTGATTTTTGCATGACTTCTCAGGTGACGAACAGGTCAACTAAGGAGTTATTCCTTTTGAACTAGGACTTTCGATAGAAGGCTTAGCATTTTGGACCTGCATATTTTTGAAGACATCATTATACAAACTATTTTGTATATCTTGTGTAAATACAAGATAGAAATTTATGATGTTGATGGTAGATTTACATTGTTAAATTATAAACAATACTGATGTAATTTAACTTTGTAATTCTATTATATTTATCATTTCTCATTTATATCATGTGCAATGTAAACAATCTGATCATCACGATTATCACTCACGATATCGCGCCCCGGGAACCTTCCGCCCGACGGGACAACCGATCCTATCCCGCCGGCTCGGGGTGTGACATTATCCATCTTGACCTACATCGTGATAAGGTGTCACTCATCTCAACCCGTTATATGTTTTGGTGTTACCGATTTAACACAAAATACAATAATTGTTCACTCAAACCAACCAATTTATCTTGCTTTAGGTCAAAATTGTCAGGTCTAATAATTAATATACCCATTTTATCTGTGATTTATATTTTTTGTAGTTTTCTACTTTATGATAATTTATATTTTTTGTGTCTAAAACTTGAAAAGAGCTTTTATTTTAGTTAAAAGAAAGCCCCAAATTTTATCTTCGCTTTGGACCACCAGAAGGCTTGAGACGGCCCTGGATCCAGCAAAGCTAGCCTAGTGGTTAAGGCTTAACCCTTTTTCCTTGAAGATCATGGTTCAAGTCTCACTAGTGACACTTTAGTGATGCCAGGTGAGAGGATAAATCTTGAGCTTAATCTCGGGTTCTGATGGGGGCAAGGGTTTACCTATTCCACAGGGTTTCCACGCATCAGGGGTGTACGGTCTCACGGTCGGCGATCGAGGAATCGATCTTAGTTACCAACCGCTAGGATAAGTGAAGGTAGCACGATGCGTTCAAAACAAATACTAAACTAATGACTCATCAATTCTAGCCAACTCTACCAGCCTCGTCCATTTGTTTGACTTCTTGGTGAAGACAAAAAACTGAACAAAGTCCTTTTTTTATAATTTTTTTTTGAGAATCTTGTGCCAACATAGCCAAAACAAAAACGGGAATTTTGATGAATGTATGCTGATTTTTGGCATCGTTTACTTCTTATATATAAACCCAAATATACAAACCACAAACATATCATATTTCCTTACAAGTCCAATCAATATTCTTTATTCTTCATGTTAATGTTAATGTAATATCTAGAGTTCTAATGGCTTCAGCATTGACCGGTGACGACTTGATGCGGACTATGAGTCGGACCATGAGCCGAAACATGAGTCGAAACATGAGCCGTAGAGGCAGTCTAGCCTCTGGGAGCACAAGGGGCTGGGGCTCAGCTAGTATCCGGGAAGCTTTCATGACACCTGGTCCGGATGTTTTCGAAAAAACCGGGAGAGAAGATGATGAAGAGGAACTCATGTGGGCTGCCATCGAAAGACTCCCGACATATGATCGGTTAAGAAAGGGATTCTTGACCAACATTTTGGATGATGGCAAAGTTGTTCGTGAAGAGATTGATGTTACAAATCTTGGACCTGAAGAGAGGCAAAATTTGATGAAGAAGATGCAGGATGATGATGACAATGAACGCCTTCTTGAAAGGCTTAGAGATCGTGTTGATAGGGTCGGAATCGATATTCCAAGGATTGAAATCAGATATGAGAATTTGTCGATCGAAGGAGATGTGTTCATTGGAAGTAGAGCACTTCCAACATTGTTCAATTCTACTATCAATTCAATCGAGGTAATTAATCATTTTTTTTTATTTTATTTAAAAACTAAACTAAACTAGTTGTAAATGTTAATTTTAATTATATTATATATGCTGTTAAAATTTTTTAACTAAAAACATCTACTTTTTATGCTAAATTTTTACTTTTTATATTGTATTTTTATAAAAAGTAAAAAACAATACTAAATTTCAATACATTATTCTTCATATTTTTAGGTAAAGTCTTCGGCTATTTTATATATAAAAATTTGAATAAATGTTTCATGTTTTGACCCCGCCCAATATCCTCCTTTTGACATCCTCTAATTAATGGCTTCAATTTTAAAGTCTTGTAATTTTTCTTGTGTTTTAAGGATGTTCTTGGTTTCTTGAGGCTATTTCCATCGAAAAAACGGGTTGTCAAGATTCTTCATCAAGTATCTGGGATTGTGGCACCATCAAGGCAAGAAAATCATGTAAATTTTCATCATTCTTAATTATTGATTTGAGTTATAGATTTTGACAAACTCGATCGGTGTTAATTTAGAATGACTCTACTTCTTGGACCTCCGGGCTCAGGGAAGACCACATTGTTGCAAGCACTTGCAGGAAAGCTCGAAAAGGATCTAAGAGTAACAGGTAAGGTAACGTATTGTGGCCACGAAATGAACGAATTCGTCCCACAAAGAACTTGTGCTTATATTAGCCAGAACGATCTACACCATGGTGAATTGACTGTGAGAGAGACTTTGGACTTCTCGGGTCGTTGCTCGGGAGTTGGAACACGATACGAGATGTTAGCGGAGTTGTCGAGACGGGAAAAAGCCCAAGGAATTAAACCAGATCCCGAGCTTGATGCGTTCATGAAGGCTATTGCGATTTCAGGACAAAAATCTAGTTTAGTGACCGAGTATGTTCTTAGGGTATGTTACATTTTTCTGTTAATTACTTTGTATATATTTCAGCACCACTAAATAATAAAAAAAAAAAAAAAAGAAAAATTAGTAACACTTAATTAATTAATTAATTAATTAATTAATTAATTAATTATTGATTGTGTAATATATATAGGTGCTGGGGCTAGACATGTGTGCGGACATAATGGTTGGAGATGATATGAGAAGGGGTATATCTGGAGGCCAGAAAAAACGTGTAACAACAGGCGAAATGCTCGTGGGACCTGCAAAGGTTTTTCTAATGGACGAAATATCAACCGGTCTGGACAGCTCAACAACTTTTCAAATCATCAAATACATGAGACAAATGGTTCACATCATGGACTTAACCATGATAATATCCCTTCTTCAACCCGCACCCGAGACATTTGAGCTGTTTGATGATATAATCCTCCTTTCGGAAGGCCAAGTGGTGTACCAGGGCCCCAGAACAAACGTTCTCGATTTCTTTCAACAAGTGGGCTTCAAATGCCCAGAAAGAAAAGGGGTTGCAGACTTCCTTCAAGAAGTCACCTCAAAGAAAGACCAACAACAATACTGGTTCAACAAAACCACACCCTACCGATACGTATCCGTAGACGATTTTGCTCATTATTTTCAAAACTACCATATCGGTGAGAAGATTTCAGGCGTTCTTCGTGTTCCTTACGACAAATCTAAAGCTCATCCGGCAGCTCTAGTGACCAATAAGTATGGGATATCTAACAAACAACTCTTCATGGCATGCTTATCTAGAGAATGGCTTCTAATGAAGAGAAATGCTTTTGTCTACATTTTTAAAACTACCCAAATAACAATCATGGCATTGTTTACTTTCACCGTCTTCTTTAGAACCACAATGAAGTACGGTGATATAGACGATGGAGGGAAGTACTACGGAGCGTTGTTTTTCAGTCTAATCAACGTTATGTTTAACGGAATGGCAGAGCTTGCGTTGACCATCTTCCGGTTGCCGGTTTTCTACAAACAAAGGGATTCGTTGTTTTATCCAGCTTGGGCTTTTGCTCTTCCTGTTTGGCTTCTGAGACTTCCACTTTCACTTCTGGAATCAGGAATTTGGATTCTACTCACTTATTACACTGTTGGCTTTGCTCCTTCTGTTAGTTGGTATGTTAATATATTGTTCTCCCTAGCTTTTCAATTTTTACTTTCGATCTTTAAGGTTAAAAAATGAACATACATATATGGTTGTAGATTATTTTCATGAATTAATTAATTCTTAGTTGAGCTATTGGTATATGCATTTCTAGGTTGACTTTTTAAGTCAATCATGTTAAATTAAGAATCCAAAAACACCTGTCTTAAAGTTTTTAATTATAAACTTTGATTAGAAAATGCTTTGCGTACATAAAAATTCAGGATTTTTTGTGAATTTGAGGTTTAAATACTAGTGGGTTTGACCTCTAGTGTCAACAAACATTTCTTCTGCTTTGACTTTTTTCCGGTCAACATCACATGTCATTGTACACGTACATTTCAGTTTCTTTCGGCAACTGTTGGCATACTTGGGAATACATCAAATGGCATTAGGTCTATTTCGTTTCATCGCGGCATTAGGAAGAACACAGGTTGTTGCCAACACCCTCGGCACATTCACATTATTGTTGGTTTTTATTCTGGGCGGATTCATCATCGCCAAAGGTTAGTCAATATCCTACTGTACGTAGTTGGGGTTACTTTAATTAGCATGTACTTATTATATGATGTATGCATTTTTTTATTTTTTTTTTATTTTTTTTATATGGTAGATGACCTTCAACCATGGATGAAATGGGCATACTACCTTTCTCCCATGTCATATGGACAAAATGCGATTGTTCTTGTTGAGTTTCTTGATAAAAGATGGAGTGCGGTAATTAATTAATTAAGTTTATGTAGTAAAGATGGTAGCTAATCTAGCTTCTGATTTTGTAATAGTTTAGGTTTTTAATTAGTTAATTACTAGCTTGTTCAATGCAGCCAATTGGTAATGGTACAATGTATCATTATGAATCGACTGTTGGGAAAGAACTTCTAAAGGCTAGAGGAATGTTTACTGAAGGCCATTGGTACTGGATTTGTGTCTTTGCACTCTTTGGATTCTCTCTTGTCTTCAACTTTTGCTTTATGATAGCTCTTACATTCTTGACCCGTAAGTATATATAGTAGCTACAACACCTACCTTAGCTACCTACCTTCTTCATAACTTTGAATATTCTTTAACTCTTTTTTTTTTTTTTTTTTTTTTTTTTTTATAAATTGTAACACAGCCATGGCGGATTCTCGATCTGTCGTAGACGATAATAATGACAAGTTGGCAAAACTGGAAACCAAGTATGAGACCAACAAAAAGGGAATGGTGTTACCATTTAAGCCATTGTCTTTGGCATTTGATCATGTCAACTATTACGTCGATATGCCTGCTGTAAGTATCATTTATTTGTTATATATATATACAAGTTCCATCATTTAATTTGAAGTACAACTTATATGAGTATCTTGTTTTAGGAAATGAAAAGCCAAGGGATGGAGGAGGACCGCTTACAGCTTTTACGCGATGTGAGTGGTGCTTTTCGGCCGGGGATTCTCACAGCATTAGTCGGGGTAAGTGGTGCTGGAAAAACGACATTGATGGATGTGTTGGCTGGAAGGAAAACCGGAGGTTATATCGAAGGAAGTATTAGCATATCTGGTTACCCCAAGAACCAACAGACTTTTGCTCGTGTGAGCGGATATTGTGAACAAAATGACATTCATTCACCTCATGTCACCGTTTACGAGTCTTTATTGTATTCAGCATGGCTTAGATTAGCTTTAGATGTCGATGAAGCAACACGAAAGGTACTTACTGTACATTACCTACACATAAATTAACAAGTGCAAAATCTAAAAAGCTATGTTTAAAGTTATTGACTTGTAATGATACGATTCTGTGCTACACAATTAGATGTTCGTGGAGGAAGTGATGGAACTCGTGGAGTTAAGTCCTATAAGAAATGCACTTGTGGGACTACCAGGAGTTAACGGTTTATCAACCGAACAAAGAAAGAGGGTAACTATAGCTGTAGAGCTTGTGGCTAACCCATCAATCATATTTATGGACGAACCAACCTCCGGTCTAGATGCTAGAGCTGCTGCTATAGTGATGCGAGCGGTAAGGAACACAGTAGATACTGGTCGAACCGTTGTTTGCACCATTCATCAACCGAGTATAGACATCTTTGAAGCTTTTGATGAAGTACGATGTAGCTCCTTCCTTAATTTTTGGATTTTCGTGATTGTTGATCACTTAATTAGGTGTGCTCAAAACTTTGTGTTTTTGCAGTTGTTTTTGATGAAACGGGGAGGACAAACCATTTACGCAGGACCTCTTGGACGATATTCTCATCTTCTTGTTGAATATTTTGAAGTAACACTTGTTGTTGATCATCAGATATATTGTTGTTCAATTCGATCTTAATTAATTAGTATTTTTTTTTTTTTTGTCATATATATATATACACGCATGCAGTCCATTGAGGGAGTTTCGAAGATTAAAGAAGGATATAATCCAGCAACATGGATGCTAGAAGTTAGTTCTAGTGTAGTTGAAGCTCAACTAGGAGTTGATTTTGCTGAAATTTATGCAAATTCTGATCTCTATAGGTATTGTAAAAATCCAAGATTAGCAGAAAAGTATCATAAATTATATGTATATATTTGTAATTTTATATATATATGTAAAAAACTTGTTTCTTAAAGTATCAAATATTATAATGTTGATAAGTTGTTATTTTTTATGGTTGATCGGGTGATTATATTATATAAATATCGATCAGGAGGAACGAGAAGCTCATCAAAGAATTAAAGACACCACCATCAGATTCTCAAGACCTTCACTTTGCTACACAGTATTCACAACCATCTTTTGAGCAGTTCAAAGCCTGTTTCTGGAAACAACACAAGTCATACTGGCGGAATCCTCAGTACAACGTTGTTCGCTTCTTTATGACCACGGTTATTGGTCTTATTTTCGGGATCATTTTTTGGAAAAAAGGAACCAAAATGTAAGTCTTATTTATTTAATTGAAACACAAAAAATAATAATACTATTTCACACTAGAAATTATATAATTAAAACCCATATGAAAAGTTTATAATTAATTAATATGAATACATACTACACAGGTCAAAACAACAAGATTTGTCAAATTTGATGGGAGCGATGTATGCTGCTGTGTTGTTCCTGGGAGGAACAAACACATCAGCAGTTCAATCGGTAGTAGCGATTGAACGAACGGTTTTCTATCGGGAAAAAGCAGCCGGAATGTATTCAGCATTACCATACGCATTTGCTCAAGCTTTAGTGGAAATCATATATGTTGGGATTCAAACTTTTGTTTACAGTCTTCTGCTATATTATATGATTGGATTCGAGTGGCAGTTGGGGAAATTCTTATGGTTCTATTACTTTGTGTTCATGTGCTTCGTTTACTTCACCTTGTATGGAATGATGCTTGTTGCTCTTACTCCGAGTTACCAGATTGCTGCGATTGTCATGTCCTTTTTCCTTAGCTTCTGGAATTTGTTTTCTGGTTTCCTCATCCCAAGAGGGGTAAGCCCATGCCCATGCATAAAATTTAATTAGTTGGATATATATGTTTTAATTCTATTATAATATATCTTTTTAAAATTTACTGCATGCATGTAGCAAATTCCAATATGGTGGAGATGGTATTACTGGGGATCACCGGTGGCTTGGACTATATACGGACTTATAACATCTCAAGTAGGTGACAAATCGACCATGGTTCATGTGCCTAACCATGATCACATGGAGGTTAAGCTTTACTTGAAACAATTCCTTGGATATGAATATGACTTCCTAGGATATGTTGTTGTCGCTCATGTTGGTTGGGTGCTTCTTTTCTTCGCAGTATTCGTATATGGCATCAAGGCATTAAACTTCCAAAGAAGATAGATCAAAATTTATGTATATGTCTATTTGCATTTAAACTTTCATATATATCTTTTTATCAGGATGAATAACGACAAAAATGGTTTTCTTTCATTGTACTTTATGTACATCAATTGGTGTATGCTTATTATCTAAACTTAAATATAAGATCTTTTTTTCTCTTTGTTATGTTGTTTACACGTGTATACACTAGACACTATTTAACTAATTGAATAAGTTACAACAGAATAACCATTTTTATATATATCGTGAGTAAATCTCAGCTTTCACGCTCCTATTTCTATATTGAATTAAAAATACCATAAATTTATTGTTATAATTTGTCTATTTTTTTATAACCTATCATCTCTTGTTTCCTATATGCATCACAATATTCTTTTTATTTTCCAATTATTTGTTCGCCTTCTTTTAACTATGCTATCACTAATTACTATTTAGTGTTTCTATCACCTTGCTACTAAACCCTCTTCCTAACAAAATTTTTTCTCTTTGTATTTACCACCATCAACTACCGCCGCCAACCACTCTTCACCTACCATCGCCGCTCACTTGCCATCGTCCATCACCTACAATCCACCATTCTAGTAGATACAACAACCTAAGATAATAACTATTTGTATATTCTGTCACACCCCGAGCCGGCGGGAACGGATCAACTTTCCCGTCGGGCGGAAGGTTCTCGGGGCGCGATATCGTGCATGATAATCATGATGATCAGATTGTTTACATAGCATCAATATTAAGAATAACTAAAGCACAATATAGCATTAAACTAGGATTACAAAGTTAAATTACAATTGTCAAAGTTTGGTAATTTAACTAAGTAAGCCTATCCAAAAGAATCAAATGTTTTCTATCTTGTAACTGTACAAGATGTCAAAAGTGATTTGCTTCCATAAACAAAACATGTACTTTCCAAAAGTCTACTAGGTCCTCTATCTGGGCATCCTAGCATGAATCCTGAGCCTTAGCTTAAACATGTGCATCACCTGAGAAAGCATGTAAGAAAACAAAGTCAACACAATGGTTGGTGAGTTCATATAGTTTAGTAGTTGTAAAATAACTTTAGCAAACCTTTTCGGTAACAATCTTAACCTCATTAACATCACCTGTATCATCCAACTCGGTATGCTTATGTATAGGGCATACGAAAGGGTCGAGCCTACAACCCGCCCAGACGCCATCCCACCACATACTAAGTCACATAGGACATTGTTGTTAATGATAATTAAGCATTTTACCTACCATCCAATCCCATCGTAGTTTCAACCATCATGTTTAGAAGTTTATGATATGCACCCGATAGTATTTACAAATCCCTTCGGTAACAACCTTAACCTCATTAACATCACATGTAATATCCAGATCGGTATGCTTATATATAGGGCATACGAAAGGGTCGAGCCTACAATCTGCCCAGACGCCATCCCACCACATACTAATCCACATATGACATTGTTGTTAATGATAATTAAGCGTCTTACCTACCATCCAATCCCATCATAGTTTTAAGTATTCTGTTTCATGAGTTTCAACACGCCCAGAGTAGCATTCAAGTATCGTTTTGAGAGTTACCATTATGGACAGCTGAACACCCTAAGGAATTCAGCATCCATCCATAACGGAACTAAGTATGACTTGCGACGTGTTTTGATAGAGGAATCCTCAAGATGACACAAAGTCAGCTAGAAGAAACCAAAATCATTCTAGTCACTCGTCATAACCATGGTTGAATCAAGAAGAACACTGAATGACTAGTATGGCTTGACCACTGTCAAGACGCGTCGGCGAATCAGTCTGTCTTACATGATTCTGACAACGAAGAGCACTGATGACTAGTATGGCTTGACCAATGTCAAGACGTGGCGGCCAATCAGTCTGTCTTACGATGTCCGATAGCTTAAGCATACAAGTTTAGAGAATTCACATATTCTTACTGATGACTAGTATGGGTTGACACACAGGTCAACACGCAGCGGTCAATCAGTATATTGTTTTAAGCATTCCAAACATTTCGTGCATTCGAGCATATTAAGCCTACAAGAGTTTAAAGCATTCCAAGCATTTCGTGCATTCGAGCATATTAAGCCTACAAGAGTTTAAAGCATTCCAAGCATTTCATGCATTCGAGCATATTGAGCATATAAGAGTTTAAAGCATTCCAAGCATTTCATGCATTCGAGCATATTGAGCATACAAGAGTTTTAAGCATCCCAAGCATTACAAGCATTTCGAGCATATCAAGCATTTTAAGCATAAAAGCCTGTCGGAGTTTTAGAATTTGTTTTCTTAGGCATTTAAAAGCATCAAGAGTTTAAGCACTCAAGTATAAGTGTAAAAAGCATTAGCATTTAGAATAATTGTAATAGCATTAGCATCGAGCATTTGAGTATAAATCAATAGCATTTAGAATAAGTGGAATAGCATTAGCATTTAGAATAAGTGTAATAGCATTAGCATCGAGCATTTGAGTATAAAGAATTAGCATTCAGAATATATGTAAAAGCATTATGAATAAGTATAAAAGCGTTTAAGAAACATTAAAGCATTTATTTAAAATGTGTAAACATGCTTCTCAGTCCCGTAGTAAAATAAAATGATTTGAAAAGGGACAAATGAACTCACCTTGTTGTTGATGTGGTTGACTAAGTAAAAACAAAGATGCACGCGCTCGTTGTTGTGTTTGTTGTTGTATTCACGCTCCTGTATTGATTTCACGTTGGTGTATCTTATAAGTGTATGTTGTAATGATTTGTGTGCGTATAAGTGTTAGTGTTAGCACTAAAGTTGGCTAACACGTGTAAGTCTCGGTCATTCTTTGGCCCTGGTTCTATTGTTATAGATCATTAGTATTACTCGTCTTAGTGTTGTGTGTTTGACTTCAACCCATTCTTGAGCCCTTAACACTTTGTCATTTTGCTAATTGATAATTCTGGTATGCCATTTAATATTCACCTCAAAATAGCTTAGGTTTATGGTTTTAATCCCACATAATGTTCTTGTTATATTCCAAGCCACTATTACCCAGTGATTACATAATAAATCAATAAACCTTATAATACCTAATGTATTAAGGTTGTGGGCCGAAAAATCTTGGGCCAATCAAGTGGGCTGTGTGGTGATGTTGGGCCTATGTACGTAAGTGGGCCAAGCAGATTGTGTACCAACTTGGGCCGAGGGATTTGGGCCTAGGCCGGATGGCCAGGTGTTGTTTCCAGCGAACCTAGGACCGAATTTGTCAAGGGTTCGGCCCTGCTCTTGACTAGCGAACCTTAGGGTAGGGTTCGGCCAATGTTTTCATCATGCAGGTTCGTTTCATTATCTAGGTTCGCGGTTAGAAGTTTCTCACCGAAGGGTTCGGGACTTTGTAGGTTCGTCCATGCAGACCAGGTTTGGCTGAAGCTATGTTTTCGTGTATGCGTGGTTCGACTGAGCTACATTCGTGACTCAAGGTTCGTTTATATAAGGTTCGGCCTTGGAACCAGAGGTTCGTCCAGGGTGTTGGTGGTTCGCAGAGGTGGAGGTTCGTGGGTGCTGGTTCGTGAATACTAGGTTCGCAACCATGAAGGTCTAGTAGGTCGAAGGTTCGTCCAGCTCCAATCTCACGAACCTGTTCATTTTCTCTCTTCCTCGAGCTGTTGCAGGGCAGCTTTCCATGGTGGTGTTATGCGATGATGGTGTTTCAAGATCGTGTGGTTCAAGGGGAATGGTGGTTAACAGGCTAGGATAGAGTTCTAATAAAAAGGCTAAAAACCCTAAGTTTCGTGTGATTCAAAGCTTCATACCTCGAATTCAGCTGGACAAACGTTCAGATCGGTTGTACTTCCTTGTAGAGGAGGTTGAGAGCTTCGAGTGGACACCAAGAACGCCCGATTTCGTTGAGAAACGAGTGAGATATCGCGGTTTGAAGAGTGATTATTCTAGAGAGAGAGAGAGGTTCGTGAAAATGGGTTTAGAGAGAGAGAGGGCTGATAGAAATGAAAGAAATGCCTCATTTAAGGCTTTAAATACCCCGAGGGTATTCAGGTTCGTTTTCGTTGCTCGGTTCTCGTTTTCGTCGTGTTTCCGGCACGTTACGCGCTTGTTTTGTAACTAAATTAAAGTGGATTTATTTCTAAATATTTGGAAAGTGGTTATTCCTAGAAAATCTTTTATATTAACTTTTCCTTGAATTTTTTTTATCGTAATTTATTATTTTAAGCGTTTTAATAAAAACAGTTTCTTTTAATTTATTTCCGATGAGTTTTTCTTAAATTTATTATCGTTCGTGTCGTTTTCGTTTCGTCAGAACGCGTCACCATCGCGCGTATTCGTTCGAATCGTCACCCGAACAAACACGGAGTTGGATTCACTTTCTGATTGTTGTTTTCTACTTTTCAGTCATCATTTCAGAACGTTAAACTTTCAGATTTGTTCGTACAGATCGTCACCTATACGAATAATCCATCGGTTTAGCATTCTGCAACGATATCTGTTCTGGTTTTGTTTTGTTTAACCTCGCATACGTTTATACATAATAGCATTAAATCAAGCATCTGTGTGTTAGTTCAGTGTTGTCTGATGTGTTTCTGACTGTTAAACCATAAGGTTTAAGTCAGATTTCAGAACAATAGCATAATAGTTTAGTGTCAATCATCAAATGTTAATAGCGTATAAGTAATTCACGTAGTTTATGCCTGAGTTACTGTGCCAGTTACTGTACCGGTCATTGTTCCGGTAACGTTTCCGGCACTGATGTTACATATTCTATATTGTAAACAAGTCTCTCTCCTCTCTATCCTCCTAAACAGTTGCTGTCCACCATTCACCTACCAACACTGTCCACCGTCTGACCGACGTCGATGTATCGGCCAAATAAGAGTTCGAATGTTTTGTTCCAATCTACCTTAACTAGTAGAGTAAGTAGGGTGTCAAACCACGAATAGTTTATGTGGATGGTGTTAATCACAATTGATTTATTACCTATATTACGTAAAATTAAAATTGTAAACTTAAATTGATAATTTTGATTTGGATTGTAGAAATGTGCGAAACTAAACTTGATTATGAAAACAATTCAAAACTAATTGATTTTTAATTCAAAAGTAAAAACGAATCACACCAGGTTTATGGTTTAGCGACAAATTATGAAACTTGCGCTTTTATTTGTTAGGAAGTTACGTAGACATAACTTGTTTAGAAATCATACGAAAGAATAGTTGAAACTCTGATATCGGATTTTGTGAATTACTCGATTCAAACCAACTAATGATAAAACCTAGATTCCTAATTGCAATTACCAATTAGTATTAATAAATCTAACAACGTCCAATGTTTAACAATACGAAGCCGATATATGATGAACATTTAATGATAATCAACACAAATCAATCAATCAAATACGAAATCAAATATTAAAACATAAATAGATCCAAAGATCTGTCAACGTTTCAATCCAATGACAGGTTAAACACAAATAACCATAATCCTACACTAATTGTTAACCCAAGTATGATTACAAATAGAATAGCCTTGCATCTTCATGAATTTGCCTTCAGATCTTGATTCGAGTTGTGAAATTATGAATCCAGATGTGATTGGGATGGTTGGAGCAGCCTAAAAATCATCTTTTTTGTCCCAAAATCATCTGGAATTTGCTATATATCGAAGCCCTATGTTATGACCTTTAATATGGAAATATCAGCTTAAAAACCCACTTTTTCGCGTTTGGGCGTAGCCTACGATGACCTGCTGTGGTAGCAGCCAGATTTCTGCCAACGTTGAATTTTTTGGCGTACCCTACGCCCGGGCATCTACTACATTTAGTTGGGCACAACCTACGCCGAATATGACTATTTTATCACATCGTCTCGTCAGGAGATTCTGTTCTCATATATTATAGCTTCTGTAACTCTTTTCCTAGCTCTGGATATGCGCAATTTAATTTACGGGCATATCCCGACTGATTCCGATCTGTTAACAACATTTTATCTAGTTAAAGACTCTGGATATATTTTTAACATGTTTTTTCTTGCAAATCACAAATGTATGTCAAAGTACCATTGTTCTATATGAAATGCAGATAAAAACATATCTTTAAACCAAGTAAAACATACGAAAAGCATAACCTCTTCGCATCCTCACATTTATGTTTTTCTTGTCCCAAGAAAAGTTCCTTGCACACAATAATAAATAATTCAACGAAAATGTTTAATTATCTCTTTACTAGTTAATAGTGTAATAGATTTACATCCAAACAATCAATATGAAGTATTTAACATTAAAATCCCTAATCAAGCATGTGACAATTGCGGTTGAGAATCACGTCATTGATGAAGTGAGCACATTTGGTTGTTCTAGAAATCCACGTTGATTTGACATTTGTAATTATTACAGATTGAAAGAATGCGAGAAATGATGGACGTGGGCGAAAACCGTGTGCAAAACGGAGTCCTGGATTGCCCGGAATCGAAAAACGAAGAAAAATTTCTAAGTGTTGAACAATTGGGCTCGTCGCGGTACGCGGAGGTGGGCTTGAGGGTCCTCCGCGGTACGTTATACATGAAAATATCTGAGATCTCCGGAAATCTTCGCGGTACGCGAAGCCCCTATTGGCTTCCCGCCGCGGTACGCGACGGGTGAGGCGGTGGAGAAAGCTGATCTTCTTTATCAGATTTCATGCTGATCAAAATTTTATTATTCTCTCGCACAAACTCGACCCACCAGAAAAAGACTCGACCACTTCACCATCAAATCACCATTCTGAAGCCATCAGAAGCCATAGATCGCACTAGGAATCATTTCTACAAGTTCTTATCGTTGTTTTAACCGCAGATATCCGTCTGATTTGGTAATGATTCATTTTTAACCTTCTAGTTTGATTATAATTGATTAGATCTTGATTTTGAACGTAATGGAATAGTTAGGATTGTTGATTATAGCCTAGATGATGGCTAGGATTGATTATAAACGAAGAACACGATGTTTTAACGGTTAAATCCTTGTTTTGATCTGTTGTAATGCCCGGTTTGCATGAAACCATACCCATGATTATAATGCTTTAACCCATTTGATTATGACAATGTAGGTGATTAGTTGGATTAATCTTTGAAATGCAAGGTTAAATCCAAGTGTTTCAAACTAATCACAATCATTAACATACTCATTAGAATGATTATCTGATGTTTATGATAATAGTCAGATTAGTATGTTAAACATGGTTATTACACCTATTCTGATGCTACATTGTAATATTTCATGATATTTGAGTAATCAATAACAAGGATTGATCATTCCTAAGCCATTAAACCATCTAGAAACTGTTTTAGCATTATAATCAACAACATTAACTATTTAGTTAATCCTGGATTATTCTGATTAATCAAGAGTGTCATCAACCTTGTATTAGGAATCTAATACAATGTAGGTTCCTACATTATCATACATTGTATGATATAATACTAAAGTAACCAATTAAACCTTTAATATCAGTTTGATGACTTCCAAAGCAATGTCTTTGACATTGAACGTTCAGAAAGATCTAATCAGTAAATTAACACTTAAATAACTCATTAAATATAAATAAATGCAGAATCACCTCTCTATTATCAGTGTTGAGATATTCTGCTACATCTATATTATCAGGTGAGTTTTGTACAACCCCTTTTCATTTTAGTGTTTTACAAATATCGGGGAATTTCTGTCAATCAATTTCTGAACATATGATATGTATCACTGTTATCTTTGTGATTTCATGTGATTGCTGAGAACTTGTGGATTTCATGGGATTTTGCCGTTAGTATCTTTATCACAATATCAAAAGACCTCATTTCCGAACTGTATCTAGTGAACCCGTGTGGGGCCGAATAGAAAACATTGATAGTACTATTGGCTGACAACACATTTGCCGGGAGCTTGAAACTCCCCTTGGTGCAAATGTTTTTTTATCTATTTCCAAAACTTCTTAATGTAGTGATAAACATTAAGATAATGAGGCACCAAGATATTTACCGATGGGTAGTATCTTCACAGAACAAGAACATAACAGTCCGAAAGGAACTAGATATGGGTCCCATGGTTATCTTGAACATAACATTTTGTGAACTTATATCACATATCATATTGTGGAACATGAACTGTATGAACTCACCAGCTTTGTGCTGACGTTTCAAACTTAAACCTTTTTGCAGGAAAACAATAATCGCCGGTGAGGACACACTTTTGGAGTACTTGCACCTGAATAATTTAGTTTTGTAATTAAACAAACTTAGTTGTAAGCTGTAATGTAAATTGTAATAACGAACCATGTAATGTAATTATCCTGAGTTAATCTGTGTTCTTGTGATATCGGATCAAGTAAGTCACACCTCACCTCAGATACATCACCACTATGCTTCCGCAACCGTTTCAGTGACATCATGTACAGGTGACGAGAGGTGGGGGTGTGACAGGGTGGTATCAGAGCCACAGGTTATGGAGAATTAGGTTGATTTAGAGACCTAGACTATAACCATAGGCTCGAATAGTAACACAGAAAGCACCGAACATAACAACTGAACAAAACTTGTTTTGAACTAAGCCAGGATAATCAGGTGGTACGAATTCCAGTTATGAGTGGCCAGCATAACTGAAATTTGCAACACGTGTGCGTTCTAGTCTAATTTAATTCAAGCAGAACATTAATAACTATAAAGACGAATAGTTGTCTGGAGATAGGAAAGAACATCATATCATGTCCATGTTTATGTTAAATATCGTTATTTATGTTAGGTTTCCTTTATGAGATGGTGCTCTACCTACAATTAACTAATTCTTCCGCAAGCTTCAAGTTCATTAAGTCCATTTAATGATGGCAACGTTCTAACTCTCTCTTTACTTCTGTTTATCTATTTTATACAGATTTATTTGATATGCTGATAATTTGAATAAAGTTCAAATCCATATAATATGTTGATGTGTTGACAGGCATAATATAGACATCACATATGGTCCACATCTCTAAACCTTAAACCTCTCTATTTATAAGATCATTATTTGTTAATTGATTCTTATGTTTAAGTGTTTAGTAATTGCAGGATTTGTCAAGGATGTTGCAGTGCTGACGACCAAAGTCATAATGCTGAAAGCTAACTTATTGAAGAGTGAGATGCTGAAAAGTTATCAAAAGGATTCTTCAATGCTGACAGCTTAAAGTCTCAGTGCTGACATACAAAGTACACTGCTGATGATGTTATGAATATCCCCAAGGATATTGCAGTGCTGATAAACAAATCTTGTGATGTTGATGACCAAGTGTGATGCTGATGGGATATTTTGCCGTGCTGATGATTACAAGAGCCCAAGTATTCAGTAATGCTGACATTGAACTCTTGAATGCTGACATGAAGAAGTGAACTGCTGATGGTCA
This sequence comes from Mikania micrantha, assembly GCA_009363875.1. NCBI lineage: Eukaryota > Viridiplantae > Streptophyta > Magnoliopsida > Asterales > Asteraceae > Mikania > Mikania micrantha. The sequence goes on along the minus strand of CM018694.1, from coordinate 23,132,295 downwards.
CATTGCAATGCTGACGACTAAATGTTGCAATGCTGACGGCAAACTGTTATGATGCTGATCAAGAATGCCAAGTACAAGAAAGTAAGTTTGCAATGCTGACATGCAAACTTACTAATGCTGATAGCCAAGATTGCTGATGCTGATGAAGAATCTACACTTAGATAGATTTTGTTGTTTATTTGTTTTTGTTGACATCAGTTATGACATGTATAACTGATGTGACATTTGTATTGTTATTTTGGTAGCGCTTATCCGTTAGGGCAGTTATGTAGGTCTGAAATAGGTTTCTATAAATAGGACCTTTATAGTTTCAGTCTGTACGCTTTTGAGAAAACACACACACTCTTACACACTTTTGGAGTACTGTAATTCTCTGAGCAATTTCAGATCTACAAATCAATATAACTGCCTTTAATATTCATCATCTGTTCTTAACTGTTCTTATTAAATATGTCTTGAATATTAATTACTGTGGGTTTTGTTATTTTAGATCATTACTAAACTTAGATTGATTGCCTGTTTCCGCCAAGTAATCAATCGAAATCATAGCTTATTGTTATTATCAGATCCAGATCTGATCCGATCCTGACAATTTAATATTTACTTCATGATACTGATTAGAGATTTTGATTGTACAGTGATGGCCGATCAAGGTGAAAGATATATTTACCAGAGATTCCCCTAGTGAGGCTTCATCTGCAGCCTCTCAGGCAGCCCATGCCGGACTACATACACCCTCATCACCCAGACCCGTTACTCCACCACCACCACCATCACCATTACCACCACCACCAGCATCCCACATCGTACCTAGTCCTCCCCACTCACCACCGGTTCATGTTTCTGCTGAGAGGAGACAGAGCTCCTCTCCACAGAGAGTCCCTGTCTGGGACGGATTACGACGGATGCGGGGACAAGCCCGCAAGACCACGGGGCTACCCCCTAGACATCAGATGGCTCCACGGGATGAGCCACAGACTGTCCATGAGGTGGGAGAATCCTCCCACCAAGCCGAGCTGCGGGCCCAGATGCAGCAGGTCTCTCAAGACCTGCAGGGCCTGAGGCAGGATCTTCACCATCACCAGACTACCTTGGAGGATACTCGCACCACAGTACTGGAGATCCTCACTTCACAGCTGACCCTTCTGGAGCGGGTGAATCTTATGGGTACTGATGCCCAGGCTTGGAGGGCGACCATAGAGGAGCGTCTGAGTAGGACATGGATGCAGGTGTTGGTTGCTGCATTTTGGCAGCAAGTTGCAGTCTGGAAAGAGAGACTGCAAGGCTGGATTTGGATGCTCGGTACACTGAGCACCGAGGCTAGACTCTTATGTTTAGCTATAGTATTGGCTACTGTAGCTATTATACTAGCCTGCTTACCGTATTTCTTACGGTAAGTGTGATCGAGTATCATCCATTTTTGGGACTTGTCATTGTACATACCGTAGATGGATATGTTGTTATCTGTATGGATATTGTAGTAACACTCGTTTGTATCAAAACTTTATAATAGTGCTAATAAACGGTTGTTTTGTGTATTTAATTGTGTAATGGGTTATGTATGTTGTGTGTGACTGGTGTGTTAATATCAAATTCATATGATCAACAACTAGAGACTAAAAACAATTGCAAGTAAGAACCTATCAACTTGAGAACATATCAATGTGTGAACATTTTTGTATGAGAACATATCTATTGCCAGTGTGGCAATGTATCATATCACAGTGAGAACATATCAATGTGAGAACATATCTATTGCTAGTGTGGCAATGTATCATATCATTGTGAGAACAATTCTGTGTGGCAACATTTCAATTGTCTGTGTGACAACATTTCAAAGTCCTGTGTGGCAACATTTCAATTGTCTGTGTGACAACATTTCAAAGTCCTGTGTGACAACATTTCAAAGTCCTGTGTGGCAACGTTTCAAAGTCCTAAGTGATCATATATCAAAAACATGGGTAATAATATATTTATATCACAGTACTGTGAGCTGTGAAATATTTTAACATGTTTTTGAATTAACAGGACTGTGTATAACTACGAACACGTGTGTGATCTGTGTGTATTGAGAACATATCTGAATTATATCAATGTAGTTATACCATTTTCTTAAAAATCACATATCGACATGATTTTTCAATATGTCTGAAAATAGTTGAATTTTGTGATTGAAAGGGGTTATATCTTTAATGTTCTTGAACTGACCTGAGTTTGTCTGTATGTGAGCAGAACTATGGCTCCTAAACGAGGTCGGCCAGCTAAGAAAGCTACCGAGAACGTTACTAATCCCGAGTCGAACGCTATTCCAGTTGTAATCAAAGAAACGAACACTGTTCCACCCGTTGACCCAAACCGGAACACTGTTCCACCGACAGCTTCTAGTGGATCAGTATTGAACGAAGAAATGATAGCACGAATAGTGAAAGAACAGCTATCTGCTGCTGGTATCGTAATGCCACACCAGCAACACAATGCTTCGGGTTTTGGTGGGGACCATGTGGAACAAAATGTTACTGGTGGACGTGTAGAAACTCATCATACCACTGGTACAACTACAACTGCTCCTGATCCACCACGTCAGGGATGTACTTATAAGTATTTTGCTTCCTGCAACCCTCCTACTTTTACAGGCAAAGAAGGAGCGGCTGGTCTGTTACGGTGGATTGGGGAGATGGAAACCAAACTCAAAATCAGCCAGTGTTTGGAGGAGCATAAGGTGTCTTATGCTGCTTGTTCTTTGAAAGACTCTGCTTTAACCTGGTGGAATACCCAGGCTAAGACTTTGGGTTCAGCGACAGTTGACTCGATGGGCTGGAACGATTTCAAAACTCTGATTAGATCAGAGTACTGCCCAATAACTGAAATTCAAAAACTCCAGGAGGAATTATGGAATCACTCAATGATCGGTGCTGATTGCTTAGCTTACACCGGTCGATTTCACGAACTTAATTGCTTACTTCCCGATATGTTTCCTACGGAAGCAGCTTTAATCGAGAAGTACATTAAGGGTTTGATTCCCCAGATTCGGGGAATGGTGACTGCAGCTGAACCTACCACTCTGAAACATGCAATTCTTTTGAACACTAAGCTTACCAATGAGGCGGTAAGGAGTGGTACTCTGTCTTTGAAAACTCCTATGGAGGTGGGCCATAGTGATGTTAGTACCTCTAGTGCGGTGAGAGGTACCAAACGAAAGTGGTTTGCCAAAACCAAGGCGAAAGCTCCAGCTGAGACTAGCCAGAGCAAGCCAACTGTGAAAAACTATGGTGCTGTTATTCCTGAGAGGAAAACGTATACTGGGCAGACGCCCAAATGCAATAAATGTCCATTCCATCACACAGGACCGTGTCCTGTTTGTGCCAACTGTAATCGAGTTGGACATTACACTAAATATTGCAACTTTCCTGCTTAACCACAAAATCAAGCACCACGAAAAACCACTCAAACCAACCGGTCATGCTACAAATGTGGAAGTCCTGACCATCTCATGCGAAACTGTCCAAACAATAACACCAATCCGGGAAATGAAGCTAGAGGGAGAGCTTTTTAGATTGGTGCAACCGAGGCTAGGCATGATGCAAACATTGTCACTGGTACGTTTCTTCTTAATAATCTATACGCATCAGTTCTGTTTGATACAGGGGCAGATAAGAGTTTTATCTCTCCTGAATTTGCATCATTTCTTTCATTGCCTACGGTAGACCTAGAAACTCCTTATGTTATTGAACTTGCTAATGGCAAGTTAATCAAAACTAACAGTGTAATTCAAGGGTGTTCCTTGAATTTGAATGATCATCTTTTTAATATCAATTTACTTCCTATTGAGCTTGGGAGCTTTGATGTCGTTGTTGGCATGGATTGGCTTTCTGATAACCAAGCGGAAGTTGTCTGTCATAATAAGGTGATCCGTATTCCATTACCTAACGGTAATACACTGGTAGTCCAAGGAGAACGAGCTGGTAGAAAACTTGGTATTATATCTTGTATGCGAGCTCAGAAATTCTTAAGGAAAGGTTGTTGTGCTTTCCTGGCACATGTGACTGAGCACAATTCTCCACTTAAACAAATCACAGACATCCCAGTAGTCAAAGATTTTCCTGAAGTATTTCCTGAGGACATATCAGGATTATCCCCAATGAGACAGGTTGAATTTCGTATTGACTTGATCCCAGGTGCAGCACCTGTTGCTAAAGCCCCGTATCGGCTTGCGCCATCAGAAATGCAAGAACTTTCAAGTCAATTACAGGAACTTCTAGACAAAGGTTTTATTAGACCTAGTTTCTCACCCTGGGGAGCACCAATTCTATTTGTGAAAAAGAAGGATGGTTCATTCAGGATGTGTATTGACTATCGGGAACTCAATAAACTGACAATCAAGAACCGTTATCCACTACCTCGTATCGATGATCTGTTTGATCAATTGCAAGGTGCTACATATTTCTCAAAAATAGATTTAAGATCTGGATATCATCAGTTGCATATTCATGATGATGACGTTCCTAAAACTACTTTCAGAACTCGATACGGACATTACGAATTTCTAGTAATGCCGTTTGGTTTAACCAATGCACCAGCAGTTTTCATGGATCTGATGAATCGAGTATGTAGACCTTATCTGGATAAATTTGTGATTGTGTTTATTGATGATATTCTTATTTATTCTCGCAATCAACAAGAACATGCTCAACACTTGAAACTAATCTTAGAACTTTTCGCACATGAGAAATTATATGCCAAATTCTCCAAGTGTGAGTTTTGGTTACGAGAAGTTCAATTTCTTGGGCATGTTGTAAATGAGAACGGTATTCAAGTGGATCCCAGTAAGATTCAAGCAGTGAAGCAATGGGAAACACCACGAACCCCAACTGAAATACGTCAATTCTTGGGGTTGGCAGGTTATTATCGTCGATTCATCAAGAAGTTTTCAAAGATAGCCTTGCCATTGACACAGAAAAATCAACCGTTTATATGGGATTCCCAACAAAACACAAGCTCTGCAATGCACCTATCTTGGCACTACCGGAAGGTACTGATAATTTCACTGTATACTGTGATGCTTCTCGTCAAGGTCTTGGGTGTGTTTGAATGCAGAACGACAAGGTAATCGCTTATGCTTCTCGACAACTGAAAGTACATGAGAAGAACTATACTACTCATGATCTAGAACTTGGTGCAGTGGTGTTTGCACTCAAGATTTGGAGACACTATTTGTACGGAACCAAGTGTATTATATACACTGATCACAAAAGTCTCCAGCACATTCTAGATCAGAAAATGTTGAACATGCGACAAAGGCGGTGGGTTGAACTTCTAAACGACTATGACTGTGAAATTCGTTATCACCCAGGTAAAGCGAATGTCGTAGCCGATGCCTTAAGACGCAAAGAACGAGTCAAACCTTTACGTGTGAAAGCGTTAGGAATGACTATTCAAACTAGTCTAATTCCTCAAATCAAAGAGGCTCAGCAACAAGCCTTACAAACAACGAACTATTCTGCTGAGGGACTGAGGGGATTAGATAAGAAACTAGATACCAAGACTGATGGAGTGTTGTATTTCAAAAGCCGAATTTGGGTTACTTTATTCGGTAACTCTCGAACAATTATCTTGGATGAGGCGCACAAATCTAGGTATTCTATTCATCCAGGTGCAGGTAAAATGTATAAAGATCTTAAAGATTTTTACTGGTGGCCTGGAATGAAGAAACACATAGCTGAATACGTGGATCGATGTTTAACATGTGTCAAAGTTAAGGCTGAGCATCAACGACCTTCTGGGTTATTACAACAACCTGAGATTCCCATGTGGAAATGGGATCAGATCTCTATGGATTTCATCACTAAACTACCCAGAACATCACGTAATCATGATTCTATATGGGTTATCGTTGATCGCCTTACGAAATCTGCGCATTTCTTACCCATCCGTGAAGATTATTCTATGGATCGACTTGCTAAACTCTATGTTAATGAGATTGTATCTCGACAAGGAGTACCAATCTCTATTATTTCTGACAGAGATAGTCGATTTATGTCACGATTTTGGCAAACTCTTCAGAATGCACTGGGCACGCAAATCAATATAAGCACAGCTTATCATCCACAAACCGACGGGCAAACTGAACGAACGAATCAAACTCTTGAAGATATGCTCAGAAGCTGTGTGATTGATTTTGGAGGTAGCTGGGATATTCATCTTCAACTTGTTGAATTCTCATACAATAACAGCTACCATACCAGTATTCAATGCGCTCCATTTGAAGCACTCTATGGACGTAAGTGTAGATCACCTATCTGTTGGTCAGAGGTAGGTGAAAGTCAAATCATAGGCCTAGAATTCATTCAGGAAACAACTGACAAGATCGCACTCATTCAAGAACGAATTAAAGCTGCTCGCGATCGTCAAAAGAGTTATGCTGATAATCGTCGTAGACCGTTAGAATTCCAAATAGGTGATCGAGTAATGTTGAAAGTTTCACCTTGGAAAGGCACTTTTAGATTCGGAAAGAGAGGTAAGCTTTCACCAAGATTTGTAGGACCATTCAAAATTCTTGAACGAATTGGATCAGTAGCCTACAGACTTGAATTACCTCTTGAACTCAGAAACATTCACGATGTCTTCCATATATCAAATCTGAAAAAGTGCCTAATTGATGAATCATTGATCGTACCTCTAGAAGAAATTCTTGTTGATGAAAAACTCCAGTTCAGCGAAGAACCAGTAGAGGTAATGGATCGAGAAATGAAAGTGTTGAAACGTAGTCGCATACCAATTGTTAAAGTGCGATGGAACTCGCAACGTGGACCTGAATATACGTGGGAACGTGAAGATCAAATGAAAGAAAAGTACCCACATCTATTCTCATAAACGATTGTCATTATGTAAGTCTTCACTAAATTTCGGGACGAAATTTCTCTAACAGGGGGAGACTGTGACAATTGCGGTTGAGAATCACGTCATTGATGATGTGAGCACATTTGGTTGTTCTAGAAATCCACGTTGATTTGACATTTGTAATTATTACAAATTGAAGGAATGCGAGAAATGATGAACGTGGGCGAAAACCGTGTGCAAAACGCAGTCCTGGATTGCCCGGAATCGAAAAACGAAGAAAAATTTCTAAGTGTTGAACAATTGGGCTCGTCGCGGTACGCGGAGGTGGGCTTGAGGGTCCTCCACGGTACGCTATGCATGAAAATATCTGAGATCTTCGGAAATCTTCGCGGTATGCGAAGCCCCTATTGGCTTCCCGCCGCGGTACGCGACGGGTGAGGCGGTGGAGAAAGCTGATCTTCTTTATCAGATTTCATGCAGATCAAAATTTTATTATTCTCTCGCACAAACTCGACGCACCAGTCAAAAACTCGACCACTTCAGCATCAAATCACCATTCTGAAGCCATCAGAAGCCATAGATCGCACCAGGAATCATTTCTACAAGTTCTGATCGTTGTTTTAACCGCAGATATCCGTCTGATTTGGTAATGATTCATTTTTAACCTTCTTGTTTGATTATAATTGATTAGATCTTGATTTTGAACGTAATGGAATAGTTAGGATTGTTGATTATTGCCTAGATGATGGCTAGGATTGATTATAAACGAAGAACACGATGTTTTAACGGTTAAATCCTTGTTTTGTTCCGTTGTAATGCTCGGTTTGCATGAAACCATACCCATGATTATAATGGTTTAACCCATTTGATTATGACAATGTAGGTGATTAGTTGGATTAATCTTTGAAATGCAAGGTTAAATCCAAGTGTTTCAAACTAATCACAATCATTAACATACTCATTAGAATGATTATCTGATGTTTATGATAACAGTCAGATTAGTATGTTAAACATGGTTATTACACCTATTCTGATGCTACATTGTAATATTTCATGATATTTGGGTAATCAATAACAAGGATTGATCATTCTTAAGCGATTAAACCATCTAGAAACTGTTTTAGCATTATAATCAACAACATTAACTATTTGGTTAATCCTGGATTATTCTGATTAATCAAGAGTGTCATCAACCTTGTATTAGGAATCTAATACAATGTAGGTTCCTACATTACATACATTGTATGATATAATACTAAAGTAACCAATTAAACCTTTAATATCAGTTTGATGACTTCCAAAGCAATGTCTTTGACATTGAACGTTCAGAAAGATCTAATCAGTAAATTAACACTTAAATAACTCATTAAATATAAATAAATGCAGAATCACCTCTCTATTATCAGTGTTGAGATATTCTGCTACATCTATATTATCAGGTGAGTTTTGTACAACCCCTTTTCATTTTAGTGTTTTACAAATATCGGGGAATTTCTGTCAATCAATTTCTGAACATATGATATGTATCACTGTTATCTTTGTGATTTCATGTGATTGCTGAGAACTTGTGGATTTCATGAGATTTTGCCGTTAGTATCTTTATCACAATATCAAAAGACCTCATTTCCGAACTGTATCTAGTGAACCCGTGTGGGGCCGAATAGAAAACATTGATAGTACTATTGGCTGACAACCCATTTGCCGGGAGCTTGCAACTCCCCTTGGTGCAAATGTTTGTTATCTATTTCAAAAACTTCTTAATGTAGTGATAAACATTAAGATAATGAGGCACCAAGATATTTACCGATGGGTAGTATCTTCACAGAACAAGAACATAACAGTCCGAAAGGAACTAGATACGTGTCCCATGGTTATCTTGAACATAACATTTTGTGAACTTATATCACATATCATATTGTGGAACATGAACTGTATGAACTCACCAGCTTTGTGCTGACGTTTCAAACTTAAACCTTTTTGCAGGAAAACAGTAATCGCCGGTGAGGACACACTTTTGGAGTACTTGCACCTGAATAATTTAGTTTTGTAATTAAACAAACTTAGTTGTAAGCTGTAATGTAAATTGTAATAACGAACCATGTAATGTAATTATCCTGAGTTAATCTGTGTGCTTGTGATATCGGATCAAGTAAGTCACACCTCACCTCAGAGACATCACCACTAAGCTTCCGCAACCGTTTCAGTGACATCATGAACAGGTGACGAGAGGTGGGGGTGTGACAAAGCACACCTAGCTTCTAGCGGTTGACAAGCATGCATTCCTAGATGTTATGCATGTTTTACATGGTTTTACAAAATACTTTTTTAAAAATATATACTCGACATTTTTTTTTATTTTTATTTTTATAAAAATGTGCCAAATAACGTTACAAACATGTAAAAAATTTCAGAAAAAAAAAACGTTTTTTACATGAGTTTTACATGGTTTTCATAGTTTTCACACTAAGAACGGGTTTTCAAATTATCTATATATATGGTTGGGAAAAAAATAAAACCCACTAGTATTTGTTTAACCCGTATAACTTTGCCAAAATCAATCTAAATCTTTGATTTTGTTACGACCATCATTGTAACACATGTAGAACAATTTCTTCTTCTTTGTGTTTGTGTAAATTTATCACCGTTTAAGAGTTAATATCATTGTAAGTTTTGTATCAAAATAGTTACACATATGTAAGTTAAAAACTTACAACAATGTCAACTCTTGAACGGTGATGAATTTACACGTACACGTATAAGAAGCAAGTGTTCTACATGTTTTACAATGATGTTCGAAAAAAAATTATAGATTTGGATTGATCTTGACGAAGTTATGAGTTAAAAAAAAATACTTTGGTTTATGAAATATTTCAAGCCATATATATGTATATATAGGGAAGAGATCAAATAATAACCCACTTGTAGGGTGAAAACTGGAAAACCACGGCCAAGATCAAGACAAATCTTTTGTTTTTTCATTGTCTTTATTATACATATACGAGAATACCTTCTTTTATGTGTTTTTGCTAATTCATCACCATTTGGGGTCTCACGTTAGTGCAGCTGGCTAACAGTAAACAAATATTTATAGTGTAAAGCAAACTTACACTTCTTGTAAATATTAAACGGTGATGAATTTGCCCAAACAAATAAAATAAGATATTCTTGTATATGTATAATAAAAACCATGAAAAAAACAAAAGATTTGGCTTGTTCTTGACCGTGGTTGGCAGGTTTCAACGCTATAAGTGGGTTACCAATGGATCTTTATCCTATACACACACACACACACACATATACACATATATAGGGGAATGTTCAATTGTTAACTTACTTGTAACATTTGTACACTCAGTCATGGTAATCAATAACAATAACAAAACAATGTGCAATCATATTATGTGAATCAATATGAAATTTTATGAACTTGTGTGTATGTTGTAGGAATCAATTTAGTTAGTGGCTAAGTATATACTTATTTATTTATAGTCAGACATGCTAGGCAAGAACTCTATTGTAATATATCGAAATGGTGGTGGGCTGGCGGCTGATAAGGCAGGTAGCCTGGCTCTACGTATACCCTATACATAAACTATGTTCGGTATATTAGGATAGTGTTAGTGCGTAGTGTTATGACGAATAATAGAACAAATAAACCATTAAACAAAATCGTAATGCGTAAGCGAGACTCGGTATCATTATGGGTGACGATCCATAAAGTTATCAATGTCGAAATTATCATTACGAGTAAACGTTAATAAACACATAAAATAACCAAAAACGTATATAATTACGGGTATACACGTAAATATATTCGTTAACGGTTTAAAACAGACGAATATTTCAAAAGTGCGTAAAATATTGGTGGAGGAAATCTAGAGATTCTGTGGGTTGTCACAGGAACCTCAGGAATAGGCTTCACCACTCCTGGAACACTTGAGATCATATCCCTAAGTTTCTGTATCTCCTTAGCCACTTGGGGAGTCAGCCTTGATTCCTGCATAGAACCAAAGTTAGTAGTATCAATTGGAGAATAGTTGAAAGTATTACTAGTGATATGAGTTAGAGAAGAATTTCCCGGGATATTGGTATTATCCCGAGATATCCTTAACCCTGGGGATCCCGAAGGATCCCCGAGACTAGTCTGCATGGGAATGAAGTCTCCAGAATGATTTCCAGGCATCCCTAATGTCCCGAAATCCAGGATCCTTGGAGCCAGCGGAGTAGAAGTTTCGATCTGCTTATTCTTTTCAGCCCTCAAAGTTTCCATTTCCTTAAGAAGCCTTTGATTAATTCTTTGCTGATCCAACATCTGTTACTGAACCTGCTGAAACATACCCAGAATATCATTGTTAGAAACAAGTACAGGAGCAGAAGTAGTCGTCCTTGTCTATGGAACACTTTCTGCTGCAAATGTGGTCTTCTTCCCGGGATTACCTGAATTATCGGACTTCTTAGAGAAAACACGAATCTGCGAGGATACATTAGTAGTAGTAGCAGAAACAATAGGTAATGAAGAAGTTGATCTCGGTTGTGAAGCCATTTTTCACTATATTTCTTCAGAAAATGCCTTTAAACAAGGTTTTTGTTATAAAAAACGCAAGTTTGCCCCACGGTGGGCGCCAAATTGTTTCGGGTAAAAATTAACAAGAGTAATTTTTAGCAAAACCGAATTAGTTTAGTTGGGTTTCGTGTTTTATAATCAAGAAAATGGTTTATAAACAAATTATTAAAAAAGTATCCCTAAGGATCCCTAGGGATATTTTAGAATATAAAATGAAATAAACAGCTTACACACGAGATTTATACGAGGAAAAGCCCTTAATCCCTTAGGATTGCAGGCATAAAAACCTCGAGAGGTGACAATTGTCACTCTGCCTTGTTCTTATTCATTTAATAAAATGAAATTACAAACAAAGAGCACAAATGATCGATCTCTAAGTGTTGCCAAACTCTGAATATCACAAATGTAAGCAAGAAGTAAGCTAAGTGTATACGGTGTGTGTTCTTAGATCGACCATTGCCTCAATTTATACTACAAAAATGATACAACAGTAAAGCATGCAGTTCCACAATTTCCGCTCCACTTCCTGGTCACGCATCAACTTAGTCCACATAACCGTTGGTATCTTCTTCGGTTAGTCCATGTTTTTCTCCACAATCTGGCAAAATAGGAATATTAGTTTCTATTGAGCTGTTGACTCAATTCAAACATTAGCAGCACATGTCGAATTAATAAATAACAATAATTAATATAAAATCATTATTTATTAATTAAGTCATCAGTTCATAGAAATTTATATACGCAAATATTCTTATGTATCCTGAAATATTCTGTATCCTGCGTTATAAGACAAAATTTTACAGGCACAACAGTATCGACGACCTGCAACATTCATCAACTTTAGGCATCGATACTAATAAGTTTGACGGGCCATGAAGGCTGGAAATTCATCGACACTGTTGGTGTCGACATGTCCAAGGATAATGGAGCTGGAATCCGTCGATACTAAGCATTAGGGAGTTCACAATGTCAAGACTAAGATGTTGTCGATACTATTAGTATCGACAACTCCTCCCTTGAAAATTCTAAGTGTTGGTCGATACTATACCTGTCGATACTAGCTCAGCCTCTTCGATATTGGAGTATTCATGTTATCCAAGTGATTCAAACTCAATTACAAGGGTTATAGATCAAAATTGAGATCATGGGATTGGGGTAAACGAGATAGTATCGATGAGGGCTCAATCGGGTTCTCTAAGTATTGGCCGATCCTAATCACCATCAATACTAGTCCCTTGAGCTTTAAGCCATCGATACTAACTCTAATATATACAATAATGATATTGTCAAATTAATTAAAGCAATTTAAACAATAGATTCAAGTGAATAACATCAAAGTTGGAAGCGAAGGATCAAGATAGTATCGATATACACATCAATAGGGTTTTTAAAGTGTTAACTGTTTTGGTGATCCATCGATACTGCCCTTGATTCCTTTTTAACATGTATAACTTATAAAATACATATTTTACTAACCAACACATGATTAAAATAGTAACAATGGATAAAAATAAAGGGGTAAACAAACTAGTGTGGTATAAGAATCATTAGGGTTTTACTAAGTTTCAACAATATTCTAAGTGCTATAATGACATAACAACCATGACTAAATAATTGAACATTGTATGAACAACTAATAATACAAATAACCCTCTTATGGGATTTGTTTGTATTTTGGTCGTTCATAACATGAAAGTTTTGATTAAAAAAATGTTATTTGTTTAACTTGGCTTTCAATTATCATAACAAGTATCATGTAAGGGAAACAAGTAACCAATCCAAACAACATCAATGAATCTTATATATATGTATATGTATGATTACAACTATAGGATTTAATTAGAGGTCTCGTTGCTTAGCCGCTTGTATAGGAACTGAGTCTGCTGCTGTCAGGTGAGAACATAGCCCCTATTTTACCGTTTTACAATTGTTTTGGGGTGGAATATGTGATCCAAGGTTTTCATTATACAATATTATTAATTAAGTTTTATAAAACTCTTTTACCGTAACAGTTCTTGTAAACTATTAAACTTGTAAACTTTGGGTTTTCAAAGGAACATCTTTAGATAAATTTTATATTTAAATAAGGTATTCAACCAAAGTATTCAATCAAGTTATTCAACCATGGTATTCAATCAAGGTGTTCAATCACTGTATTCAACCACTGGATTCAATCATTTAACTTTTGATCAAACATTTTATTGGTACAACCTTCATAACAGGTAGTCATGGTGTTCATCGTTGTAAACAAATTAGTGACATCAAGACACATTCATTCATTCATTCATTCTTGATCATAATCTTTATAACGTTAGTACTGGATGATCACCATAAGGGAAAGCGGGACACATTTGGTTACGCCAAGACTGCAGTTATCATTTTAAATTTGTTTTAGAAGCTAACTGACCGACATCAAAGTACCGATCAAATAAGAGTTAGAATGTGTTTTCCTAGATACCTTAACTAGTAGGGTAAGTAGGGTGTCGAACCAGGAAGAGTTTATGTGGATGGTGTATTTGCTAATTGATTTATAACCTAAGATTACTAAAAACAGAAAATGTAAACCTTAATTGAGAGTTGTTTGAATTAAACTAAATAACCAATTGTAATTATGAAACAACTAAAAGTAAATGATTTGTAGTTCGAATGTGGAAACTAATCACACCCGGGTTTTGGTTTAGCAAAGAATTAAGTTATCTTATGGTTTGATACATTAGAAAGTCACATAGACATGACTTGCTTGCAATGCATATGAATGGACAATTGTAACTCAAAATGATGGTTTTGTGAATTAATTGATGAAAACCAACTAATGATAAACATATATTCTCAATAACAATTACTAATTTGAAAGTAATAATCCAATTAAGATTCAATGTTTGACAATATGAAACTGAAGAAGGATGAATACTTAATTGAACTAATAAATGCAAATCATTCAATCCAATACGAAATCAAACATACAAACGAATATAGATCCTCAAATCCAACAAAGTTTGTATCCAATTACATAAAAAAACAAAAGAATCCCTAACCCTAGCTAACTGTTCAGTCGGGTATGATCATGAGGAGTTTTGCCTTACATCTGCATTCTGGATCGATCTAACATCAATTCGGGAGTCTCCGATGTGTTTGGAGTGGTTAATTGGTGATTCTCCAGGCCTTGGAACTCCCCCAATATGAAGAAAAGTCGTCACAATCGAAGATCCCCCGAAACCCTATGTTTTTGGGCTTAAATAGGTGGCAAAACAGGAAAAAATCGCGTAACCCGCAGTGCCCGGCATATCATACGTTGCCCCCAGCGTATGAGACGCCAGTTGGGTCTGAATGTGGCGTATACCAGCTTAAAAAGTGTCGTATGACAGAGAACTTTGGGCACCCAGCGTATGATATGCTGACCTCGGCGTATCATACGCCAAAGCAGACTTCACATTTGGATTTGTCTCGTCGAGAAACACGGTTTATCATATATTATGGCTTCCGTAACTCCTTTCCTAACTCGAGATATGATCATTTCAATTTCCTAGCTTTTGCTAGCTGATTCTGGTCCGTCTGTTAACATTTCCATCTAGTTAGCGTCTCCGGACATCCTTTTAACATGTTTTACCTGCAATTAACAAACGCATGTCAAAGTACCATTGTTCTATATGAAATGCACATAAAAACATATCTTTAAACCCGTTAAACATACGAAAACCATAACCCTGTCACATCCCCACACTTATCTTTTGCTTGTCCCGAGCAAAGTCCCTTACACACGATAACAAATCTTTCAAAAAAAACGTTTAGACATCACTTTACCAGTTAATAGTGTAAATCCAAAGCCATACCGAATTCCCAAGACTTATAACGTGCAATAGATTTACATCTAAACAAACAATATGACGTATTTAACATGAAAATCTCTAATCAAGGACACCTTGCTTCAAGCGGTTCACATGCATGCGTTCACACCTCTCACAATGACCACTCCACTTGGTTTTGTATCTGGACTAGCAATGATGAACTAGTATTTCTGGACTCTCAATCCACTAATGAGACATCACTATGTAAAGCAATCAAATCTCAACCATTGTGCACAATATTACACACAAATCAGGAGGTCTTTCAGGGTTGTAGTATTGGCTAGGGCTAAGATATGGAAAGAGATGTAAAATGGCTTAAGTGGGTGAATTCCAAATTAAATAAGCTAAAACAAACAAAGTACTACAAATAATCGCTATGGTACATATTGACCCATAGTTGATTACCTTTTTTATTTTTGAACAATACTATTTTTTTTTCTCTTCTTTTTTTTTGTTGTTTCTTTTTTTTAACACTACACAAATTTAACATTCGTCAACTTGGATTCACCAAATGGGTTTAAACTGAGATGGATAAAAAGGCTAATTTTGGCTTATATCATGGGTTTAGCAAATGAATGGGTAATTGGCTCAACTGGGCGACTAAGGGATTTTGTTAAGGGTTGGTAAAACAAATGAAAAAGGCTAACACAATGGTTTATCCTAGTGCCTCTATCACTTTTGTGCACACATTGGCTCACGGTCTTAACATGTATTAGCTATGCAAGTTCTGAAATGAATGCAACATTATGGTAATCACAAATCAAAGAAAATGAGCGCTCAATCCTACATATATTTTACTCTCACTATAGGCTCAAATTTTCACAAAAACGGTGGTAACAGGTTTCATATATAAAGCTTACATGTTTATCCACTATTAAGTTGTTTATCCTTAGTTATGTCTTACTTGCCAAATTATCATACATGCTTGCTAATAAAACTTTATTACGCAACTTAAAGAACTAAGCATAACTAAGGACCTAAACATATACACCGGTTAGAGAAGCCTTCACAATTTCCATTGAAAAATTTTGTTTTTCGCGCACAAAAAGACCTTTTTTGGAACAATTTTGAAAAATTTTCTAAGTTTTCCCCTCATCCCCACACTTAAACCTTACATTGTCCCCAATGTAGTTTTCTACTAAGTACGAGTGTCGAATGAGGGTAATGGGATGATCCACCCGAATCCATATTTCAAACCAACATTAACTCATCAACCAAATTATAACAAAAGTGAGGTAGGAAAAACATGGACCTTATAAGTTATACAAACGTGATTGGCAACCCTTGGATTTTGGTGATTCTCCCTGAGGGACATGATGGATATGTCAACCTGAAGCCAATTGCTCTTCCCCACGCTTGGGTGTTTGAACGGGATAATTAAACCTATGCAAAACAAAAAAAAGTAAAATAAGAAAAATGAGATAGAATCAACAAAACCTAACTCACATTCGTAGGAATCACGGTTGCATTTAGCATATGCAACAAGACTTTTAAACCCCTCGGTAACCTGAGTGGACGAGTGAAGTCTTGTGAGATTTTTTAGTAAACACACCCACAAAGTTCTCCGGTTGCCTCCCGGAAGTGCTAAGTTTAATGTCCTCCGCCTGACATTGCCTAACATGATCTAATGTTTATGGTGGTCGAAAGGTAAATTTGCTTTCCATGGTATCGTTACCAATTCGGTTGTTATCCACCCAACTTGAAGTTTCATATCCTTTGCTTTCCATCTTAACTTCCTTGTCTTCTTATCTCTTCTTCACAAATTCCCTGTTTTCATATG
Source organism: Mikania micrantha (assembly GCA_009363875.1). Classification (NCBI taxonomy): domain Eukaryota; kingdom Viridiplantae; phylum Streptophyta; class Magnoliopsida; order Asterales; family Asteraceae; genus Mikania; species Mikania micrantha. The sequence continues at coordinate 23,115,269 of CM018694.1, read as the reverse complement.
AATACTTAACAAACATGGAAGGTTTCTTTAAGCTGATTGATGCTTTTGGTGACCTTGCCTCTAAGTTGATGTGGTCTTTTGAGCTTTCTACTTGAGGCCTCTCTGGTGATTTCTCTATTTTAACAATTGATCCCTCAACTTTTTGCTCTTCATTCATCACCTTCTTATCATTCTTTACCTGGGACCTATCAAACATGAATTCATTCTCTATGGTGTCACCCTCATTCACATTGTAAATAAGGGGACACTTGTTAGTAGTACCCATGGTTGTAGAAGTCGCTAGGCGCTTGTAACATCAGTGCCGGAAACGTAACCGGAACAGTGATCTGCACAGTAACTTGCATAGTAACTCAGGTACAAACTATGTGTATTATTTGTATGCTATTATCGTGTAATGCTTGACACAAAACTATTATGCAATTCTTTCAGTAACATGATTCAAACTCACGGTTTAACAGCCAGAAACATATCAGACAACGCAAGATTTTCACATGAATGCTTGTTAGGATTCTATTATGCATAAACGTATGCGAGGATGAACAGAACAAAACAACAACGGATGTCTTTACGCGAACACTAAACTGACGGATTATTCGTATAGGTGACGATCTGTACGAATATATCTAAAAGTTTAACGTTCTGGATGATTTCCAATAATTAGAAAACAATATTGAAAAGTGTAGTTATTGTCGTATTCGTACGGGTGACGATTCGAACGAATACGCGCGACAACTATACGATTCGATTTAAACAGTAAATTAAACATTATCTGAAAATTTAAATAAACTGAATATATCTAGTTAATTTACTAGGAATTACCACCTAAATTAATTTAATAAATCTTAGTTTTAAAACCGTAACGTTTCGTTACGAAAACGGAATGAAATCGACGTTTTACGCGAAACCGAGCGAAACCGAACGAGACCAAACACACCCGAGTAATTTAAAGCCATTAAATGGCATTTTATTGCCATAATCCCCATCACCTACCAGCCACCATTACCCCAAAATTGTTTCTTTCTCCCTCTACATTCTCTCTCTAGAATCCCCAACTTCATCTTCAGCACCCTGAAGCAGAACCAAAGGACACAGCCTCCAGCCTGCCACCCTCCTTCGCATGCACCTTCACTCGGCCGAACTATCTTCCTCATTCGCAAGGCCACATTAGCATGAAACATTCGGCCACGTTCATTCGCATGAGCACTTAGTCGGCCTACATAGTTCGGTCGAATGGGTATTATTTGTATAACAAGGCCATGTCCATGCATGCATGGGATGGGGAGGTGACTAGGTGCATGAAATTATATAAGGGATGTATATTAGGGTTTATAAGTACACATAGGTTTTGTGCCTCACTTAAGCCATGGGTTTCAATAATCCATCTTTTCAAACTAAGATAAGATGTAAACATAGATTTTATCTATCAAATGAGACTGAGGTTAAGCAAAGAAATGCAACGACATCAAAAGTTTCAACTATTTTAGCATAAAACATGAGTTACAAAGAATCAAGGAATTTACTAAGTGTTAGTGTTAGTTCATTATTAACACCCAATACTTAGTAAATGCCATACCATATACAACTAAGTTAGATAGTTCCATTGAACTTTCTAAGCTAAGTTGTACTCACGTAGGGTCAAAGAACCAAGAGAAACTAAGATTTAACAATAGACCTAGAGTTAATCAAGTTAGATTAATTAAGTCTAACAAGCTAACTTATGATTTCCTTAAAACAAATTATGGTTTTAATAAATGAAATTGATGATAAACTTCTTTAAATTAAAATTAAATGATTTTAACTTAATAATTTAGCTTTGAATGAATTAATTAAAATGTTTTAATTAAAGACCTTGAATATAACTAACATAAGCCTTACATAACTAAGGTTTATATAGCAACTATTCACGGGATAATGACTATGAATGGGTAATACATTAGACTAGTTAGAGAGAATCCTGGAAAACACTTAGGAATATAAGACACTTAGTTGCACACCGAAAACAACACAGGTGTTGAAGATACTTAAACTACAATTCACGAGCGCGCATTATCTGTTGTGATTTCATTCTTAGCAACACAAGTGAGTTCATTTGTCCCTTTTCAAACTATTTTGTTTTACTTCGGGACTGAGAAGCATGTTTACACATTTTAAATAAATGTTCAAATGTTTCTTAAACGCTATTATACTTATTCAAAATGTTAATGCTTTATAACAACAGAACTCAGAATACAAGAAACAGTTGTACGTATTTATGTGAAAACTTAAATACCGTAAGTACAACAACTCAAGATAAACAATAGTTGGTGGTATTTAGGTGAAAACCTAAGTACAGTTAACACAACAAATCAAAAGAAACAACAGTGTACAAGCAAACAACAAGAACATGTCGGTTGCGATCTGATATCCATAGATGACAGGAATCAGATGGCCGATAACTCAGTACGAAAACAATGTGTAAACAGGAAGTTTTGTTGAGTCCGTCAGTGAGGAAACACAATTCAAAACATAATTGCAGTGTTGTTTCAGAATAACGAACTGACAGTGTGTTTGCGTGAGTGACGATTCACACAAAAATATCTGTGAGTTTAACGTTCTGAAATAATGACTGAAAAGTAGAAAACAAAAATCAGAAAGCAAAACCATCATCGTGTTAGTTCGGGTGACGATTCGAACGAATACGCGCGAAGGTGACGCGATCTGACGAAACAGTTTAAATATTCGTTTTCGATAAAATAATTCAAGAATATTAAATTTAAAAGATTTACTAGGAATAACCACTTTTAAAACTTTAAAACAAAGTTTTTATTTAAAATACGTAAAATGCGCGTAACAATTCGGAAACGCAACGGAGACGAGAAACGAGCAAACAAAACGAAACCGAACACGCACGGGGTATATATACCCTAAATGAACCCATTTTCTTCATTTTTACCTTTCACTCTCTCTCTAAAACTCCCATTTCCGGCTCCTTTCGCTCTCACTAACTTCTCTCTACCATAAATCACTCAAAACTCCACCATTTTACAAGATCTTGGTGCCAGATCGAAGCTACAAACGTCCTCTACATAGAAGTACAACAGATCTACGAAGTTTTCTAGCCAAATTCGAGGTAATGAGGCTTGAATCACACGAAAAAGTAGGGTTTTTGTCACCCTTTGTTCGACACAAACATCTAGCCGGTTAACCACCTTCCTACCTTGAACCACACGACCACGAGAAACCATGTTCGCATAACCTTACCATGTAACAGCCTTAGGATAGGTGGTGCTTGATGAAGATGATGATGATGAAGGTGCAGGGCTCGTGGAAAGCAGGTCAGCTAAACCCATGAGATGGCCGAACCTCCTTTGAAACGAACCCATGGCTGGCGAACCTGCTCTACCAGCCGAACCCTACTGCCAAGAACGTTGGACCTGAGCATCATCATCCACCGAACCTGCACCATCACCGAACCCACGAGGGAGCTAAACGAACCTACATAGCCGCGAACCTTATTGGCTACACCACCCTCGGCCGAACTTGTATTACAGCCGAACCCCCCCACATGAACGAACCCTGATGTTCGCTGATCAATGGCAGGGCCGAACCTTCGACCAACTAAGCTTGAGGTTCGCTGGAGTCGAGCCATGCTTCCCATTTCGATCGGTCTAGACCCACTTGCTCGACCATGAGGATAACCTGATCTATACATTCGTCCCACACCACTGATTGGCCCAAGTGACTGAGTTGGCTAGTGTGACCACTTCAGCCCATCAACCGGCCCATCTACAAACATAGCCCATATAACAACAGTCGGCTCACACAATCCATACGGCCCATCCCATTGTTTCGGCCCAAGAGCTGATTATTCCCTATTACATTCGGTCCATGAGGGTAAATATGGCCACCATACCTTCGATCCATGTTAAGTGTCGGCCCATTTGTACAAAATGTAAATTAAAACATGGAATCAATTTGCTAAGGGTAACGTGTATGGGGTTAGTAACCTAATACTACAAAGGTGATGGATTTGGACTTAAAGAATTTCACAAACTAAAAATATTAAGTTTTACAAGATGGTTACATGGTTATTTACTAACTATGTAGGAAAATATTTCAAACTTAACAAGGATGACATGTGAGATCCTAAATCATAGAATTAAGCTATACATATGGCTTGAGTTGGTTCCTAGAAATCCTATCAATACAAACAACGAACACATAATGACCAAGCCTTGAAATTTCAAGAATGAGTTAAAGTTTAACACACAACACAAAGACACGTAATACTAATGATCTACAACAATAGGACTGGGGCCGAATGAAGACCGAGACTCACAAGTGTTAGCCAACTTTAGGGCTAACACATACACGCACACCCAAACACTACAACTGTTACTTATAAGTACATACAACGTGAAATCAATACAGGATCGTGAAAACAACAACAAAGTACAACAAAGAGCGCGTGCATTCTTGTTTATACTTAGTCAACCACATCCAGAGCAAGGTGAGTTCATACGCCCCTTTTCTAATATTAACTGATTTTAAACTCTCGGGGCTGAGAAACATGCTTAACTTTTATTATTTAAAAGTTTTAGTTTAACATATTGCTTATACTTTGATTTAGATAATATTGCTTGACTTATTATCGTTTATCATTGTATGCATGCTTGTATGATCATGATATAACAGGGACAACTAAGATGAATATGATAATATAACTTCATAACTCATCAACACGATAGAATAACATAGTTGTAAGATTATATCTTACAACACTTAATTATTCTTACAAGAACAAACACTGAGATTATCACAGGTGAACATGATGACAACAACAACAACACACATGAATGATATGAAGATAATATATCTTCTTAATATCATTCAACACCGGAGTTAACTAAGTGTAATAAGACAAGTTCTTATAACACTCTGCTTATAACTCGGTGCATATTACAAGATAACATGAAACAAGTATCATCCACCACCTGAGTCGACTAAGTGTAGTAAGGCTAGTTCTTACCACATCTTAGTGACAACAGGGTGACTATATGGAACAACAAGGAATGATAATCATGATAACATAACTTCATGATAACAACATCATTCACACAACAATTAACATAGTATAATAAGACGAGATCTTATAGAACTTTGTTAACAACAACGAGAAACACACAACATTGAGAACAAACAACATTGATGAACACAATACAGTTGATTACTATTGAATTGTCTGCATTATATCATTTCAATCATGTGCCATGTATTCAAGTTGATCATTGTAACTCTCTTCACAAATCGCTGACCAGTTAGTTTGACGTGACTAAACCGACGATAGCATAGTGGTACCATAGGTTTGACAAACCTCTAGCTTGTAGGGCTAGTATGTTGATCGTACTCATCATTGGCCGGTAACGTATGACCGGTGACAGGGCGACGAACAGTCAGGGTCTGGAAAGCGACACATGGTGATATTAATCTGCAGTTATAATTGTAATTAATCCATCGAGTTTTGTTGACTAGTAGACTGAGGAATTTACTTTCTCTCATGTCCTATTACTAGCAACAGTTTCGATGAGGCCTACAGTAATACAAAGTGGTAGAGGTAAATCGGATGCATTGTAATCTGATTACGTGAGAATTGCAATGGATTCCTTTTAGGTTCTATGTACTTCAAGTTGAGAACAAATATCAATTGGTTAACTAACACTCTTACTTTTAAAAGTGATCAACAGTTAACCTCACAAGTAATAGAATAATAACAAGGAACATATTAAATTAATCTAATTTCCTTAACACATCGAGGGTTTATCAATACTTCGGTTTGATAATTAAACCCCTCTTATTATATTATTCTACATATGATACAATGGGAGATGAACACAACGGACGGGTGATTAACAAACGGGATGAACAGGTGAAATGGAAACAGATATCTATAGTTGTATTGCAAGTAGTGTGGAGTTCTATTAGTTATGTGGTGGGATGTTGGCTGGGGCTTCTTCCCCTACATATGCCCTATATATAAGCATAACTAATAGGATGAGATACTACTTGTTAATATAACTATGGAGAGGCCATTACGTGAACGGGTGAATCAAACAATTTACAAGTAACATGTATGACATTGGGATTGTGTATGTGAACAAATCAAGGTTTTCAATTATCAAACTTATGAACTCACCAACCTAATGTTGACTTTGTTTAAATGCATGTTTTCTCAGGTGACGAACAGGTGTAGTCATCAGACATACAGGGACATAGCTAGTGGACTTTAAGAAGGCCTAGCTACTTTTTGGTGTTGCATACTTTTGAATGACAAAACAGTGAATCATCTTTTGTATATCTTGTACAGTTACAAGATATAAACTCATTGATTCTTTTGATTAGATTTACTTAGTTAAATTATGAGGAAACAATGTAATTTAACTTTGTAATTCTATTTCATTGTCATGTTAGCATTTCTCATTTATTTATCATGTGCTATGTAAACAATCTGATCATTTCGATTATCAAACGATATCGCGTCCCGAGAACTTTCTGCCCGACGGAAAAGTCGATCCAGCCCGCCGGCTCGAGGTGTGACAGATTGGTATCAGAGCAATGGTTATAGAGAAATATAGGTCATATTACTTAAACGGTTTGACCTAGAATATAACCTAAGGACCCTCATGTAGAGATCATACAACATAGGATTCTAATTGCATATGTCTTCTGCGTCTGATCACTGCACTAACCGATTTTCCTTTCGATTATGATCAGAATGCCGCCAAGATGACCACGACCAGCTTTACTGCCACCACCACCACATAGTTCAGCTCCACATTCTTCGACACCGACACCACCTGACTCTCCTGCACAAACACCTCCTCCTCCTCCTCCACCACCGTCTGCTCATGAGTTGGATCCTGCCACCATAGCACTAGCCACAATGCTGACCAGTCAACTGAGGGAGATGATACCTGACATGATGAACCGGATTAACAGCAACAACAGTAACAACATCGTCAACTCATCTGGAGAAGGCAGCGGTAACACTCGACACCATCAGGACTACTCCTACAAGAACTTTGTAGGATGCAAGCCACCGAGTTTCAGTGGCAGTGAGGGTGCCGTCGGATTGATCCAGTGGATCAAGAAGATGGAAACAACTCTTGACATTAGTAGCTGTCCTGATCAGCACAGAGTAAGATATACTGCTGGTTCTGTGACAATTGCGGTTGAAAAATCACGTCATTGATGATGTGAGCACATTTGGTTATTCTAGAAATCCACGTTGGCAATCGTAATTATTACAGGTTGATAGAATGCGAGAATTGATGAACGTGGGTGCAGACCTTGTGCAAAACGGAGTCCTGGATTACCCGGAATCGAAAAACGAAGAAAAATTTCTAAGTATTGAATTTGTGGCCTCGTCGCGGTACGCGAAGGCTAGGACGAGGGTCCTTCGCGGTACGCGATGCTTGAAAATATCTGAATTCCTCCGGAATTCTTCGCGGTACGCGAAGCCCTAATTGGCCTCCCGTCGCGGTACGCGACGGGTGAGGCGATGGAATAATCTGATCTTTTTTATCAGATTTCATGCAAAGTTTATAATTTTAACATCTCTCGAACCTACTTCATATCCAGACGCAAAACCAGTGCTCTAACCCACCAAATCACCATCAAAACACCATTTTGGAGCTGCCAAAGTTCACAGATCGTACCAGAGAGCGTGTTTGCAAGTTCTGATCGTTGTTGTGAAGCCAGATATCCGTCTGATTTGGTAATGATTCATTTTAAACCTTCTAGTTTGATTTTGATTGATTAGATCTTGATTTTGAACGTAATGGTATAGTTAGGATTGTTGATTATTGCCTAGATGATGGCTAGGATTGATTATAAACAAAGAATGCGAAGTTTTAACGGTTAAATCCTTGTTTTGATCCGTTGTAATGCCTGGTTTGCATGAAACCATACCCATGATTATAATGGTTTAACCTATTTGATTATGACAATGTAGGTGATTAGTTGGATTAATCTTTGAAATGCAAAGGTTAAATCCAAGTATTTTAAACTAATCACGATCATTAACATACTCATTAGAACGATTATCTGATGTTTATGATAATAGTCAGATTAGTATGTTAAACATGGTTATTACACCTATTTTGATGCTACATTGTGATATTTCATGATATTTGGGTAATCAATAACAAGGATTGATCATTCCTAAGCCGTTAAACCATCTAGAAAATGTTTTAGCATTATAATCAACAACATTAACTATTTGGTTAATCCGAGACTATTCTGATTAGGAACCTTGTATTAGGAATCTAATGCAATGTAGGTTCCTACATTATCATACATTGTATGATATAATACTAAAGTAACCAATTAAACCTTTAATATCAGTTTGATGACTTCCAAAGCAATGTCTTTGACATTAAACGTTCAGAAAGATCTAATTAGTAAATTAACACTTAAATAACTCATTAAATATAAATAAATGCAGAATCACCTCTATATTATCAGTGTTGAGATATTCTGCTACATCTATATCATCAGGTGAGTTTCGTACAACCCCTTTTCTTTTTACTCTTTTATAAATATCGGGGTAGCGCTGTAAAACGTTTCAGAACTATATGATATGTATCACTGTTATCTGCGTGATTTCATGTGATTGTAAGAACTTGTGGATTTCATGGGATTTTGCCTATAGAACAGAACTTTATCACAGTATCAAAAGACCTCATTTCTGAACTGTATCTAGTGAACCTGTGTGGGGCCGAATAGAAAACATTGATAGTACTATTGGCTGACAACCCATTTGCCGGGAACTTGCAACTCCCCTTGGTGTAAATGTTTGTTATCTATTTTTAAAACTTCTTAACGTAGTGATAAACATTAAGACAATGAGGCACCAAGATATTTACCGACGGGTAGTATCTTCATAGAACAAGAACATAATAGTCCGAAAGGAACTAGATACGGGTCCCATGGTTATCTTGAACATAACATTTTGTGAACTTATATCACATATCATATTATGGAACATGAACTGTATGAACTCACCAGCTTTGTGCTGACGTTTCAAACTTAAACCTTTTTGCAGGTAAACAGTAATCACCGGTGAGGACACACTTTTGGAGTACTTGCACTTGAATAATTTAGTTTTGTAATTAAACAAACTTAGTTGTAAGCTGTAATGTATATTGTAATAACGAACCATGTAATGTAATTTTTCTAAGTTAATATGTGTGCTTGTGATATCGGATCAAGTAAGTCACCCCTCATCTCGGAGACATCACCACTATGCTTCCGCAACCATTTCAGTGGCATCATCAACAGGTGACGAGAGGTGGGGGTGTGACAGGTTCATTCCACAAACGAGCGTTAACTTGGTGGAACGCTCAGTTCAGACTAGAGGCAGGGATGAGGCCCTGTCCATGCCTTGGGATGATTTCAAGGCGATGCTGAGGGCAGAGTTTTGCCCAAGGAATGAACTTAATAAGGTTGAAACTGAGCTGCTCAACCTTGTTATGATCGGTGCTGGGCATCTGGCCTACACCACAAGATTTCACGAATTAGAAACATTGGCACCGGACGTGGTGCCAACACTGGAGAAAAGGATCGAACGGTACGTCGGTGGACTACTGTCTTGTATCCAAGGGCATGTGATATCTGCCCATCCTACTACCTAGGAGATGGTTGTTACTCTGTCAGCGACATTGACAGATGTGACGGTTGCCTCCGGGGCACTCAAGAAAGAAACTGAAGCAAAGGCTGGAACTTCAAGAAGGCCGGACAAGCGCCCGGCCAAAAAACAAAAGGTGGTCTAGAACTTTGCTGCGACCACCCAGACACCGATTATCAACCAACCGCCACCACTACAGATCAAGAGGCCCTACACTAGCACTGCACCATTGTGTAACACCTGCCAGTATCATCATTTACCAAACACCCAGTGCAGACAATGCACTAACTGTGGGAAGTTTGGTCACTGGGCCAACCATTGCAGGAGCACGGGGGCTCCGAACAGAAACAACAATACAGCTACTACTGCTGCTGCTGATCACAGGTCTTGCTACAACTGTGGCGAGCCTGGACATTTTTCTCGGGAGTGTCCCAAGAAGAATCAACAAAGGGCTCCAACAGCAAGAGGTAGAGCCTTTCAGATTGGAGCAGCTGCGGCTCGACAAGACCCGAATGTGGTCACGGGTGCGTTCCTCTTATCTTACTTCTATGCATCCATATTATTTGACACTAGTGCGGATCAGAGTTTTATCTCATCCGATTTTGCTAGCCATCTTGATCATGTTGAGGAATCTTTAGACTCCCCTTATACTATTGAGATAGCAAACGGCAAACAAATCACAGTAGACACAGTACTTAGGAATTGCCCACTAACACTTGGCGATCACACATTTTCCATTGATTTGATACTGATGAAACTGGGCAGTTTCGATATCGTTGTCGGAATGGATTGGCTATCTTTTAACAGAGTTGAGTTCATCTGTTTCGAAAAGCTACTACGTATTCCAGTGGAGAACGATCAGATCTTGGAAATTCATGGAGATCAAGCAGGCCGCAGTGTCAAGATAATATCGTGCATGAAGGCTCGCAAGTATCTCAGGAAACAATGTATCGCATTCCTAGCTCACGTGGTAGAGAAAGACAAGAAAGCAATCAAGATTCAAGATGTATCATTTGTGAAAGACTATGCGGACGTGTTTCCAGATGATTTACCGGGACTGCCACCCGAGAGATTGTTGCAGTTTCGAATTGATTTGATTCCGGGAGCGACTCCTGTAGCTAAGTCTCCTTATAGACTTGCACCATCAGAAATGCAGGAGCTGTCCAATCAATTACAAGAGCTAATCGACAAGGGATTCATCCGACCGAGCTTTTCCCCGTGGGGAGCTCCGGTACTCTTTGTCAAGAAGAAGGATGGATCTTTCAGAATGTGCATAGATTACAGAGAGCTCAACAAACTCACCATCAAGAATCGGTACCCGTTACCGAGGATTGATGATTTGTTTGACCAGTTACAGGGAGCTCAATGCTTCTCAAAGATAAACCTGCCTTCAGGTTATCAACAGCTCCGGATTCAAGAGGAAGACATACCCAAGACGGCATTTCGTACCCGATATGGTCACTACGAATTCATGGTGATGCCATTTGGATTGACGAACGCACCGGCAATGTTCATGGATTTAATGAACCGTGTGTGCAAGCCGTACTTAGATCAGTTCGTTATTGTCTTTATTGATGATATACTGATTTATTCAAAAAACGAGAAAGAACATGAACAACATCTCAGGACAGTCTTGGAACTCCTGAAAGAAGAACGACTTTATGCCAAATTCTCCAAGTGTGAATTTCGGTTAAGAGAAGTTCAGTTCTTGGGTCATGTGATTAACAGTAATGGTATTCATGTGGATCCTGCCAAGATTGAAGCAATCAAGAACTGGGATATGCCCACAACACCGACAGAGATTAGATCATTCCTGGGATTGGCAGGGTATTACAGGAGATTCATTTCGAATTTCTCTAAGATAGCCTTGCTTCTCACCAAACTCACACAAAAGAGTGAACCTTTTGTGTGGACATAGAAACAAGAAGAGGCATTCCAGACATTGAAACAAAGATTGTGCAATGCTCCAATCTTAACACTCCCAGAGGGCAATGATGACTTTGTTGTATACTGTGATGCCTCCCATCATGGACTCGAATGCGTTTTAATACAACGAGACAAAGTCATTGCTTATACCTCACGACAACTGAAGATACACGAGAAGAACTACACAACACATGACTTAGAACTGGAAGCTGTTGTCTTTGCTTTAAAGATTTGGAGACATTTCCTATATGGTACTAAATGCACTATCTTCACAGATCACAAGAGTTTACAGCACATATTTGATCAGAAGGAGCTTAACATGAGACATAGACGTTGGGTTGAGCTCCTGAACGAATACGATTGTGTGATCAAATACCATCCGGGCAAAGCAAATGTTGTTGCAGATGCTTTGAGTCGGAAGGAAAGAGTCAAACCATTGCGCGTTCGAGCCATGGGAATGACTGTGCAAACAAGTCTGAGAGATCAAATCATACAAGCACAACAAGAAACAATGGCAAGGGATAATTTGAAACACGAGCTCGATTGTGGAGCCGAGAACCATTTCCGGACAAAACAAGATGGAGTTATTTACTTTCAGGATCGTGTTTGGATCCCGGCAGTAGAGGAACTTCGAACACTCATACTTGACGAGACACACAAGACACATTACTCTGTTCATCCTGGTGCCGATAAGATGTACCAAGATCTTAGGTCGTTTTATTGGTAGCCAGGGATGAAGAAAGATGTTGCCACTTATGTTGGCAAATGCATCACATGTGCCAAGGTCAAAGCAGAACACCAGAAACCGTCAGGTTTGCTGTAACAACCAGAGATACCACAATGGAAGTGGGAACAAATAGCTATGGATTTTATTACCAAGCTACCCCGCACTTCCAGCGGACACGATTCGATTTGGGTCATCGTTGATCGATTGACAAAGTCAGCACACTTCTTGCCGATCAGAGAGAACTACAAGATGGAAAACCTAGCAAGACTCTATGTTGATGAAATCGTAGTTCGGCACGATGTGCCATTGTCTATTATTTTTGACCGGGACAGTCGATTTACATCGCGGTTCTGGCAATCATTGCAACAATATCTAGGGACAAGTGTCAACTTGAGCATCGCTTATCATCCACAAACGGATGGGCAAAGTGAGCGAACAATTCAAACCCTAGAGGATATGTTGAGAACATCCATCCTAGACTTCGGTGGGAGTTGGGATAAACACTTACCACTCATTGAGTTCTCCTACAACAACAGCTACCACAACAGCATTGGATGTGCTCCGTTCGAAGCACTATATGGTAGAAAATGTCAGTCTCCAATTTGTTGCACCGAAGTGGGAGATAAGATAATTACTGGGCCTGAACTTATTCAGGAGACTACTGATAAGATAGCCTATATACGACAGAGATTACAAGCAACACGTAGCCGCCAAAAGAGTTACGCAGACAAACGGTGAAAGCCTTTGGAATTCGAAGCGGGTGACCGAGTCATGTTGAAGGTGTCCCTATGGAAAGGCGTAGTTCGTTTTGGGGCTAAAGGCAAACTAGCACCAAGGTATGTCGGTCTGTTTGAGATAACTCAACGCATAGGTCCTGTGGCATACAGACTCAAACTCCCTGATGAACTCAGCGGAGTACATGATGTATTTCACGTATCAAACCTCAAGAGATGTCTCGCTGATGAATCATTGATCATACCGTTGGAAGAGATACAAGTTGATGAACAATTACATTTCATCGAGGAACCTGTAGAGATTATGGATCGTGAAGTCAAGAGACTGAAGCTAAGCCGTATGCCTATTGTAAAGGTTCATTGGAACTCCAAGCGCGGACCAGAATTTACCTGGGAGCGTGAGGATCACATGAAGACAAAGTATCCCCACCTGTTCAAGAAGTAGAGCCCGACATTGATGCTTAAATTTCGGGACGAAATTTCTTTAACAAGGGGAAACTGTGACATCCAGTACCTGATCGTCCGGCAAGTCCGTACGGTATGTGTACTTTCACCTTTTACTGTGTGTAAATATAATGCATGAACAGTGTTTGTAACAACAGAACTCATAATACAATAAACAGTTGTACGTATTTATATGAAAACTTAAATACCGTAAGTACAACAACTCAAGATAAACAATAGTTGTTGGTATTTAGGTGAAAACCTAAGTACAGTTAATACAACAAATCAAGAGAAACAACAGTGTACAAGCAAACAACAAGAACATGTCGGTTGCGATCTGATATCCATAGATGACAGGAATCAGATGGCCGATAACTTAGTACGAAAACAATGTGTAAACAGGAAGTTTAGTTGAGTCCGTCAGTGAGGAAACACAATTCAAAACATAATTGCAGTGTTGTTTCAGAATAACGAACTGACAGTGTGTTTGCGTGAGTGACGATTCACACAAACATATCTGTGAGTTTAACGTTCTGAAATAATGACTGAAAAGTAGAAAACAAAAATCAGAAAGCAAAACAATCGTCGTGTTCGTTCGGGTGACGATTCGAACGAATACGCGCGAAGGTGGCGCGATCTGACGAAACAGTTAAAATATTCATTTTCGATAAAATAATTCAAGAATATTAAATTTAAAAGATTTACTAGGAATAACCACTTTTATAACTTAAAAACAAAGTTTTTATTTAAAATATGTAAAATGCGCATAACAATTCGGAAACGCAACGGAGACGAGAAACGAGCAAACAAAACGAAACCAAACACGCACAGGGTATATATACCCTAAATGAACCCATTTTCTTCATTTTTACCTTTCACTCTCTCTCTAAAACTCCCATTTCCGGCTCCTTTCGCTCTCACTAACTTCTCTCTACCATAAATCACTCAAAACTCCACCATTTTACAAGATCTTGGTGCCAGATCGAAGCTACAAACGTCCTCTACATAGAAGTACAACATATCTACGAAGTTGTCTAGCCAAATTCGAGGTAATGAGGCTTGAATCAGACGAAAAAGTAGGGTTTTTGTCACCCTTTGTTCGACCCAAACATCTAGCCGGTTAACCACCTTCCTACCTTGAAACACACGACCACGAGAAACCATGTTCGCATAACCTTACCATGTAACAGCCTTTAGGATAGGTAGTGCTTGATGAAGATGATGATGATGAAGGTGCAGGGCTCGTGGAAAGCAGGTCAGCCGAACCCATGAGATGGCCGAACCTCCATTGAAAGCGAACCTGCACTACCAGCCGAACCCTACTGCCATGAACGTTGGTCCTGAGCATCATCATCCACCGAACCTGCACCATCACCGAACCCACAAGGGAGCTAAACGAACCTACATAGCCGCGAACCTTATTGGCTAGACCACCCTCGGCCTAACCTGTGTTACAGCCGAACCCCCCCACATGAACGAACCCTGAGGTTCGCTGATTAATGGCAGGGCCGAACCTTCGACCAACTAAGCTTGAGGTTCGCTGGAGTCGAGCCATGCTTCCCATTTCGATCGGTCTAGACCCACTTGCTCGACCATGAGGATAACCTGATCTATACATTCGTCCCACACCACTGATTGACCCAAGTGACTGAGTTGGCTAGTGTGACCACTTCAGCCCATCAACTGGCCCATCTACAAACATAGCCCATATAAGAACAGTCGGCCCACACAATCCATACGACCTAGCCCATTGTTTCGGCCCAAGAGCTGATTATGCCACATTACATTCGGCCCATGAGGGTTAATATGGCCACCATACCTTCGGTCCTTGTTAAGTGTCGGCCCATTTGTACAAAATGTAAATTAAAACATGGAATCAATTCGCTAAGTGTAACGTGCATGTGGTTAGTAACCTAATACTACAAAGGTGATGGATTTGGACTTAAAGAATTTCACAAACTCAAAATATTAAGTTTTACAAGATGGTTACATGGTTATTTACTAACAATGTAGCAAAATATTTCAAACTTAACAAGGATGACATGTGAGATCCTAAATCATAGAATTAAGCTATACATATGGCTTGAGTTGGTTCATAGAAATCCTATCAATACAAACAACGAACACATAATGACCAAACCGTGAAATTTCAAGAATGAGTTAAAGTTTAACACACAACACAAAGACACGTAATACTAATGATCTACAACAATAGGACCGGGGCCGAATGAAGACCGAGACTCACAAGTGTTAGCCAACTTTAGGGCTAACACATACACGCACACCCAAACACTACAACTGTTACTTATAAGTACATACAACGTGAAATCAATACAGGATCGTGAAAACAACAACAAAGTACAACAAAGAGCGCGTGCATTCTTGTTTATACTTAGTCAACCACATCCACAGCAAGGTGAGTTCATACGCCCCTTTTCTAATCTTAACTGATTTTAAACTCTCGGGGCTGAGAAACATGCTTAACTTTTATTATTTAAAAATTTAGTTTAACATATTACTTATACTTTGATTTAGATAATATTGCTTGACTTATTATCGTTTATCATTGTATGCATGCTTGTATGATCATGATATAGGGACAACTAAGATGAATATGATAATATAACTTCATAACTCATCAACACGATAGAATAACATAGTTGTAAGATTATATCTTACAACACTTAATTATTCTTACAAGAACAAACACTGAGATTATCACAGGTGAACATGATGACAACAACAACAACACACATGAATGATATGAAGATAATATATCTTCTTAATATCATTCAACACCGGAGTTAACTAAGTGTAATAAGACAAGTTCTTATAACACTCTGCTTATAACTCGGTGCATATTACAAGATAACATGAAACAAGTATCATCCACCACCTGAGTCGACTAAGTGTAGTAAGACTAGTTCTTACCACATCTTGGTGACAACAGGGTGACTATATGGAACAACAAGGAATGATAATCATGATAACATAACTTCATGATAACAACATCATTCACACAACAATTAACATAGTATAATAAGACGAGATCTTATAGAACTTTGTTAACAACAACGAGAAACACACAACATTGAGAACAAACAACATTGATGAACACAATACAGTTGATTACTATTGAATTGTCTGCATTATATCATTTCAATCATGTGC
This sequence comes from Mikania micrantha, assembly GCA_009363875.1. Classification (NCBI taxonomy): domain Eukaryota; kingdom Viridiplantae; phylum Streptophyta; class Magnoliopsida; order Asterales; family Asteraceae; genus Mikania; species Mikania micrantha. Next base: position 23,098,603 of record CM018694.1, on the reverse strand, counting down.
CATGTATTCAAGTTGATCATTGTAAGTCCATTCACAAATCGCTGACCAGTTAGTTTGATGTGACTAAACCGACGATAGCATAGTGGTACCATAGGTTTGACAAACCTCTAGCTTGTAGGGCTAGTATGTTGATCGTACTCATCATTGGTCGGTAACGTATGACCGGTGACAGGGCGACAAACAGTCAGGGTCTGGAAAGCGACACATGGTGATATTAATCTGCAGTTATAATTGTAATTAATCCATCGAGTTTTGTTGACTAGTAGACTGAGTAATTTACTTTCTCTCATGTCCTATTACTAGCAACAGTTTCGATGAGGCCTACAGTAATACAAAGTGGTAGAGGTAAATCGGATGCATTGTAATCTGATTACGTGAGAATTGCAATGGATTCCTTTTAGGCTCTATGTACTTCAAGTTGAGAACAAATATCAATTGGTTAACTAACACTCTTACTTTTAAAAGTGATCAACAGTTAACCCCACAAGTAATAGAATAATAACAAGGAACATATTAAATTAATCTAATTTCCTTAACACATCGAGGGTTTATCAATACTTCGGTTTGATAATTAAACCCCTCTTATTATATTATTCTACATATGATACAATGGGAGATGAACACAACGGACGGATGATTAACAAACGGGATGAACAGGTGAAATAGAAATGGATATCTATAGTTGTATTGCAAGTAGTGTGGAGTTCTATTAGTTATGTGGTGGGATGTTGGCTGGGGCTTCTTCGCCTACATATGCCCTATATATAAGCATAACTAATAGGATGAGATACTACTTGTAAATATAACTATGGAGAGGCCATTGCATGAACGGGTTAATCAAACAATTTACAAGTAACATGTATGACATTGGGATTGTGTATGTGAACAAATCAAGGTTTTCAATTATCAAACTTATGAACTCACCAACCTAGTGTTGACTTTGTTTAAATGCATGTTTTCTCAGGTGACGAACATGTGTAGTCATCAGGCATACAGGGACATAGCTAGTGGACTTTAAGAAGGCCTAGCTACTTTTTGGTGTTGCATACTTTTAAATGACAAAACAGTGAATCATCTTTTGTATATCTTGTACAGTTACAAGATATAAACTAATTGATTCTTTTGATTAGATTTACTTAGTTAAATTATGAGGAAACAATGTAATTTAACTTTGTAATTCTATTTCATTGTCGTGTTAGCATTTCTCATTTATTTATCATGTGCGATGTAAACAATCTGATCATTTCGATTATCAAACGATATCACGCCCTGAGAACTTTCCGCCCGACGGGAAAGTCGATCCAGCCCGCCGGCTCGAGGTGTGACATTTTTACTTGGAAAAAGCCAAAAAAACCAAAAAAAAACAAAAAAAAAATAGGCCTCCTAGGCACCGCCTAGGGCAAAATCGAGAAGGAATCCGGGCGCCTAGTGCCTAGGCGCCGCCTAGGCCGATTTTTACAACCTTGGTAGTACCTATCATAGAACATTTATTTTCAATAACATAAGTGAAAGAGTTTGACAATATATTTAAATTCAACTTACGGTTCCCAAACGTCATGTTGACCAAACTATCTTGGCAATTGATTTGTGCATTTGTTGTTGCCAAGAATGGTCTTCCAAGTATGACAGTAACTTGCTCCTTCTCCTCAATTGGTGCATAGTCAAGCACCAAGAAATCCTCAGGGCAATAGAATTCCCCAATCTTAACAGCGAATCCAATCAACATACCCCGAGGTCGTTTACGTGTCATATCTGCTAACACCACAGTGGTGTCGACCGACTGTAAAGGACCAATGTCGCACCCCGCAGGTAGGGGCAAGATGAAAGATTGGTAAAATACTTTAATAAGTAGGACTAAGATAACTTCATCATCAACTAGTACAAAATAGTCTTAACAATTGTCTTAAAACCAAAAGTGGGCATGAACAACCCAATATCATAATGTTTGTAATCATAATAAAACAGATGAAGTTTAAATCTAGTTCCTAGGCAGCAGAAATAATAAAACACGTCTCTAAGATAGACTCCAAAGTGTTTGGCACCAAAAGATTCCCGTCTACCTTTCCTTCTTAGTTTAACGTCCTGAAATGCATGCTTAAAAGAGTTTGGGTCAGCATAAAGCTGGTGAGCTCGAGCAGTTAAAAACATTTAATAAGTAAACAGTTTGTATTCTTTGTAATAAACAAAGATAACAATATTTCGTTTGTTTGTTCGTTCGTGTACAATGTTCAAGTCGCACAGCCAATACTGCACCACCCATATGATCTCGCAACAAGACCATATGTCAGCGTTCCGTCCCAGCGTAGTTCATTTCCTATTAATGAACTAATAAAAATAGTTTGTAATTATGCCACAACGATTTGCCAATCTCAGTGGGGAGACCACTGCGTGAGAGGGTTTCTCAGATAGCGCTACCCATAATACTAATGGCCCTAACTAGGGTTAATGGTGTGCTCTAAAGAAGGGACAACAATATGGGAAGTAACAAGTCTCAAACATTAGTACACATAAAAAATTTTAGTAGCATGTATTTCATCCTAAAACATAATAAAGAAGGGAAAGGTTTGCACAAAAACTCACCGAGGTTACGGTTTGCAAACCGTGTTGTGAGTTGAGTGTTCCACATGCTTGCCTTTACTGGATAGGTGTATAACTATGTTTAAAAGTGTTGCTAAGATTAGACTTAGTTGCTAGCATCATTGTGCTCTATGCATAGTGCCATACTTTACTCAGGCCCAGTTTAAATGTTTTGTAAGTTATAACGTTTATGTAATATCTTGGGATTTATGTAATTAGATTCTTATATTGGATTAATCACAATACTTGTATAACTTAGAATAGTTATCCATTAAGCTTTAAATCATTTTTACGTGTATAGTGTTATTGGGCCTACTGAGCCCGTTAAACCGTTTAAGATTCAACAATACGTTTATAAACACTAGTTTGCCTAAATAAATATTTATTTATTTATTTAAATAGACTATTAAGTATGATATTTTTCTGATTAGAAATACATCGGTTTACTTAATGGGCTCATTGGGCCGGTAAAGTCAATAATACGTTTTTATTCATTTTAATAAATAGTTTAAGCCCATAAGTTTTATAAAAATGTTTATAGTATAGATACACAATATTTTAAATATAATATTCTGATCAAAAATATCCTTAGGTTATATTTATATAAAAACTCATTTTTACGCATTTCGCGTGTCGGTTACGTACGTAGTTTTGCGTTCAAAGAATCTTTTGTATTCCATAGCATTCCAAATATTTTTATAACATTATTTTATATATTTTTATTTTTATATAATCTGTAATAATTCAAAAATAAGTTATAGTTCAAGACTATGTCATTTAACAATTTAAAGACGTCAGTTTCGTAGCTAGTTTTGCATAAAATACGTCGTTAGTCATTTTAATCACCATAACTCATCAAAATATGATATAATACATTATTTATCATAAATAAACTTATAAAATTTACAGAATTTAAATATGCACAAAAATAAACCGTTTTAGTAGTTTTTAACACGTCGGTTCGGTAATACAACGGTTTTAAGCTTAAACCCTGTTAGGGATGTCTTATAAAACATCTTTAAATTATTTTTAACATAATTTAAGGTGTTTTTAATTTCTAGAACGTTTGGGGTCATTCATGTATGATTTATATCGGTTTTGAGATTTTAACGTGTTATGTCGGTTTTTAACGTACAAGACGTTGCATGCATTGTGTTATTATTTAGTTTCAGATCCTTTTACACATTTTGAGTTATATCGCATTGTTTTATATATCATAAATTTTTATGTGCTAGTATAAGTGTTAGATGCAAACTATGTGTGTAAAACATACTAAACTAGTTAGGATGATACCCATTTTCGGTGTTTCTTTGTCTTGATCGTTGCTCAACCGAACTTATGTGTGGGGCTTCTGTCTCCAGAAGGTTAGAGGTTGTAGATATAGTTAAGAATAATAGATATGGTTTAGAAACCATTAGAGGTGCATAGATGATGGTGGTTGTGGTGAAAACCATGTTTTTGTACATGCAACCTTGTTGCATGTAAGGGTTTTGACTAGAGGTTCAAGACCACGAAATTTGTAAAAGATTTGGTGTTCAAAACATGCCTTAGGTCGTGGTTTTCCATATGCATAGATGTGAATATCAAAAAGGTAAGTTTTGTACTTAAAACACCCATTTCGATTGCATGCATCAAGTTGCATGCATGTGTTTTGGTTATGGCGTCAAACCCTTGACCAAAGATATTGCATGATGTCATATATGGACAAGTAAGATTTCTTGGGGATTTTGGTAGATTTTAAATATATTTCATGATGTCATATATGGACAAGTGTCTTGGCATGCATCCACTTGTGGTCATTTATAGGTAAATACGGGTATAAACTAGGTATTATGGTGGTTAAATCCCGTACTCGGTAATTTTATTTATACGCGATTTTTAATCTAAAATTATTAAAATATTAAATCTAACTAAATAATTAAATTTTTGTTAATAATATTGACTTAAGATAATATTCGGTTCACTGTGTCAGCTTTATCCGGGTAAGACACAGATATAATCTGTTGTCTGGAGTTTTACCGGTTAACTCCAAAATTTACAGTTTTTCTTGTTAACTCAGTGTTTGTATGCGAATATAAATTTATTTACGAATATGTTTGTGTATTTTAATTTATTATTCTTTGTACGTTTTTATATGGGTTTTTAATTATTCCTCGTGTCTTGATTAATAAAGTTTAAATTTGTTGTGAAGGAGTTTCGATATATAAAATTTAGTTAAATTGTATTCGAAAAATATCGATTTCAAATTATAAAGGTTTTTAGGCCGAGTAAAGTTGATCTAGCTTAATGTCTAATGTAGGATCGTAACTTGTTCGTGTCTTGGTTAAAACCCAATGTGCGTAGTAACGCGTTTTGTTATTTGATCCACATAATATTTATTGAACTCCTAACTTGGCATGTAACTTAATGAAATATTCTACATGAATAAATAAAATAAGAGAAGTTCAAATTGGACCGGAATTTTCGAGGTTGTTACAACCAAATTCATACTGGTCATATAAGCTCCCAAGTAAAATACTGACACTAGCTCCATAATCCAAAAGTGCCTTGCTAACTTTTAGTTTCCCAATCTGGATTGGAATGAGGGGTACTCCAACATCTCAGTCTTCTTCTAACTCACTTTCCTTTGCATCTTGTCATGTGCTCACTGCACTGATGTGCACATTGCTTGTATTCTTTGATATGGATGCTTGATGTTGTGGGTTGACTTTTGTATCACTTGGTAGTTTACCTTTATCTCATGTTTCAAGTTGCTCGCCCAATTGTCCCAATTGCTTAGCATGTGATTCACTAGTCTTCTGTTGCAACTCCTGCTTTTGTACAACTCTAGTTAACATCAATCTTAATTCATTGATTTGATTTGCAATGTCTTCCATTGAGATGTTGTTCCCTTGTTGATTTCCCTGGAATTGATTCTGACTTCCTTGATTTTGTTGGAAGTTTCTTGATGCTCTTTGTTGATACCCACCTTGACCACTACCTTGTCCACCTTGGTTGTAGTTTCATCTTTGGTAGTTTCCTTGATTGTAATTCTGTTGATGATTCTGATAAGTGGATCCTTCACTCCCACCTTGTTGATTGCTATGATGAAATTCGGATTCAACTGGTTATATGAGTTACCATATCTGAAATTAGGGTGATTTCGCAAACCCGGGTGGTAAGTATTTGAATTCATATCATTCTGTCTCTTGTCATTCTGAAATGAGCCTTGTACTTGGTTCACCTCCTCATTCCTGCCCATGTTCATCATGCAATCCGGCTCCAAGTGACCTATATCACCACAAAAATTGCAAACATCAAAAACATTAGCAACATTAGATCCATTCTTACCTGAATTTCTGTTGAAATTTGCTATTTGTCTCTCCAAAGCCTCGAATCTCTCCTTTGTCACATATTCTCCTCCCGGTTTTCCAATGACATGTTTGGCCTTCCTACTTGCTGAAGCTTGAGTTTTTGATCCCTTGCTTAACCTCTCCAGCAACTCCCAATCATCATCTTCTGAGTTTGTCAAGAAAGTTCCATTGCTGCTAGAACTTACAAACTTCAGATCTTCTGGTGTTAAGCCATCATAGAAAGCTTTTATCAGTTCCCACTTAGGAATTTGGTGATGTGGTCAAAATCTCAGCAACTCCTTGAATCGAGTGAATGCTTCATGTAGCAATTCACCCGATTGTTGTTGGAAGGTTCGGATGGCATTCTGGGCTTCACTCGTCTTACTCATGGGGTAATACTTATCCAAGAATAGTTGATGCATCTCCTCCCATGTGTAAATACTAACAGAGGGTAGTGTGTGAAACCACTGTTTAGCCCTTTCCTTCAAGGAGAATTGGAAAAAGGTTGAGTTTAACTTCGTCCAGTGTAAATCCTTGGCCACCAATGGTGCTGCATATTGCACCAAATTCAGATAGATGGACATAATGTTCTTCAGTTTTTGTCCCTCTAAAGTTAGGAATGATCGCCAAATAATGTGGCCTTATCTCAAAGGATCTTCCTCTCAGCTGTGGAGGTACAATAGGCGAGGGGTTTTGAGTCACCGTCGGCCTGAAATGACTATCAACTCCTTGAACGGGAGCCCTATGATGCCATCCTTGACCGGGGTTGTTGTAGTTGTTGTAACCCCATCGTCCATTGTAATTATTCATAGGTGGTTGCCTATTCCACCCTCCCGGTCCATTCCATCCACCTTGCCCATGATTGTTATAATTTTGATGATTTGGTGGGCCTTGTGGTTGCCAATTGTCATCATCATAATCCCCATGGGGTGGGTAATTATTGTTGGCTTCCTCTTCATTCAGATCATTAATCCAAGTCCCATGTTCTCCCGAGTTACTTCCACCACCTGAGATGTGCTCCTCCTCATGAAAGTTGTTCCCATGATTTGCTCCTTGATTTGGGTTATTTAACAATGGGTTCTGTGCCATCCTAAGGTTAGGCATAGCATAAGGAGGTACATTTGGTGGAGGGTTGTTTTGGTTGAAGGGATTTGGTGGGATGTTATTTGGATTTTGATTTGATGGGGGAATGTGAATAAATTGATTGAGTGGTGGAATCGGTGGTGATGGTGGTGGGTTTTGGTCATTTTGATCAGCCATAGAAACTGACTGATTTGAGCTCTCTCCGATTTGATTTGTGTTCCTTGACCCCGGAGTAACTATCCTATCCAACCTTCGTAGTGCCCGATTTATCCTTGCGGTTTTCTCGATCTATTGATCAAATGCCAATGGGATTTGTTGGTAGGCCCAGCCGATAGAAAGTTCCTTAAGATTGACAGAATAAAACCTAAATTCAGGATTCTTGTGGATTTAAGACTTGGAAAATTCGGGAAATCTGAAACTGGGTAATAGTGAATAAAGGAACCTCTGTAAACTAACAACCTAGAATTTTTAAAATTTAAACCTGGCACATACGTTCTCTTTTTATGAAAATAAATCCGAGGTTTATGGCGCCCGCTAAATAAAAGAAATTCCACAATCCACTAAGTGAGCTGAGCCTGTGCAAATAAAAGAAAGAGAGAATAAGAGCTAAAAAGCAGTTGTCATACCCCGGCTCGCAACCGAGTGAAACAGTGTTGTAATACGCTCAAGTGAGGTAAAAACAAAAGAAATTGAGAGAATAAAAAGGCAAAATGCTCACACCTTCATCTGTCTTCATCATTAGATTAAATTTTAATTATCTCTAGGTAGTTTGCATACAAAGGTGGGTTTAAGTCATTAGATTTAAACCTGTGCCTTGAAAGCTTTTGCTCGGGATTAGGATAACTCGTTTTAACCAAGGGATGGGATCCATAAGATGAATGATTGAATTTGAACATAAATAGGCATGATTAGAGAACTTGAAATTGGTGTTTGGGTTTAGATTGGACCATTATACCAACAATCACGATTGATTCACAAGGATTTAGGATTGTTAAATCTTTTGCCAATAAAAACCAAGTCCCAGATCTATGATTCCATTTTGTAAGTTTTTTCGAGGACGAAAAAGGTTTAAGTGTGGGTATTTTGGATGTGTTAGTTTAACACATCCATTTTTGTACATAATCGAGTCTGTTTTCGTAAGTTTTGTATATATATCGAGTTGTTTTTAGTTTCTTTTTACATTATATTGTTTTTGTGCAGGAATGTGTCCCAGAGAAGCGGAAACGAGGGAAAACGGGCATCAGAATCAAGTGAAGTTGATTGAGCGAAGAAAACGAAGAAAAAAACCCTAGGGTGTACGCCCACGCCTCTGCTTGGTCCTAGGCGGTGCGCCTGGGAAAATTCTCTCACTCCACTGAATCCGCGCACCGCCTAATCAGGAAGACCGGCCGCAGGCGATGCGCCTGACAAGCTCAGCCGCCCGACTCTTTTGTCTCGCGCGCACTGCCTAGCCACACGCAGCCCCGCTAGGCGATGTGCCCCAAACCATTTTTAGCTCCAAAACCCTAATTTCATGCCTTCTATAAATGGGACGCTTCCAGATCGATTTTAGGGCATTCTTCTGCGTATTTGGAACCCTAATCAAGCCTGGGAGCTGCTGGAGCTTAACCATGGAGTTGAAGGCCTAATTAGAGCTTGTTGGAGTGAAGAAGGAAGAGCTTTTTGAGTATTTTTTTATCTTTTCATGTTCTTAGCTTAAAGCAGTAGTTTATCATGTATTTAAACATTATTCAGATATGTTTTGGTACAGTTTTCATGTTGGTTGGCTAGATCTAGGGTTATATCTAGGTTTGGGATGATAAAGTTGTGAACTTTGTTGATTTTGGACATGATTTATGTTTATGGATGATATATGCATTGTTATCAGCTGTAAAGTTTTGATCTTTGATGGTTTTTGCATGTGATGAATGATGATGCTTGATGAATGTTGGATCCATGTGTATCTAGGAAGGTCTTTCCACACATAGATGCACGTTAGGCCTACTACTTGGTGTTTTAGGTTAGTTTATGGGTTGTTGATCACATTCCATAGGATTAGACATCATTAAGTATTGTTATTCACATGTGTGACCTAACCTAGAAATCCAGGAGGTGATAGGTTAGATGGTTGGTCTCTTTCACTTAGGATATTTGAGATAAACGACCCGGGAGGGCGTTGTCTTAGATTTACTTAGTGTTGGTGTCAATCCATGTCAAAGTTGTCACCTTTATAGCTCTCTAGTGTCTTAGGATACAAACGGGTGGAGAAATCCGGGAGGTGATTCATCCGTTGGAGTGCAATTGCATATCGGGAAAATCCGGAAGGTGACCCGGTAGACTAGTGCATACATTACAGTCTTAGGATGACCATTGGAGTTGCCTGGTATCTGATCTGGGTCCCATTATGTTATCCATAGTCTGTTCCTTAAGATCGTAGTCTTCATCCTTTGTAAGTCAGTCCAAGTCAGCACGTGTCACACTTTTGATTCCCTGCCTAGATATACCAGTTTTCCTCACTGCAGTCAGATTTCATTCACAGTCCCGGCTTTAGTTGCTGTTTTAGAGTCTAGTTAGTAGTTTAGTTGTTTAGTCAGTCTCAATCTTATTAGATTTTCAGAGTTGCACCACCCCCAGTCCTTTTTAACTTTATTTTGTCCACAGTCTAGGTTAGTTTGTTCAACTAGTGTCCATTGGTTCGATATCCGGACTTCCACCAGCTATTCTGTCACCGATAGGTACACTTGCCTTCATAGCGGTCTAGTTTAGGATTTTCGATTATTACTAGGTGTTTAGGTCAAGTCTAGGTCTAGGATTAGTTATTGTGTCTTTAGCTTAGGTTAGACAGCTTTAATTTAGTCTTGTTATTAGGTACTGACCGCTGCACATCAATTTTTTGGCGCCGTTGCCAGGGATACTAGGCACTAGCAAAGATTAGTTAGATTGTGGCATTTACTTGCTTATTTTCCTATTTTCTTCCCCCCCCCCCCCACAGCTTAATTTTCCTTTTTAGGGCTAGTTTTATTTTCTTCTTGCCTTTACTTGTTATTTGTTATTTGTGCTTTTGATTAGGTTTTCTGTGCATATCTGAGTCTTACTTGCTTGTTTGATTAGGGTGTCGGTAGTTGTATGCCTCACACCCGTTCGCAGGGAGCACCGGAGTTCGAGCTTACTTCACCAGAGCAGATTTTGCTTGCCCGTCAGCAGGTAAGTTTTCATGAGCTAGCCAGTCATGGAGTTGTTGGAGCCCGATCTGCCATCACACGCCCGGGAATCAACAACAACAACTGGCAGATCCCTTCACATGTCATGTCTACGATCGCGGACTCGACACAGTTCCATCGCCTTGACGACGAGGACGCCCCCGGCCATCTTTCTCTCTTTGTGCGTATCTGTGACACTTTTCGCATCAATGGCGTTTTGGAGGAGGCCGTCTACCTTCGTTTGTTTCTGTTCACACTCGCGGGCTGAGCCGCGACCTGGTTGAATCTACTTCCCAAGGACTCGATCACCACTTAGGCTTCTCTTCAGACCAAGTTTCTAAAGAAGTATTATCCTCCTTCTAAATCTGCTAGACTGAGAGATCAGGTCCATTCGTTCCAGATGGATGATGATGATGAGCCATATTACCTGGCGTGGGAGAGGTTTAACTCCCTTCTGAGTAGATGCCCCCAGCATGGCCTGTCCGATTGGGCCTTTGTTGAGAAGTTCTATAACGGACTGACCTTGGAGACGAAGAGGAGGTTTAATACAGCTGTTGGGGGACATATCATGGATAAGAAGGAGCCCGAAGAGTGTGAGGCTATGTTTGAGGATTTCTCCATAGCGGAGTATAAGGATCCGTCCTATGTGAGGAGAGTTGCGCCAGCTGTTAAATCCACTGTTGCACCGCCTATCCCAACTCGAGGGATGCATCATGTTACACCCGACACGAGCACTGCTGCAGCCTTAGAGGCACTGGCTAAGGATATTAAGGAGTTGAAGATGGCAGCTGCTCAATGCGAGATATGTCGGGGTGGACATAGTATTGTTGAGTGCCCGATTACCGATCAGGAATTGAGGCCATCAATTCTGGATGGAACAGGTCCTTCAATCCCAACCCTAATTGGAATCAGAATTCGAATTGGCGAGGCCAGAAACAATGACAGCACCAGGGTCAGCATCAGCATCAGCACTCGAACTGGCGGGGAAACCACAGCAACTCCTACGAGAAGCCACCGACGCGCCAGATCCCGATCACTGAGAGAGACGCGCCCGAGAGTTCAGGCAACAGAGATCGAGACATGAAGCTGGAGGACATGATGGCGCAGCAGATGAAGATGCTTCAGCAGATCATGGATAAAGACAAGCTGCGTGACCAGATGATCGAGGAGCACGACACGCTATTGAGGAATCAACAGGCTGGATTTTTGGATCTCCAGCGGTCGGTGGGAGAGTTGGCGAAGAGGTTCGATGAGAGACCGGGAGAGTCGTTTAGGGCGAACACTGATCCTAACCCGAGGGGTCATGTGAAGGCAGTGACCACACGGTCATTCCTGACGATAATGAGCCGGTGGATGAAGAGATTGAGTTGGAGACTCCTGCAGGGGTGCCATTGAGACTAGACCCAGCAAGTAACGCACCGAGCAGTGAGTGTTCAGTTGAAAGGTTGAAGAGGGAGAAGTTAGAGGAGAAGAAGAAGGGTAAGAGAGTGGCTGAGGAGCCTGAGATTGATTTGACTAAGCTTCCATACCCTGCACGCGCACTACCGATGAAGCGTGATCAGGAGTATGGACATTTTTTGGAGATATTTAAGCAGCTTAAGATCAATCTCCCGTTTGTAGAGGCCCTCCAGCATATGCCCAAATATGCTAAATTCTTGAAAGACCTTCTGTCTAACAAGAAGAAATTGGAGACACTCTCTACCGTTACTTTGGGAGCTAGGTGCTCAGCGTTGGTTCAGAACAAACTGCCAGAGAAGCTTGAGGATCCATGGATTTTCACTATTCCCTGTCTGTTTGGCGGTTCTTCTGTGAACCATGCATTGGCTGATCTAGGTGCTAGCATCAATTTGATGCCATACTCCATTTATAAGCAGCTAGATCTGGGAGAGCCGGCACCTACACTCATGAGTCTGGCATTGGCTGATCGGTCAGTCAAGTATCCTCGGGGGATTTTTGAGAATGTCCTGGTGAAGGTGGACAAGTTTGTCTTCCCTGTGGATTTTGTTATACTTGACATGTAGGCTGAGGAGCGAGTTCCCCTCATCATGGGACGACGCTTCCTTCGCACAGCGAAGGCGATGATTGATGTCTACGAGGGGAAGATCTCATTGCGTGTTGGAGAGGATACCGTGACCTTCGATGTGGTAAAGTCCATGTAGAAATTCAGTGGTCAGGACGATCAGGTCTACTTTCTGGATGCATTTTTCCCTACTATGGATCGTTGCCTGGACTACATCAGTGGAGTTGATCTGTTGGGAGATCAGGACTTAGGTGACGGTGATGAGAGAGTTGAGGATGTGGGCGATGATGTCCATGCTGCTGCTATTGAGGCTTATCTTGATTACATCCCAAGCAGTTTAGCAGTGGAGCCTCCTGTATACCCCACAGTTTTTGAGGTTGAGAGTTCTGAGCCGGCTGAAAAGCCATCTGTTGAGGCTCCCCCATCATTAGAGCTAAAGGAGTTGCCACCTCACCTTGAGTATGCATTCCTTGATGGGGACTCTGATCTACCTGTCATTATTTCAGCAGCTTTGACAGATGTAGAGAAGAGCAGACTTATTAGTGTGCTGAGGGAACACAAGCAGGCAATAGCATGGAAGCTGATGGACATTAAGGTATTCACCCTTCTTTCTATACACATCGCATACTGCTTGAGGAGGATTTCAAGCCAGTGGTTCAGCCACAGAGACGGCTTAATCCTAGCATGGGTGAGGTGGTGAAGAAGGAGGTCCTGAGTTTGTTAGATGGTGGGCTCATATACCCCATTTCTGATTCTTCGTGGGTGAGCCCAGTACATGTGGTCCCTAAGAAGGGCGGTATGACTGTGGTGGTGAACGAGAAGAAGGAGATAGTTCCCACCCATACAGTCACCGGATGGAGGGTGTGCATAGATTATCGAAAGTTGAATGACGCCACCCGGAAGGACCACTTCCCCCTCCCGTTTATTGATCAGATGCTGGAGCTTTTTCGGGACAGCAGTTTTACTGTTTCCTTGACGGTTTCTCTGGTTATTTCCAGATCCTGATTGTACCAGAGGATCAGGAGAAAACCACTTTTACATACCCGTACGGTACTTTTGCATACCGCCGTATGCCATTTGGGTTATGTAACGCTCCAGCCACTTTTCATAGATGAATGGTTGCCATCTTCCAGAACATGATCGAGACTTCTATGGAGGTATTTATGGATGATTTTTCTGTGTTTGGAAGTTCTTTCGATCAGTGTTTGACCAATCTGGAGAAGATGCTCAGGAGATGCGTTGAGACGAATCTTATGCTTAACTGGGAGAAATGCCATTTCATGGTCACCGAGGGGATTTTTCTTGGCCATAAGATATCCCGTGACGGCATCCAGGTCGATAAAGCAAAGATCGAGACGATCAGCAAACTCCCTCCTCCCACGAGTGTTAAAGTTGTTCGTAGCTTTTTAGGTCATGCGGGATTCTACAGATGCTTCATTAAGGATCCTTCTAAGATCACCCGACCTATCACTCGTTTGCTTGAGAAGGATGTGGAGTTTGTGTTTGATGATGAGTGTCTGAGAGCCTTTGAGTATCTGAAGGAAAGGCTGGTGAGCGCCCCGATTCTGATAGCCCCCGACTGGAGCCAGCCGTTCGAGCTCATGTGCGACGCGAGTGATTTTGCGGTAGGGGTTGTCCTGGGGCAGAGGGTGGATAAGCATTTCCACCCTATTTACTATGCGAGTAAGACCTTAGATGCCGCCCGGGAGAATTATACGACTACCGAGAAGGAGTTGTTGGCGGTAGTCTACGCATTTGATAAATTTAGGTCTTATCTCGTCCTCTCAAAGACTGTTGTCTATACCGATCATGCAGCTCTGCATTACCTTTTTGCTAAAAAGGACGCGAAGCCAAGACTGATCAGGTGGATCCTCCTTCTGTCCGAGTTTGACATCGAGATCAAGGACAAAAAGGGGAACGTAGCCGCCGACCATTTGTCGCGACTTGAGGATCCGGAGAGGGAGTTCATTCGCGAGGGCGCGATGAGGGATAGGTTTCCCCAGGAGACGCTGATGAGCGTAGGGATAGGTGAGATCTGCCGCACGGATAGGCTGGATGAGGGATTACCGTGGTTTTCAGACATTGCCAACTATTTGGCCAACAGTTTCCTTCTTAAGGGTTTGACATCCCAGCAGCGCAAGAAATTCTTTGCCGACACAAGGCATTACATTTGGGATGCGCCTTACCTCTTCCGTGTGTGCGCTGATCAGGTTTTTAGGAGGTGTGTGAGCAGGGAGGAAGGATTAGAGATCCTTAGGCACTGTCATGAGGGGCTTACCGGTGGGCATCACGGACCTTCTTCCACAGCGAAGAAGGTATTTGATTCCGGTTTTTATTGGCCCACCATTTTTAAAGATGCTCATGAGTTGGTTAGGAAGTGCGATTCCTGTCAGAGGACAGGAAACACCTCATCTAGGAATGAGATGCCCCAGCATCCTATTCAGGTTGTTAAGATTTTTGATGTCTGGGGCATTGATTTCATGGGACCTTTCCCAGCCTCTCAGGGGAACAGGTACATACTCTTCGCGATTGACTATGTTTCTAAGTGGGTGGAGGCACAGGCGCTCCCCACTAATGGCGCGCGAGTTGTGGTGAGATTTATGAAGCACTTGTTTTGCAGGTTCGGGACCCCGAAAGCGTTGATCAGTGACCGTGGCATGCACTTTTGTAATGCCCAGATGGACAAAGTGCTAGCCAAGTACAGGGTCACCCACCGACTGTCGACCGCATATCACCCGCAGACCAGCAGTCAGGTGAAAAATGCGAATCGGGGAGTGACGAGAATTCTGGAGAGGACTGTCGGCCACACTAGGAAGGATTGGGCCGACAAACTAGATGACGCCTTGTGGGCTTTTAGGACCGCGTTTAAGAATCCGATTGGGACGACTCCCTACCGCATGGTCTATGGTAAAGCCTGTCATCTACCGGTAGAGCTTGAGCACAATGCCTTTTGGGCTTTGAAAGCTGTGAATTTGGACTTGTCATAGGCCGCCAAGCACCGGTTCCTCCAGATGCACGAGTTGGATGAGCTACGCGACGAGGCGTACGCTCGGTCGTGGAGTTATAAGGAGCGCACCAAGGCGTTGCCCGACAGGAGATTGAAGAACGTGAAGGAGTTCGCGAAGGGCGATCGAGTCCTGGTTTATGACTCGAGACTGAGGCTATTCCCAAGAAAGCTAAAGTCTTTGTGGAGAGGCCCGTTTGTTGTTCGCGAGGTGTTCCCACATGGGGCGGTGGAGTTGAAATCGGGTGACCACACGTGAAAGGTCAATGGGCACCGTTTGAAGCCCTACATTGGAGGCCCGATTCCATCTGATGAGGAGGTTGTTCTCCTCGAATCCTGTGCAGGATAGGGATTCGGGCTTCGGCCCAACTTGTATATAGTGTACATAGTTTTAGTTTAGTATATCAGGTTTTGTGCGATTAGTGATGCATTTATGCTTACACGACTATATCGAATTCAAGTGTGGGTATGTCATCAAGTACGTTCGATATTCCCATTTCGGACAGTTGATTACAACTCATTGCTTAGAATTCGATTACATTATACGTCGCTAGTTACTTAACTCGATTTTCCGTTATTTCTTTTAGGATAATTTTAGTTCTAAATTTTGTTAGGGTTTAGTTGCTTTTAATTCTATTTTGATTTTAATTTCAATTGCGTCAATGAATTTACTTTAATTTTATTTTCTAGTTTAATTTAGATTGTTTAGAATTTTATTTAAGTTAATTGCATTAGTAATCATCTTAGGATTTAGTTTAGTTAAATTTAGTACCATAAATTTTATAATTATTTCTTTATTTAGGATATCTTTTAATTTTTAGCATAAATTTAACCTAGGCGGTACGCCCCATCCCAGTACCCAGCCGCAGGCGTTACGAGCGGACAATCCCATAATTCCAACCGTCTTGAACCGCGCGCAGTGCGCCAACTCGGGGTTTGGTCTAAGGCGTTACGCGCGGACGTGAGAAATTCGAAAAAAAATAAAATTCATCTAAAAGCCACTACCACCGGTTCACCACCACACAACCACTCTTCACTACCACTCCATCTGCGTCTAAAACCCTAATCACCTTCGCCTAATCCACCACCACCGTTTTCTCATCTTTTTTCGAAGCCGCTAACCTACTCCGCTGGTCGCCATCATCACCACCACTGCCGCTCCAGTCACCACCGCCGTACCAGATGCCTCCATCAACACTGCCGCCTTCTCTCTGTGTCGCCAGCACCATCCAGCACGCTACCGCCGCCACTATTCGCCATCGCCACCACCACCGTTTTCTCCTCCGGTCTAGCATCATTCACCGTCGCTTCCCCACCAGTCCACAACCATTCGACAGCCATTGTCATTCTCCGGTCCATCATCGCCACCGTTCCTGCTCACCACCATACAACCGCCGCTTATTACCGGTACCCCCTTTTCTTTTTCTTTGTTTTTCTTTTTCGATTTTAGATTAGAGATTAGGTTAGGTTAGGTTAGTTTAGATCTTATTTGGGGTTGATTATTGTTGATTTTGATCGGAAAATGGATCGGAAAAGCTTCAGATTGCCGGCCCCTTTTCTCGGTTCACTTCAGCCCTAGGCACATAGCCTAGCGCCGGACACTGGTGTCCAGGCTATGTGCTCGGATTCAAATTTTCACATTTTTCTTTTTATTTTATTTATTTTTTTATTTTGATTTTCTGCAGCTTAAACATTAAATGAATAAATAAATAATAAATAAAATGAAATAAAATAAAATAAAATACATAATAAAATTACCAATTGGTGTCAGGTTTAAATAAAAAAATAAAAAAATAAAATGAAAATGAAAATGAGAACAATAACAAAAAAATATAGACAAAGAATTTGTATATATTTTGTTCACAAAATAAATAAATGAAATAATAATAACAATAATAATCAATAAATGAAATGTGTACATTTTGTAACAAAATAACTTATATAAATAAACATTTTTGTAATAGAAATAAGTGTATGATCAATAAAAATAATGTAAAATAGAATATAAATAATATGAATACACTTGTAATATAAATAAGTATATAATAATACAAATAATGTAATATATAATAAACATAGTACTACTACTCTTGTATAAATAAAATATAAAGTAATATGTAAAATGTATATTATTTGTATTTTAATACTAATGTAAATGTAAATGTAAATTTAAAATAAATGTAAATTGTATGTTGTAACTAATAAAAGTAAACAAGTGTGCTAATAAAAAAAATGAATAATAATTGTTTTGTAAAATAAAAATATAAATGTTGTACTTTAAATAAAACACTTGTAAAAATACACTGTACTTTTAAATAAATAAATTTACTTAAGTATATAAATAAAATAAGTTGTATATTATGAATTAGTAATGTTGTACAAAAATAAATTTTATACAAACAATTGTATTATCATAAATAATAAAGAAAAAATTTGTATCATAAATAACACACAACAACATATATGTATAATGCTTATAACATAAATAAAATTTTTAAATGTATACTTGTATGAAATAAATGAACAATAATGTGTGTATAATATGCATGTCAAATATTGGTAAATGATTTATTAAATGTATACTAAATTAAAGATTTGTATATAAATAAAGAATAACACATTGTACATATGTATATCACAAAGAAATAACTTAATGAACAAAAATTGTACATACGTAACATAACCAAACAAACTTGTATATAAATAAACATTTTTCAAATAAAATCAATAATAAGTTAGGATTTAGGTTTGTAGTTAGTTTGTAACATATTGTATATATTCTTGTTGTATATTATCACAGAGATGGCTGAGGCATCCACTTCGAGGGCCAAGAGGGCCAGGAGGTTGACCACAGCAGAGTCAAAGGCACAGAGACAGCCACCGCCACCCCGTGAGATCCGCTACTCTGCACCATTAGTCATCCCTCCCCCACATGCTCGCCCAGTTCATCCGCAGCTGCGCTCTCTACCAGACCACACCTTCTTACAATTTGCTACGGACACGCTAGAGTATTCTCATATGACTACGCTCGTGGGATTGGAGATTATCCAGCATCGAGGATTTCACCGAGCAGTCATCGAGCGGCTTGGCCGCGGAGAGGAGTTTGATACCATGGTGACTCCACCGTGGGCGTACCTGCTGCGATGCCAATGGCAGCAGTACGCTGAGCTCACGGTGGAGTTCCTATCCACCTTCCACTACGACGCCTTAGCTCGAACGACACACCGCATGAGTGTTGCTGACTTCGCTGTCAGTATGGGCATCAACTCTAGGGAGGAGGTTGCCGTTGTCAGCTGTCCCTCCACACACGGATCGGTGGCTAGTTACGCAGATCCGCGATCCTTGATTGCGCTACATTCATCGGATCCTTGCGAGCACCTTAATTCCGCGCCACTCTGGCAAGGACAAGGTAAGCTATTTTGATCTCTTTTGCCTGTATTACATTCATGGTCGCCACCCGGCGAACCTCGCTACCATATTGCTTACATCATTTGCGAGGCTTGCCGGGGAGGCAATACTGCACGCCTTGACATGGGCCCCTACATCTGCCGTCTGGCTACTCGTCTGCGGGTGTTCGACAGGTACCCAGTGGAGCACCTTACTATCGACCCCGAGACGACGCCATACGCATTGCATGATATGCAGACGTCGGGGATGGTTACGTGGGACGTACCACTCCGATGGGCGCCTATGTTGGAGGATCCACCTGCCCCTGTACCCCCGGTGCCTCCGCCATCTACGCACCGTATCTTGCATCGAGGGGAGTGGCCGCCCCGTGATGCCCCACCACATCCTCCTGCGCCTCCTCGTCTTACCCTCCGATATGTCATCCAGAGGATAGACAGGATGGAGGAGGTCCAGAGCCGCGTTGCGGCTCACTTCGGCATTGAGCTGCCCGTCCGATGCCAGACCCCCGCATCCCATCCGACCCAGAGGACGACCCTTCGACTGAGCCAGAGGAAGGGGAGGATGAGGATTAGTTGTATGTAGCTTAGATGATGTATTTTTATTTTCTTTGTATTCAGACAGTATTCTGTAGTATATTTTTATTTTCGCATGTTTGATTTCTTATTTTTGTGTTGTTGTGGTTGAATTTAAATTTGTGTTGTTATTATGGTTATGTATTTTAATTTTGTGCGTTGGTTGTTTAATTTATTGTAAAATGTTGTAAATTGTGGTTGTTGTGTATCATTGTTTAATTATGTAATTAATTTGTTGTATTATTAATGTTGTGATGAAAATTGTAATTCTATTGTTATTGTATTAACAATTGTTTGTTTGAGTTGTATGTTGTATATACTGAAAGGCACGCAACTCCATTTACGACACGTCTAAAATATATCAGGGAGTCGTTGCTAACCTTTTGTAATTTTACTTTTCATTTTTTATCGCCAGTTCTGAGTCCACATTGAGGACGATGTGTTGTTCTAAGTGTGGGTATGTCAGGCTGGCGCCTTTTAGTTTTTAATTTTTGTAAACTTAAGTCTTTGAATAAATTTTTGAAATTTTTGTAAATTTGTAATTAAATAATTCAATTTGTAAATATTTTAAGTTAAAAACACAAAAAAAATTCACAAAAAGATTTTCTTTCAATTGAGTTATTTTAAATATTAATCAAGTCAGTTCTTGAGTCTTTTTATTTTTCAGTTAATCTAGTTGGGTTGTTTGAGATCTTAAATGCAGTCTGGTTCTAACCGCTCGTACTCAATTACATTCGGGTGGCGACTACTTAGGTTATTCCATTGGCAAACAGCTGGCTGTTGATTGACCTCTTTTTGGATCAGACTCACGCGTGCTGATTCTGCGTGATCAGCTAAGTCTTTTCCACTTTTTACCTTTTGTTTCTTTTTCTGTAAATATTCAATTACTTTTACATCTTCTGATTGTGTCTAGAGTTTTAGGTTGTATATAGCTAGAGTCTTGAAAAATGTCCTTGGTTTGGCTTGCACCTAATAAATGGAAGATGATCGGATTATGATTAGGGCTTTGGCTTTTAGAGGCTAACTTGTGTAATGATTTGGGATTTGTTGGTAGGCCTAGCCGATAGAAAGTTCCTTAAGATTGACAGAATAAAACCTAAATTCAGGATTCTTGTGGGTTTAAGACTTGGAAAATTCGGGAAATCTGAAACTGGGTAATAGTGAATAAAGGAACCTCTGTAAACTAACAACCTAGAATTTTTAAAATTTAAACCTGGCACATACGTTCTCTTTTTATGAAAATAAATCCGAGGCTTATGGCGCCCGCTAAATAAAAGAAATTCCACAATCCACTAAGTGAGCTGAGCCTATGCAAATAAAAGAAAGAGAGAATAAGAGCTAAAAAGCAGTTGTCATACCCCGGCTCGCAACCGAGTGAAACAGTGTTGTAATACGCTCAAGTGAGGTAAAAACAAAATAAATTGAGAGAATAAAAAGGCAAAATGCTCACACCTTCATCCATCTTCATCATTAGATTAAATTTTAATTATCTCTAGGTAGTTTGCATACAGAGGTGGGTTTAAGTCATTAGATTTAAACATGTGCCTTGAAAGCTTTTGCTTGGGATTAGGATAACTCGTTTTGACCAAGGGATGGGATCCATAAGATGAATGATTGAATTTGAACATAAATAAGCATGATTAGGGAACTTGAAATTGGTGTTTAGGTTTAGATTGGACCATTATACCAACAATCGCGATTGATACATAAGGATTTAGGATTGTTAAATCTTTTGCCAATAAAAACCAAGTCCCAGATCTATGATTCCATTTTGTAAGTTTTTTCGAGGACGAAAAAGGTTTAAGTGTGGGTATTTTTTATATGTTAGTTTAACACATCCATTTTTGTACATAATCGAGTCCGTTTTCGTAAGTTTTGTATATATATCGAGTTGTTTTTAGTTTCTTTTTACATTTTAGTGTTTTTGTGCAGGAATGTGTCCCAGAGAAGCGGAAACGAGGAAAAACAGGCATCGAAATCGAGTGCGGTTAATCGAGCCAAGAAGACGAAGAAAAAAACCCTAGGCGGTACGCCCCAGGCCACTACTTGGTCCCAGGCGGTGCGCCTGGGAACATTCTCTGACTCCACTAAATCCGCGCGCACCGCCTAGTAAGGAACACCGGCCGCAGGCGATGCGCCTGACAGGCTCAGCTGCCCGACTCTTTTGTCTCGCGCGCACCGCCTAGCCACACGCAGCCCCGCTAGGCGATGCTCCCAAGACCATTTTTAGCTCCAAAACCCTAATTTCATGCCTTCTATAAATGGGATGCTTCCAGATCGATTTTAGGGCCTTCTTCTGCGTATTTGGAACCCTAATCAAGCCTGGGAGCTGCTGGAGCTTAACCATGGAGTTAAAGGCTTGATTAGAGCTTGTTGGAGTGAAGAAGGAAGAGCTTTTTGAGTATTTTCTTTATCTTTTCATGTTCTTAGCTTAAACCAGTAGTTTATCATGTATTTAAACATTATTCAGATCTGTTTTGGTACTGTTTTGATGTTGGTTGGCTAGATCTAGGGTTATATCTAGGTTTGGGATGATAAAGTTGTGAACTTTGTTGATTTTGGATATGATTTATGTTTATGGATGATATATGCATTGTTATCAGCTGTAAAGTTTTGATCTTTGATGGTTTTTGCATGTGTTGAATGATGATGCTTGATGAATGTTGGATCCATGTGTATCTAGGAAGGTCTTTCCACACATAGATGCATGTTAGGCCTACTACTTGGTGTTTTAGGTTAGTTTATGGGTTGTTGATCACATTCCATAGGATTAGACATCATTAAGTATTGTTATTCACATGTGTGACCTAACCTAGAAATCCAGGAGGTGATAGGTTAGATGGTTGGTCTCTTTCACTTAGGATATTTGAGTTAAACGACCTGGGAGGGCGTTGTCTTAGATTTACTTAGTTTTGGTGTCAATCCATGTCAAAGTTGTCACCTTTATAGCTCTCTAGTGTCTTAGGATACAAACGAGTGGAGAAATCCGGGAGGTGATTCATCCGTTGGAGTGCAATTGCATATCGGGAAAATCCGGAAGGTGACCCGGTAGACTAGTGCATACATTACAGTCTTAGGATGACCATTGGAGTTGCCTGGTATCTGATCTGGGTCCCATTATGTTATCCTTAGTCTGTTCCTTAAGATCGTAGTCTTCATCCTTCGTATGTCAGTCCAAGTCAGCACGTGTCACACTTTTGATTCCCAGCCTAGATATACCAGTTTTCCTCACTGCAGTCAGATTTCATTCACAGTCCCGGTTTTAGTTGATGTTTTAGAGTCTAGTTAGTAGTTTAGTTGTTTAGTCAGTCTCAATCTGATTAGATTTTCAGAGTTGCACAAGCCCCCCCCCCTTTTTTTACTTTATTTTGTCCACAGTCTAAGTTAGTTTGTTAAACTAGTGTCCATTGGTTCGATATCCGGACTTCCACCAACTATTCTGTCACCGATAGGTACACTTGCCTTCGTAGCGGTCTAGTTTAGGATTTCCGATTATTACTAAGTGTTTAGGTCAAGTCTAGGTCTAGGATTAGTTATTGTGTCTTTAGCTTTGGTTAGACAACTTTAATTTAGTCTTGTTATTAGGTACTGACCGCTACACATCCGGTGTCGAACCATGAAGAGTTTATGTGGATGGTGTATTTGCTAATTGATTTATAACCTAAGATTACTAAAAACAGAAAATGTAAACCTTAATTGAGAGTTGTTTGAATTAAACTAAATAACCAATTGTAATTATGAAACAACTAAAAGTAAATGATTTGTAGTTCGAATGTGGAAACTAATCACACCCAGGTTTTGGTTTAGAAAAGAATTAAGTTATCTTATGGTTTGATATTTTAGAAAGTCACATAGACATGATCTGCTTGCAATTCATATGAACGGACAATTGTAACTCAAAATGATGGTTTTGCGAATTAATTGATGAAAACCAACTAATGATAAACCTATATTCTCAATTACAATTACCAATTTGAAAGTAATAATCCAATTAAGATTCAATGTTTGACAATATGAAACTGAAAAAGGATGAATACTTAATTGAACTAATAAATGCAAATCATTCAATCCAATACGAAATCAAACGTACAAACGAATTTAGATCCTCAAATCCAACAAAGTTTGTATCCAATTACATAAAAAACCATAAGAATCCCTAACCCTAGCTAACCGTTCACCCGGGTATGATCATGAGGAGTTTAGCCTTGCATCTGCATTCTGGATCGATCTAACATCAATTCGGGAGTCTCCGATGTGTTTGGAATGGTTAATTGGTTATTCTCCAGGCCTTGGAACTCCCCCAATATGAAGAAAAGTCGTCACAATCGAAGATCCCCCGAAACCCTAGGTTTTTGGGCTTAAATAGGTGGCAAAACGGGAAGAATTCGTGTAACCCGCAGTGCCCGGCATATCATACGCTGCCCCCAGCATATGATACACCAGTTGGGTCTGAATGTGACGTATACCAGCTTAAAAAGTGGCGTATGACAGAGAACTTTAGGCACCCGGCGTATGATACGCTAACCTAGACATATGATACGCCAAAGAAGACTTCATATTTGGATTTGTTTCGTCGAGAAACACGTTTTTCATATATTATGGCTTCCGTAACTCCTTTCCTAACTCGAGATACGATCATTTCAATTTCATAGATTTTGTTAGCTGATTCTGGTCCGTCTGTTAACATTTCCATCTAGTTAGCATCTCTGGACATCCTTTTAACATG
The DNA here is from genome assembly GCA_009363875.1 of Mikania micrantha. Lineage (NCBI taxonomy): Eukaryota > Viridiplantae > Streptophyta > Magnoliopsida > Asterales > Asteraceae > Mikania > Mikania micrantha. The sequence continues at coordinate 23,074,702 of CM018694.1, read as the reverse complement.
TTTTACCTGCAATTCACAAACGTATGTCAATGTACCATTATTCTATTTGAAATTCACATAAAAACGTATCTTTAAACCCGTTAAACATACGAAAACCATAACCCTATCACTAACTGTAGATTGGATGCTTTACGGAAATATGGATTTGCTGCTAATTAAGTTTACTAGCGTAGGTCATATTGGTCGGGTTACGTCAACACAGAGTTGATGTTGGATAAATTCAACAGCATGGGCCATGCTAAATGTTTTCGCTGACTAACGATCTAACTCCGAATGTAATTTGGGACTTGATCTTAAGTTGGCATACTTTAACGGATAGTCGTAGACTGACCACCTTCATTCTTTTACTTGATGTGAGTTTGTGTTACAATTATCCATGATACATGTATTCTATGTTTTATTTAAGTTGTTCAAACTTTATACATGTTGTTCAAACTTTATACTTACAACTTTATCTATTAAACCTATTGTTCTCACAATTACTTGTAGTTGACAGTTACATTTCACGTGTTTCAGGTAATCAGTGATAGGACATTTCAAGGACAACTAAGGCGGCCTAGTTAAGATAGAACAAGATCAAGAAACAAGCTAGGATGGAATAGAAACTCACTTAATCCTTGTTGTTTAATTATCTTGTCTGTTCTTATTTTGTAAACAATATTTTGGGGTCGGTTAGTTGTCATTCTTTTAGTAGATAGTTAGAAAGCTTGTAATCAAATAATGTTTAACATTATGAAACTTAGTAATCATTTGTGGTTGTTCTTTCAATACTTGTGGATGATTCAACCATTGATCGTCACCACGTCGTGGATTCAGCACGCGGCGCAGGGGGTGTGACATTACTCTAATTGCGTTAACCAGTATAACCTTGCTAAGATCAATTCAAATCTTTGTTTTGGGCGTAGTTCGTTTTGGGGCTAAGGGCAAGCTAGCACCTAGGTATGTCGGACCGTTTGAGATTACTCAACTCATAGGTCATGTGGCATACAGACTCAGACTCCCTGATGAACTCAGAGAAGTATACGATGTGTTTCACGTATCAAATCTCAAGAGGTGCTTAGCAGACGAAACATTGATCATACTATTGTAAGAGATACAAATCGACGAGCAACTACATTTCATTGAAAAACCTGTAGAGATTATGGAACGTGAAGTTAAGAAACTGAAACGAAGCCGTATCCCTATTGTAAAGGTTCGATGGAACTCCAAGCGTGGACCAGAATTTACCTGGGAGCGCGAGGACAACATGAAAACAAAGTATCCTCACCTGTTCGAGAAGTAAAGCCCGACCTTTATGCTTAAATTTCGGGACGAAATTTCTTTAACAAGGGGAGACTGTGAAAACTAGTACCTAACCGGCCGGCAAGTCCGTACGGTATGTGTACTTTCAATAGTAACTATGTGTAAATACATGTTGGTGAACAGTACTTGTATTAACAGAATTCTAAATACAAGAATCCGTTGTACGTATTTAGGTGTAAACTTAAATACTGTAAGTACAACACGCATTTGAAACATTAGTTGTGTGTATTTAAGTGAAAACCTAAGTACAGTTAGCACAACAGATCATGAGAAACAACAGTGTTCAAGTAAATAACAAGAACAAATCGGTTGCGATCTGATATCCATAGATGACAGGAATCAGATGGACGACAAATCAGTGTGAAAACAATGTGAAAACAGGATGTTTAGTTGAGTCCAACAGTGAGGAAATACAATTCAAGACAATATTACAGTGTCGTTTCAGAATAACGAGCTGACAGTGTGTTTGCGTGGGTGACGATTCACACAAACATATATGTGAGTTTAACGTTCTGAAATGATGACTGGGAAGTAGAAAACCAAAGTCAGAAAGCCAAACCATCGATGTGTTCGTTAGAATGACGATTTGAACGAATACGCGCGATGGTGACGCAATCCTACGAAACGAAAACGAAACACGACGCGAACGAAAATAAATTAATAAAATAAAATAAATAATATTTTACCATTTTGAAACTCATCAAAATAATTAAAATAACTAAACTTTTAATTTTTACACGTAAAATACGCGTTACGTTCCGAAAACGCAACGAAAAACACGAACCGAGAAACCGAAACGAACCCGAATACCCCGAGGGTATAAAAGCATCAAATGAGGGTGTTTCTCCTCATTTCCTTCAGCTCTTTCTCTCTCTAACTCACATTCCCGAACCCTCACTCTCTCACTAGAATTTCAATCTTCAAACTCGCGTATCTTGCTCGTTTCTTAACGGATTTGGGTGTTCTTGGTGTCCACGCGAAGCTCTCAACCTCCTCTACAAGGAAGTACAACAGATCTAGAGTTTTATCCGGCCAAATCTGAGGTATGAGCAAAAGAAGATCATGAGAAATAGGGTTTTTATGTGTGTTGTTCGACCATGACTCTTATTCGGTCCTAAACCACTTTCCCACGCACTCAACACCATCCAGACTCCCCCGTCGCATAGCTATAGCCAAGGGAAACACCCTACAATAGATTCGAGGTCGAAGAGAAGGTTGAGGACGAACCAAGTTCGGGTGCAACAGGTCGGCCAAACCTGTGAGCTTCATGCCCCAGCCGAACCATGCATGAGGGTGTGGGCGAACCTTGCCTACCGAACCCATGATCTGCCGAACCCACCTACACAGGACCGAACCTTCCAGGGCAAACTATAGACGAACCCTTGATCCAACAATCACCATGGCCGAACCTTCACTCGCCAGACGAACCAGGGGTGTGTCCCGAACCCATGGCCGAACCTTACCCCAGCAGCAGCAACGAACCATTCTGATCTTCAGGCCTGAGCCGAACCCTGTTGGCGAACCTCCTCACCATCAACCGACGAACCTTGTGCTACCCACGAACCCAAGCCATGAAGCGAACCTTCATGTTTAGTGCCGCACCCTTTTATCAGCCGAGCCTTTCACCGGCGAACCCAATACCTCCGGACGAACCTTTGTCATGTGAGCCGAACCCCGAACCTTGGACACAACAGATGAACGAACCTTGGCTAGACCCCATAGGTTCGCTGGGCTGAATGCCGAAAATTTCATTAACCGGACTGAGCCTGAACTCATCGGCCCAACATAGAGCCCATGTTCATTTTTGTCACAGCCACATCTTTGGCCCAACAGCTGGCCCATATACACACCAAGCCCAATCAGTAACCGTTAGGCCATTAGCTTGTACTCGACCTAAGGGGCATGTCTCGGCCCACCATTAACCAGCCCACACGCTCACTAATCAACCCAACCGTTTAGGCCCAATACCGTTTGGCCCAATTACATATATTCGGCCCATGTTGACTATTATGGCCAAGCCCGTACACATCTCGGCCCATATAATAATCGGCACACTTGATTTAAGACGAGAACTATTGGACTAAGAATAGTAACAATGGAGGTAAGTGTTGAGACAAGGGGAAACAATGAGAATACAAGGTTGGGTTACACGATACTAATGACTAGTAACAACTGAACAAAAATCTAAGTTATACTTAGAACATTTTTGTCATGACAATAACTCAAGTGGAATTTAAAACCAATAACAAGGTGAGTTAATCTAAACCTAGTAGGTTTTATATTTTCAAAATCCTTAACAATTAATAAGGGCCGAATGAAGAACAAAGACCAAGACACGCGAGTATTGACCAACCTTAGGGTTAACACATACACTTACACAAATTACAATAATTGATACTTATGAGTCAAACACAACGTGAAATCAATACAGGAACGTGAAAACACAACAAGTGCCATCAAGAGCGTGAGCATCCTTTGTTTAAGCTAAGTCAACCATTTCAACCACCAGGTGAGTTCATATGCCCCTTTTCTTTAATCTTAACTGATTTTAAACTCACGGGGCTGAGAAACATGCTTACTTTTGTTTATTTAAGAGTTTTAATGTTTCACATATTACTTATACTATGATTTAGATAATATTGTTTAACTTATTATCGTTCATCATTGTATGCATGCTTGTATGATCATGATATGACAGGGACAATCAGATGAACATGATAATATAAATTCATAATTCATCAACGCATTAGAATATCATAGTTATAAGATCTTATCTTACAACATCTAGTTATTCTTACATGAACAAACATTGGGATAATCACAGAGAAACATGATGACACAAAGCAAAACACATGAATGATTAGAAAATAATACATCTTCTTAATACCATTCAACATTAAAGTTAACTCAGTGTAATAAGTCAAGTACTTATAACACTTAGTTTACAACTTAAAACATGTTATGCGATAACATGGAGCATTAATTATCCACCACCTGCGTCACTTAAGGGTAATAAGACTTGTTCTTACTACGGCTTAAGGATTATATTGTGACAACCAGTACCAAACCGTCCGGCAAGTCCGTACGGTGTGTGTACTTTCACCATCTACTGTGTGTAAATACAGTGCTTAACAGTTGTGTGACAACAGAACTCAGAAAACAAACCACAGTTGTATGTGTTTAAGTGAAAACTTAAATACAGTAAATACAACAACTCAAGAGAAACAGTAGTGTGCAAACAAACAACGAAAACAAAACGGTTGCGATCTGATATCCATAGATGACAGGAATCAGATGGCCGACAAATCAGTGTGAAAACAACATGATAACAGGATGTCTAGTTGAGTCCGACAGTGAGGAAATACAATTCACAGTTTAATTGCAGTTTCGTTTCAGAATAACGAACTGACAGTGTGTTTGCGTGGGTGACGATTCACACAAACATATCTGTGAGTTTAACGTTCTAAAATGATGACAGGGAAGTAGAAAACCAAATCAGAAAGTGAAACGTACGATCGTGTTCGTACAGTTAGCGCTCTGTACGAAAACGCGCGTAAGTGACGTTTTCTGACGAAACGGAAACGAAACACGACCCGAACGACTTTAAATTTAATAAAATAAAATATTTAACATTTTTACAATTTTGAAACTCATCAAAACATTTAAGTAACTCCTTTTTATTTAAAACATTTTAATTTACGCGTAATTTTCCGAATACGCAACGAAATCGCGAACCGAGCAACCGAAACGGACCCGAACACCACACGGGGTATAAAAACCCTAAATGAGAGCTCTTCTCTCATTTTTCACCCCCACCTCTCCTTCTCTCTCTAATTTCCGGCCACCACACCTCACCTCCATTTCCTACCTTCAACCAAGCATATCTCCCTCGTTTCTTAACGAAAATCAGTGATTCTTGAACCCACGCGAAGCTCTTGATGCCCTCTACATAGAAGTACAACCGATCTAGAATTTTATCCACTGAGTTTCGAGGTATGATGCTGTAAAGATCCACGAAATTAGGGTTTTCATCTTGAGTGTGTGATATCATTTTAGCCGGTCTTATGCTACCCCTTCAAACCTAACTCTGTCGAAAACCTACACGTAGCAACACCAGGGGAGTAGCTAAACCTAAGGTTCGAACTGGATGGTGATGATGAACGTGCACAGGTTAGTGAAAGGCATTGTCGGCCGAACCTTTCACCCTTGCTGAATCTAGGGTTCGTCATCAACACTCACGAACCTTCAGGATCTGCTACCGAACCCTTAGTGGCGGTTCCCGAACCTACTTAGTACTACGAACCATCTGCAGCCATGGCCGAACCCTCCTGCTTGCCCACGAATCTTCGGACCTAGATCTCCCGAATCATATACAAGGGAACGAACCTTCTGTCAAGCCTAGGGTTCGCCAAGCAACACCAGCGAACCTACATACGTCATGAAGTGAACCCTTGTTAACAGCCGAACCCATCTACAGGTTTCCGAACCCCCTGAACCACGAACCTACCTCTACAGTGCCGAACCTTTCATGAGGACAACTTAGCCGAACCCAGATTTCTTGCCGAACCATTTTCAGAGTCGCGAACCTTAATTGAGATGAACAACAGGTTCGCTGCCACCTTGTTAAACCGATCAACAACCTGAAATTCTCCTTTATGCTTCGGCCCATCTCGGTTTAACTGGCCCAGCAGCCAATTCAGCCCAAGTGAGTTGAGTGGCCCACTTGATTTTCAGCCCAAGGACTAGCTTCACTCTAAATTCGGTTGGCCCATTTTCTTGTTTGGTCGCTTGTTTAACCGTGTGACAAATTGGACCCAAGGCTAGTCTCATTGATAGGCCCATCACACACATAACTTAGCCCACCCTAGTAATCGGCCACTTCAGTCAAACGGCCCAAGCATAACCCTTTGGCCCAACATTTCAATCGGCCAAGAGCTATGTTGGCCCAACAGGCCCATAGTTCTTGTAATTCGGCCCATACATTCGACTAAGCCCAATCAACAACCCTTCGACCCACATGATGGTATTCAGCCCAATATAGTCTTCGGCCTACTAGAGTCAATCTGGCCTAGTTCATTCGGCCCAAATATGATATTTGGCCCATATGGGTAATGGGATAGCCTAACACATAAACAAAAAGAAGATCACGAATATCGTGCAACTAAATCATATTCTAAGTATAATTAAAAGATTGAGAATCTTTTATGTAAAACCTAAGTATTATACTTGGAATTGTATTTTTTAAATACTAATACATTGTGTTGGAATGTGTATAAAAGCAATAATAAGTGTAATAGGCCGAATGAAGACCAAGGCCAAAGACTCGTGAGTGTTAACCAACTCTAGGGTTAACACACATACACACGCAAATCCTTACAACTTATACTTATAAGACTACAAACAATGTGAATTCAATATAGGATCGTGAAACAAACTCAAGTTCAATCAAGAGCGCGTGCATTCCTTCATTTAAGCTAAGTCAACCACTTCTACTACAAGGTGAGTTCATATGCCCCTTTCCTTAATCTTTACTGATTTCAAAGTTCGGGGCTGAGAAACATGCTAAACTTTTATTTACTTAAAAGTTTCTATTAACATATTGCTTATATAGTGATTTAGATAATAATTGTTTATCTTTATTATCGTTTATCATTACATGCTTGCTTGTTTGATATTATCATACTTGAGACAATAGGAAGATACATGCCATTATAGCTTCCTGATACATATATGCACTAGAATAATACAAGTTGTTAAGATTATATCTTACAACTGTTTATTGTTCTTACACGATAGAACAATGGGGAAAACCAAGGGATAACATGCCAATAACAATTACAAGTAACAAGAATGATAATCATGATAATGTAACTTCATGATAACAAGATCATTCACACATTACTAACATTGTGTATAAGACATGTTTTTACAACACTTTGTTCAAGTTAGTTAGGACACTCAACATCGAGATAACAGTTGAGACAATTACTCGTGATATCGAGGAGGATATTATGAGCACACACTTTCGGGATGGCATTCCCCACACATACTATCATTACTAGTTAAGACTCTATTTAGAGCACATCTTATAACCGTCATAGGATGACGATTACACTACCATAGATCAGTCGGGTAATCACGAACATTAATCACTAGGGCTTGGGGGTAATCCAACGAAATCACACCGGGCACGAGAGGTGCTATCATTCTAATTAATATCATGCATAAAATCTAGGAAACGTGTTCATTCCAATAGATATTGTGGGAGGATATCTTACTCGCCGGGCTGGTCAGAAATGACAGCTACTGAGACTATTATGTCCCAAACTAGGAATCATGAGTAGGACACTTTACACACCGGGCTGGATAGGGGTGACAGCTATTGGGACTACTATGTCTCTACCTAGGTATCGAGTATGATATCTTACCCACCGGACTGGTTAGTACTGACAGTCACAGAGACTATTAGGTCTCGCTCTAGATATCGAGTATGATGTCTTACACGCCGAGCTAATCCGTAAGGAATAGCTGACAGAGACAATTATGTTTCTTTATTCAATTGTTTGGGTATTCTACACGCCGGGCTACTCAGTAAGGATTAGCTACAGAAACTATTAAGTTTCGCTCTAGATATCGAGGATGATATCTTACACGCCGGGCTAATCCGTAAGGAATAGCTAACAGAGACGATTACGTCTCTTACTTCATTCGTTGGGTTATTTTACATGCCGGCTATTCCATAAGGAATGGTTAACAGAGATAATTATGTCTCTTTCTCTTATTCATTATTGGGATAAACATACCGGGAAATCATGGGTGAAATGAAATGGGTATCCATCGTTGTATTATAGGTAGTGTTGAATTCAGTTGAGCATGTGGTGGGATGGCGTCTGGGCTTGACCCTTTCGTATGCCCTATATATAAGCATGCTTGATTGGATGATACACTATCTGTAAATACAACCATGGAGAGGACATTGTGGGAAACATGGAGATCAATTACCAATACAACTTGTGTGAAACGCTATGAACATGATTGACATAAATTCAATGGTTTTCAATTACTAAACTTATGAACTCACCAACCTAGTGTTGACTTTGTTTAAATGCATGTTTTTCTCAGGTGATGGACAGGTCTAGTTATCAAGCATCAGTGATTAAGCTAGATGAATTTTAGAAGACCTAGCTTACTTTTGGATGCATACATTTTGATGGCATTGGGAATCTCTTTTGCATATCTTGTACAGCTACAAGATAGAAACTACACGATTCTTTTGGAGTAGATTTACTTAGTTAAATTATGAACACGTACTGTGTAATTTAGCTTTGTAATTCTATATTATATGTCATGCTAGCATTTCTCATTATTTATCATGTGCCATGTAAACAATCTGATCACTTTGATTATCACTCACGATATCGCGCCCCGGGAACCTTCCGCCCGACGGGAAAACCCGATCCGTTCCCGCCGGCCCGGGGTGTGACATATATGGTGACCATATGCATTACATGGAATGACAATCATGATAACGTAACATCATGATAACAACATCATTCACACAATGATTAACATAAAGTAATAAGACGAGATCTTATTTAATCTTGTTAATCACATGAGAACATCCCACAATAAGAACAAACAATAACATCGATGTACACAATCCATCGTTACCTGTGGACTAGTAGACTGAGGAAATTATTTTCTCTCATGTCATATTATTAGTAACAGTTTCGATGGGGCAATGGGATCACAAAGTGGTAGAGGTAAATCGGGTGCATTGAAATCTGATTACGTGAGGATTGCAATGGATTCCTTTTAGGCTCTATGCACTTCGCATTGAGAACAAATGACAAATAGTTAACTAACACTTTTAATATTTAAAAGTGAATCAACAGTTAACCCCACAAGCAATAGAATAATACAAGGAACAGATTATGTAAATCTAATATCCTTAATACATATAATGGTTATCAATACTTCGGTTTGATAACTACAACTTTACTACTATATTATTCTATACATGATATCACAGGTGAACAATAATGAGATGAACATGTGGAATGGAGATGGAAATCAATAGTTGTATTGTAAGTAGTGTGGAGTTCTAGTAGTGATGTGGTGGGATGTTGGCTAGGGCTTGGTTCCCTTACGTAAGCCCTATATATAAACATCACTACTAGGATGATATATTATTTGTAAATATAACTATTGAGAAGCCATTGGGTGAACAGGTGAATCAAACAACATACAAGTAACATGATTAACATTGTGATTGTGCATGTGAATGAATCAAGGTTTTCAATTAACATACTTATGAACTCACCAACCTAGTGTTGACTTTGTTTAAATGCATGTTTTCTCAGGTGACGAACAGGTTTAGTCGCCCATATTCAAGAACATAGCTAGTGGACTTTAGAGGACCTAGCTACATTTTGTATGATCATACTTTTGGATGGCAAAACATTGAATCATCTTTTGTATATCTTGTACTGATACAAGATATAAACTTATTGATTATTTTGGGTAGATTTACTTGATTAAATTATGAACGGTATATTGTAATTTAATCATGTAATTCTATATCATTATCATGTTAGCGTTTCTCATTTATTTATCATGTGCTATGTAAACAATCTGATCATTTCGATTATCACTCAAGATATCGCGCCCCGGGAACCTTTCGCCCGACGGGAAAGCCGATCCGTTCCCGCCGGCTCGGGGTGTGACATGAACTCATTTTGATGGCATTGGAACCGTCTCATTGAACCCTACAATATTTACTTTTTGGTTTTAACTTTAACAACTAGTTTTAAAGTTTGGATTTTAGGACATGTATAGCTTTTAAGTTTTCTCTTTAGGTTTAGTGCTTGTTTTTACGCCCCATTTGCGGTCCACACATATAATGTATATATGTGTGGGCCCTCAAGGGAGCCAAAGTAAAATTGCACTAATTTTAACTTTATTTTACTTATTTTGTGAAAATAACGTTAAAAATGTTGGGATGATCAACTTCAAACGATAACTTTGAGCCGGGGACTCCTTCAGAGCAGCCTCTCTATCCCAACTGGGATACAGGTAAGGTTTGTGTCTATCCTTGCCCCTGCAGACCCTATTGAAAAATGGGAATATATTCGCTATGTTTGTTTGTTTGTTTGTTTTTAGGGTTTGTATTTATAATTTTGGTTTTATGATTAGGGTTTATTGTTTATGATTTAAGGTTTAGCTTTAGGAAATTACAAGCCGGTTCCAATACGTAAAAATAAATTCAATCGGCGGTTTTTTTGGTTCGGTTTTCGAGTTTTTAAAAATCATTTTCAGCCTTCTTAGGCAAAAAAGACTTTTTAGAAGAACATTTCCCTATATATATACATACATACTAGCCTAAACATGTGTACCACGCGGGTCAAATAATAGAAAATAATTTTATTCATAAATTCGTATATTTTTCTTTATATAAAAGTACTTGTCATAAAATTTTGTTGGAAGAATACTAAAATAACTCTCATATGTCCAAACTAAAATGTTTTTTAATAAATGATGAGTTGAAATGTAACTAAATAATTTAGTAACTGACACTACCATAGAAGTGGCAAGAAACTTTGACTCTGTAAACTAACATCTAAAACTTTAATCATATTTTATGAGATTATCTATCTAGTGAAGACCATTATCATTACATAAACCTGAGATTATGCAATTGTGACGTATAAAAGTTTATGAATTTAGTAAGTATTGTCATTTCATGAACGCCAACGAGAGCACATGTAAAATTATACAAAATTCGGGCATATTTAATTTAGTACTTTGTAAAAGTAGATGCTGCTGCAAAAACAATAGATATAAAGCAATATACAATCAAAAATAACTTAAAAATAAATGAGTAAATTACCGATATTGCGACACCCAACCCGGTTCAGAGCTGACGTGTCACGTATACGGAATCAGAAGTAAATGCAACAATCCCAAATGTGTTTAAAAACATAAATACATAAGTCTTAAGTTGATAATTAAACATAACAAAACAAATATTTAAGTTTTAAGTATTGATTATTACATTTACTACAGAAACAGAAGTTTTCAGATTTAGCTTCAATTTTACTTTCAGAAGTTTCCCGCCTGGTTTCCTTGATTACCTACACAATATAGATAAACACCACAAAAACAAATACGGCTGAGCCAAAGAATGCTCAGTAACGGATAAACAACTGTAATAAAGAAGTTTAGAATGTGGTGAAGAATATATAAATTCAAATGAAAATATAACCGTGGGCAGAAACAGAAACAGAACAGTAATCAGTGGTCTGACTTTGATAAAATATAACCTTTCAGAAACAATAACGCAGGTTATATCGTAAGTCAGAATTAATAGAATCAGAATATACCACGAGCCGATCTGTACATATAATAAGTGTAAGGTTCACGGGTAGCTACTCCCGCTTACCAGACACATGAGATAGTGCGTGTTGGCATACACAACACTATCCCCTAGAAATCAGAAAGTACAGTTTAAATTTATCCTAGGACCAATCCATACGCCTCCCCAGAATTCAGTAGGTGCACAATGTACTATCAGAGTACTAATGGAGACGCCGTGAACTCAACTAACCGTCACGGATGGTTCCACATTATGGTTGCCGCCATAATGGGCCTGTAGTCATCCTTACATGTAGCGGCATGCTGGGGTAACATAATACAAGTTCAGAAAGTTCAGTATGGTAGACAAATTACCAAGTTCAGTAGGGTAGTTAAACTACCAAGTTCAGTCATATTCGGATCATGCAATAATGAATACAATAATCTAGATCTATTGCATGATAAACGAAACATAGAAACACGATATCATATCGTGGCAATCAGAATTCAAAATATAATAAGAAATGAATTTTAATGATTACAGAAACGGTTTACAGAAACAGATTACAGAACAGAAAATACTAAGATTTAAATAAACAGAATCCGTACCTTAGTCTTAGCAATTAACTCAGATAATCAGATAATAAACACGTAGTCCAATCTTCGATGATTCAGAAATCTGTGTTTTTGTTTAATTTCACGTTAGTTTAAACAGATTTTGATTCGTATGCATAATCAGTTAAATCTCGGTGACCTGGGCCATTTAGCGTGTAACCGGTCGAATCGCTTTAATTTATTTGGTCGTTTATTAACGTTTATAATTATTTGTTATCCTCTTAAATTTATAACTAAATTTACAATTTTTATTTATTTGTAAAATTTTCTAAATCGTTCTTAATTTATTTTTTTTTATTTTTTTTTTTTTGTAAATTATTGCTAGTCGAGTTTCACTGCAGTTTTCCAAATTTGTTCTTACAAACCCATATATTATTTCAGAATCGAATTATATATACACACACACATATATATATATACGTGCTCAACGAAAACTTCGTTCGAATTATAATAAAATCATCAGAACAACGATGGACCAAATCATTGCATGATCTAAACATACTAAATGACTGGATTTTACCTTATATGTGGTGATTGAAACTAGACGGAAGTTGATAGAAGCAGTTTCGCGTCCCGGTCTTGGTTTCGTTTTCTTGGTGATCGGTTATGGGTCTCTCTTTTCCCGGTTGAGATTGACGGAGGTCCGGATAATAAAGAAACGGTTTTCTTTTGCGAGGGTACACGGTTTGAGATTGAAAAAGATTGTAGAACTTTCAAGGCAAATATACATATATATTTGTTAATGTCAGTTTGCAAAACTTACAAAGAAAGCTTTCGAAATATATTTTATTATTATTATTATTATTATTATTATTATTATTATTATTATTATTATTATTATTATTATTATTATTATTATTATTATTATTATTATTATTATTATTATTATTATTATTATTATTATTATTATTAATTACATAATAAATATAATCAGAATATGGTTCGGTTATGGGTTAGTTTCTAAGTCGGTTTAACTTTGGTTGGATAAGGTTGCGAACGCTAGTAGAGTGATATTTAATTAGATGTTATCAATTTTATCGACTAACATTGAGATAGAATTTTAGTTTATTATAAACGTTAGGTATGATTAGATTATATGTTTCGGTTTGTTTATAATAACCGAGTCAAAATTTATAAATTTGCTTAATTAAATTCTAATTTGATCAGATACGATTAAGGATATTGTGCGAGTGATATTAAATAAACTATCATTATAACTATTAGGGTATATGATTAGATCATTTTTTTTTCATAATAATTGGGTCTAAGTTTGTTAAATTAATTGGTTCGGTTATTAACTCATTAATTATTGTCGGAATCCGAGTTTAATTAAATTTGGATTTTTGTTTTTAATACTGATTATTATTTAACTGTATTTATTTATTTTATTCATTTTCGGGTATTATAATTCTACCCCCCTTCAAAAAAATTCGTCCTCGAAATTTCAGAGTATACAAAATAATTTATTATCTAGATTTACAGAATTATTCGTGTCATTTTAACTAGTGATATACTAAAACTTTGTAGTTATTTAATCACATAATTTCAAATAAAATCTTACATAAACAAATAATTAATACAGATAATAAAGTAAAAATTCATGCATAATTTATGACTCGTATAAATTTGGATATTGCGAGCGAATCATATCCTCTAACTCCCAAGTCGCTTCACGTTCCGAATGATTCTTCCACAAAATTTTAACAAACGGAATTGTTTTTCTTCGCATAATTCGCTCTTGACGGTCGAGAATCGCTTCCGGTACTTCTTCATATGATAGATCTTCATGAATTTCTGAAATCGGATAGTTAACTACGTGTAGAGGATGATAATTATAACCCCGCAATAACGATACATGAAAGACGTTATGTACGTGAGATAGTTGCGGTGGTAATGCTAGACGATATGAAACTTCGCCAATTTGGTCCAGAATTTCAAACGGTCCGATAAACCTTGGACTTAGTTTTCCTTTAAGTCCGAAACGACGAACATCTCTACAAGGTTAAACTTTGAGAAATACCTTATCACCAACGTTAAACTCTAATGTACGTCGATGTTTATCCGCATAACTCTTTTGTCTACTTTGAGCTTATTTTAAACGTTCACAAGCCATGGCGACTTTCTCATTGGTAATCTGAACAAGTTCGGGTCCTTCAATTGTTTTCTCCCCGACTTCATCCCAACAGATTGGTGCTCGGCATTTGCGACCGTATAATAGTTCAAATGGTGCCATGCCGATACTAGCTTGCCAACTATTATTGTAGGCAAACTCAACTAAACACAAGTACTCATCCCAGTTTCCCGTCCACTCTAAGGCACACGCTCGCAACATGTCTTCGAGTGTCTGAATTGTACGTTCTGATTGACCGTCAGTTTGAGGATGAAAAGCAGTACTAAACCTCAGTCTAATACCCCAAGCAGATTGTAAACCTTTCTAGAAATGAGAAGTAAACCTCGGATCTCGATCTGATATGATAGAAACTGGAGTACCGTGTAATCTGATTATTTCTTGTGTAAATATTTCGGATAACTTACTAACCGAATGTCCTTGCTGGATAGGAAGAAAATGAGCTGACTTTGACAATCTGTCTACAATTACCCATATAGCATCATTCTTCCTAAATGTCTTCGGTAACCTGGTAACAAAATCCATGGAAATATCATCCCATTTCCATAGTGGAATATCAAGTGGCTGAAGTAGACCACTTGCTCGTTGATGTTCAATCTTTACTTGTTGACAAGTAAGACAATGACTGACGTATTTTGCTACGTCTTCTTTCATTCCGTTCCACTAGAAATGTTGCCTAAGATCTTGATACATCTTCGTTGATCCCGGATGAATAGAAAATGGTGAACTATGTGCCTTAGATGACAATGATTCCCGAAGTACTGCATTATCAGGAACACATAGTCGTTTACCACACCATATAACTCCGTTTTTGTCTATCCTGAACTCAGATTGTTTCCCTATCTCTAAGTTCTTTGTTATCGCCCACAACTCACCGTCTTCTTTCTGAGCTTCTTTAATTCGAGAAATTAAATCAGACTTGATCTGAAATTTGGCAAGGTACCCATCTGAGTTACTTACTCGAATACCAATATTCAATCTTTCCAGATCATTATCAATCTCTCGTTGTAATTGCAAAGACGATAGCATCCCTGAACTCTTCTGGCTAAGGGCATCAGCAACAACATTAGCTTTTCCTGGATGATATTGAATATTTGCATCATAGTCTTTCAACAATTTTAACCAACGTCTCTGACGCATGTTTAACTCTTTATGAGTGAAGATATACTTCAAGCTCTTGTGATCGGTGAAAATGTCACAAGAATCTCCGTATAAGTAATGTCTCCAGATCTTTAATGCAAAAATAACGGCTGCTAATTCGAGATCATGTGTTGGATAATTAACCTCATAAGGTTTCAATTGCCGAGAAGCATAAGCAATAACCTTACCATGTTGCATCAACACACAACCTAATCCTTTCTTAGAAGCATCGCTATAAATTTGGTAGCTGCCTGTGCCGGATGGTAAACTGAGAATCGGGGCAGATACCAATCTTTTCTTCAATTCTTGGAAATTCTTCTCACGTTCATCATTCCAAGAATACTTCACTCCTTTTCTTAACAGTTGTGTAAGAGGTAAAACAATCTTCGAGAATCCTTCAATAAATCTCCGATAATAGTCTGCTAGGCCCAAAAAGCTTCGGATTTCTGTAACCGAGGTAGGCGTAGGCCATTTTGTGATAGCTTCAATCTTTGCTGGGTCCATCATAATTCCTTCAGCAGAAATTACATGGCCCAGAAATGCAACTTTATTAAGCCAGAAGTCACACTTTGAAAATTTTGCGTATAGCTTCTTTTGTCGTAAGATTTCAAGTACTGCTCGAAGATGTTCATCATGTTCTTCTTTACTTTTAGAATATACAAGAATATCATCAATGAATACGATGACAAACTTGTAAAGAAAGTCATGAAACACCCTGTTCATCAAATCCATGAACACGGCTGGAGCATTGGTTAATCCAAATGGCATCACTACAAACTCGTAATGGCCATAACGAGTACGAAAGCAGATTTGGAAATATCTGAGTCCTTGATTTTTAGCTGATGGTAACCAGACCTCAGATCAATTTTTGAAAAGCATTTAGCACCTTGGAGTTGATCAAACAAGTCATCAATTCGCGGCAACGGATATCGATTGCGGATGGTAATCTTATTGAGTTCTCGATAGTCTATACACAATCTCATTGTGCCATCTTTCTTCCTAACGAATAATACCGGTGCACCCCATGGTGAAACGCTGGGTCGAATGAATCCCAGATCCAATAACTCTTCTAATTGCTCCTTCAACTCCTTGAGTTCTGTTGGTGCCATACGATATGGTGCTTTGGAAATTGGTTCAGCACCAGGGACAAGATCAATAGTGAATTCAACTTCACGATCAGGTGGAACACCAGGCAATTTTTCAGGAAAAACGTCAGGAAATTCACAAACAACGGGATGATCTGAAATGCTAAGTTCATTTTCAGAATCAACTTTTACTGAAGCTAGAAACCCGATACAACCATGTGATAGAAACTTTTGAGCTTTGAGAGCTGATATTATTTTCAGAGGTTTACGAGGTTGAGTTCCTTAATAAACAAATAAAGGACTCATTGGATCGCCAAAGAGTACACGACGTGTTTGACAATCTATGGTGACTCGGTGCTTGGATAACCAATCTATACCCAGAATCATGTCAAAATCATTTATTTGTATCAGAAATAAATCAGCCTTTCGGATAATAGATTCTATCTGAATCGGACAATCGCAGAACATGTGTGAAATAGGAATCGAATCTCAGATAGGAGTGGTAATAACCAATGCAGGTTCCAGAATAGTTGGCGTAATCATGAGGTACTTAGTAAAAAGATTAGACACTATCGAATGTGTAGCACCCGTATCAAATAAGACATATGTCATGGACGCCATAACGAAGAGTACCGGAAATGATACCTAAATCAGTACTAACTAGGTAAGACACGTTTAATTACAGATAATTAAAACTAATTAACACAGATAAATTACAGAAATTTAATTTTACAGAAATCCGCACCTGGTGTCTTTGCTGCATCATGTGCAGTCAGTGCAAAGACTCTTCCGCCAGTAGTAGCTCTACCAGGGTTTACGCCAATATTAGCCCGCGTATCCGGCTGAGGACAATCCTTAACCAGGTGACCAGTTTGTCCACATCTAAAACATAAACCTCTAGTAAAACGACAAATTCCTTGGTGAGGTTTACCACAAGTGGTGCATGGTGGAGGTGGGTTTGGGTATTGATTCAGTGGTTGAGCACGATTGTTGACATGAGGCACTAAAGCTCGATTCTGGTTTGGTTTGTTTTGAGGTGGCTTAGGAAAACCAAACCTAAATGGTTGAGAGTTATGTTGTTGTAACTGATTACGGTTATACCAAGAATATTGATTATGATTGAATTTTGGTTTATAGCTTTTTGAATAAGAAGTTTGTGATGATGGTTGTCCAGAATATGAAACACTATCACCTTCACGATCTCTCTTTTTACTTTCTCCAGATGGTTTTACTTGTTCTGCCAACTCGAGAGTTTGAACAGCATCGGCAACTTCAGTGATATTATTAAACTTCATCATCACTATCATTTTCCTAACCCTCTCACACACTGCCCATTTCAGTTTGTTAGCCTGCATTTGTTGATTTCCTGCTGCCTCTCCCAGAAAACTGGCTAACCGTGTAAATCGAGCCATGAACTCTCTCATCGGCTCATTGTCCTTCTGAGCAATGGTAGCGTACTCTCGATAGTACTTTTCTTGGTGCGAGGTTGGGAAGTATTGTCGATAAAATATTTCTTTGAATTCATTCCAAGCCAGCATAGCTGCATATACATCTTCGTCATGTGCATGTTTAATCCCTCTCCACCAGGATTGCGCATCATCCTCCAGTTTGTACGCTGCAAGCCTTACTTTATACTCCTCCTCAACACCCAAAACCTCAAAAATCTTCTCGATGTGCATAATCCAGCTACATGCATCCATAGGATCAGGAGCAGAACTAAAAGATCGTGGCTTTTGTTTCTGAAATCTGGTCAGCCACTCATGAATTTTTGAGGTAGTGTTGTATATATGATTTTCGGGCCCGAACGGTGGAGGATCTGGAATATGAGGAGGTGGATACAGCGGAGGAGGAGGAATTGAATTATTCTGGTTGTGATTTAACCATCCCATGATTGTATCCAACATATGTGGAAGTTGTTCCGAGAATGTTCGATTAATTGCAGCAGCAATCGCAGGATCATTTTGCGTATTTTCAGAAGACATCTATAAAGAAAGTAATTGATTTAGGAAAATAAAATGACATGTTAGAGAATTTAAAATCCTAACCCGATGTCTACCCATTAACCTCACATGTCTTACTTATTTAGTTCAAGTTTTCTACAAGAAAGAGCCTTAGCTCTGATACCATAGCTGCGACACCCCAACCCGGTTCAGAGCTGACGTGTCACGTATACGGAATCAGAAGTAAATGCAACAATCCCAAATGTGTTTAAAAACATAAATACATAAGTCTTAAGTTGATAATTAAACATAACAAAACAAATATTTAAGTTTTAAGTATTGATTATTACATTTACTACAGAAACAGAAGTTTTCAGATTTAGCTTCAATTTTACTTTCAGAAGTTTTCCGCCTGGTTTCCTTGATTACCTACACAATATAGATAAACACCACAAAAACAAATACGGCTGAGCCAAAGAATGCTCAGTAATGGATAAACAACTGTAATAAAGAAGTTTAGAATGTGGTGAAGAATATATAAATTCAAATGAAAATATAACCGTGGGCAGAAACAGAAACAGAGCAGTAATCAGTGGTCTGACTTTGATAAAATATAACCTTTCAGAAACAATAACGCAGGTTATATCGTAAGTCAGAATTAATAGAATCAGAATATACCACGAGCCGATCTGTACATATAATAAGTGTAAGGCTCACGGGTAGCTACTCCCGCTTACCAGACACATGAGATAGTGCGTGTTGGCATACACAACACTATCCCCTAGAAATCAGAAAGTACAGTTTAAATTTATCCTAGGACAAATCCATACGCCTCCCCAGAATTCAGTAGGTGCACAATGTACTATCAGAGTACTAATGGAGACGCCGTGAACTCAACTAACCGTCACGGATGGTTCCACATTATGGTTGCCGCCATAATGGGCCTGTAGTCATCCTTACATGTAGCGGCATGCTGGGGTAACATAATACAAGTTCAGAAAGTTCAGTATGGTAGACAAATTACCAAGTTCAGTAGGGTAGTTAAACTACCAAGTTCAGTCATATTCGGATCATGCAATAATGAATACAATAATCTAGATCTATTGCATGATAAACGAAACAGAGAAACACGATATCATATCGTGGCAATCAGAATTCAAAATATAATAAGAAATGAATTTTAATGATTACAGAAACGGTTTACAGAAACAGATTACAGAACAGAAAATACTATGATTTAAATAAACAGAATCCGTACCTTAGTCTTAGCAATTAACTCAGATAATCAGATAATAAACACGTAGTCCAATCTTCGATGATTCAGAAATCTGTGTTTTTGTTTAATTTCACGTTAGTTTAAACAGATTTTGATTCGTATGCATAATCAGTTAAATCTCGGTGACCTGGGCCATTTAGCGTGTAACCGGTCGAATCGCTTTAATTTATTTGGTCGTTTATTAATGTTTATAATTATTTGTTATCCTCTTAAATTTATAACTAAATTTACAATTTTTATTTATTCGTAAAATTTTCTAAATCGTTCTTAATTTATTTTTTTATTTTTTTTTTTTTTGTAAATTATTGCTAGTCGAGTTTCACTGCAGTTTTCCAAATTTGTTCTTACAAACCCATATATTATTTCAGAATCGAATTATATACACACACACTCACATATATATATATATATATATACGTGCTCAACGAAAACTTCGTTCGAATTATAATAAAATCATCAGAACAACGATGGACCAAATCATTGCATGATCTAAACATACTAAATGACTGGATTTTACCTTATATGTGGTGATTGAAACTAGACGGAAGTTGATAGAAGCAGTTTCGCGTCCCGGTCTTGGTTTCGTTTTCTTGGTGATCGGTTATGGGTCTCTCTTTTCCCGGTTGAGATTGACGGAGGTCCGGATAATAAAGAAACGGTTTTCTTTTGCGAGGGTACACGGTTTGAGATTGAAAAAGATTGTAGAACTTTCAAGGCAAATATACATATATATTTGTTAATGTCGGTTTGCAAAACTTACAAAGAAAGCTTTCGAAATCTATTTTTATTATTATTATTATTATTATTATTATTATTATTATTATTATTATTATTATTATTATTATTATTATTTACATAATAAATATAATCGGAATATGGTTCGGTTATGGGTTAGTTTCTAAGTCGGTTTAACTTTGGTTGGATAAGGTTGCGAACGCTAGTAGAGTGATATTTAATTAGATGTTATCAATTTAATCGACTAACATTGAGATAGAATTTTAGTTTATTATAAACGTTAGGTATGATTAGATTATATGTTTCGGTTTGTTTATAATAACCGAGTCAAAATTTATAAATTTGCTTAATTAAATTCTAATTTGATCAGATACGGTTAAGGATATTGTGCGAGTGATATTAAATAAACTATCATTATAACTATTAGGGTATATGATTAGATCATTTTTTTTTTCATAATAATTAGGTCTAAGTTTGTTAAATTAATTGGTTCGGTTATTAACTCATTAATTATTGTCGGAATCAGAGTTTAATTAAATTTGGATTTTGTTTTTAATACTGATTATTATTTAACTGTATTTATTTATTTTATTCATTTTCGGGTATTATAGATATGATCCTTGTGGTTTGTTAGTATTTCACTCATGGTCCCTAGGTTTCATAAATTACCTATATGTCCCTTAACTTTTGACACTAGTATCACATATAGTCCTTAGGTCACCAAATTATCCTCATGTAATTGACGAAATTACCTACACATAAGGACCATATGGGTTACAAATGTCAAATGTTAGGAACCATATGAGTAATTTATGAAACCTAGAGACCAAAAGTGAAATACTAACAAACTACAGAGACCATCTCGGTAATTTACTCAAAATAAATATATGTCAACAGGATGTTTGAGTTTTTCTTTTAACTTCAAAGTCCATGAATCATCTTTATATGTGGTTATCAAAAAATGCAAACACAAAACGCAAATACAAAACGGATGACGCTGTTTGCTTAAGTAAATCACAAGCATAAGAAGTCTTTTCAGCAGACAAGAAACATCACCAATCAATGCGTAAGCATTTACCACTTGAAACTACTTAATTATTTCACAATGCATCACATAAAGAAAGAGTTTAAAATATGGAATTTACCACATACCTAATCACGAAAACTAAGTTAACCTATTGTTAAAAAAAAAAAAAAAAAAATTGATCTTGAATAAGGGTATAAACTCAATATATTCAGCAGAACATTATACAAAGACCATATGCATGTATCTTTCATCAATTGGATAGAAACTTGTATTCTGATTCACCGATGGATGACTTCAAAATTATTCAAGTTTTGTATGTTCGTCTATGAATATATTGAGTCACCAAAAATCAAACATAAAATAAAATGAATATTCATAGGGACATTCTTCGTTACCTTGTGTCAATATATTTGGATGCGTTGTCATCAATCCTGAAGAGGGATGTTGTTTGAGGCTGATGTTAATGAGGGTTTTTGTTTACGATGTGAATGAGATGGATGTGAGGACAAAAGATCCAAAAACTGCTATACTCTTCTACAACTTTCATACTAATATTGTGAATGAGGATGAAATTGATAGAGGAGATGAAAAGAAAAGAGGAATCTTGGTTCTGAATCAAGATTTTCTAAAAAAAAAAAAAATTGGAAACACAAAGAAGATGAATTAAGTCATCAACTTTAAATGCCTCTGGACTTTGCTATATTTGGATCCAAATCCAAAAGGGGAAAGTGACAAGGGTGGGAAATTTTTTTTAGTTGCTAATATTTTGACAAGTGGCATGTTAGTGTTAGTTATTTATTAGTTTGATACATATATAATAAATGCCTCATGTTTGTGAACAGGAATGTATCAAAAAAACTTTCCATTCCAGAGCCAAAAAAAAAAGGTCTCATGTATGAAGCTCTCATACACATGCCACTGGACTTTGCTTGGGGGGTGGGAGTTGTTTCAAAAAGACCAAATAGTTTGACCAAAAATCGCCTCAGCTGGCAAAATCGTCTAGTCTTCTTTCAGCTTATTGACATACTTGAGAAACGCACGAGCAGGATTTTCCCTTGGCGGTGCACGCACACGGCTAGACCTCCTCAATGCAGCCTCTTCTTCCATCTGAATCCTCTGCGCTTCCTTTGATTTCTTCTGCATTTCACCTCTGCAAACGCATGTCTCAATTCAGCCTCAAGGATGCAAGTGTATTCAAAATCACATAATAGAAATTAGATGTGCTTCTGTTTTTTAAGTGTTTGACAAATTATGATATTATATTATACAAGCACAACTAAATGAGCATTCATGTAGTGAAAACCAATCAAATAAAGTTTAAAACAGGTAGTTAATGTGTTTCACTGTTTGATTAACTACTTATTAAGACTTCACAATACAATAATCAGTTCCAAAGAGCCCTTCATAACCTCGATCAAAGAAAGACAGACAATACGAAGCATGTATAAGATGCCAAATGTGTCTTGAACCAAAGCAAGCACCAAGGATTCCTATGCTTGATTTTAAATTTGCGCTGCATTGCGCAATGCGAACACATCACGTATGCGATACACTCTTTATTAAAAAAAATTATAAATTCCAAAACATGCATAAATAAGTAGATGTATGAACAATTTTAAGTAGCAATTAGCTAAAATTCAACATATATGAGATCAAAGGAACTTCTTTTGAGCAACTAGTCAATTTTAAAATAAAGGCCAATATCTAAAATTCCTCCAAAACATGGGACAATATCAACCCACACTTTTCCAACCCTAAACATGTCATAATAAGCTAACTTCAAAATATTTTGTTAAGATGACCCAAAAGTATCACATCCAGTTATTTTAAAAAGCCAACAACCAAAACAAATGTGATTTTACCTGCAACGGCGCATCACATCGCATCCAACAATCAGCACAATATGTGAATTTAAGCACAAAATCACCGCAAGATGTAAACAATCACAATAAAGGTTGCATTGCAATCAGATTACCGCATCAGCACAATATGTGCACAATTTAACCAAGCTCCCAAATTAAAGTAAAACAACCCTTGCAAAGGTTTGTGGACCAAAATTTCTTATAAATACGTCAAATGAATAAGATTAGCAGGCTTATGAAAGAAGGATTCAAATCAGGTAGAGTTGACCCATCATTTTTCTTTCCTCCATCTTTTTAAACATTTAATGATTTTTATAAACAACTAACTTTTAACGAACAAGCAACTAAGAAAGTTGTAAAAACTTAACATAAAGAAAGATTTGTTAATTTTTTTTCTATATTCATCATTATCTATTTTACTTATGATCCTAACAACATAACAAACAAATATACCCAGTATATTCCCACTGTTCAGTAGGGTCTGGGGAAAAGGATGAACACAAACCTAACCCCTATCCCAGTTGGGATAGAGAGGCTGCTCCGAAGGAGTCCCCAGCTCAAAGTTGTCGTTTGAAGTTAGTCATCCCAACACTTTTAACGTTATTTTCACAAAATAAGTAAAATAACGTTAAAATTAGTGCAATTTTACTTTGGCCCCTTGAGGGCCCACATATATACATTGTATGTGTGCACCGTAAATGGGGCATGATCCTAACAACATACAAGTATGAAATATGCATGGTGTAAAGATTTGTTAATTTTTTTTCTATATTCATCATTATCTGTTTTACTTATGATCCTAACAACATACAAGTATGAAATATGCATGGTGTAAAGAGGATTAGTTGCAAGTTATGAAATCTTACGATATTTTGTTGTAACGTTTCTCCAGCTGCTTTTTAAGAGCTTTCTCTCTCTCACCCTTTTCATTCAGCGACCCCATCAAAGCATCAAGCTGTAGATAGAAAAACTACAGGTCAAGAAAAGAAAAGAAAAACAAAAAGAAAAAAAATAAGACACAACTTGGTACATGTAAATCAAAGAAGGGTCAATTTATACCTCAGGTTTAGTGGCATAGTAGCCCCACTGTTTGTTGTCACAACTTTCGACAAATATCCGTGCATCCTTGCGAAAGTACCAGTACCTGTTATAATCCCTGTCTTTACCTAATGGGTTGGTGCGTATGAATCTTTTCTCCATTTCCCTCTCCAGATATTCTTTCTGTAGACACAAAAATAAGCTATCATAAAAACATATAGAGATGTTTACACCAGGAACACACATTGATAGTAAACACTAAACAACATGTTTCAATTGAAGGGGTTGAGTTGGGCTGACAATCAAGCTGTTGAAAAAATCCAGTAGAACACAAATACACAGAACTCGGATAGGACAATTTCCCAGAAAGACAAATACAGAACTATAAGACAAGCATTCATATGTGCCATTAATTGTCATTTGATCAAGCAACCTAATAACACTTCATTAGAGCGTTGGAAACAATTGAACATAACAAGTAGCATATACACACAAACATATGTACGTATGCATGCATAGTTGCATACATATATACATATATGTATAGAGAGAGTGCTTACTCTCTCTTTTATATTTGTCATATCCTCTGTCTTGTTCTTCTCAACATTCATCAATTTCTTTGACCCCTTTACAATTGAATTTTTGCCACTTGCAATCATGACGTCTGTGTCTGCCTTTACCTTATTCACATGCTTCTCAGATGTCTTGTCTTGTTTCTTTCCACTGTAATCCAACAATGATACCATCTATACTCAACATGATCTTTCATTTAGAAAGTTTATCATCAAAACAAAAAAGTAGAGGTGGAAAAAGGGATGGGTCAGGTAAAGGTAGAAACACGCAACTTTTGACATGGTCAAAAAGGGCCTTATTGGTTTAGCCCGTCAGTTTTTCTCTGAAAATTTCAACTTCTTATAAACAACAAGTGAGTTATATATTGTTATAAAATTATATTAGCATTTCAAATATATTCCATTTTTTTACCTGTTTTGGGAGGTTTAGTACTTCACAAATACACTCTGAACACATCCGCATTCCAGTTTTAATAATGCAACAATTTTTGACCTATTATAAGTAAATGGTCAAAACTACCATCACTAATTAAAGTAATACTTGGAACCTGTTCACAGATGTGTGATGTTGCTCAGCATCTACATTGATTTCATTTCCATTTAAGGCGGCCTTCACCATTTCCTTTCTCTCTCTCCTCTTTCTTCCTTGTTCGATTGCTTCACCTCGCTTTTCCGCTGCCAGTGCCTTTCGCTCTTCAATATATTCATCCAGCTTTTCTCTCATCATGTTGCACGCAAGGGCCTCACCAATCAACTGAGCAAATATGGCTAACTTTGCATGAATATTTAAAATACCATAATGACCCCGCTTAATAGTACTTAAGTGACTGGAAAATTCCTCGTTGCCCACTAGTTCCAAGAAATCGCACATGTAATCTGTCCAGGTGACCAACGAAATCTGTATTGAAAGACATAATCATACAAAATCAATTTCACAAGAAAACAAAAGTATAGTTTTATCCTATTTAACAAAAAGGGACAAATTTTGATTATATTCCAACTTCAATGGGTCAAATAGGAACTAAATTTACCAGGTAAAACCCAAATGGTATTCAAATGCTTACCACCTCCTAAAACAGTTAATTTAATAGAACTAGATTATTATATAATTGTAAAAAGAAAAACTAAAAATGCTGTCAGGGTAAGTTGACCAGCAAGAAACAGCCTGTCTTGACCCGATACCAAGCAAATGAAATGCATTTGGATTCTAAGAAATAATGGGTTGAACCTTAGGCTTTCTTTTTTTCTTCTGTAAAGCTATAAAATAATCACCGTCATCCTTTATAAGCAAACGAAGAAGAGCAGAATAAGACTCCACAATGAGGACTATATTGCTGTCTTTATAGCAAATTGCATTTTCAAAATCATCTAGCGAAAATGGTGACAAGTTCAAAAGTTTACTATAACAACAACAAAAATCCCATATCATCAATAGATCACCAACACACTCCATTGGAACTTTAAAATCTCTGGTTGGTGGAGGACGGGCAACAAATACAGGATCATCAGCAGCAGGTCGCACCAACAAATCATCAATTGGATATTTGATGGGCAGATCATCTTCTGTTATATTTAGACACATCAGAAATTAGTGAAAAATAGGCATATACTCTAGACAAGTAACAAGTTCATCACATTTTCGCTTGCCAAAAACATATCAATAGAATGCAAGAGATTTAAGCAATACAAGAATGTACCAATGTCTGCATCAATGTTTAGTTTCTTTCGTTTACATTCTCCATTATTTGCATCCTGAAAAAATATGAAACAAACAGAATACTTTGTAAAAAGAGATTCCATTTGTTTTTACTAGGGGTTACGATTTGACCCATCTATTTATGAACCTTATGGATGCTAAAAGTACAATTTATCTATAATCAAATAAATAGGTGAAATAAAAATACTTAACAAAAATTGAGTCAAATTGGTCAAAAGTTTCCCAAAGTAGATTTTTGATGCATAAAACAGTGTCATTTTTGTTATCCTATTTGACACACTAAATTCTTTAATAAAATTAAAACAGATATTGGGCAGAAATTGTCAAGAGACAATCTGATCCATGCCAAAAACTACACGTTTGACCTGAGCCTATTTTCTTATCTCGGAATTATATCATTTTACTCTATTCTCCATTTTGTTTGTCCCATCTACACATTTTCTTTTTCGTTTCCCTTTCAAACTTCAAATATCTACAGAGACGAGCTTTGATTCATGTCATTGAATCAAGGCCTTTTGGTATTGCAGATTTCAAAGAATTTGATTGGGAGGCCACCCTGTATTTACTTGCAATATATAAGTATTTGAGCGCCCTGTTTGCGGAGCACGCATATAATGTATACATGTGTCGGACCTTCAGGGGTAAAAGTAAAGTTGCACTAATTTTAACGTTATTTTACTTTATTTTTGTAAAAATAACGTTAAAACCATTGGGTTGGTCGGTTAATCAGGCATTATGAGCCAGGGGTCTCATTGGAAGCAGCCTCTCTATTCCTACAGAGTAGAGGTAACGCTCTCTACATCTTACCCTCCTCAGACCCTACCTTAGCTTTGCTAATGGTGAGATATACTAAGTACGATCAGTGTTGTAAAAATCGCGATTAGGCGACCGATTAATCGGGATTAATCGGTAATCGGCACCTAATCGATTAATTTTAGCCTAGTCGCCCAATTAATCGGTAGTCGGTCAAAATCGGTCAACATCGGAGCTAGTCGGCTCTAGTCGGGAAAATCGGACTAATCGGTGGGGAGAGAAGAAGATTCCGGCCAAGAAAAAAAATGGTCAACACCGTCAAATCCTTCGATTTAACCACGAAGAACAAAAATAGAACTGACTTACTTGAGATTCCGGCCAACTCTGACTCCAATTTAGTGAGACGTGATGGTGGCGAGGAGAAGAAGAACGGCGCTGTTGCATATGCCCTAGCTGAGAGCGACAGCGACAGAAGAAGACGACGACGATCATGAATCAGCTTATGGGTGTTGCAATGTTGGGCTTTTAATAGTTTTAGTATACATGGGCTTTTTAATTTTTTTGGGTTTTTAGAAGGAAAAAATTGAGAGTTTTATTATTTATGGGCTTTTTCTTATTCTTTTTGGCTTTTTAAAAAGAAAGAAATTTAAAGTAGGTATTTATTATCTTATAAATCATGAATTAGTTTGTTAAAATTTGTAGGTATTTAAAAAATTATATATAATATATTGTATATATGTATATAAATATGAAAATTACATATAAAATTCCAATCCGATTAATCCCGATTAATCCCGATTAATCCCTAGTCCCTACCTCGCCGACCGACTAGCGATTAGCGATTTTTACAACACTGAGTACGATGATGATGATGATGATGATGATATAAGTATTCGAGTGTTGAAACATTAAATATGTTGATGAGTGGCCTCAACATCCTTCTATCATTCTACATAAACGGGACACACAAAACAAAAAAGTTACCGTATCTTTCTTAGCATGTTTCCTTTTGGGTGAAATCTTGTTTGTCAACTCCTTTGGAAGATTTGTTGAGATCCCATATTTGAGTGCCAACTTATCATGAAGCACCCAAGGAGCACTCCTACATGTAGACTCTCTGACAAAAGCCTTCAAAACATCTCTACTAAATGGCAACTTCTTCTTGATTAAATCCTCTCCACTCACCACTGCACTTTCTGTTACTTTCTTATCTTTATCAAGCCACGCTACCTGATATTGTGTCTTTTCAACTTCCTCATCGATTACTTTTACTATTTTGCATGGATATATGCGATTATTTTTCCTTCCATATATTTCGGTACCCACCAACAGACGCTCCTTCAACTTAACAGCAATACTACCAACAAGATCTCTTAAAGGAAGCATACCTGCAAACACCAAATACGATGAAAATAAAACTGAGGCATCAAATGAAATTTGTTTATGCACAAGAATGAACTCAACTTAGAACATTAGGTCCAACATCCAAAACAAGTACGCCAAAAGACCAGCAAACTCTATTGGACTTTAAATTTAAGAAAGATTTTTAGCAAGTACGTTTTGCACCAAAATGTTATTGGACGGACGGACGGACAGATGGATGAATGGATAGATATAGATAAAGAGAAAGCGGGAGAGAGAGAGAGAGTACTTGAAGATAACACTTTGCTGAGTCAGAAACATTAATATTTACAAGAAATTATAAATGAAGTTAAGTTCAAAGAATCAGCCACCTAATCAAATTGATTCATCGAAATTAACAGGCCAACTACTAAGGGTCGCAATTTCTTCACTCTAGTTAGAGTTTGAAACAAAGAAAATTAAATTTAAAAAGCCTTAGTAATATCATGTTCACTTCCATAATCTACATAAGCTGAATTTAAAAGAAAATTTGGTTGTTCTCGAATCTGGAATTAGATAGAAGGACAACATGAGTTGGTTAGACAGCCAGAGCTTAATTAGGGGTTAGCAATGATATTTATCAACTCAGAAATCCAGCTTCATAAATTAGTAGTTGTAGACTTGTAGCTTTTTAAAATTATATAATTTTTAAAAACAATATGAAATGTATTAATATCATGGCCTAAACACCTAGCAAGAAGTTATAAGCTTCTTTAGAACTCTTCCTATGACATTTCTATCTTTTTGCATGAATGTACAATAATGAGTTGTAGAGAGAACAAAATTATTATCATTACCTAGACTAACATAAAAATAAATTTACCTACACAAATTGTAAGGGTATGCGTAATATACTAATATAGCATGAGGAGGGGCTTGGTCACCCTCCATCATGCCCCTCACACCTAAGAAAACCATGCCCCTTGGGGCATGACCAAGGAAAGAAGCCTCATGTATGACCACGGTCATGGTTTGATCAACTAGCCAACCAATCATAATATTTATTTTTAAATTTTAAAAAAATAAAAAAACACCCATATTAGCCTTTCTCTTTTCACCCACTAAATCTTATCATTACACGCCTTTTCTACTTACACTCACTAACCAAAACTCCTATTACGTGACACACAGTCAAACCCTCATCGTGCCTCCTATTACACATAGCGTAACTGCGTAAGTGCAAGAAAACCAAAAAAATGACCAGAAAAGCATATATAGGTATCAAATAGAGGGTACTGGCACTCGAAAGAAAAAATGATTTGACACATACGTAACTGCAAACACAACTTGAGAATAAAAGAACTTGTCAACAATATAAAAAGGCACAATAAGATATGGGAGAGTGATTACTGAATTGAACATCACGAAGCACAGGTTCCATCAGTTCTTTGGGGAACTGCTGAACCTTCTCATTAGCCTGTTTTTCTGAAACCAGAGCCTCTTCATAAGTCAAGTTGCTCTTTCCAGTGCTCTTGCAAGTCCAGATTCTTTGACGATACAAGTTTATCCGCTTCAAATATTCACTAATAACCAGAAATACAACGTGTCAAACAAAGATAGAACATGTCTTTCAAGCGAATTTTAACATTGAGGCATAAGTTGTGTGGGAAAAGTACCAATAATCACGAAAAATCTCTTTTGTAAAGCGAATTTGAAACACCATCTCCTCCGGCTTCAAATCATCAGGTGCGTCCAAAAGGGAAAATGGTTTCCTTTTAAGTAATGGCATTTCATCTACCAAGTCAACTACAAATATAAACATGCATAACAAATCAAACAAAATCTCATAAAAGAAAAATACCCAAATGCCATACACCATTTCTAAACCCTAAAACGCTGTTTATCCGGACGAAATTGATGAAAATATTCGCAAAAAGAATATTAACAAAATGATCTCATGGTGATATACATGATGAAAGATGGATGATGAAGGTAAAGCTTAATCTCATATAAATGGACGTAAAAATCCCAGCACTGGAAGGAAATTTAAAATGCAAATCAGGTTGATTGAAGTTCCCGCCACAATTTGATTGAATCGTGCTGAGAATCCGTTGAATGAAAGAGAAAAAGAAATCAAGCGATTTACCAGAGAATGCAGAGCTGAGGGGAAAATAAGAAAGAAGAGACGGTGGAGTCAGGCGTCGCCGATTTCTCTCCGCACGCCACCACTCTCTTCAGACTTCCCTTCTTCTCGGGAGCCAAATATCAAAGGTTAAACTTAAACGGATCTATTTATACATTAAGTCCCTTAACTTTTTTAGAAACACAAAACACACCCTTGTTCTTTTTTATAACAATTCAACATTCCTTATCTTATATGTTCTTGTAATATTCCTTTATATATATATATACATATAGGATTGAGATCAAATAATAACTCACTCTTAAAGCAATAACACAGATAACTTTGCCAAGATGAAGTCAAATCTTAGATTTTTTTTAACATCATTGTAACACATTTAGAACACTATGTTCTTTTATGAGTTTGTGAAAATTCATCACCGTTTGAGAGTTTACATCGTTGTAAGTTTTGGGCCTAAAACAGTTACAGTGCTGTAAATCAAAAACTTACAACGATGATATATCTTAAATGGTGATGAATTTTCACAAACTTATAAAAGAACATAGTGTTCTAAATATATTACAATAATGTTCAAAAAAATCCAAGATTTGCCTTCATCTTGACAAAGTTATCTGGGTTATTGTTTTAAGAGTGAGTTATTATTTGAACACTTCCCTATATATATATATATAGGGTTTGAATACTTTGAAAACCCGATCTTAATGAGAGAGTGTGTGTAAATAAATGAAATGAGAGAAAGGATTGGCTGCTAATGTAAAGGGTGTAGAAATACAAAAATACCCCTCTATTTAATAATAAATCAAAAATTAACAAGTTTGATCTAACGGTCCACGCAGGGTTTAAGGGTTTTCTCTTTAAGATCGGGTTTTCATATGATTCAAATCCTATATATATATATATATATATATATATATATATATATATATATATATATATATATAGGAAAGGGATCATATAATAACCCTCATTAATTGCGGTAACCCATTAACCCTGGCAAAAAACGCTCAAATCGCAAAATTTTTTTTTTTATGGTTTTTTTTATGCAAAAATAGGGGGGGCTCCTTTTTTAACCGTTCGCTAATTCACAAGCGTTAAAAAGTTAAACGAAATGTAAGTTTGCGTTACACTGCGACACTTAAATAAATGTTCGCAGTGTAACGCAAACTTACATTTCGTTTAACTTTTTAACGCTTGTGAATTAGCGAACGGTTAAAAAAGGAGCCCCCCCTATTTTTGCATAAAAAAAACCATGAAAAAATTTTTTTTGCGATTTGAGCGTTTTTTGCCAGGGTTAATGGGTTACCGCAATTAAGGTGGGTTATTATTCACTCCTTACCCTATATATATATATATATAACTAGAACTCAAGACCAATTTTATGGCATAATCAAAAACAATTGAGGGATGAAGCCAACTCATTGAATGTTTAACTCATAACATGTTTGATAAGCTCTTTTACAAGGCGGATTTATTTTCATATAATCTCCTTGCATACGAATGTCTCTATATAAGTTGAGTAGATCTATTATTATGTTCATAAAAAGTGCATGTGACGTCCAACCATCATAATAATGAAAATGCTTTCCTACCAAAAAAATTGATAGCTTTCTTTCTAATAAATTCATACTTGCCTCGTTGATCAACAACAATTAAACAAGCATAAGATCACTCATACAAATCGTTAGCCACTCACCATATAGCTTTGGATACATACACAACAAAATACAAGCTATCTCTTATTTATAGTAGACAACTTACTCTAACCTAATAATTGTAATGAGATTCAACAGAGTCATGATTCGGTTAAATCATTACATGTTCGAGTCAGTCCTACTTAACCATTTAGCTCAAATACAAACTGATCGTCTTTCTTATTTCTTTTCATAAACATTGATCTTGTGCTAGAAGCTTTTTTGTCACACCCCGGGCCGGCAGTTGGATTGAATTCCCGTCGGGCGGAATAGTCCCGAGGCATGATTGAATCGGAATGATTAGATTGTTTACATAGCATATGATAATATGAGAACACTAATTTACATTGATAAAGCAAAGTTAAATTTCAACTGACTTAATAATTTAACTTTATTACAACATGATTTGGACATCTTGGACATGACCAAGATGTTTCACAAAAAGTTGCTTGTAAAAGAGCAAGTCTTGAATCTTGTAGCCATTTTGGCATTATAAGATTTTATGCAGGAGTTGTAGGGTCCTCTACCTGGATCATATATTTCTCTCTCTAACAGGCATATTTCTTACACATGTTCGTCACCTGAGAACATGTAAAATATGTCTATACTAGGTTGGTGAGTTGACACACCCCGAGCCGGCGGGAATGGATCGGCTTTCCCGTCGGGCGGAAGGTCCCCGGGGAGCGATATCGTGAGTGATAATCGTGATGATCAGATTGTTTACATAGCATCAACGTTAAGAATAACTAAAGCATAATGACATTAATTAAAGTTTACAAGGTCGAGTTACAATTTTCAACAAAATATGTGCTTCCCAAAAACTACTAGGTCCTCTAACTGGCATCCTAGCATGCATTCCTGAAACCTTAGCTTAATCATGTACATCACCTTAGAAAGCATGAAAGAAAACAAAGTCAACACAATGGTTGGTGAGTTCATATAGTTTAGTAGTTGTAAAATAGTTTTAGCAAACCTTTTCGGTAACAACCTTAACCTCATTAACATCACCTGTAATATCCAGATCGGTATGCTTATATATAGGGCATACGAAAGGGTCGAGCCTACAACCCGCCCAGACGCCATCCCACCACATACTAATCCACATATGACATTGTTGTTAATGATAATTAAGCGCTTTACCTATCATCAAATTCTCCCATAGTTTCAAGTATCCTGATTTGAAGTTTAAGACATTCACCCAATAGTTTCAAGTATCCTGTTAGAAGTTTAAGACATTCACCCAATAGTATTCACAAACCCGTTCGGTAACAAACTTAACCTCATTAACATCACATGTAATATCCAGATCGGTATGCTTATATATAGGGCATACGAAAGGGTCGAGCCTACAACCCGCCCAGACGCCATCCCACCACATACTAATCCACATATGACATTGTTGTTAATGATAATTAAGCGTCTTACCTACCATCCAATCCCATCATAGTTTTAAGTATTCTGTTTTATGAGTTTCAACACGCACAGAATAGCATTCGAGTATCGAGTTTTGAGAGTTACCATTATGGACAGTTGAACACCCTAAGGAATTCAGCATCCATCCATAACGGAACTAAGTATGACTCGCGACGTGTTTTGATAGAGGAATCCTCAAGATAACACAAAGCCAGCTAGAAGAAACCAAAATCATTCTAGTCACTCGACATAACCATGGATGAATCAAGAAGAACACTGAATGACTAGTATGGCTTGACCACTGTCAAGACGCGTCGGCCAATCAGTCTGTCTTACATGATTCTGACAACGAAGAGCACTGATGACTAGTGTGGCTTGACCAATGTCAAGACGCGGCAGCCAATCAGTCTGTCTTACGATGTCCGATAGCTTAAGCATACAAGTTTAGAGCATTCACATAGTCTTACTGATGACTAGTAGGGGTTGACACACAGGTCAACACGCGGCGGTCAATCAGTTTATTGTTTTAAGCATTCCAAGCATTTCGTGCATTCGAGCATATTAAGCCTACAAGAGTTTAAAGCATTCCAAGCATTTCGTGCATTCGAGCATATTAAGCCTACAAGAGTTTAAAGCATTCCAAGCATTTCATGCATTTGAGCATATTGAGCATACAAGAGTTTAAAGCATTCCAAGCATTTCAAGCGTTTCAAGCATATCAAGCATTTTAAGCATAAAAGCCTATCGGAGTTTTAGAATTTGTTTTCTTAGGCATTTAAAAGCATCAAGAGTTTTAGGTACTCAAGTATAAGTGTAAAAAAAGCATTAGCATTTAGAATAAGTGTAATAGCATTAGCATTTAGAATAATTGTAATAGCATTAGCATCGAGCATTTGAGTATAAAGCAATAGCATTTAGAATAAGTGGAATAGCTTTAGCATTTAGAATAAGTGTAATAGCATTAGCATCGAGCATTTGAGTATAAAGCATTAGCATTCAGAATATATGTAAAAGCATTATGAATAAGTATAAAAGCGTTTAAGAAACATTAAAGCATTTATTTAAAATGTGTAAACATGCTTCTCAGTCCCGTAGTAAAATAAAATGATTTGAAAAGGGACAAATGAACTCACCTTGTGTTTGAAGTGGTTGACTTAGCTTAAACTAGAATGCGCGCTCTCGTTATAATATTTGTTGTTGCGTTCACGATCCTGCATCGATTTCATGTTGTTGTAACTTATAAATATGAGTCGTAGTGAATTGTGTGCGCGTATGTGTTAGCCCTAAAGTTGGCTAACACCTGTGAGTCTTGGTCTTCATTCGGCCCTATTTACTTGTTAGAGATTTTATTACACTAACCCATTAGGTTTAGATTAGCACCCTTTGTTGTTGATTTTATGTTCCACTTGAAACAA
This sequence comes from Mikania micrantha, assembly GCA_009363875.1. Classification (NCBI taxonomy): domain Eukaryota; kingdom Viridiplantae; phylum Streptophyta; class Magnoliopsida; order Asterales; family Asteraceae; genus Mikania; species Mikania micrantha. The sequence continues at coordinate 23,039,156 of CM018694.1, read as the reverse complement.
TTTCATAATAAAAGGGTTCTAAGTATAAGATTTAGGTCTCAGATTAATTATAATTGCTCCATTTGTTTAACACCTAGAGTCATTTGTTAAAATATTCCACTACATGGTTTTAGGCCTTATTGTAACATCCTAGGCAAATCCCACATCGGCCATGAACAGGAGAGATTCCTGGCTCATAAGTAACGATCCGCCTCTAACATCACCAACGCGTTTTCGGCTTAGCTGGCTGTGGAGCACATGAAAACTCCACAGTAAAGCGTGCTCGAGCTGGAGCAATCCAGGGATGGGTGACCTCCCTGGGAAGTTTTCACCCGGCCAGCCGAAGGCAAAACCGTGAGCTCCTAGTGGGCAAAGCAGACAATATTGGTGATAGACGGGGCCAGATGTTACACTTATGAATCTAAATCCAAAATCTTGTCACCTTTGTAGTACATACTTTAATAACCATGCATATGTTGGTAGTTGATTTCCAAGGTGTTAGTTTATTTCAATGTTACATGGGCCGAATATTATATGTCATGGGTCGTTCGAATTGCTTGGGCCAAATTATGAAAGTGGGCCGAACTATGTGTGTCATGGGCCCAATATGTGGACTAAGGGTTTGCTGTTTGGGCTTTAACAAGGGGGTGGGCCAACTCAAGGTGATCGTAGAAGGGTGTTGGGCTGAGACAATCGCATGGGCCGAAGATGTAACCTGGGCCGATTGTGAACTCCTGGGCCCAGAACAAAGTCGTGTCAAATTGTATGGGCCGAATCAATTAAAATTGGGCCCGCACTAGGCCGGTTGGCTTTTCTTGGCTAATGGAAGACATTCGTCCAAATATAGGTGTTGTCGGTTGAAAGCTTCGGTCCAGTAGATGTCCCACGCTCGCCTAGGTTCATGACTATCTAGGGTTCGTTCATGTGTGCTTAGGTTCAGCTGGGACCCTAAGCTGGCAGGGTTCGGCCAGAAGCAGTAGGTTCGGAGCTAGTGGCTGGCGAACCAAAGGTTCGTTGATGATGCAAGTAAGGTTCGGCTTCAAGGTTCGCTAAGAAGGAAGGTTCGCCGGCCATGGGTTCGTGAAGGTCGAGGGTTCGCTGATGAGGATGAGGTTCGTGTTCCAGTTGGGTTCGCAGGGGAGGGGTTCGGCCACCTTAGAGGGGTTCGGCCAGCCATGGGTTCGCATGGAGGTTCGTAGGGTCTGCCAGGAGGGTTCGGCAGCTCCTTGTTTGCACAGCTGCCCAAGGTTCGTCCATAGTGGTGCCTCACGAACCTGTATATCACCAACCGTATGGACCTCTTGATCTGTTATGCTTATTCCTATGGTGTTGTGGTGCGAAAATCGGCCCTAAAAGGTGTAGGGTGTGGGTGTAGACGGGTTTTACACCGGTTATGGGTGTTGGCCGAACCAAAGGTGTAGGAAAACCCTAGTTTTCGTGAACTTCAAAGCTTCATACCTCGAGTTTGGCTGGATAACTTCTTAGATCGGTTGTACTTCTATGTAGAGGATGTTGAGAGCTTCGTGTGGACACCAAAAATGCGCGATTTCGTCAAGGATTGAAGGAGTTATGGTGATTTGAAGAGTGATTATTCTAGAGAGAGAAGACGGTGGAGGCTTTTAGAGAGAGAGAGAGAAGTTGGAAGAAAATGAGGAAAAAACCTCATTTAGGCTTTAAATACCCCGAGGGTATTCAGGTTCGTTTCGGTTGCCGGTTTTCGTTTTCGTAGTGTTTCCGGCACGTTACGCGCGTGTTTTGTAAATTTAAATAAAAAGAGATTGTTTGAATTAATTTGAAGATGGTTATTCCTAGTAAATGTTTTTAAAATTATTTCTCTTGAATTATTTTATCGAGATCAATTATTTTCGCGTTTCACCATCGCGCGTATTCCTTGTATTTTAATTAAATAATTCTATTTTAAAGTCTTTTAATAAGGTTGTAATTCCTAATAAATATTTAATGTTTAATTTCCTTACATTATTATCGTTCGTTTCGTAGTTCGTTTTCGTTTCGTCAGAACGTGTCACCTTCGCGCGTATTCGTTCGAATCGTCACCCGAACAAACACGGCGTTGGTTTCACTTTCTAATTCTTGTTTTCTACTTTTCAGTCATCATTTCAGAACGTTAAACTTTCAGATTTATTCGTACAGATCGTCACCTATACGAAAAATCCGTCGGTTTAGCATTCTGTAACAACAACCGTTATGGTTTTGTTCTGTTTAACCTCGCATACGTTTATACATAATAGCATCAAATCAAGCATCTGTGTGTCAGTTCTGTGTTGTCTGATGTGTTTCTGACTGTTAAACCATGAGGTTTAAATCAGATTTCAGAACAATAACATAATAGTTTTGTGTCAAGCAGCAATTGTCAATAGCATATACATAGTTTACGTAGTTTGTACCTGAGTTACTGTGCAAGTTACTGTAGAGTTTATTGTTCCGGTGACGTTTCCGGCACTGATGTTACATGAGTTCATGCGAGTTTTAAAATAATTAGGTTTTGTAAAAGACGTCATACATTTGAACAAGCTCACTCCTTGGGCTTCGTTATCAGAAATATCCTATGATGTCGAAAGGCAACTAGCACCACACAACCTTGACATTCCACGATAGTAATGTAATGATAAGCAGGGAGTTCACTTTATGTTGGGAATCAAAATGGTTTCCACATTTGTTTAGAAAATTTTCCTCAAAGTATATGTTTAATCATGTTTACTCCTGAAATCGAAGATTTAAACATTTTTGTAAATTGTAAAATCACACGAGTTTACCTCCTCACTGACATTGTCTTACCAAGCCAAGGAATGCTTATATATAGGGCATACGTACCAACAAATGGAGCTGCCAACCCACCACTCACTTGACAGGGCATGACTTTGCCTTTGATAGGAAAAAAGGAGATTTCTTTTATCTCTCTCCTTCTTGTGCCTCGCATCATTTGTCTTGAACCAGTTTTAACCTGGTTTAGACACTATTTTGAAAATCGTTTATGTCATATCTCAAATGAAAATGTTTAATTCAGTTTACTAGTGAAATCTGTTTGTAATGTCACACATATGATCATTTACCAAACCTAACTTGAGTTGCCCTTGTTGATCATATCTCATGGATTCGACCCAAGATTTGACCTTTGTATGTATTTGTTCGCGTAACGTACCATCCTCAGCAGTGGAAGTTTGTTAGACTTATGGAGTTATGGTACCATTTACATTACCGTTGGTTGACCCATGTCAACTAATGGTAAATGACTCTTGAAAAAGGGACTTACGTGTAGGCCTGTAAACGAACCGAACAGTTCATGAACTGTTCATGAACTGTTCGATAAGAAGTTCGTTTATGTTCGTTTATTGAATAAAGGAACGAACATGAACATAAAATTTGTGTTCGTTTAATTAAATGAACGAACATGAACACACCTTGTGTTCGTTTATTTATGTTTATGAACAGTTCGGTTATGTTCGTTTATTTACGTTCGTTTATTTGTGTTCGTTAATGTTTGTTTATGTTCGTTAACTATGTAATGTTGGTTTTTGTTTAGCTAACTGACTAGTTTACGAATGATATGTATTTACATTTAAGAGACTTGTCGTTTGTGCTCGTTTATACTTGTTCAATTGTGTTCGTTTATGTTTGCTCAATAGTGTTCATGTTCGTTTATGATTGTTCAATGGTGTTAAAAAAATGTCCATTTAAGTTTGTTCGTTTATTTTAGTTCGTTTGTGTTCATTTATGACAAACACGAACATATTCATTTTCTTAATAAACGAACACGAACACAAAATTCATGTTCGTTAATGTGTTCGTGTTCGTGTTTGGTTAAGTTTAAATGAACGAACACGAACATGCATGTGTTCATGTTCGTTCGGTTCATTTACAGGCCTACTTACGTGAGAATTCCTACTCAAATTCTTGATGGTTATGTTGTGGACACATGCTCTTGTGAATTACCCTAGACAGACATCCCACTAAGCCTGTTGTTTGTTTGATGATGATTCATATGAAAATGTACGTCTTTGATTTGTAATTTAACACAATTTCTCAGGTTGTGTCCATTCACCTCTTGGATTTCGTTTAAGACTTTGAAACTTTGTTGTCTTTTTGAGTTTAAAAAGTTGTGGTGATATGATGAACACTTAGTATAACATGTTTAAAATGCGCTTATTCAAATAACATTCGAATAAGAGGTTTTGAAATTTATTCCTGCATTTAAAAGGTTTGAAAAGTAAATCTTTTTCGATTGTAGTTCGAATAAGAGGTTTCATGTTCTCAGCCCCAAATGATTTGAAAGGCAAAATTTAAAGAAAAAGGGGTCTATGAGCTCACCTATGGTTGTGGTTCGTATGTCGTCAAAACACTTGCTCGATGTATTCACTCGGTTAGAATCCTGTGTTTTCATGGGTTTCCTGATTAGTTGATGTTGGATATTAAGTGCATTATTCCTAATATGATTTTGGTTAATGTGTTTCAAATTGTTAATTGTTATGATTAGGTTTGAAATTTAAGCTAAGGATCAGTTCCGTCGATACCAATAGTAGCAAAGGAACGTTCAACACTTAGCCATTTTTGATCTCCTCTTTGTACGAATGGCCTTTTTGTACGAATGACCTTCATTCGTACGAATGGGGTTCTACGAATGTCCACTTCCATTCTGGTGATCCATTCATGCGATTAGGCCTTCATTCGTATGGTTCCCACATGCGAATGACTCTGTTGCATTCGTGTAGGTGTTCATTCGTCCAAAGATTTATTCTAGTGAGTTTCTCAGGCGAATGGAGTGCCTCATTCATACGAATGAGTACTTCGTATGGTTCATTCGCCTGCAAATACACGAAGAGCGCCATTTTTGAAATCGTGAATTATTTGTGGTATTTTTACGGCCAAAAGTGATGCCAAAATGTTTTGGTGCAAAGGATCTGTGTTAATACCCACTGTGCAGCTCGTATTTGACCGAAAAGGCTCGAGAAAGGTTGAAATCTTGAAATGAAGATGTTGGGATGAATTACGCACGATTTGGAAGCTCCAATGGTCCAATTTCGTGTGGAAATGACCGAAATTTCGTGAGGGGCGAATAGGGTTTCGTTTGGGTTAGTTGGGTGAACAACGAGAATGAAAAACGTAAGTGTTGCTTTTATACCTGTGTTGTCACACGAATGAGTCATTTGCACGAATGGTTGCGAATGTCTCTATGGTTGAAAAGCTTCACTACTGGTGACTCATTCACACGAATAAATGTTCATTCGTACGAATGGCTGAGTGTGTAACAGATTTTATTATTTAAAAATTCTTATTGTCTTCGTTTAAGTTTGTTTATTATAATATTTTGTGAAAAGTGTTTAAAATAGTTATTAAATTATGTCCAGGAGTATAAAATTTACGTATATGTTTGTATGAATCGACACCCACACAAATACAATGTTTGTCTGATCTTCTAACTTTGTTTTTACACAATAAAGATATCAATTGGTGTATCAAGTCCAACGACATATATGAATATGTCGTCGGACTTGATACACCAAAAATATCGTCACCCATCTGAATATCCCGTTAGATTGATATCCAAAAATGTAATCTATTCAGTTTTGATTTATTATTTTCCCTCACAAGACATTTGTATTTTCTTTTGCTTCGTCTTGGTGTGTTTCCTAAGATATCCAATTTGCTTCAGGATTATCCTTCGTATTTGATTATGTATTTGCTATCGTTATCTTAACTCTCGCGCTATAGTATTCTATGGTGTTGTCGTGTGCACCCTTGGATTTCAGAACTAATTCCTGCTCGTATACCAGTTGTCACAGTATCCCCCTGTTGAAGGAATTTCGTCCTAAAATTTAAATTGTGTTATCAAGACCTTCTTTCCTTTTTGAATTTGCCGGGGATACTTGACTTGCATTTGGTACTCCCATTCCCATGTAGTTCCGGGACACGCTTTGGAAAAAGAATTTTGTCGTTTTGTAAAAAGTTGGTATAGGGCTCCCTTTTAGTCCTTTGATCTGCCGAGCTAGGGTTTTCGACATGTGATTTTTGGCAAAGATGAATTGGGTGTCTACATGAGCTCCTTTTATGTATGGAATTCAGTTTCATAGACTTAACATTTCATCTGTAGTTAATGCACAATTGATGTCACAAACACTATTGAAGTCAATATGTCATTCCTTTATTGGAATGGTGATTGAAGTATGGATAGAAGTATATGTGTGAATTCGGACATTTATTCATGATAATCCAGATGGTGTTATCTTTAGTCAACCGAAAGGCTTCTATTGTTTAACTACAATCTTTGGCACGCGAGATAGTTTCCAATGTAGGTTATGTCGTTTACCTTCACACCGGATCTCATCTAAATCTCTTGGAGTCCTGGTACATTTCATTGGTACACGAATGCTCGTTAGTGTCGGCACTATGCCTCTTACCCGAGGTAAGCTTACGAATTTTCTTCGTAAAGATCATGGGATTTGTTTATGAAATTAGTTCACATCGTTAGACTTTGTATTGAAGTTGTGTTTCTGCACTGCGGTTTAAAATCTCCCTTCAGTTCATTTTTGTCAATCATTTGTGATTGAATGTGCAGAGTTGGGTGAGTTTGACCGTATGATTTTCCCATCATTCGGTCACACACTGTTGAATTTCTCCTTCTGATTTCGGCTTATGCCTAAGGGTTGGGACTGTATAAATGACTTCTCATCACTAGTTTTAACCGTTCAGGAGCTTGACCTCATGCTTTGAGCTTGAGTAGTGTTTCTTCCTATTGAACGTGTGTCACGGCCTTTCATGACCGTTATGACTGACACATGAAACCCACATGAATGGTGCTTCAAAAGTCTTTGTTGACAAAGCTTATCAGTCACAGTTCCAGGTCATGGATAGGGTAGTTCTTCTCATGCACTTGGGTTGTCGTGGCACGTAGAGGGTGGTTCCATCTCACTATGTGAGAACACGAATAGAGTTGGGTTTTTTTTTTTGTTTTTTATGAAGATCACCTCAATTGGGTGGTGAAAATTCTTTGTGAATACATTCTTGTTTGTTCTTCTCCTGTGTATAATTGAATTCATTAGTTTAGTGTGAGTGGGGACCAGCTCATCTTAAGTAGGTATAGGACGATTCTTCTATAGATTCTCGGTAACTAGTGGAGATCCATTTCTCTGTTGAGGCTGTATGTGTATATTTTCCTTAGCTCTTATTCAGGGAAAATTAGTACCTGTGGGTATTTATTCTCGCTGCTTCGGGGGTACTTCAGGCAGTCTTAACACACCGCAACTCCTTGGGGCCCTTTCTTTGACTCACGGTGTGTATGACGGTCTTCCCAATGAAGGTTGCTATGTGCTCTCCACATTCGCTCGAAGTCATCCATTGTGACATTGGTTTGATCAGTTTAGGAAACTTGCTTGCACTCTCATTTTGGCGGGTTCTAGTACTCGAGAGCTCAACTCTGGTGACCCATAGAATGGTGTGCTCTACACTGTGCGAGTAAGGCCTTTAACTTTCTAATGCAATTACTTTCGTTCCAAATTCCATCCATGTGTTATATAGCCTTACTTGTGTCTTTCGAGTTATAATGATGTGTAGGTGTCAGCTTCGCCTCCTGGGTTCATCACACAATCGAGTCTCTTATGGGGGTTCATCCCCCTACACCGTAAGGTCATTGTTATCCCCTTGGAAGGGTGAAGGTTTGTGTCACACCCCCAAATTACCACTTGCGGCATTAGGCCGCTGGGTGTGACGTGACAGGATCAGATACGTTGGTCATATAGAACGACTCTAAATGCTTTTAAAAACACTTGGATTATTAAACATATCCTAATAATGTTTAAAAAGTCTTACAACAGAAATTAAAATAGTAGCACGGAAGCTTGTTCAAAAGATAAATTGTCTACATAATATGATAACATAAACAATTTCAAAAGGTTAAAATATGCATGCAAGACTTTACTCTTGGCTCCTTAAATGCAGTCCTAGCCTTATGCATTGTGATTACCTGAGAATACATGTTAAAAACGTGTCAACATAAAGTTGGTGAGTTCACTGGCTTATATCAATAGTATGTAAGAAAAATAGAGTTTGCCATATGATATGATGTTTGTTAATGTTTGCCAGGCCTGAGGCCCTAAGTGTCAGTTGCATCACTACCGAACTAGACTGTTTGCTCCAGCCTCCGCCATGTATATCGTATAACAATGGTGAGATGGGTTGAGAATACACACGTCCTGACCTCCGGTCAGTATTGGCGTCGTATAACAATTGTGTTTCTAAGTAAATCTTTTATGGTTCATTCTAATCTCTCATATTCACTACAATCTCATTCAATTCCAATAATGAAGACTAATCATAAGAAATCCATCTTGGGCAAACCACTCTACAGTGGCATCAGAGCGCAGAAGGGGATCGAAATTGGTACAGGAGGTCGAAATCACGTTGCTGATTGACAAAGAGGAAGCAAGGTCGCATACAGGCCTTGAACGTTGTGTTTAGGCGATGATTCCGGGCGTCACTATGGGTTCAGAGAGACCGACAGAGGCCATGAGGGCCGCGCACAGAAGAGCTGTGCACATTGGTCAATCTCTAGGCGCAAAAGGAGAAGAATCACGAGGGGTCTTGAAGTAATCGAATGGTTTTTTCAAGCGAATCGGGCAACCAGATACAAAACACTACCCGCCCATGTTGCCTAATGGTGAAGAAGTTGAATTACTTGATCTTTATATGTTTGTGAAGGCTGCTGGAGGGTACAATAGAATCAACAACGAGAAGTGGGAGGAATCGGTCAATACATGGGAATTTCTACCCCATATGTTGTGAACCTTAAACCCACTTTTGTGGGTTACTCGAATTGTTTCTTTTCTTTTATGACAAGTTTAAACTTGAAGAAAAAGATGCCTTGGATGCTTATGTCAAAAACGAAAATGATGTAGAAAAGGAAGGCAAACACGATGTTGTCATGAAAGAAGATATGTTGAACATTGATAACAACATAATACACATAAATTCTGAAAATGTTGATGAATTTGCTGCTGTTAATGCTGCTAAAAACAGTGCTAAAATTGAAGATGACATCAACAAGAAAGTGCAGGAAATTCCAAGTGACAGCTAAGGTGGAAGCTTTGGTGATGATAAAGATTTTTTCGAAGATCTTGAAGACTGAAGATGTATTAATCGGATTTCTCAACTTCCGATTAACTGATCTTTATGCCATCATCTCTGGCTAAGTAAAGCAATGTGTATGTACTTCCTCCGGTACAGATGAGATGGTTTTCTTAGTCTTCTTTTCTATCTTCTTTTTTGTGTGTGGTGAATGACGTGAATGAATGAATGGGATTGTTTTTTCCCTTTATTTATTGAGATAGTGGGTCCCCATATCAATTTGTTACGGAATGTTGAGGATTGTTTCCTCATTCTTGGGCCCCACTATAACCGTTTCTCGCACGCATATATAAATAATTCTTTTCTTTTGTCATTCCCTTTTCTTTGAGTATGTATTGGTATACACTCATTTAAATATATGAATATATATATATATATATATATACACGAACGTGCACAAATATTTATTCAACGTCATCATTATTTTATTTTGTAATCGGCCTTACGCCTTCAAGTCCCCCCAGACCGGTGATTTTTCTTAAAATCATCAGGGATATATGAGTTGCCTACACATACTCTTTGATGTGCACCAACCCTGTTGTTGTTTTGTTGTATATCTATGGTTATTATTTATATATATATTATTATTATTAGGATTATATTATTTATTTATTTATTTATTTTTATTTTTTTTTAGAAAAGGATTAATGAATTCTTGATGGCAACAGTTGGACAATCGTCTCTTTCATTTCTTTCTTTCCTAACTGTTGGCGGCGTTTGGGGTTTTTTCCCCCTCAAGCATCCCGCCTTTTCAGAGAAATTCAAAAGTTAAATTTGTTGCCTTTCTCCCTAAAGTATATATATGTATCCACAATTGCAGAAATTTTTATCCCTTTTCTGTCGTAAAGTTTCCTTTCCATTCGTATGCTTGTTCTTGCTTTGCTTCCATGGCTCCTAAATCTGCGAAGCCTTCTAAGAATGCTATGGCGACTTCTTCCAAGAATCTATTATCGGTATCGAATCATGAGATAAACTGGGCATCCTCTGACTATGAGGAGTTTTTGGGGGAGTTTCGAATACTACCCTCCTGGCATCCCGAGCTCCCTAGTCCAGGGCAAACAGCCTTGAATGCCCCTCCCGGCAAGGTATGCTTATACGCCGACTTTTTCCGATTCTCACACTTCCGGTTACCAGTGAGCAAATTTTGCTTACAAATGTTAGGAAGGTATGGGGTTCATATATCTCAGATGAGTCCTCTAGGGTTGATTCGACTTTATCATTACGAGTTCGTTTTGCGCAGCATTCAAGAGGATGTCAGTCCTCTTCTTTTCTGAGTATTCTTCAAGTTGGTGGAAAAAGATGACTGGTATTCCTTTGATAAAAGAGAAGGTCCTTCAATGATTCAAAAAGTACCTTCTAGTTCAAGAGATAAAAATTGGAGGGATAAGTTTTTCTATATTGATGAGAGGTTTTTTCTAGGTGTAATGCAATGGCGATCCCCTTTGGATCCTATCGTTGATCCCATACCTGATGAAAGTGAATACGCGAATTCACGATTGTATAAATGGCTCTGTAAGCATCCTACTGACATCCAGTCCATCCCTGAACACGCTCTGGTAGCCATTGGGATAAGCCGTTTCTGGGACTCTCCTTCCACCAAACCGGTGTATCTTAATAAGGATGGAAGTATGTCTTTATTTCCCTCTACTTATGTAATTACTTTCTCATCCCTTTTGTCTACCTTTTAATCGAAATTTTATCTTTTATTAGAGGAAGGTTATTATTTTGAGGTGTTATCCGATACTCGTCGTGGGCTTCTAGCGCGTACAATGACTTAAATTATATATGTTTGCCAATTATATGGTTAAGTTCTTGCGATAGGTGTATATTACTTAATTAATTGTCAGGTAGGACCTTTTGAGGGTCTTCCGCACCAATGCGCGTAAATGTACCTTTTGAGGGTACAGGATCTTTTGAGTGTCTTTCGCGCCAATGCGCGTAAATATACCTTTTGAGGGTACCGGACCTTTTGAGGGTCTTTCGCGCCAATGCGCGTAAATGTACCTTTTGAGGGTACCGGACCTTTTGAGGGTCTTCCGCGCTTGTGCGCGTAAATGTACCTTTTGAGGATACTGGACCTTTTGAGTGTCTTTCGCGCCAATGCACGTAAATGTACCTTTTGAGGGTACTGGACCTTTTGAGGGTCTTTCGCGCCAATGCGCGTAAATGTACCTTTTGAGGGTACCAGACCTTTTGAGGGTCTTCCGCGCTTGTGCGCGTAAATGTGCCTTTTGAGGGTACTGGACCTTTTGAGGGTCTTCCGCGCTTATGCGCGTGGATGTACCTTTTGAGGGTACCGGACCCTTTGAAGGTCTTCCGCGCTTATGCGTGTAAATTATGTTCTTGAATTTTCTGGGGATGTTCGTTCGTGTGAATATATTCAAACATTCAAGCATTAATGTATACCCATATTAAAGTAAGGTTTAACCATGTAACTTGTTTTCCCCATAATTTGATTCAAGACATGAAAACAGTCATGCTATAAGATAATAACTGCTCACGCATATTAATTCATTGTAATAATAACAAAAGCTAGTTCAACTTGCCTCGCCAAGTTACATATAACATTTCTTTAATCGTGCTCCGTTCCATGTTCTTGGCACCTTACGTCCGTCCACCAACATCAAGCTATATGCTCCCTTTCCCAACACTTCATCAACTACATAAGGCCCCTCCCAGTTAGGTCCCATTTTACCCTAATCTCCGGCTTTGCTAGCTTTGTTATTCCTCCACACGTACTCCCCTTTTTTGAACAGGATGGGATGGACCTTCTTGTTGTAACTCTTTTCTAATTTCCTCTTGTATCTTTCTTCTTCCAAAGCAGCTCGTTCCCTTCTTTCCTCCAACACCTCTAAGTTCCTTCTGAGATCCCCATCATTATCAATCAAACCCACGTTGGTTATCCTTTGAGAAGGTGACCCCACTTCAGCCGGTATCATTGCTTCAGACCCATAGGTTAGTCGGAAGGGCGATTCTCCGTTGCTGGTCTTTGGCATGGTTCTGTAAGCCCACAGCACACTAGGTAGTTCATCTACCCATGAGGCTCCTGTTTCTTCCAATCTTTTCTTCAACCCTTCCACCTGACTTCTATTGACCCTTTCCACCTGTCCATTACTTTGCGGGTGCGCTACCGAGCTGAATACTTGCTTTATCTTCATTTCTTCACACCATTGCTGAAAGAGCTTATTCGCAAACTGGGTTCCATTGTCACTGACCAGGTACAATGGCATTCCAAACCGGCAGACTATCTGTTCCCATACAAATTTCTTTACTTGTTTAGCTGTAATGGTTGCTAGGGGCTTAGCTTCTACCTACTTAGTGAAGTAATCCACTGCCACTACTAAGAATTTTACTCCTCCCTGCCCTTGAGGGAAAGGTCCCACCAAGTCAAATGGCCCATTTTTGGAAGGGCCATGCTGACGTCACGGGTATCAGCTGATTTTTTGGGCGTGTTAGGAAGGGTGCGTGTTTTTGACAAGCTTGGCATTTCCTTATTTCTTCAATTTCACTAAGGTGCATACCTGGCCAATAGTACCCTGCATTGGTCAGCTTAGCTACCACCGATCTTGGTCCCGCGTGAATCCCGCAAATACCTGCATGGACTTCTCTCACCAAGTAGTTGGCTTCCTCCAAGTCTACACACTTTAATGACGGTCCTAAAAACGTTCTCCTGTAGAGATCACCCCCTTGCATTTCATACTGTTGGCTTTACACCGCAGTTTGTGTGCCAATACCTTACTCTCAGGGAGTTTCCCTTTCCTTAGATAATCAACAATGTTCACCTCAGTGGTTGGCACCAACACTTCTTCCACTGAGATTTTCTTAACCGGGTCTGCGAAACTCGACGCCAGCTTACTCAGCGCGTCAGCTTTTTTGTTCTGGCTTCTCGGGACATGTATCACAACACAACTTTCAAATTTGGCCATTAGACCTTCAACCACCTGAGCATACTACTTCAGACGTTCTTCCTTGACTTCATACACCCCATTAATTTGGTTTGAAACCAAAAGGGAATCCACATGCGCCACTACTTTTCTCGCATTTTCCATGAAAACCGATTGTAATCCTGCAAATAAAGCTTCGTATTCTGCTTCATCGTTGGAGGCTTTGAATTTTAACTTCAAGGCCCATGCTTTTTCTTTCCCTTGGGGGCTTATTATCATAACACCTACCCCTGCCCCTTCCACATTGGAAGCTCCGTCTGTATAGACTTCCCAAATCCCTTGGGTTTCTCCGCCTTTTCCTTTTTCTATTTCCTGTTCGCATTCTTGGGGTACTTCTGCTAAGAAATCCGCAATGACCTGCACTTTAATGGCTGATCTTGGTTTATAGATGAGGTCAAACACACCCACTTCGATGGCCCATTTAGCTAGTCTTCCTGAAATCTCCGGACGTTTCAATACTTGTTGTAGGGGATGTGCTGTTACTACTTCCACTTGATGAGCCTGGAAGTACCTTCTTAAGCGCCTTGAAGAGTGGACCAATGCTAGTACCAATTTTTCCAACATCGTGTAATTCATCTCTAGGGGAGTGAGTACTCTGCTGACGTAGTACACCGGAGTTTGGATACCATCTCTTTCAACCAACAATACTGAGCATATCGCCTTATCTGAAGCGGATAAATACAATTGTAAAATTTCTCCCTGACGCAGTGCCGTTAACGCGGGTAATTCTTCAAGACACTTCTTGAGGTCCTGAAAAGCTTGGTTTGCTTCTTCAGTCCATTGAAACTCTTTTCCAATTTCTTTCTTTAGGGTCGCTATGAACGGTAATGACTTTTCGGCATGTTTTGACAAGAATCTATTGATCGCCACCAATCTTCCGTTTAAAGTTTGCACCTCCTTAATTGATCTAGGTGGAGCCATGCTTCGAATTGCTTCCACCTTTTCTGGATTAGCTTTAAATCCCCCCTTTGTGACAATCACCCCTAGAAACTTTCCTTCCATAACCCCAAACGAACATTTAACTGGGTTCAGTTTAATATTATACTTGCGCAATTGGATCATTGTTTCCGCTACATCTGCCAGCATTATTTTCTCTCCTCGGCTTTTGATCACCAAATCATCGACATATACTTCCACATTTTTCCCTATTTGGTCTTTAAACACCATATCCATCATTCGTTGGTACGTAGCCCCAGCGTTTTTTAATCCGAAAGGCATTTTTCTATAACAAAAAATACCTATATCGGTATGGAAGGCTGTCTTGTTCTCATCCTCCTCCGACATCTGGACCTGATGATATCCTTTATAAGCATCTAGAAAACATTTTACCGGAAATTCCGCCAGTGAGTCGACCTTCAAGTCAATTTCTGGTAAAGGATAATTGTCTTTTGGGCAAGCTTTATTCAAATCCTTGTAATCTATACACATTCTCCATGTTCCATCAGATTTCTGCACCATTACCGGGTTAGCTACCCAGGTTTGGTGTTTAGTTTCCCTTAGGATCCCCGCCTCCACCAATTTCTTTACCTCCTTAACAACTGCTTCCCTCCTTTCGCTTCCCATACTTCTTTTCTTCTGGACTATTGGTTTTTTATTGGGGTGGACTTTTAGTTGGTGTTCTATAACTTCTCGAGGTATTCCCGTCATATCTGAATGTTGGAAAGCAAAAACATCCGCATACTACCTTAAAAGATTTTTTTAAATGGTGGCGCACATTTTCTGACAATTCTTTTCCCAAGGTAACTGCTTGTTCAGGGTAATCAGAATTGAGAACCCACTTTTCATCCGCCATTAACCGTACTTCTTTGGGCATAGTAGGTGTCCATTTTTCTGCTGCAGCGTATTGTTCCTCTGCCTTGATACACATCTGCCCCCCCCCCCCCCGGGTGGGAAAAATCATCATGCCCTGTGCTGTTGATACCCACGCTGCTAATAAGCCCAACGTTACTCTTCCCAGGATGACATTGTGTCTTGCTTCCGCCTTGATTATTAAAAATGTCAAGTACACCTTTCTTTGTTTCTTTCCTTCTCCTACGGTCAATGGCAAGTTAATCTTGCCCATGGGTTTAACCATTTCCCCCGAGAAACCCATTACGGGGTAATCCACTCTTTCCGTCAATTGTTGATCTTCCCAGGACATCCTTCTGAATGCATGCTCATACAAAATGTCTGATGAACTACCTGTATCAATAAAGATGCGGTGCATCTTGTATCTTCCCACCAAAGAAGTTATGTTCAACAAACCTATACTATAGCAACCATCACAAGCTGGCATGAGCAATGGCGTACACATACAGGCTTCTAAGACATCTGCACGTCTCTTGGCGGCTTCCTTAGGCTTTTCCCCCTGAGTTTCAGTAACAAATATTTCATGGACCGTTTTGCCTTCCACTTTCTCCTCCCCTTTTGACGTTTTCTCTCCTGTTTTTGGTTCCTGAAGGTGTTTTAAACCTCCATTGGAAACGAACTTCTCTATCTGTTTCTTCAGGTGCCAACAATCGTCAGTATTGTGACCGTGTACACGGTGATAATCACAATATTTGGCTTTATCCCTAGCTGGGTTGTCTCTCATAGGGCGGGGATGTTCCCACTTCAACCCCTCTGTTCGCCAAATTTCCCCTGGCGTTTTAGTAAGAGCGGGATACATTTCTTGCTTTTCTTCCTTCTTTCGAGCTACGATAGATACTTCCCGAGGAGTATACGGCGTGAATCTTCCTGTTTCTCGTCGGAATGGTACATGCCTTACACTGGCCTCCGCCAAGCCTTTCCGATTCGTGTGACTGGGTTGCGCGGGAGTACTTACCGTTTTTTTCTCACTTTTTCGGTTCTCCCAATCCGCGCTTGCTGTCACAGACTTTTCCTGTTGTACATAGGCTTTAGCGATTGTCATCAAAGCGTTCATGTCTTCTGAAGTTCCATTCACTCCATGTAATTTCCGAATCAAATGTTTGTCCCTCACCCCATGAATGAACCCCGCTACTTTCAAAGCTTCAGTAGTTCCGTTTATCTGGAGACTTTCTAAATTATATCTAACTATAAACTCTTCCACCGTTTCATTCGGACCCCTCCAAAGGTTAAGAACTTTCGTTTTGTCTCGGGTATGTCTTTGTTGCTGGCTAAAATGCAATTTGAACTTGACTGCAAGGTCTTCAAAACTTGCTATACTCCCCACCGGTAAGCTATCGAACCATATACGCGCAGCGCCCACAAAAGTCTGAACAAACATGTGGCACCATGCGGGCATAGTCCATTGTTCAACCCCCCTGCGCTAACGAACACATTGTAATGATCCTCTGGGTCTGTGAGCCCATCATACTTTCCCACGTTAATGGGCATTTTTAGCTTCCGCTGGAATTCTGCCAAGGCTATGGGTGCTATGAATTTGGATTTCGTCAACAATTCTGGTGGTTTATAGGGCCGGTTATAATCCAAGGGGGAAAGTACATTTGTGGGTTAACAGGGAGGTGAGAAGGGATCGATGTGACATTTTGATGTGCTGATATGCCTGCGAATTGCAACTGGGTCCTTAGGTTGGCTAGGATCGCTTCATGGGACATCGACCCTATTGGGGTAGTGAAAGCGGTTTGAAAGGACGATGAAGGCGGATTTAAAACATATTGAGGATATGGGGTTACCAGAGAGGCTGGATAAGTTCCGCCCACAGTAAAAGGGGATGCAGTTCCCGGAGTAACGCCCAATACTGGATTCATTCCACAGTATGGGATAAAGGGAACTGCCGGGTTAGCTTGCATTGGCATTGTCATTGGGCCAGTATAAATTGGTGTTTGGGGGGAAGAGTAACTAAATGGGGGCAATAAGGGTGTATATGGATGAAACGAAGGAGGTAAAGGCGCAGTCATACCGTACCGAGTGGAAGGAGGGTTCGTCGGAGGAATGGAACTGGTCGCTTTGTGAATAACTCTTGGGGTTGTATGATCTGAGGAGGAGCTATCCGCCTCTTCACCATCTATCCTCATTGTTGGGGGCTTCGCAGGTGTATTTGTATGTACTACCGTTGCCGTTGTTGTTTGGTGGACGGGGGGAATGAACGTGAAAGAGAATGACTGATTACCGGAGTTACTCATGTTACACTTTTTCTGCTCAGGATGACGACGGAGATGACCTTACGGGTCCCACGGATGGCGCCAATGAAGATGTATTAATCGGATTTGTCAACTTCCGATTAACTGATCTTTATGCCATCATCTCTGGCTGAGTAAAGCAATGTGTATGTACTTCCTCCGGTACAGATGAGATGGTTTTCTTAGTCTTCTTTTCTATCTTCTTTTTTGTGTGTGGTGAATGACGTGAATGAATGAATGGGATTGTTTTTTCCCTTTATTTATTGAGATAGTGGGTCCCCGTATCAATTTGTTACGGAATGTTGAGGATTGTTTCCTCATTCTTAGGCCCCACTATAACCGTTTCTCGCACGCATATATAAATAATTCTTTTCTTTTGTCATTCCCTTTTCTTTGAGTATGTATTGGTATACACTCATTTAAATATATGAATATATATATATATATATATATACACACGAACGTGCACAAATATTTATTCAACGTCATCATTATTTTATTTTGTAATCGGCCTTACGCCTTCAAAGACTTTGTTCTCATTGAGGACAAAGAACCAAATAATAAAGAATGAAGATCATGGAGACCATCAAACCCAATGGATCAAGGGGGAGATTGTTGGCATTTTAAATTAATCCATTGAGTTTTTTGGTCAATAACTTCTCTGGACGATTAATATATATATTGTTATGGACCATAGGCCAAAATTCATAGTTCATATATTTGGGTTGTTTTAAAACTAGTTGTGGTAGCAGCCATCTAATGTCTAAGAATTAGGTTTATTAGTGTACATATTGATGAATCACATTGCCATCTAGAATCTGACTTTCATTTGTAAATGACGGCTAAAGAAGATACCGTCAAGGTAGGCGTTGATTCATCAAGTATATATATGTGCAAAAGATGTCTGTAAAAGTGTGTATATGGTTCTTTCTTGAATCAATTATGTTTGTAAGTAATTCTTTTATGGTTCATTCTAATCTCTCATATTCACTGTACATCACCATTACCCGGCCAAAAATCGATAAAAGCCGGCCAAAACCAAACCTAATCGGAACCAATTCTAGAGTTTGTTAACCAAAACTGGCACTCATTTTGGAACTAGAACCGGTTTAAAAAAACCCCAATTTTTGCTAAATCTAACACCGACACCTTTGCATATATATATTTACAGAGATGAACTAAATACATTGGACAATAAATATACAATCAATAGCAAAAATCGAGCTAACTTGGGTTGTGCACGTCTTAGAATAGGTACATTTAAGTCTGGATAGTTAAATAAAATCCCAAGGATGAATGCACACAATGAGATGATCCCAATTCACTTTACTTTACAAGGTTAAATAAAGATAAAACCCTGTTTCTTTTCTACTTTCCTCGTACAAAATGCCATCTCATCTGTGGCATCAATCCGAGAATACATGGGATCGGATAGGGAGTCGGGCACAAATTACAAAAAAAAAAAAAAAAGGCTAGTAGTAGTTATAATATTAATAATAATAAAAAAAAGGAGAGTCTTGTAATGCACTAAGAAGGAGCAGATGGTTCGGGTTTAACAAGAGAATTGGATTCGGGTTGGTGATTAGGGTAGATTAGTGAAGCAAGTGATATGGGCATGATGCATAATGCTTTTGACTGGAGGAATTGCATGGCTGCTCCAACGTCTTCTTCCATCAGTTTTGCTACTTCACGTTCTGTGTCATCATTTGACCAGTTCTCCCATGCCGCTTGCTGACCGCTGTCACTCCCGTCCCCCTATTATGCATGCATCAACCAATATACATGCAAGCTATACATTAGTACAATTATTAAAATAAAAACATTCAGGTTCATAATTGTGTTCAACAAGTTGGAAACGACCACAAGTATCCAACATAAAAGCAACTCGTTTAACTATTTAATATCCAAAGTCTATAATTATTTTGTGTTTTATGTCACAAGAAAGAGAAATAAAGAAGACTAGACTCCTAATTTTAATAACTTTTATGAAAGTATAAAATTACATAATGTATTTTTTTTGTTAAACAGCTTAAATCATGTCATAAATAGTTCAAGAATTGGTAGCTCTATACAACATTTTGATGGCATGCCATCTACATATAGTAAAATAAAGATGGCGTCAAAATTGTAGTTTTTGTTATATTACAATAAATAAATTAGACAATAAAATTAAATTGTTACAAGTTCAACATTAATCTAGGTATTATTAGAGAAAATTTCAGATAGTGCGAAATTAAATCAATAATTGAAGGTCAGCTTTTTATTTCAGACAATATACTTCTAACACAAAACAAGAACACACACAGGGTTATTTTAATCTTTTAAAGACCAAAATACCTTGCAGCCGCTTGTTATGCATCGATGTATCAATCGTTGGCTGACATGGCAATTTAAGTGGATTTTCTTATTAATTATTTTTGAAATATAAACAAACTGAAACGGTTGACCTTAGAAATTAACTAATAAAGTTGATGGAAATGTTTGTAAAAAAACCAAACCTTTACCTGAACTCCATTTCCATACTCAGATCAGGACTCATTTTTTAATTGAAAGAAAGCATCATTAAAATATGTATCAGTTTTTACCTCAACAGATTGCAACGGAGCATCAGATACAAGTTGTGCCACTGCACCAGCTCCACCCAGCCTGCTCATGCTAAGAACCTGCCAACCGAATGTGATATTAAAGCATAATGCATGCACATCTAGACATGATGTTAGACTTGGTTAATATCATGATCCACATAAAATTTTCATAATATCTGCTACCAGATACAATGTAAAGAGTAAAATGAAATTGGTCTTGAATGATGAGTTATCACCTTGACCTGAAGCCGTAAGAACTTCACGTAATCCAGAATCTCATCAAGCATAGCAGCCTTATCAGTCTGTAGAAGAGTACACAGACCAAACATTAAAGCATTTTTCACACCTAAGTTTCCAGCCATTACTTATGAATGGTCAAATTTAAGTTTTGGCTCATCTTAAATAAAGAATTTTAACAAAAAATAAAAGCAAAGAAACGCCAACAAATGGTTGAAATTCACACAACAGTACCTTTTTGATGCGTAACCAACCAACCATACCCAAAAAATGTCACTTGTAGCATGTCTATTTCACTATTTGTAGGGTAAGAGAAAAGTGTGGTACAAGCATACCTTACCTATTTACCTCTATCTCTAAAGAAAGAGAGGTTGTTTCCAGAGAATCCCGCATACATCATCCTAAATTGTTCTACTACAAGATTTAGAATATTGTTGTGTCCAAAATCATTATTAACAAATTAGGACTTCGCAATATTTTTTTTTAATAAACGAAAAAAGTATTTGCGGGTTAACCCAGCTTAACACATGCCCGTTCTCACCCGTACTAGAAATGACACATTACCCAAGTCCCCATCTTGTCACCTCTAATAAAAAGATGTCACTACGAAGTTTACCTTGTTGCAGCTGGGAACAAGCTCCTGCAGAGCCCTCATTCTTTCTGCAATTCTTTCTCGGCGTAGCTGCAAAATATATCCATACCACAAGTAAAGCTAAGTGCACACAGTAATTGTTTACATTGTACATGTATATAAGCATGCATGCCCATTGGGATAGAGATTAGGTTGGCCTTTGACTCACTTCTAAACCCTACCGATTAGTGGTGCCTTACAGGGTAGTATCTTCGTCTGTTTTTTTTTCTCTTTTTTTATAAGCATATACACACATATATAATGATGGTAGTTGTGTGGTTTGTCTTACACGCTCAGCTATGCTATGAGGATCTGTGGCTTGTCCACGTCGAGCTCGTACCCTGGGGCGAATAGTGGGTTGATGAGGCACGGTCACGGCTGTACTGCCAGTTGGTTGCCCTTGAAAACCCTGTCATATACAAGCATGCGTGAACATGAAGATGTAATAAACACTCTTAAAAGGGGAACTATAGTATTTGAGGCTCAAAGGCCTACAACTACATATAATTTTGAATTTTCATAACTTTGCAACACTTAATTTCTAGCTTGGTCACTCGACTTCAAAGATTATTTATTTAGACCTTCATTTAATTCTCCACATGCCATTAATTGACCTTAGTCAAATCAAATTAGACAGATATCATGGCAAAAATCAACTTTTTCATCAGGAATTGAAATACAAATGGGAATTATGTACCTGTGGAACAGTATGTAACAGCGAGTGTGACTCAAATTGAGGAAACAAACCACCCATGTTCATGCTCGCTCCTCTTTCCTGAACATCAACCAATCAAAAATAATAAAGTATTTGCTTCGAATGCTTGTTATTTAGGGTAATTACAACTTACACGCTGCTGCTGCTGCTGTTGCTGCAGTTGCTGTCCCGCAAACGAACCGATCGCTTCACGGCCGTTATCCAAACTCAAACCTAATGGAAACACAGGTTGTTGTTGATGATGAACGGGCACTGTTTCAGAAGCGGTAGAATCGGCTGTGTTTCCAGGCAGGCATCCGGTGATGTTGTAAGGAGGAATCGCCAGAATTTGTTCTAGGAAATCGTCTCCATAGCCCTCCGGCGGGTCTGTAGCCATGCCGGAGAAACCTGTCGCCGGCAAATCGAAATATGTTTGTGTGTGTGTGAGAGAGAGTGTGTGTTTGTAGAGGAGAGGACTTCTAAAGGATGATGATTAACAGAGTGGCAGTCAATGTAATAAAAGAGATAAGGAAGGGTAGTTTAGGAAGTGGAAAACAGCATGCGTGGTATTGGAAAACACGCAGCTATGACAACATCATTTTCTATCAACACACATCAGCCGTTTTTTCTTATATAAAAGGGGCCCGCTATCTAAATAAACTAAGGGAGTGGTTATTCACACACCCCATTTTTTTAATTTAACACCTCACCTTTTTTTGTACGTGTCGTATAGTTCTATATGGCACGTATAACACAACCTGCAGCCTTGTTTTCTGCATGTTGTACTCCGCGTACAGATCCCTATGTAGCGTACGACATCTGACACCTGTAATCTTAAATTCCCAGATATTATTGGTTAAATTCTGGTTTTAACCCATCTCAATATTGAAAACTTATACGTCTAGTATAGTACTATACACCACGTACAAGTCTAAAAAATTAATATTTTTTTGCAAACTTTAAATTAAAAAAAATTGGTAATGTTAAAAATTTAGTTTTATAATTTTAATCATTTTTTAACGTTTGTCGTTTTTATCATTAATTTCATTAATTTAATAATTTTTTTTAACAAATACACGTATGAAACAAACACAATATATATACAAATTAAACAAATAAACAACCAATTAAAACAAATCACATAATATATACATAAACAATGTCTTTACATCACAAGGAAAATAAATAAAACTACGGATCCTACCGTGGAGGTGATGGCGAAAGGGGAGGAGGCTCAATACCAGCCTGCCTGGACATGTCGATCTCGCGATCGATCAGCCAGCGCATCATCTCGTTCTGCCTGAGCCAGGATGCGATCATGCTCCCTGGATCGCGCAGAAAGATCCTGCAGTATCGCCTCGAGGCGTGCCGGAAGCCTCACTATCTGGTACCTCCGCTACGGATTCTGCGGGACGTAGTGAGCGCGTCCGGCCTCCCCTCCACCCACATTATCACCCCTCGCCCCCGCCACCCTCACCACCACCAGCCTCACTGCCGTGGCCCCCCTCACTACCAGCACCCTCACCAGCCTGTCCAACTCCCAACTTCCCGTCTATGTTCATCATCTGTAGTGGGGGAGGGACCCATATCACTCCCCGTACGAGGGAGAACCTCAGACCTACACCAGGAAAATCCCGGACGATCTTCATACCGAATAGCGTCCTGCGATCGAGTCTAACTGGATCCACAGGATCAGACAGCTCCTCGAGAGTGTCCTGGTGTAGATGACCCAGTGCGCGACCTATCAATGTGATGTAGGCACCACCATATATGGCTCCGCGCTGCTGCCGGTGGTAATATGTCGCGAAGTAATCGGCGAGGCAGCGCGCGAGCTAGCATGTACGGCCTGTAATCAAGCTATACAAGTAGAATAGATCCTTTAAGGTGCACCACTTGCGGCTTCTGCCACGTGCAGCTATCGACGGGGCAATCAGCCGGTGCATATATCGAATGAGAGGGTCATGTATGAGACTCACTCTCGCCTTGGTGCCTGTGAAGGCATCCTCGGAAATATGAAGCCACCATGCACGCAAGGTGGCATCATCAAACTTAGTAATCTCCGCTGTGTACAGCGGGGTAACAGTCTCTGGCTCCCACTACAAGCCAGAGAGTACAGCAAACTCGACCAGCGACATCTTATGTCGCTGGCCGAGCATCGAGAACACTACCTCCAGCACTGCAGCCAGATGATAGGTGAATGTGGAGAGTGTAACATCAGTGCCGGAACCGTCACCGGAACAGTGATCTCTACAGTACATGAACAATAAAACAGGTACGAATCATATACATTTTAGTACTTTTCATATTCATATCATTTATCAGTATCATAGTGAGTTGTCGTAGAACAGTTTCAGAAACATGTAACAAAAACACAGTTTAGAACAATGGTTCTTGAGTTAGATAATTATCTGGCAACACAGAACCATCATGTGATTATTTGTTTAGGATTTATTATGTATAAACGTATGTGAGGCTTTAAAGAACAAAACACACGAATATCGTTACGCGAATGCTAAATTGACGGATTATTCGTATAGATGACGATCTGTACGAATATACCTGAAAGTTTAATGTTCTGAATGATATTCTATAATTAGAAAACAATATTGAAAAGTATAGTTATCGTCATGTTCGTACGAGTGACGATTCGGACGAATACGCGCGACGACCGTACGTTTCGATTTAAATATAAATTTATGTTTTAAAATTTAAATAAATTAAAGATATTAGTTAATTTATTAGGAATCACAACCTAGAATAATTAAATGATTTCTAATTTGCAATCGTGTCGTTTTGTCGCGAAAACTACGCGATCCGGAAATTTTACGCGAAACCGAACGAGACCGAACGAGTGGGTATTTTTCCCCACATTTAATGTGGTCATAAAGACCACACCTACCACCATTTCTCTCTCTCCTCATCCCCATCTCGTTCTCTCACTCTCTCTCTAGTTTTCATTCAAGCAACGATCTTCTTTCTAAGATTTGGAAGTCCAATCCTTGGTGGATTCAAGCAAACTTGGTGTCAAGACATTCCCCTTATCGTGTAGATTTCAGAAGTACAAGCATTGTGAAATTTCATCCACGAAATCTAAGGTAAAAGTTCACTTTATTTTCGGTGTTAGAAGGTTTCACGAGTCTTGTAGTTAATACCATGATAATCGGGTTAAAACACTTAAAAACGTTGAGATAAGCACTAGTAAACAATCTAGAGGATATGGAAATTATGTTGTAACAGATTGGGATCGATACAAGGAGTTAGAAGCACAGGTTCGCGAGGTTCAAGGGGGATGTTTAGGTTACAGGTTCGTTCTACCCAGCCGAACCTTCTAAGAGATAGGGCGAACCCTACGCGAACCTGTACAAGGCAAGCCGAACCCTGCAACGAACCCATGGAGTTCCTGCAACGAACCCTGTGGCTGCATGCAACAAACCTGTGATCAACCTGCCAACCGAACCCTCTTCAGCCGAGCCCTAGGTGTCACGAACCTAGGACTCACGAACCCTCAACCATTGGCCGTACCTAGTTTTCCCCTTGGCGAACCCATGACCAAACGAACCCTACTGCCGAACCTTGGATGAACAGCGAACCATAGAATCAGATGAACCATGTATGCATGACCATGCAGACCCACGAACTTTCAAACTAAAATAGTAGCCGAACCATTAGGGTTCGTCAAGGTTAGAAGATGGCCGAACCTATCATTGGACAGAGCCGAACCTTAGGACCACTGGTGGGTTAGCCGAACCTAAGGCCAACTCCTCTAAAAGGTTCGCTGCCCTGAACAACATTCCGAACCTAAAAGTCGTTTAATTGAGTTGATGTGGGACTAGGAGCAACAAAACTAGTGGAAATATCTAAGGAATGGTTAGTTGGCCATAAAACCTAAGTCGTGTGAGAGGTTGATCCCATAATAAACATGCATGGGTTTATTTAATTAATGGGCGTACATGGGATTAATACAAGAGTTAGTTCTAAATAATTATGAATCATGAAGTTCATATGTGGGGTGGAATTTCTATAACCAAGGTCACTAACACTTATTAACAACTTAAAATGAGTTGATAACATGAATAACTTGGACATTGATGTCATATGGTTCAAACGTTTTTGGATCATGATCAAGGAAGAATCAAAAGGTTGTTGTTGGGCCTAAATGGGCCCAATTGGGGCTTAATTAAGCCCAACACGTACCAACTGTTTACTTAAACCTAAGTAATGATTTTTTGATAAAATAAAGGCACTGTGAATTTATTTAAAAGTTAAATTAGTAATTTTCTAAAATCTTGATTAAATTGAAATATAATTTATAAATGTTATTGGCTTCTTTTTAATTTTATTAAGTTAATTGTAATGTTGTGATTTAAATACTTATCTTGAATACATTGTTGGGAACTTGTTGAAAATAGACAATCTAATTGTCTGGATTTGAACTAGATACAGAGGAAACTCTGCCGAAATTTTCTAAAATATAAAAGTAAGTTACTATAACTAATCATGGGAATTGGGATCATAAGAAGGGTAATTAAGATAGGTTAGATCTTAGATACACCTAGTACTAAGACACTTAGTTGCACACACAACAAGACCCAAACCGTAGGCACAACGACTACTACGCGTACTTATTATGTTCGAATTCTTATAAAATAACTCAGGAACTGAAGAAACCTAACTACAACAAGAGCGCGCAATTTGTGTTAGATCAATTACATAGCAACACAGGTGAGTTCATTGCCCCTTTTCTAACATTTTTGTTTTAAAACGCGGGGCTGAGAAGCATGCGTAAACTGTTTTTATTTAAACTGTTTATTTAAATGCTTTTAAATTTATATGTTTTACATATATATAAATGTTATCCTAGACCATGTGTAGGAAGATATTTTTTTTATGCAGGTTTTACTAAGCTTATTTACTTATAAATTAAGTGAATAATCGAGTTAAACTAAACATTTCAACAAATCAAAACATTTCAAACGAATCAAACTAGACATTTTGACAAAACAAGTGTGTGAGTTCAAGGGATCAAACGAAACATTTTGACGAATCAAATGGGTGTTTTCAATGAATCAAACGGAACATTTTTGACGAATCAAGTGGGTGTGTTCAACGAATCATACGAAACATTTTGACGAAACAAGTGTGGGATTTCAAACGAATCAAACGAAACAATCTTTGCAAAGACAATATTCAATGTTCTACAAACCAAGTGTTTGTTGAACAATGAATCAAGTGTACGATTGATCAATGAATCTAGTATTCTACGATCAACGAATCAAGTACATCTTGTAACAAAATCAGACGAATCAATAAATCATTTTCAAGGGAAAGCCTGGGAAATATCAGAGATAGCATACGCCAAAACAGACGAAACATAAAACCCTACATTTCAAGAAGTCCTAGCTAGACCGTTTGACTTGTAGGTCGTATGTTTGAGGATATTTACAGATTCCATAACTACTAAGTACCTAGATTGACAGACTAGTCTACTCGAGTATGACCAAAGGCCCCAATCAATAGGACTTAGATTTTATTAAATGTTTATTTATTTATTTAATTAAGCATTTATAACTGTTTATACAATTACTGTGGTTGATCATATTGTGTGATGAACTTAAGAAATCAACATGGATTTCAAACGATTGTAATGACAGGGACAACAAACAGAAGAACTTATGGGATTGTGTTAAGGGTAAAAATGCTTAATTATCATTAACAGCAGTGTCATATGCATATTAGTATGTGGTGGGATGTTGGCTAGGGCTTGTCCCTTACATATGCCCTATATATAAGCATACCGATGTGGATATTACATGTGGTGTTAATGAGGTTAGGGTCTTTACCAAAGGAGGTTTTCAAATCATTTTCAATTACTAAAACTATGTGAACTCACCAACCATGTGTTGACTTTATTTTGCATGACTTCTCAGGTCAACTGAAGAGTCATTTCTTTGGGACTAGGACTTCAGATAGAAGACTTAGTATTTTGGACCTGCATACTTTTGAAGACATCATTATACAAATTATTTTGGGTATCTTGTGTAAATACAAGATAGAAAATTTATGATGTTTATGATAGATTTACATTGTTAAATTATGAACGATACGGATGTAATTTAACTTTGTAATTCTAATCAATTTAGCATTTCTCACTTATATCATGTGCAATGTAAACAATCTGATCACTTTTGATTATCACTCACGATATCGCGCCCCGGGAACCTTCCGCCTGACGGGGAAACCCGATCCAACCCCGCCGGCTCGGGGTGTGACAGAGAGGAACTCCACGGTAACCTCCCTGTACGAAGGCTGGAAGGCGGAATCGAACAGCCGTCTCCACAGCGTCTCCTCCCTGATCCACCGCTTGGCACGCTCTCTCTCGCCGATATTCGTCAGGATGTCCCAGTCCACGGCCTTCTGTTGGCCGATCTTCATAGTCCGGAACTTCGCGCACCGACCGGCAACCATGGAGCCCGTGGGAAACTGGAGGATCGGATAATCCCATAGATCGTAGTCGCCGCCCTTCGCTTCGGATCCTGATGATATCTCTGCACGTGAAAAAAACCGAATATAAAGTTAAACTTAAAAAAAAATTGGACCTGTACACCACATACAGGACTGTACGTGGCGTACATGTCCAATTCAAATGTTCTAAAGTTAAGAAGAACTGTACGCCACGTACAATGTTGTATGTGGCGTATAGTTCTTAATCCTATGAATTGGGGAAGAACTGTACGTGGCATATAGTTCGTCGTTCAGCGTGATAAAGCAACCTAGCCCTTTCCCATAGCAATCTAACCCATTCTAACTGTTAAAAAGTGAGAAAAACTTACCTATAATGTGTAGAAGGAAGATCCCAACAATCTTGGCTCGAATCCGGACTCGTATGGCTCGATATGAGGGTTGAGAGGTTTTGAGTCGTATATGGTGGTGGTTTGAGAGGCGTATGCCAGATGAAGGGTATTTATATGGATCTATACGTGTCGTATAGATCCCTACGCCACTTAAAGGGTGGAGTATGGTTATACTCCACTGCCATACTACACCCTGTACGCCACGTAGGTACCTATACGCCACGTATAGGTCCTTTTTGAACAAACAACTAATACTCCACCCTGTACGTGGCATACAGATCCCTACATGGCATACATGATGGAGTATGGCCTGTAGTATAGCTATACTCCACCCTGTATGTCACAGAGAGGCCTGTACGCCACGTACATGGCCTTTTTTGAACAAACAACTGATACTCCACCCTGTACATGACGTACAGGTCCCTACGTGGCAGACATGGTGGAGTATGGCCTGTAGTATAGTTATACTCCACCTTGTACGCCACGTAGAGAACTATATGTCACATACAGGTTGGAGTATCAGTTGTTTGATCAAAAAAGACCATGTACATGGCGTACAGGTCTCTACGTGGCATACATGGTGGAGTATAGCTATACTAGAGGCCATACTCCACCATGTATGCCACATAGGGACCTGTAAGACACGTACAATTTTTTTAAATTTTAGAATTTTTGTAATGTTACGAACTTTTATTAAAAAATTGTTATCGATGTTTAAATACATTTACATTTAAAATAAATCAATATAATCTGTTTCTCCTTTTTCGCGACGTATTTCTATGAATTGTTGTATACGTTGTCTATACATATATGCCCAAGAAGACGTGTTTGGTGTGTGATGACTCATAGTTTTCACCTTGCTTGTTTTGAAACCGTGGTTTATGTTCACCTCTTGTGAATTTACAACTTCGTCAACAAACCCGATAAGTGTTGCAAGCGAACTATTTGGTGTTTTTAGGTATCGCTTTAAATTCGCGTGCTGACTCTCGACTCTATTGGTTGTATGTTGACCGAAGGTCCGGTTTTTGTTGGTCCAAGCAGATACAAACATTTCTTTGTAACTATTCAACCATGTTTGCGTTAAATAATTCAAAACGCTTGAAACAAAACGTAACCACATAATTAGTGTGTATATATTATATATGTATGTATGCATGTGTAAAAGCTTACGCTGCCGTTTGTCTTTGGTTAGCTGTTCGTATAGCTTGTTATAATTGTATTGATAAATGTTGTCAGAGAAAGACTCACACAATGTCGTCCACATATGGCAGAATATGTTCCGATCACTGTTAGAAAAACTTGCCTTGCAATGTTTAGAAACGTTTTCGCTAATGTGCCACCTGCCCCGACTGATTCTACCATAGAGGCCAACGATAGACAATAACTCCCCCCCGAACACAGCTTACAACTTTCATCGTACTGTGATTGGCACGATAACTGGTACACCAGAGGTGCGTCCTTCTATTTGGTACCTCCTAAGGAGCAGGAACTGCCATTTTAACCCTTCTCGGGGGATTCCATCCACAAACCCAAAGTTTATGGCTGACTGATATGGCTCATCATCCTTGTTCTGGGATCCTTTATCTTGTTTTTAAAATTTCATTTAGATGCTCGAAAGATACAAATAGAAAGATAAATAAAGAAGACCCACATTCTCGCTTCCGCTTCGTCCACTACCGCTTATCGGGTGTACTCAATGTGTCTGAGCCTGTCCTACGGATGTATTAGAAATGATACCTTGGGACGGATGTAAAGCCAAACAAATAGCTTCTGCTCCAAGAACAGAGGATTGTGTCGGTTGAAGAGATGTGAATCCGCCTGCCCAACATATTTCTTGAGTGTTGCACCTAGATGTGTCTGGAAATACTCCTTACACGCATTCATCAGTGCAAGATCTCGGTATATTATTATTACACGGGGCTCCATACATTTGTCTAACATTTCTTTCAGCTTTTGTAATACCCACAAGTAATTCTGTTCACGTTCTTTTGTTATAAACGCATGTGGAATACAAAACGTATGGTGTGTTGAAGTCACACCAACAATCTGTACAAACGGAATTCTGTACATGTTTGTTTTGTATGTGGCGTCAATCATTAGCACATGCGGGAACGCTCACTAGTATGTGTGCGACTTCGGATGACAGAAGAAAACTTCCTCAACGACATTTGTTGCAGGATCTTCTCTGGTATAATATACATAGCCCTTAGAATGCATTAGGTTTCCCAGAACCTGCATCGGAGTAGTACCTACTTTCTTTTCATTTTTTTATTTTCTGTTGGGCGTTGTATATGTCCCTGATTACAGAAACATTATCAGGGTTTTGCTTCTTGATAGTTGATAGTATATTGCACGGGTCCATATGTTGTTTTGTCAGCTATCCCACCATCTTATGTTCGTCTTGAGACAACCTTCTTACAAATGGATGCCCCTCTAGATGTTGGGCAGTCTCATGGTTATGCTCATCATTTTGGACCTCTAACTGCCAAACAAGAGGCTTTTTCTTGTAAACGCCAACCAGTTTAAATGGACAGCCAATTTTCTTGCTGCCGGAGCATCTATGCGTTGATATGGTCTTGTGTTCGCCGAGCATCTATGCGTTGCTATGGTCTTGTGTTCGCCACTACGATCACAAACAAGCCATACCTTCTTTACAACGTCTCCCTTCTTTTTAGATCGAGCGGTGACTACAACATAACCATTGTCAACCACTCTGCTATTCACCCATGCAACCAGCTCATCATGAGACATAAATTCCGAAAACAATAACACGACTTAAAATATATATAATGTTAAAAACACTAAACTCAATCTAAATTATACCTAATTGGTATCCCACAACACTTTAGTAAATGACCTTCATCGAAATAATCATGCCCGCTATTTTGTGGTTCTGAACATACATCATTTTCTTCATGCAAACTTTCATGCCTGTATAAAGGTTGACTCTCCCATCCAAATTCATGCTGGTTTTCGTGATTGTAAAAAGATTCAACGCAAGGATCCTCATTTAAATCAGGAATCCTATTAATGTTGTATGACCGAAAGTTGGGTTCCTCATTTAAATCTAAATCATGCAACTCTTGAGTTCTACTATCACCATGATAAAATTGACTGACAGAATCCTGTTCTATCTTCTCGTTTCCAAAGAAGAATTTAATATCCCAAAATGACATTATGTGAATACAATAAAAAACCGAAAGAATCCAAATATAGAATACGGAAGAAGAAAAACACGAATGAATTCGAAACGTTCGTTCGTTCGATATATATATAATTTAGGGAATCTTACATCGTTTCATTGGTTGTACGAGATTTCAATTTCAAAATTTGTATACGTGTCATATAGGTCTATACGTGGCGTATGTAGTCATCTTCAGTACACTCACCAGACCTTAAAACCAAT
Organism: Mikania micrantha; assembly: GCA_009363875.1. Taxonomy (NCBI): domain Eukaryota; kingdom Viridiplantae; phylum Streptophyta; class Magnoliopsida; order Asterales; family Asteraceae; genus Mikania; species Mikania micrantha. Next base: position 23,007,612 of record CM018694.1, on the reverse strand, counting down.
TATTGTCCTTTATACGCCATGTACAACACTCTACGTGGCGTATAACTTTTTCAGCATGTCAGGTTGTAGACTGTTCCCCTCATATAATTGTCCCTTTTATGCCACGTATAGTGCTGTACGTGGCGTACATCATCCATCATTGTGCAGAGGTGTCAGTACGGGTTGTACGAGGTTCTGTGCGTGGTGTATAGTACTCTAAGTAACGTACAGTCTCGAATGTCAGTGCAAATGTTGTTGTACGTGGCGTAGGGTACTATACGACACGTACAAATGATGTGAATATATAGATTTGGGTGTGGGATTAAAACAACCCTAAATTAAACAAAATTAGAATTAATTTTTAAAAACCTAAAGACTATTTGTTTAATTCTGTTTAAAAAAAATAATGATAATAATATTATTTATTGTTTTTTAATTTTATTAACACTTTATAATAAAAAAGTCAAGTTACTTTTTTAGAACAAATAAAATGTTTTCTTTTGTTTTTATATCAAATTGTATCTTTTTTTTACTTTTTTATAAAGTCAATCAATCATAGTTAAAAATCTCAATTCTAACATTTTTATTTGAAAGCTTGTGTAATTTTTTTAAGAAATGTTTTTCAGATATATTTTGAAATAATTTTTTATGTTTTTGATGAAAATAATTATTTTTCATCTTTTTTAAAAACATTTATTAAATAATAATTTGTCTCATTATAATAATATACAATTAGAAGTGATGTCTACAGTTGTAATCCCTAATTCAAGATTGTAGAGCCCATTCAGAGAAGAAGACTGACAAAATTGTGACAATTCACAATTTCCAGGTTATAATCATAACGTGGAAATAAAGAGAATGAGTGTAAGCGAAATCACGAAACGAGGCTCTGATTTCTGGATACACTGAGTCGAATATAGCGTTAAATAAGATATCAGATATTTTGACCTCTTCAGGTCTTGAAATTATAACCATTGGACATAGCTCGAAAAATCGTGAACGTGGGCGAAAACGGCGCGTAAAACGGAGTTCGTATGCTCCTGAAATTGCGAAAACAAAATCGAGATCTGACTATGGCGGTGGAGGTACGCCAAGGACTCTCTTGCCATCCTTGGCGGTATGAGACGGACCCATCTGATATAAAAATCTTATTTGCTCGATCAGAACTCATTCTTAGTCGAAAATACGCGATTTCCAGACGAAACAGAGCTATTTCTACCATCTAAATTCATATTTGAAGCCATCCAAACGTCCGGATCGAGCTAGGGAACGTTTCTACAAGTCATGATCGTCGTTTTCATCCGAGAAATCCGTCCGATTGGGCAACGATTCGTTTTATTTTACTAGTTTGATAATAGTATGGTTTAGATCTAGATTTTAAACGTGATATCATGGTTGTTATTGATTATTGCCTAGTTGATGGCTAGGAATAGTTAGAAACGAAGAACTCGACAGGTTAACGGTGAAATCTTTGTTTTGATCCGTTATAATGTCCGATTATCATGAAACCATATCATAGATCATAATGGTTTTAACCATTTGATTATAACAATGGTTGTGATTGTCATGATCATTCTTTGGAATGATCAATGACAAGGATTAATTTATTTCTAAATCTGAAATCCATGAAGAAACTGTTTTGGTGATATAATCAACAACAATACTAATTTGGTTAATCTGGGAATGTCCTGATTAAACCAACAAGTCATATGTTTCTTAATAAGAACCTAAATCATTATAGGTTCTTAGTTATCACACGTTGTGAGATGTTAAACTAAGGAAACTGATTAAACATTTGAGATAAGATTGATGACTTGAGTTGTAATGTCCTTGACATTGAACGTCAAGGAAAGTTATGAGAGTCAGATTAAGCTTAAGTAACTCATAGAACTCTAATAACATACAGGTTTAGAGTTCAAGAACTAGTGATACGAATGTTGTGCATTGTTATTGATTTGAATCAACTCAGGTGAATTCACTAACCCCTTTTCTGTATTTTGGCTTTTGAAACTCGGGGAATGAGAAAACATAAAAACTCATTCGAAACATCTTGATTATTGTGAAGCTTTGAAACGCTTCTGATACATTTATGAAACATGCAACCTGATTAGATCAAGTGAAACTCTAAAACGTTTTCGATACATTCTGTGAAACATGAAACCTGATTGGATCATATGAAACCTTGAAACGCTTTTGATATATTTATGAAACATGAAACCTGATTAGATCAGGTGGAACTCTGAAACGCTTTCGATACATTTTGTGAAACATGAAACCTGATTTGCATCATGTGAAACGCTGAAACACTTTTGAAACATTTTGTGAAACATGAAAACGAAAGCGTTGTAAAACATTTGGTTGAAACACGTGATAGTGGGGAGAAACACATGACCGAACTTGTCATTATTTCACGGGTTACACATTTGTCGCTAAGTCTCCTATACTGTAACCATTAACCGTGGGGGGGGGGGGCGTGATTATTGATAATAGATTCTATTTGTGATTGACAATCCACGCCCGTGGTTCGTAGCTAAAACCACGACCAGATGTCGAGCGGGCGCTCAATAAGGCTAAAACACACAATGTCTTGCGATAAGGACATTGGGAAGGGGCAAACACTGAACTCATCAGCTTAGTTACAGGAGCCCAGGAGTTATAATTGGACAGTTGGTCGGGAACTAAACACGACATTGTTGGAAGGAACAATGTTCACATTGGATACCAATGTTTTACACCCAGTTTGGGACATAAATATTATTTAACTCTTTTTATGCAAACATTTGATTCGTTTGGGATACATTACATACATTTTTGACAAATAAACTTGTGAACTCACGAGCGATATGCTGATTGTTTAAAATCATGTTTTCTCAGATGCATAATGATACGGGGGTGGAGCTGGGAGCTCAGTCTTTGGAGACATATAGTAGAGTCTATGTTAATTAGACTCAACAGTGTGAAACGTAGCATGGTATATGTGTGGCACTCTGTTGAAACTGTTATGACATTGAGCTTGTAACTAATGTAGTTATAACATAGTGTGTAATATAAAACATAGGTGTTTTTGTTGTAAACAATGACTGTGAAACCTTGAAAGTCACACGGTACACTTCCACAACGATAAGAGTGTGACAAAAGTCAACCTGTGACCAGATGAAGACCAAATTTTGTGTATTTTCGTGTACAGTAATTTTCGTGTACTTTTATTTTCGAGTACTCAAACCATTTTCGTGTATAGAGGTTTGAGTAATCCTAGAGTAGTATAAATAGACGTATTTTGTACTGTTCTAGGGTTTGATTCCCGAGGTAATTGCTCTCTAGAAATATTGAGGCATTGTTCTTGAGAAGTTCACGATTTATACAAAGATTGCATTTTTACCTCTTCTGTTGATTCTAACCTGGATTCCGCACACGTTATAGTCTTTTGGTGTCTATTGGAGTGATAAAGCTCGTGTCTTGATCCAGATTTGGACCAACAAGTGGTACCAGAGCCTTCGAGCTTTTTCTACACCAAGGTAACAGCTTTTTCGTGCAAGTTTGATACTTTGTTGTTCGTCTTCTCATCCTCTAGCTGCTGTCAAAATTTGGAGATCTTATTCTTGAAGAATTTCTCTCTGGGAATTTTCAAGTCTTTTCGAGTTCTGCTTTTCGAGAACACTGCTTTGAGTACAGTTCTTCGAGAATAGCTCTTCGAGTACTACAGTTCGAGTTCAACAGCCTTAGCAAAATTGGTTCTTAATTTTTGGTTTTCGAGAACAAGCCTTCGTGTACAGGGTTTCGAGTGCAGAGTTTCAAATAATTGGTTTTCGAGATCTCAGTTTCGAGTTTAGTCTTTTGAGTACTTATGTTTAAACACTCAAGATTCGAGAACTCCTATTCGATTACAGCAATTCGAGTATCAAGCTTCGAGAATCATTGGACCTTCGAGTACTACTTGGATTTCGTGTATCACTTGGACTTCGATACTTAAGGGTTTCAAGAACATCAGGGACTTTGTGAACTTCGGAAAATCGAGAACTAGGACTTAGAAATTTTTCTGATCAACATGGAATCTAAGAATCTGACTAACTTGTCCAACTTGCTTAATCTGGACAATGAGATAGGTACGGGAACTAAGCCACCGAGGCTTGTGTCAGGAGACAACTTCCAAGACTGGAAGTTCAGATTCCAGTCTTTCATCAAGTACACAGATCCCAAGCTATGGAGATCGATAGAGGAAGGGCCTTATGTGCCGATGTACCAGAGTGAGTTAAATGGGCAAATTCCCAAGGATCCAGAGTTGTATACTGAGAACGACATCCTATTGAAGGAAAAGGATGACAAGGCGTATGCCTCAATCACTATGGCATTGTCTACTGATGTGGCTCATGGGTTTAAGGAGCACCAGACCGCTAAACAGCTTTGAGATGCGTGTGGGGCCCCTTTCCCGGGTGCCTCCCATAGACTGGTTTTCATCATAACACATAGCTCTTAAACTAAAAACTTTCATAATCATGCAGCGGAAATGTACGCATAGTTTGATAAACATAATAAAATTGAGTGTGTGTATCAAAAACATATCGGATTGCCATAGCCACGGCTACATCATGTCCTCATGTATTTTCATCAACCTGACATACAAGCTAAAATGTCAGCTTACGCTGGTGAGTTATATTTTTAGTAAAACATCATATAAAATCATCATCGTACATACAAATCATACACACAAACATTAGAAACATCATCATCATACAACCACCGCTACTAAGCGTAACAGTGGGCTTATGCCGGCACAAGGCTCCATAACCTTTGATCTGACTCGCCGAAGCATTCAGCAGATCCATACTTACCCAGTAACAAGTACTGGAGCAAAATCATACTTACTCCATACGAAGATGGGAGCAACATCATACTTACTCCGTAACAAGTACGGGAGCAACATCATACTTACCCCATAGCGAGTACGGGAGCAACATCATACTTACCCCGTAACAAGTACGGGAGCAACCATACTTACCCCATAACGAGTATGGGAGCAATAGTCATTCATCATAACGTACTTACCCCATAATGATATGGGAGCAACATTCATCTATTCATCATGATATGATATACTAGCATCATACTAACATTCATCATACATACTTACCCCACACAAGGGTGGGAGCAACACTCATACATCATAACGTCATATCATTATCCTAGTAACATAGGAATTCTCATATCAGGTTATGCTAGTATCATTTTATCATATCATCATATCATAACATCATAGCATCACACACAAGTCATGCTAGTATCTACTCATGGTATCATACATCATAGACTCATGCATATGTCATACTAGCATTCATCGTCTCATACATCATACTTCCATCCTAGCAGCCTAGGATATCATCATAGCATGACATTTATCACTATCGTCATAGCATGTTATCATACAGTCCATACTCATAACTCGTTAACATGCATACATCATAATGGCATAGTTACATAGTCATCATAAACATATAAACAACATGTATGTCTGCCCAAAACATAATTACACGCATAGTGTTGAAATAGGGCATCTAGAACTCACCTGACAGTAGCTTCTTGTATCCTTGACCGGACTCCTTAGCCAAGACTTAAGAACCTACATCATTACATCGTATCATTACATTCCATTCTTAGACTTAGGATTTATTCTAAGTCCCCATAGCTACTAGTTCCCCCTTATGATTGCAAGTTCTCGAAACATGGTCAGTATTCGAAACTCTTGTAGTTCACAAAGTTCTCATGTACACAAAATCCATGTTCTCGAAAAATAGTACACGAAATCATGTTCTCGAAATCACACACTCGAAATAGTATAATCGAAATTACATACTCGAAATTACATACTCGAAATTACATACTCGAAGGGAAATTCGGGTACTCATCTCGTGTACATCTTCGGGTACTCATGTGATCATCATAAAGTATCTCAAAAATCTATCTAAGGCCCTGGGGAGCTAGTTCTAGGTTCCTTATGGCATTACCAACACATTGGAACTGCAATGTTTCTAACTTTATGCATAAAGGTGTGAGCTTTATGCACAAATTCACTTTTGCATAAAAATCTTAACTTTTACGCATAAATCACTTACTTGTAGTTAGATGATCATACTGGTGGCTTCTCGTGTGGTCCTTCTTCTCCTTGAGCGATTGACAGCCGATTCTTGATGTTCTTGAACTCCACTTCGAGTACTTGAGAGGAACTGGGCTTCCAGCCAAATGTGTGCACGTTTTCCAAGGCACTCATATATAGGCACGGTTCACGAATTGGGTACTTGAAATTGGGTAAATTTCGAGTACTGATTTTCAAGAACTAGGGTACTAGAAATCCATTTCGAATACACCAATTTCGTGAACTTTACTTAGTATATTTTTCGTTTATTTTCAGACAAGTTAATTATCCGTTACCCATTCGTAAGTTCAAACAAATTGTATAAGAAAATTTGGGATGTTACAAGTCTCCTCTCCTTATAATAGGTTTTGTCCCGAAACCTGCCTCGTTACATATTGTCACACCCCGAGCCGGCAGGCAGGATCGTGTGTCCCGTCGGGCGTAAGGTTCCCGAGGCGCGATATCGGAAGGGATAATCATGATGATCAGATTGTTTACGTTGCATCAATGTTGAGAATAACTAAAGCACAATGATATTAAACTAGAATTTACGAAGTTAAATTACAATTGTCAACGTTTGATAATTTAACCAAGTAAACCTAACAAATGAATCATAAGTTTACTATCTTGTAACCATACAAGATGTCAAAAGTGATTCACAGTAATCAACAAAATATGTGCTTTCCCAAAAACTACTAGGTCCTCTAACCGGCATCCTAGCATGCATTCCTGAAACCTTAGCTTAATCCTGTACATCACCTGAGAAAGCATGAAAGAAAACAAAGTCAACACAATGGTTGGTGAGTTCATATAGTTTAGTATTTGAAAAATAGCTTTGCAAACCCTTTCGGTAACAACCTTAACCTCATTAACATCACCTGTAATATCCAACTCGGTATGCTTTTATATAGGGCATACGAAAGGGTCGAGCCTACAACCCGCCCAAACGCCATCCCACCACATACTAAACCACATATGACATTGTTGTTAATGATAATTAAGCATTTTACCTACCATCCAAATTCCGTTTCAGAAAATAGCCTATTACAAGTCTTTTAGGTAACAACCTTAACCTCATTAACTTCACCTGTAATATCCAGCTCGGTATGCTTATATATAGGGCATACGAAAGGGTCGAGCCTACAACCCGCCCAGACGCCATCCCACCACATACTAAACCACATATGACATTGTTGTTAATAATAATTAAGCATTTTACGTATCTTCCAGTTTCATTTCCCATTCTAGTTTCAAGCATTTCGTTCAGAAGTCTAAAAACATGTATACATTAGCATTTACCAATCTCTTCGGTAACAACCTTAACCTCATTAACATCACCTGTAATATCCAGCTCGGTATGCTTATATATAGGGCATACGAAAGGGTCGAGCCTACAACCCTCCCAGACACCATCCCACCACATACTAAGCCATATAGGATATTATTGTTAATGATAATTAAGTGTTTTACCCACCACCCATCTTCACTTTAGAGTTTGATTTTCCACAAACTGAAATATCCCTGATTTCTTGAGTTCACCATGTATTCATGGTTACCCATAACACTTGTAGAAATATAATATTAAATGCTTAATTAAATCAATAATTAATCATTTATTTACAACTAAGACATGATGATTGGGTCTTATTTAACTCAATCAATTAGACTTAGTTGATGGTGGTGTCCAAGTTGTACCATCTCACACGTGGCCCATATCAGCTTGACCTTAAAGGTCTACTGTTTCTGTCGGGACTTTAGGTTTTGCCCATATCAGCTTGACCCTCAGGCCTACTGTACATGCCGGGACTTTAGGATATCCTTTGATTCTTGACCGTCTTTGTTCTCCTGATTTCGTTTGATCGTTTTAGTTATGCCCATATAGCTTGACTACAAGAGTCTACTATTTATGACGGGACTTTTCGTGTGTTACACGTGGTCTTGATTTACATACAACTGACATCCACCTTAGCTTAAACATTAATGATTTCATTAGATATTAATGATTTCATTATTTCATTGATTCACACACGGTTATGATTCCCTTGAGTCTGTTGATTCTGATCTTTAGAATTCCACGATTTCCACAATGATTATAGATTCTCGAATAGGATCCTTAGTTTTACTGAACACACACTGAATTAGATTTCCTTGAATTTGATTCTTAGCTTAATTCTCTTAGTTACACTTTGAGTTTAGATTCTATGAATTCAAACTTGATGGACTAGGTGTTTGTTTTAGAGTTTTAGAATTTAGGTATTACTCATAAGAGTAATTAATTTATTCTTTAGTTAATCCTGCATAAGACATGCCTAGACAGGAGTCTAGGAGTATAAACATGTATATATACAACATACAATAATTAAAAGCATTTACGTAAAACATATTTAAATAAAAAGGTTTACGCATGCTTCTCTGCCCCGCGTTTGAAAACAAAAATGTTTATAAAAGGGGCAATGAACTCACCTGTGTTGCTGTGCAAATGAACCACAAAAGATATGCGCGCTCGTTGATTGTCGACTATGTATCTTTAGCACCTGAGTTGTTTTAAGAGGATTCGAATACGATAAGTATTTATAATCGTCGTATCTGTGGTCTTGGTCTCGGTGTGCAACTAAGTGTCCTACGTTACTAATGTGTTTCTAGAATTTCATCTAACTAGTCTAAACTCATTACCCAATAATAACCCTTATCCCACAATTAACCATTACAAGTCTTTAATTAACACATTTTTAAAGTAATTCCTTTTTAGTTAAGCCTTAAGTTTAAAATCATTTATTTAATTTAGTAAGGTTTATAAATCATTTTCTTTTCTTAAAAACATAATTAATTTAAGGGAAATATAATTAAACGTGATGGGCTTAGGTTTAATCTCGTTAGATTACCCTTGGGCCCATTACTAGTCTTTGATCGTCCAATGATTCTTTGCTTATCTTCTTTGTATGACCCATCCTAGGTACTTTAATTGAATCACCTAATGTAGTCATACGTACTCATGAAATGCTAAGTGTTGGATGTTGGTTATGAAGTCAACATCCTTACTCTTAGTCATTGTTTTGATCCATAGTGTATTCCTCACTATAATATTAATAGTTTAGCTTAAAAAAATTCGATAGTATTAGACAAAAAGGGTGACTACAACATTCATGTTGTAGTTCAACCCTTTCTTATATAAGTATTAGCATTATCAATCCCTAACCTAAGGGATTTACAACTTGGTTTCCTTACTTGAAAACCCTAATTCATGATGTCTTTCAAATAAAATCTTGTGTCTTAAACCAACCCATATCCATGGTTAAACTCTATTGTATTTTAAGGAACTCTTAGTTTATTACATCGTACGGAATCATATTAACTTCTACTTCGTTGACTCTATACTTGGTTCATGAATCACCCAAAGTTGATGACATGAGATGAAACCCTAGTTCCCTCCCATGCACGCACACACACACACCATGCATGCACCTACCTAAAGGTTTTTCCCATGCATGTATCTACCAACTTTACCCCATCTATCCAAGACCACTTAGCCTCCCACTCATGTATCCAACCGGATGGTTCAACTGACATGACCTGGCCGAAGTAGGTTGGCCGAAGGAGAGCCTTGGCCGAACCAACCTTAGCTGAATAGGTGCTGGGCCGATCGAATAGGGGTTGTGGCCGAAAGGAGTTTCATTCTCGGGAGATCTTGGTTGAATGGAGACTGCCGAATGAGGGTTGGCCGAAGGAGTTTGAGCGACTGAGTATGGTGGACGAATGAGGGTCTGGTCCTATCGAATGGGAAGGCCCCTTCGGGCTGGAAGACATTCGGCCGAAGTGGTGGTGGCCTGTGGCCTTTCGGCCATCTGCAGCTAAGGCCATTCGGCCGTGCGACCTGCTTGATGAAGCCCTTCATTCTCGAACCTCATGACCACACCTCGACTCCCCACGAGTTCCTATAGTTTCCTACGTGCTTGTGAAGTGTTTTTCTTAGAGTTGGGTGGCCTAGAATCGGCTAAGAAAGTGGGCCGACTCAAGGGTTTTGAAAACCCTAAAACCGCAACATAAAATTCATTTCTACCTGAAATCTGTTGATTCCAAGCTCCAATCGACTGTACTTTCGTGTTCTACCAGTCGTAGTGGTCGTTTTGACACCAAGAACGTGAGATTTCGTCAAGAAACGAGTGAGATCTAGGTGTTGGAAGTTTGAACTTCTAGAGAGAGAGAGAGTGACGGGTTTTTGGTTTTAGAGAGAGGGAGTGAGAGAGTTAAATGAGGAAGATGACTCATTTAGGGTATTTATACCTCGGGTGATTTTCGGGTTCGTTTCGGTTGTTCGGTTTCGCGTAAAATGTCGTCTTTCTTTCGTTTTTCGTAACGAAACGTTACGGTTTTAAAACAAAGTTTCTAAATTTATTTTAGGTGGTAATTCCTAGTAAATTAACTACATATCTTCCGTTTATTTAAATTTTCTGAAAATATTTAATTTACTGTTTAAATCGAATCGTACAGTCATCGCGCGTATTCGTTCGAATCGTCACCCGTACGAATATGGTTTTCTAATTATTGGACATCGTTCAGAACGTTAAACCTTCATATGTATTCGTACATATTGTCACCTATACGGATAATCCGTCGATTTAGCATTCACGTAACGACATCTGTTGTTGTTTTGTTCTGCAAAGCCTCACATACGTTTATACATAATAGAATCCTAACAATCAATCACATGATGGTTCTGTATTGCCAGGTAATTATCTGACTGATGAACCATAATTCTGAGTTTTGTTTCTGAAATGATTCTGAATCTGTTCTATGATAACCTGATATGCTAGTGATATATGAACAACAACTAAAATGTGTACTTGATTCACTGTTTATGTTACTGTATTGATCACTGTTTCGGTGACGTTTTCGGCATTGATGTTACACATATCGAACAAATGAGGATACGACCTCCTCATTTCATCTTCCGTTTCCCATGTAGTGTCTGAGCCCTTCCGATGCTTCCACTGAACCTTGACCTGTCGAACTGTTTTGTTCCGTAGCTTCTTTTCCTTCGTGTCCACAATAGCGACCGGTTCTTCAATGTAGTTCAGTCGGTCATCTATCTCAATGTCATTCAAAGGAACACGTGCTTACTCTTCTGCCAGACACTTCCTAAGGTGTGACACGTGAAAGGTAGGATGAATTCCGTTCAGCTCCTCTGGTAGGTCGAGTCGGTACACGACTTTTCCCACCCTTGACTTTATCTAAAATGGTCCGATATATGTCGAACTCAGCTTCCCTCGCTGTCGGAATCGAATGATCCCCTTACATGGTGATACCTTTAACAACACTCGATCGCCAACATCGAACTCGATTGGTCTTCGGCGCTTGTCAGCGTAGGATTTTTGGCGATCTTGTGCTGCCTTCATTCGTGCTTTTATCACCCGTAGCTTTTCTGCCATATCATTCACGGCAGCCTTGTTTCCCATTTCCTTCTGTCCCACTTCACCCCAACATACCGGGGTTCTACATCGTCTTCTGTACAACGCCTCATATGGGGGCATTCCGATACTAGAGTGGTAGTTGCTATTGTATGAGAACTCCACCAATGGCAAGTGGTCATCCCAGCTTCCTCCAAAATCGATAATGCAGGCCCTAAGCATATCCTCCAACGTTTGGACAGTCCTTTCTGACTGTCCATCTGTCTGGAGGTGATAGGCGGTACTGATGTTCAGTCTCATTCCCATGGCATCATGAAACTGGTTCCTGAATCTGGAAGTAAACCTCGTATCCCGATCTGACACAATGGAGACAGGAACTCCATGTCGGGTCTCAATATCTTTCACGAACAACTCAGACAACCTTTCGGACGTATATGTTTCCCTGATTGGGAGAAAGTGTGCACTCTTCATCAGTCGGTCCACAATCACCCATATGGTATCATGTCGTTTAGCTGTTCTTGGTAGCTTGGTGATGAAATCCATGGTGATGTGTTCCCATTTCCATTCAGGTACCTCAAGCGGTATCCGTAGGGCTTTTGATGTTCAGCCTTCACTTGCGCACTAGTAAGGCACTTGTTCACATACTGCATCACATTAAACTTCATACCCGGCCACCAATAATCCTTTCGAAGATCTTGATACATCTTCGTCGCACCGGGATGCACCGAATAACGTGATTTGTGGGCTTCATCTAAAATTCTCGATCGAATGTCCCCGTTTCTGGGTACCTAGGCCTGTAAACGAACCGAACAGATCGTGAACTGTTCGCGAACTGTTCGGCGGGAAGTTCGTTTATGTTCGTTTATTTAATAAACGAACGAACACGTACATAAAATTTTTGTTCATTTAATTAAATGAACGAACATGAACACACCCAGTGTTCGTTTATTTATGTTCGTGAACAGTTCGTCTATGTTCGTTTATTTGTGTTCGTTAGTGTTCGTTTATTTGTGTTCATTAGTGTTCGTTTATTTGTGTTCGTTTATTTGTGTTCGTTTATGTTCGTTTAATATTTAATTTAATATATTTATTATAATAAGTATTAAAAAAAAGAAAGTTAAATGGTTAATTGTCCAATTCCCACGTTTCTTGTACTATATATTAAAAAATAATATAGATATGGTCATATGGGGATGTGAGCTCTTTTTGCCAACTTCCAACGCAAGATTTAATGTCTTCTTCACGTGTGACACTTCATTTCTGCCATTTCCCAATTCTTGCTTCACAATCGATCCATCCAGCCATTGAGATCTAACTTCCTGCTTCATTTCGTCAACCTATCATCTTCTAGTTCCTGCTTCCTAATCGATCCAGGCATCCATGTATCTTTTTTGCATTATAGTTTATTACCCATTGTTTGCATCTTCCAATAAGTTCTTGTAAATTTGAATCTAAGTTCACTTGACATTTTTAGGTTATCACTAAAGACAATGTCACTACCAACTTTAGAATAGGAGCCAATTTTAGAAAAGGATCCAATTTCAGAAAAGGAGCCAATTTCAGAAAAGGCGCCTAATTGCAGTGATGTTATTATAGTTAATGACGAAGAAGAGAATTTCAATGTAGATCCAGAAGAAAACGATGGTGAAGGTGAGGTCCATTACACTAAAAAGAGAAGAAAGAGGACATCATCTGTTTGGATTCATTTCAACACAATAACGAATAATGATCAAAGTGAAATCCATCAATGTGTACATTGTGGAGAGAAAGTAAAGCCGTGTAAGGATGGAACAACCACACCACTACTTAGACATATAAATAAATATTGCCCAAAGATGAAAGTTGTTCAAAAAGGTCAATTGAAGTTAAATGCTTCCTCTGGAAAAACAACAGGTTCTTTCCTTTTTATTATTATTTTAATTTTATTTAATTTATTTTTATATAACATTACTCCTGGTAAACCATCAGGTTGTTCATCAATGATGGAAAATTGGAAGTTTAGCAATACTAGGATGAGGGAGGTTATCTCGCATATGGTCATGGTGCACGAATTGCCATTTAATTTTGTTGAGTATGAGTTGTTTAATGTGATGATGAAGGAGGCTAATCCGGAATTTTGCAAGATCTCGCGTGCATCAATTCGACAAGATTGTATTTCTAGTTATGAACTTGGAAAGAAAAGACTACAAAAGTTGTTGAATACTGTCAACCGTGTGAGCATCAAAACTGATATGTGGACGTCCGCTCAAAATATTCACTATATGGTACTTACTTGCCACTTTGTAGACTCGGATTTTGAGCTTCATAAACGCATATTGAGTTTTGTTGATGTGCCTCCGCCGTTTACTGGAGTAGGTATCTATGATTGTTTGTTTAAGTGTCTAAAAGATTGGAATATTGTGACGAAGGTTGCTACTTTGACTGTTGACAATGCTAGGACTAATGATGTGGTGGCTCGAAAGTTGAAGAAAAATTTAAATCTTCAAAAGAAACTTCCTCTCAATGGAAAGTTGTTGCATGTGCGATGTACAACTCACATTCTCAACTTATTGGTTCAAGATGGTCTATCTGAAATTCAACATATAATTCACAATGTTCGTGAGAGTGTGAAACATGTGGGTGCCCATCCAGGTCGATTGCATCTCTTTAGTGATCTCATGAAACAGTTAAAGATGAAAAAAAGGCATCTTATCTTGGATGGTACTACTCGGTGGAATGCAACATATGCTATGTTGTCTATGGCTTTGGAGTTTAAAGAAGGTTTTGCAAATTATTCCGATCGAGATAGTTCTTATACCACATTGCCGAGCAATGATGATTGGAAAAAAGTCAAAGATGTTTGCATATTCTTGTCACTTTTCAACGAGGCTACCAAAGTAATTTCAGGTATTAGTTTATTCTGTTTATGAAAATATTTTTTAATTTTATGTAACTATTTTTATTTAATCTTGTAGGTTCTGAGTATCCAACTTCTAATCTATTTTTAATTGAGCTATATGCTATAAAGGAAGCCTTGGATATTGTAGCTTTGAAGGAGAAGGATTGGATGAAATCTATGGCCTCTAAGATGAAAGAAAAGTTTGACAAATATTGGGGTTCTTCTAATCTGTTGATTTGTATTGGTTCAGTTATGGATCCTAGATATAAAATGGAACTAATTAATTTATCTTTTCAGTCAATTTATTCTCCTGATCAGATTTCTTTAGAAACTGAACTTGTTAAGGATGCTTTAGAAGAGTTGTTTCAAGAGTATGTTGGAGCACATAAAGAATCCAATGTTGTTCAATCCACTAGTAATGGGAGTGGAAATGAGATAGGTACTGGAACAAGTTATTCTAACAGTTCTTCCAGCTTCATGACTTCTAGATTCGGTCAAAGTTTAAAATCAGGTAGCGCTAAGTATGCTCAACATATTAGAAGTGTTGATAGTGTTGAACGAGTGAAGTCAAAGTTGGCCATTTATTTAGATGAAGGAGTTTATATTTGTGAGCCTGGTGCCACTTTTGATGCTTTATGGTGGTGGAAGGAGAATAGACTTAAGTATAGAATTTTTTCCAAAATGGCAGTTGATATCAGTCAATTTATTCTCCTGATCAGATTTCTTTAGAAACTGAACTTGTTAAGGATGCTTTAGAAGAGTTGTTTCAAGAGTATGTTGGAGCACATAAAGAATCCAATGTTGTTCAATCCACTAGTAATGGGAGTGGAAATGAGATAGGTACTGGAACAAGTTATTCTAACAGTTCTTCCAGCTTCATGACTTCTAGGTTCGGTCAAAGTTTAAAATCAGGTAGCGCTAAGTATGCTCAACATATTAGAAGTGTTGATAGTGTTGAACGAGTGAAGTCAAAGTTGGCCATTTATTTAGATGAAGGAGTTTATATTTGTGAGCCTGGTGCCACTTTTGATGCTTTATGGTGGTGGAAGGAGAATAGACTTAAGTATAGAATTTTGTCCAAAATGGCAGCTGATATCTTATCTGTTCCAATAACAACTGTTGCCTCTGAATCGGCTTTTAGCGCTGGTGGAAGGGTTATTGACCCACATCGTTCTTGTTTAGGAACAAAGATGGTAGACATGCTTGTTTGTGGAGCTGATTGGTACCGTCATCACTATGGACTAAATAAAATGAAAATCAAGGTGATTTGCTTATTCTTTCTACAAGGACATCTTTTTTGTTTCATTTGGTCTATTATTAATACTTATTTTTATTCTTATTTGTAGGAAAATGATGATATCACACGTATTGAGCTTTAATGAAAATCAACTCTTAGTGAAATATTGAATTATTGCTTTTGTATGTGAAGCATTTTAAGTTGAATTACTAATTTGAGTTGTATATATTTTATTTAATTTCTGTTACAGGTTTAAACAAGGATGATGAAATTTTTGGTGAAACATGGAAAATGATGGATTTTGGGATAAGTCATTACAGAGTTTTTTTTTTCTTTTTTTTTTTTATGAAACGTGAAGTATTTTTGGATGTTTCATGTATTTTTGATCACAAATTTAGATGGTTTTTGGATGAGGATTGAGGAATATATGGATGATATATAAAATAGACTTGTTTGTTTTCGTTTAAGTTTGTTCAATTGTGTTTGTTTATATTGTTTAGTTATGTTCATTAAATTTCAGTTATGTTTGTTCGTTTATTTTGGTTCGTTTGTGTTCGTTTATGTTCATGAACAGTTCGTTTAACTTTTTAACGAACAAACACAAACGAACACAAACGAACACGAACATATCCATTTTCTTAATAAATGAACACGATCACAAAATTCATGTTCGTTAATGTGTTCGTGTTCGTGTTCGTGTTCGGTTAAATTTGAATGAACGAACACGAACATGCATGTGTTCGTGTTCGTTCGGTTCGTTTACAGGCCTAGGGTACCCACATACAACCGAATCGTACCTTCACACTGTGGTCATTGTCTTCCAAGTTCTTCACTTGTCCGAAGACACGTTCAAAACCCACCTTCTCTTCTTTCAATCCTTCCTGTTGCGCCTGCTTGAGCTCGTTCAGAAATTCTGCGTTGTCACCAAACTATACAATTTTACTCGTATGGCTGGATGATCAGTCTTGCGACTCAAAGCATCTGCCACCATATTGGCCTTTCCCGGGTGATATAAAATATCACAATCATAATCCTTTAACAGCTCAAGCAATCATCTCTGCATCATGTTCAAATCCTTTTGCTCGAAGAAGTACTTCAAGCTCTTATGGTCAGTATAGATGATGCTCTTTACTCCATACAGATAGTGCCTCCATATTTTCAATGCAAACACCACTGCAGCGAGTTCAAGGTCATGAGTCGGGTAGTTTGCCTCATGAATCTTTAGCTGGCGCGAATCATAGCTATTACCCTTCCCCTTTGCATCAGTACACATCCCAACCCTTGTCGTGATGCATCGGCATACACAACAAAATCATCATTTCTATCCGGCAGTGCTAAGACAGGAGCTTGGGTAAGTTTCTCCTTTAGCACTGAGAACGCTTGTTCTTGGTTTGGACCCCATTCGTACTTTACATTTTTCTTCGCGAGCTTCGTCAGTGGCGTCGCTATCTTGGAGAAGTCTTGAATAAATATCCGATAGTAACCGGCCAAACCAAGAAAACTGCATACTTCCGTAGGTGACTTAGGAGGGCTCCATTTCATAACCGTTTCAACTTTAGCTGGGTCTACCATAATGCCGTCTGGGTTCACCGCGTGACCCAGAAACTGTACTTCTCGTAACCAGAAGGCGCATTTGGAGACTTAGCATAAAGTTTCTCTTTCCTCAGGATCTCCAATACCTCACGTACGTGGCAAGCATGGTCTCCCTCGTTCTTTGAATAAATCAAAATATCATCAATAAACACTATCACCGGTTGGTCCAGCATCGGTCGACATACTCTGTTCATCAAATCCATAAATGCTGCAGGAGAATTCGTCAATCCTAATGACATAACGAGAAACTCGTAGCGTCCATAACGTGTTCGGAATGCAGTCTTTGGAATATCCTGCTCTCGAACTTTCAACTGATGGTAACCAGATCAGAGATCAATGTTAGAGAACCTGCTTTCACCTTGCAATTGATCGAACAAATCATCAATTCTAGCTAGAGGATACCTGTTCTTTACCGTCAACTTATTCAGTTCCCTGTAGTCGATACATATTCGCATGCTCCCATCTTTCTTCTTAACAAACAGTACCGGTGCTCCCCACGGAGAGACGCTCGGTCATATAAAACCTTTATCAAGGAGTTCTTGTAGCTGGGCTATCATTTCCTTCATTTCAGTGGGAGCCAAATGGTAAGGTGTTTTGGCGACAGGTTGTGCCCCCGGCACTAAGTCGATTTGGAACTCAATTTCCCGTTCCGGTGGTAATCCCGGAAATTCCTCAGGGAATACATCGGGGAAGTTACGCACCACGGGTACATCATCAATCGTCCTCATATCCGTACGTTCCTCAATCACGTAGGCCAAGTAGGCTACACACCCTCGCCTCATCTTTGTTCATCAAAATAATCTTCGGTGCTTACATTGCTTTATCACCATGAACCGTTACGGAGCTCCCATCCATCGCACGTAAACATATCATCTTTCATCGACATATAATGTTAGCCTCATATTTGGCTAACCAATCCATTTGCCAAGACTACATAGAACCCTCCTAAGGTTATGAGAAACAATCGTACTAGGAACTTATGACCTTGTATCTCAACGTAACAATCATCTATAGCCTCAGTCACCCTGGTCATATTACCGATTGCTGTCTCTACGTCAAATACCCGATCTATCTTCTTAACCTTCCCAGATAGCCCATCACAGAAAGTAGAAGATAAAAAACTCATACTAGCACCATAATTAAAGAATACAGAAGTAGGAATATTGTTGATAGAAAAGGTACCCGTGACCACGTCCGGGTCCTCAATCGCGTCATCCTTTGTCATCGTGAAGGCTCGGGCTTTATCCTTCTGCTTTTCATTCTTCCTTTCATCTTTCTGTCCCGAAGTTTCTGCCTTGTTCCTCTGACAGTCCTTGGATACATGTCCATATCCCTTGCAGTTAAAGCATTGGGTGGCATTTTGGCAGCTGGCAGAGAAATGCCCCGTCTTCCCACATCGGAAACATAAATTGGTGGCCACCAGGCACTCTCCCGTGTGGCTTCTCCCACACTTGTTGCATCGATTTGTCTCCTCACGCTTCACCTTCTTGTTTGAAAACTTTCGTTGGTCTGTTTGACCCCTCTTAGTCCCGAAGGATTCTTTCACCTTTGCTTTTTCTTTGACTGGTTCAGCAGATATAACATCGTCCCAAACTATTTCACTAAGTTCAAAAGTGGAGTCGAGGTCCTGGGAGCATTTGCTTTTACATCAATCCGCACCTTAGGAGGCAAACCCTCCATATACAGTTTCACCCTGCGTTCCTCAGAACCAATCAAGTGAGGAACTAATCTTGCCATTTCATTGAACTTGGATGTATACTGTCGATGATTCATACTCCCAGCTTTCAGAACTGGAAACTCTCGTTCCACTTTATCCAGCTCGTTCTTGGGACAAAACTATTTGGTGACCAGTTCCTTCAGATCTTCCCAAGTCATCTTCTCCATATCAGCAGCAGTCTTTGATTGTTTAATTGTATTCCACCAATGAAGTGCCTCCTCAATAAAAGAGTGAGTTGCAAACTTTACAGCCTGGTCGACTCGGCACTCACTGATGGATATAACAGCCTCCATAGCCGAAAACAGTGACAGGTGGCTACTGCATCCTTCTTCCCATCAAAGGTTGGTGGGTTGCATCCTTTGAAGTATTTGTAATCACAACCCTTCAGTTTCCCAGGCATAGAATCACAGCGTTTTGTCTCGATGATCACAACATCCTCATCTCCCTTGGAGCTTTCTTTGGTTCCCTCAGAATTTTCCTTCAATGCATCCGTTAATGCCTTAGTAGTCATTGCTGGCATCTTCTCATCCATGATCTTGCAGACTTCATCAGAAATGGCTTTTACCACAATAGGTTCTAGCATGAACTCTTCTTTGTTTTCCGATTGCTCGCTGTGCTCGCTTTCTTCTTCGTTGACAGGTTTCTCGGTCTCGACATGTGGCTCCTCAGTAGTCTGTTCCGGTTTCCGTGGCCTACCTTTTTGTCCAGCCATCTAAACGTTCTACATAATGCAACAATCGATGAGTCAGTACAGGAATCAGCTTAGCACGAAATAAGTGTTGTAAATCGTTAATGACGTTGATCAGGTGTTATTAACCATTTACCCAACTCATAGGCTCTAAACGTTTCCCATCCCATCTCCTCAATGTGCAAGACACTAACTACTTCCTAACCTTACATATATTCCTTAACTCGTACATAAACATTTAGCTCGTGGCATCCTTCCATCCGTGGTTGGCAATCCGCGTCAATTAATCCCATTCTCAGTTTAAGTCTTAGCATTTGGAATGCTAAGATCTCTCCAACTATGGCTCTGATACCAACTTGTGGGTGGGTGCCTCCCAGAGGTTGGTTTTCATCATAACACATAGCTCTTAAACTAAAAACTTTCATAATAATGCAGCGAAAATGTAAGCATAGTTTGATAAACAGAATACAACTGAGTGTCTGTATCAAAAACATATCGGATTGCCATAGCCACCAGATCATCTGAATTTATGCCACGGCTACATCATGTCCTCTTGTATTTTCATCAACCTGGCATACAAGCTAAAATGTCAGATTACGCTGGTGAGTTATAGTTTTAGTAAAACATCATATAAAATCATCATCGTACATACAAATCATACACACAAACATTAAAAACATCATAATCATACAACAACCGCTACTAAGCGTAACAGTGGGCTTATGCCAGCACATGGCTCCATAACCTTTGATGTGACTCGCCGAAGCATTCAGTAGATCCATACTTACCCAGTAACAAGTACTGGAGCAACATCATACTTACCCCATACGAATATGGGAGCAACATCATACTTACTCCGTAACAAGTACGGGAGCAACATCATACTTACCCCATAGCGAGTATGGGAGCAACGTCATACTTACCCCATAACGTGTATGGGAGCAACAGTCATTCATCATAACGTACTTACCCCATAATGATATGGGAGCAACATTCATCTATTCATCATGATATGATATAATAACATCATACTAACATTCATCATACATCCTTACCCCACACAAGGGTGGGAACAACACTCATACATCATAACGTCATATCATTATCCTAGTAACATAGGAATTCTCATATCAGGTTATGCTAGTATCATTTTATCATATCATCATATCGTAACATCATAGCATCACACACAAGTCATGCTAGTATCTACTCATGGCATCATACATCATAGATTCATGCATATGTCATACTAGCATTCATCTCATACATCATACTTCCATCCTAGCAGCCTAGGATATCATCATAGCATGACATTTATCATTATCATCATAGCATGTTATCATACAGTCCATACTCATAAATCGTTAACATGCATACATCATAATGGCATAGTTACATAGTCATCATAAACATATAAACATCATGTATGTTAGCCCAAAATATAATTACACGCATAGTGTTGAAATTAGGGCATCTAGAACTCACCTGACAGTAGCTTCTTGTATTCTTGACCGAACTCCTTAGCCAAGACTTAAGAACCTACATCGTTACATCGTATCATTACATTCTATTCTTAGACTTAGGATTTATTCTAAGTCTCCATAGCTACTAGTTCCCCCTTATGAGTCCAAGTTGTGACACCCGACAATTTCAGGTAAATTGCGACTCTTACATCCTTTATATTTCACATTCATACTTGTTGCATTTCATTTATTTATGTATACTTAGATGAGTCAAACACAAACAACTGCGAAACGATAGTTTGAGGAACTATCGAATCGTACATTGCACATTGGTTTTGGAAACCAAGTGTGGCAAACACAAACACAAACGCAAAATAAATATTCGGGGAATTATTGGATTGTGTAATACATGTTGATTATGGTTAATAAAGCATGCGAACGGTTCGTAGCGACGAACGCAAACTATCAAAGATAATTCGAGGAATTATTGAAACAAACACACGAGTGTCACAAGCGTTGGTGGTCAAACAATAAAACAAGCAATCATATGTGCTATTATGTAATTACGTGCTCAAAAAACATTAGACATATAGGATAAACGTTAGAAGTCGATCACGAGCGAAAACGAATCAACGAAATCGAAAAAATGAAAAATGGAGTCTTCGCGGTACGCTAAGACCCCTCGGCGAAAGGCTTGGCGGTACACAACGCGGAGCGGGAGTTTGAACTCCGGAATCCTTGGCGGTACGCCAAGGCAATGCAAGATCGGCCTTGGCGGTACGCGACGGGTCCTAGCAGACAGATTCTTTTAAAGGCAAACCCAACTCATTTTGTTCGGTTTCTATCACACACCACCGAGCATTTCCCCTGCAAATCGACCAAAATACTCTGAAACCAACATCCAAACTCTCTGGAATCACTATTGAAGCAATTTCTTGGAGATTGAAGACCATAGGGACATCAAGGAAGCTTGGGAAGCTCTCAATCAACAAGAAGATCAAATCCACCCACATTAGGTGCTCCACAACCTCTGTCTAACTCAAAATCAGTCACCTAAGAGCTTCTAAGGTAGCCTCCTATACTTATCTATGGTTAGATCGAACATACAAAGGGTAAAACCCACATGCATGAACATCCACCTACATGCAACTCCATGTGGCCATTGTACACGAATTTGTTGGTGATTTGATGTGTTATTTTATTTAGATCTACTGATCTTAGAGTAGATAAGTGTTTGGATTGAGATTGATAGGTTATTGTGTTGATTTTGGTAAACTTGCCATAAAAGGAAACTTTTATGTTGCATGTCATAGATTTGTGATGATCTAGACATGTTAGACATGTCTAGATGTTGTCAAATGGATATTATAGTGTTTAGAAACACATTTGGGTAATTGATTTTGGTGAAAGACATGATTTGATAACATCTTACTATATATGGAAACTTTTGCAAATCAAAAGAGGGCTTTTGAGGTTTAGGGATGTTTTGGTGAACTTCGATTATTGAAACATGTTTAAAAATGGTTTTTAACATATTTGGAAACTTTGAGATGTGAAAACGAGCTTTTAAATAAGTACCTATCATTTTAGGAAACGTTATTTGGGAAAAACGGCATAAATGGCGATTTATGCATAAACGATGTACTCTAAGTGTTTAAAACGTGTTTTATAAATATATTGAAGGTATTAGTTTTATGAAATGGGATTTCATAACTACACTTTCCTAAAATGGAAACTTTTACGATTCTTACACGTCACTTAAGTGAACGTTGTACGATTAGAGTCATAGGATGCATGTAGGTGTCCCACTTGTATTTACGACACATTAAACGGACTTAACACAACAAATGTGTCACCAACGATTCGTCGAGTTAACACAAGTCAACACTCGCACTCGGTTGAGCACACCGACACTTGGAGTTGTATGGGATACAACGCAGTAGAAAACAATACTCACACCTATATGGTTATAGGTGCTTACTAGCAGGATTGCTAGCACTCACAGGTAGCGAGCACACATAAACCGGAACTGCTTTACCAGGTGAGTTCACGGCCCCTTTTTACATTTTCTACCTTTGGGGGAGAAAACATTGCATTACAACTGTTTTTGAACAACTCATTTTATTTACATATGGACATGATTTATCACTATATGTATATGTGTGGCACACATCACAACTCAAAGTCCTCGCGATACTCCTCGGACCGTTAGTAGCGTGGAGCGCCTAGCTTGGTAATCTTGAGTAGTATTATTTGGGCCTGACAATCCCCACCTATCGCGCCTGGGAGGCCAACCGGACTGGAGGTCGGAATGGGTGCAATATTGACTAACACACTTTGCATTGTCTTGTGATGGACATGGCGGGAGGCACAACTGTCAGCTTCAGTACGAACCCACATATAATATAACTGTATTGACTAGCTATCAATCGATACTGCATTGTAATGATATGTAATTCAGAAACACTTACTTTAAACATTTTGATGTTTACTGGTTATGAAAACCTGTGCTCTCACCAACCTTTGTGTTGACCCTTTTACTCGCATGTTTTCTCAGGTAACTAAGGCACGCACACGAAGACTAGGATGCTAGGATGGAGTCCATGCATCAGTTTAGTGTCTTAGGTTATTTGAGAACATTTAAACATTTGACTTGTTATGTAATGATGATTACTTAAATCGCTTCCTCACTATTACTGCTTATGGTTTGAAAACTGTTTTAAACATATGCTTTCGCAACTTATATTTACAATGTTGATTGACAACTTAAACTTTTACTTCCGCAACTCTGATTTTTAACAAAATTGTTTTATCCAAGTTATTGGACGTACGTATGCAACCAGACATATAGGTCTCGCAACTGTATGACCGGAGACTGCGATCCTGACCGGTCCCGTCGCGCCCCCGACAAGGCCGGGAGGGCCGGGGTCTAACATATTGGTATCATAACCTTCGGTTATTGCGAATTAGGTTTGCATTTAGTGAACTTAGTCTATAACCACTAGTCTCCACACACACATAAAGTGTTAGTAGAACAGTACTAACCTACGTAATCATTTACTATTTGCATACATGATTGTACGCATACATTTACTACGCGCATTCTACATATGGGGTCAGCATCATCACCGCATGTGTTTGCACACGATGACGAGGAGCCGATAGCTCCAGCACTACCCGCATCACCTCTACCAGTGACCATAGAGACGCCTGACTAGCATCTCCTATCATCAGATGATCTCTTGGAGGATTTGGATGAGAATCCTGAGGAAGATTCTAAGGAGGACCCCGTGGAGGAGTCACCTGACGATGCATCACCCATTCTAGAACCACCCGATCCCAAGAGGCAGTGTCTTGAGTCGGATGTTATTTCCACAATGACTTGGGACCTGGCCTTGGCAGACGATCGAATTGAGTGTCTTGCAGAAGAACTGAGATACACCAACATTCGACATGCATAACTCTGTAGCAAAGTCAACAAGATGGATCAGAATATGACCCAGTTGATTTCTCTATTCCAGGAGGCTGAAGACCGAGTTGCCATCACTGAAGCAAGAATCGAAGAGCTAGAGAACAGGGCTGTCATTCCAGACTCGGATGAGTCTGACACTGAGGAAGAAGAACCAGCAAAGGACGCTGATTCTGATTCCACTATCGACGATGCCTTCGACTAACTTAGCATAGACTTAGTAGAGACGGTTTGTGTCACAATACTGCATGTTTTGGTATTAAATGAATTGTAACCAGTACAACCTATTATATATCAAGACTGATATCTGTTATTGAAAATTTTGGCTCTGAACACTTATACATGTTTCCTTTACGTACCAACCTCATATATAATCTTAATTCTTGGGAACACTCTAACGCTTACTCTCGCTATGAAGATCATGGCTGGAAGACGCGGAGGTCGACGGAATGCGGGAGGACGTGGGAACATCAGCCTGACACTAGCTGAATTGAATCCACTCATCAACGAGCTAGTCGAAGAGGCACTTGCTGCACGGGAAGCTACCCGTATTCATAACCAACTGAATCAAGGTGACAAATCTCATTTTGAATTCACCTTGCGCAATAATCACTCGTTTCTATTACAACACGTTTATCGGATTCTGAATTCAATTCCTTTCATTTCCCATGACAGGAGCAAACCTCAACTCACCTCCCTGCATATTCAAAATGTTCCTGGATTGCAAACCCCACTCGTTCAACGGCACAGAGGGAGCCGTCGAACTTCTACGCTGGATGGAAAAGGCGGAGTCGGCCTTTTCCATGAGCAACTGCAGGAACGAAGACCTAGTTAAGTTTGCTGCTGGAACCCTTGAGGGAGCTACCCTCACTTGGTGGAATGCCAACGTTTAGAATCTGGGGTTGAATGCAGCCAATGCCCTATCTTGGGATGAGTTCAAAAGGATGTTGAACCGCTAATACTGTCCTCGTGGTGAAGTGCAG
This sequence comes from Mikania micrantha, assembly GCA_009363875.1. Taxonomy (NCBI): domain Eukaryota; kingdom Viridiplantae; phylum Streptophyta; class Magnoliopsida; order Asterales; family Asteraceae; genus Mikania; species Mikania micrantha. Next base: position 22,982,073 of record CM018694.1, on the reverse strand, counting down.
AAACTTGAAACTGAATTCTGGAACCACAAGATGGTCGGTTCCGAGGTTGAGGCATACACTGCCCGATCATATGAGCTGGCACACCTGTGCCCGGAAATGGTAACACCACCCTACAAGCACATTGAGAAGTATATTGAGGGACTGTCACCTCAAATCCAGGGAATGGTACTTTCTGCTGACCTCATTACCCTACAACAAGTCGTGCGACTGGCCCATAAGCTCACTGATTCAGCCGTCGAACAAGAACTCTTACCATCCCGTGGTGCTGTAACCAAACCTGCTGACAACAAACGCAAATAGGATAACACCCTGAACAAACCTTCCACTCTTCAACCACCACCTCAGCAGTGTAAGTTTGGGTCACCTCAAGCTTACACTCCACCCATACCAACCAATAAAAACTCAGGACCCTATGCAGGCAAACACCCCAAGTAGAACAAATGCAACTTACACCATGTTTTGGGACAATGTGGTTCTATCCGATGCCAACGGTGTGGAAAAGGAGGACACCTCGCCAAAGACTGCAGGGGTGAACTGTTGACAAAGATCTCACAACCACAACAACAACAACTCAAAGTACCAAAAGGCTGCTTCGAATGTGGAAATCCTGGACACTTCAAGAAGGACTGCCCACATTTGAAGAACAACAACGGAAACAACAATGGTCTGAAGGGACGAGCCTTTGTGATCGGGGCTAAGGAAGCCAGAAAGGATCCCAATCTCACAACAGGTACGTATCTCCTAAATGATCATTACGCTTCTGTATTGTTTGATACTGGAGCTAAGAAAAGTTTCATATCTAAGGATTTTAGTGAGATACTTGCCATAACCCCAACACCCTTAGAGGTTGAATATACAGTAGAGCTAGCTGATGGTAAATTGATTGTAACTAAGCACATTCTGAAAGGATGCACCCTAGAGCTAGCAAATCATAAATTTAAGATTGACCTCATGCCAGTTACATTAGGCAGTTTTGATGTCGTAGTGGGCATGGATTGGTTGTCTGACAAACAAACTGAGATAATTTGCCACGATAAGATAGTACGTATACCTTTCCCTGATGGAGAAACCTTGAACGTTAATGGCGAAAGGAGCGACACTCCTCTGAACATCATCTCGTGCATGAAAGCTCACAAATGTCTACGAAAGGGATACACAGCCATTCTGGCACTTATCACCGACATGACTGAAGAAGAGAAGAAAATAGAAGATATCCCAGTCATTTGCTACTATCCCGACGTATTCCCTGAGGATCTACCAGGACTACCACCACCTCGACAAGTGGAGTTCCGCATAGATCTCGCACCGGGAGCAACACCTATCGCACGAGCACCCTATCGATTTGCACATTCGGAGATGCAGGAACTGTCCAATCAACTGCAATAGCTATTGGATAAGGGTTTTATTAGACCAAGCTTCTCACCTTAGGGAGCTCTGGTCTTGTTCGTAAAGAAGAAGGATGGCACGTTTCGAATGAGCATCGACTACCATGAGTTAAACAAAGTAACAATCAAGAACCGATACCCCTTACCTCGGATTGACGATCTGTTCGATCAGCTGCAAGGATCGAGTTACTACTCAAAGATCGATATGCGATCAGGGTATCACCAGTTGAGAATTCAAGAGGAAGATATCCCCAAGACAACTTTTCGCACTCGGTACGGCCATTTCGAGTTTTTGGTCATGCCTTTCGGCCTAACTTATGCACCTGCAGTATTCATGGACCTCATGAATAGAGTGTGCAAACTCTACCTCGACAAGTTTATCATTTTTTTTCATCTATGATATTCTTATTTACTCGAAGACTCAGGAAGAACACAAAGAGCATCTTCAATTGGCTCTTGAACAGCTACGGCAAGAGAAACTGTACGCTAAACTCTCCAAATGCGATTTCTGGATTCGAGAAGTCCAATTTTTGGGACATGTTGTTAATGAACAAGGAATACATGAGGATAAGTCCAAGATAGAGGCCATCAAGAACTGGGAAGCACCGAAGACCCCAACTGAGGTGCGGCAATTCCTAGGCTTGGCAGGCTATTATTGACGATTTATTGAAGGATTTTCCAAGATAGCCCAACCACTTACAGCTCTCAGCCACAAGGATAAGAAATATCTCTGGACGGAGAAACAAGAAGCTGCATTCCAACTTCTCAAGTAGAAGCTCTGTAGTGCACCTATCTTATCTCTTCCTAATGGAACGAACAATTTTGTAGTATACTGCGATGCCTCGATACAAGGACTCGGCTGCGTACTGATGCAGCGAGAGAAGATGATTGCATATGCTTCTCAACAACTGAAAGTCCACGAGAAGAACTACACCACCCACGACTTGAAACTTGGAGCCGTAGTATTTGCACTCAAGATCTGGAGACACTACCTGTATGGTACAAAATGTACAATATACACTTCTCACAAAAGTCTCCAATTCGAGCAGAAAGAACTAAACATGCGACAGCGTCGCTGGCTCGAACTCCTAAACGACTATGAGTGTGCTATCAAGTATCACCCGGGGAAAGCCAACGTTGTGGTCGATGCCCTAAGTCGGAAGAATACCTCGTAACCCAAGAGGGTACGAGCCTTACAGCTCACCATCTATCCCAATCTCCCTGAACAGATACGCAACGCTCAGGCTGAGGCATTGAAAGAAGAAAACCTAGTGACCAAATCACTCAGGGGAATGGCGAAACAACTAGAAGTCAAAGCCGATGGCTTACACTATTTCATGGAACGCGTCTGGTTTTCACATCACGGAAACTTACGAGACCTTGTGATGGACGAGGCTCATAAGTCTCGGTATTCCATTCACCCTAGATCAGATAAGATGTATCATGATCTGAAAGTCCTTTATTGGTGGCCAAACATGAAAGCTGTGACATCCAGTACCTGATCGTCCGGCAAGTCCGTACGGTATGTGTACTTTCACCTTTTTACTGTGTCTAAATACATTATATGAACAGTGTTTGTGATAACAGAATTCAGAGTACAAGAAACAGTTGTACGTATTTATGTGAAAACTTAAATACCGTAAGTACAACACTCACGATAAACAATAGTTGTTTGTATTTTGGTGAAAACCTTAGTACAGTTAATACAACGAATCAAGAGAAACAACAGTGTGCAAGTAAACAACAAAAACATGTCGGTTGCAATCTGATATCCATAGATGACAAGAATCAGATGGCCGATAAATCAGTATGAAAACAATGTGAAAACAGGATGTTTAGTTGAATCCGTCAGTGAGGAAACACAATTCAAAACATAATTTCAGTGTTGTTTCAGAATAACGAACTGAAAGTGTGTTTGTGTGGGTGACTATTCACACAAACATATCTGTGAGTTTAATGTTCTGAAATGATGACTGACAAGTAGAAAACAAAAGTCAGAAAGCCAAACCATCGTCGTCTTCGTTCGGGTGACGATTCGAACGAATACGCGCGAAGGCGACGGGATCTGACGAAACTAAAACGATAAACGATACGAACGAAATAATTCAAGAAAATTTAATTTAAAATATTTGCTAGGAATAACCACCTTTAAAATATTTAAAATAAATTCTTTCGTTTAAAACACGTAAAATACGCGCATTTCGTTCCAGAAACGCAACGAAAACGCAAACCGAGCAAACAAAACGAACCCGAACTCACTCGGGGTATAAATACCCGAAATGAGTTCATCTACCACATTTAACACCCTTCTTTCTCTCTCTAAACACCCTTTTCCGGCTACTCTCTCTCTCTCTAAGAATTTTAAACTTCAAATCATCACAACTCACTCAATTCTTGATGAAATTGAGTGATTCTTGAGCCTAAATGAAGGTATTGATCTCCTCTACACGAAGTACAACCGATCTAGAGCCAAATCCATCGAAAATTGAGGTATGAGGCTGCAAATATGTCGAAAATTAGGGTTTTGCACCCTTTGTTTGAGTCGCCACCTTCAACCGGCCATAAACCACTTCCCTTCGAATCTCACACACTCGAAACTAGATCTGATACACACCATCACCTAAACCATCTGGGAGCTTTGATTGGGAATTTGGGTGAACACCCATGGCCGGCCTACCACCCAGCTCGACGAAGAACCCATTCGGCCGAATGGCCATGGGCCTGTCGAATGAATCCACTGCCGACAGAGCCAATAGGCCGACTGAGCTCCTTCGGCCACCCTCTCATTCGATCGGACAACACCCATCCAAGCCTCATTCGGCCGAAGTTGGGGGCTGTTTCATTCAACCTAGCTCTATTCGGTTGATCAAGATTCTCATTCGCTGAGCCATTGGTTCGGTCGGGCACACCCATTTGCCCCTTGAGCTGACATTCGGCCTAGGTTCATCTTCTCATTCGATCGGCAGATAGTCATTCGACCAGGTCATTGCATCGGCTCACTATTCAGCCCACAGATCATTGATCTGGCCCATTGCGGATGACCTAGCCCATGAAACTGTTTAGCCCACAACCATTTATTCGGCCCACACCCATTGGTTCAACCCGTTTACTGATCAGGCCCATGTAATGCATGTGGCCCAAGAGTACTTGGTTAGGCCCAACATCATTTAGTTGGCCCATGTGATGGGATTAGGCCTACAAGAAATATAAAATCAATATATGAAATCATAGGTCATGGGATAATATGCAAATAATCATATACTAATTATGAAAATTACTACAAAAGTGGCGGGTTATGGTTAACGAATTTCACAAACTCAAAACAATAAGTGCGAAAAGGGTGATGCCTAGCATTTCATTATTATGTAACAATAGTTTCAAAATAACAAGAACGACAAGTGAGGTTTAAACCATAAACCTAAGTTTATTCTTGGGTTTGTTTACTAAGCTTCATATCAAAACAAATGATTATCACATTATGACAAGGTTTATAAATTTCAAGGATGAATTAAGGCTAAATACACAACATAAAGACACATAGTAACAATAATCTATGACACTTGAAACAAGGGCCGAATGACTACCGAGATCCACGAGTGTTAGCCAATTCTGAGGCTAACACATAAACGCACACAAATCACTACAATTCATACTTATAAGTTACAATGACATGAAATCAATACAGGATCGTGAACACAACAACAAGTACAATCAAGAGCGCGTGCATTCTCGTTTAAGCTAAGTCAACCTCCAACAACAACTACAAGGTGAGTTCATACTCCCATTTTTCTAATCTTAACTGATTTTAAACTCTCGGGGCTGAGAAACATGCTAAATCCTTTATTTACTTAAAAGTTTTAGTTTAACATATTGCATATACTTTGATTTAGATAATATTGTTTTACTTATTATCGCTTATCATTGTATGCATGTTTGTATGATCATGATATGACAGAGACAACTAAGATGAATATGATAATATAACTTCATAAATCATCAACACAATAGAATAACATAGTTGTAATACTCTATCTTATAACATTTAATTATTCTTTCAAGAACAGACATTGAGATTATCATAGGTGAACATGATGACAACAACAACAACACACATGAATGATATGAAGATAATATATCTTCATAATATCATTCAACACCAGAGTTAACTAAGTGTAATAAGACAAGTTCTTATAATGTAACTCGGTGCATACTACAAGATAACACGAAACAAGTATCATCCACCACCTGAGTCGACTAAGTGTAGTAAGACTGGCTCTTACCACACCTTAGTGACAACAGGGTGACTATATGGAATAACAAGGAATGATAATCATGATAATGTAACTTCATGATAACAACATCATTCACACAACAAATAACATCGTATAATAAGACATGATCTTATAGAACTTTGTTAACAACAATGAGAACATACAATACTGAGAACAAACAACATTGGTGAACACAATACAATTGATTACTATTGAACTGTCTGCATTATATCATTTCAATCATGTGCCATGTATTCAAGTATGATCATTGTAAGTCCCTTTCATGAATCGCTGACCAGTTAATTTAACGTGACTAAACCGACGATAGCATAGTGGTACCATAGGTTTGACAAACCTCTAGCTTGTAGGGCTAGTATGTTGATCGTATTCATCATTGGCCGGTAACGTATGACCGGTGACAGGGCGACGAACAGTCAGGGTCTGGAAAGCGACAAATGGTGATATTAATCTGCAGTGAAATTGTAATTAATCCATCGTTTCCTGTTGACTAGTAGACTGAGGAATTTATTTTCTCTCATGTCATATTACTAGTAACAGTTTCGATGAGGCCTATGGAAACACAAAGTGGTAGAGGTAAATCGGATGCATTGTAATCTGATTACGTGAGGATTGCAATGGATTCCTTTTAGGCTCTATGCATTTCAAGTTGAGAACAAATATCAATTGGTTAACTAACACTCTTATTAATTAAAAGTGATTAACAGTTAACCCCACAAGTGATAGAATAATAACAAGGAACAGATTAAATTAATCTAATTTCCTTAATACAATGAGGGTATATCAATACTTCGATTTGATATCTAAACCCCTCTCAACAGATTATTCTACATATGATACAATGGACGAATATCAAATGGGATGAACAGGTGAAATGATAATGTGTGTCTATAGTTGTACTGCAAGTGGTATTAAGTTCTATTAGATATGTGGTGGGATGTTGGCTGGGGCTTGTTCCCCTACATATGCCCTATATATAAGCATAGCTAATAGAATGAGATACTACTTGTAAGTATAACTATAGAGAGGCCATTGGGTGAATAGATGAATCAAACAACTTACAAGTAACTTGTATGACATTGTGATTGTGTATGTGAACAATTCAAGGTTTTCAATTATCAAACTTATGAACTCACCAATCTAGTGTTGACTTTGTTTAAATGCATGTTTTCTCAGGTGACGAACAGGTTTAGTCACTAGATATCAAGAACATAGCTAGTGGACTTTTAGAAGACCTAGCTACATTTTGTGATGAACATACTTTTGGAATGACAAAAGAATGAATCATCTTTTGTAGATCTTGTACAGTTACAAGATATAAACACATTGATTCTTTTGGATAGATTTACTCGGTTAAATTATGAACGAAACATTGTAATTTAACTTTGTAATTCTATATAATTGTCATGTTAGCATTTCTCATTTACATATCATGTGCTATGCAAACAATCTGATCAATTCGATTATCAAACGATATCGCGCCCCGAGAACTTTCCGCCCGACGGGAAAGTCGATCCATCCCACCGGCTCGGGGTGTGACAAAAGCCGATATTGCCACCTACGTAAGCAAATGCTTGACTTGCGCCAAAGTCAAGGTCGAGTACCAGAAACCCTCTGGATTACTCACACAACCAGAGATCCCCATGTGGAAGTGGGAACAAATCTCTATGGACTTCATTAACAAATTACCATGTACTCCTAGTGGATGTGACACTATCTGGGTAATTGTGGACCGACTGACTAAGTCAGCAAATTTTCTTGCGATCAAAGAAAATGACAAAATGGAAAAACTAGCTAGAATCAATGTCAAGGAAGTAGTCTCGCGACATGGAGTGCCAATCTCCATCATTTCTGATCGAGAGGCTAGATTCACTTCTAACTTCTGGAAATCACTACAGAAGTCGCTTGGTACGCGGTTGGATATGAGTACAGCATACCACCCACAAACTGATGGCCAGAGCAAACGCACCATACAGACTCTCGAAGACATGCTACGAGCATGCGTAGTAGACTTCGACAACAGCTAGGAAACTCACTTACCACTAGTGGAGTTCTCCTACAACAACAGCTATCATACGAGCATCAAAGCAGCGCCTTTTGAGGCACTCTATGGCAGGAAATGCCGATCACCTATCTGTTGGGCTGAAGTGGGTGACAGTCAGCTCACTGGCTCGAAACTTGTACATGAAACAACCGAGAAGATTGTACAAATCAGAAATCGTATGGCAGCAGGTAGGAGAAAGAGTCCTTCTAAAAGTTTTGCCATGGAAAGGCGTTATTCGTTTTGGGAAACGAGGCAAACTGAATCCACGGTATATTGGACCTTTCGAGATCCTGAAAAGGATTGGTCCAGTGGCATTCCAACTCAACCTACCAGCCGAACTCGATGGAGTTCACAATGTGTTTCACGTCTCAAACTTGAAAAAGTGCTTATCTGATGAGACACTTGTGATTCCACTGGACGAGATCCAGGTGGATGAACAGAGATCCAGGTGGATGAACAACTACGGTTCGTGGAGGAACCAGTAAAGATCATGGATCATGATGTCAAACAACTTAAGCAAAGTCAGATTCTGATTGTCAGAGTCCGATGGAACTCGAAACGCGGACCTGAATTCACGTGGGAACGTGAAGATCAGATGATGCGCAAATATCCCCACCTTTTCAAACAGACAACGTCGAACGCCGTCAACAAAAAATAAATTTCGGGACGAAATTTCCTTTCAACAAGGGGATGATGTGACAACCAGAAAAATTTTTGTTCTCAAACACTACAACAACAACCAAATTTCGGGACAAAATTTCTTTCAACAAGGGGATGATGTGACACCCGGCAATTTCAGGTAAATTGAGACTCTTACATCCTTTACATTTCACATTCATACTTGTTGCATTTCATTTAATTATGTATAGTTAGATGAGTCAAACACAAACAACTGCGAAACGACAGTTCGAGGAACTATCGAATCGTACATTGCACATTGGTTTTGGAAACCAAGTGTGGCAAACACAAACACAAATGCAAAACAATAATTCGGGGAATTATTGGATTGTGCAATACATGTTGATTATAGTTAATCAAGCATGAGAACGGTTCGTAGCGATGAACGCAAATAATTGAAGATAATTCGAGCAATTATCGAAACACGCACACGAGTGTCACGAGTGTTGGTGATCAAACAATAAAACAAGCAATCATATGTGCTATTATGTTATTATGTGCTCAAAACACATTAGACATATAGGATAAACGTTAGAAATCGATCACGAGCGAAAACAAATCAACGAAATTGAAAAACTGAAAAATTGAGTCTTCGCGGTACGCCGAGACCCCTCGGCGAAAGGCTTGGCGGTACGCCAAGGCCATGCAAGATCGGCCTTGGCGGTACACAACGGGTCCCAGCAGACAGATAAGTGTTTGGATTGAGATTGATAGGTTATTGTGTTGATTTTGGTAAACTTGCCATAAAAGGAAACTTTTATGTTTTATGTCATAGATTTGTGATGATCTAGACATGTTAGACATGTCTAGATGTTTTCAAATGGATATTGAAGTGTTTAGAAACACATTTGGGTAATTGATTTTGGTGAAAAACATGATTTGATAACATCTTACTATATATGGAAACTTTTGCAAATTAAAAGAGGGCTTTTGAGGTTTAGGGATGTTTTGGTGAACTTCGATTATTGAAATATGTTTAAAAATGGTTCTTAACATATTTGGAAACTTTGAGATGTGAAAACGAGCTTTTAAATGAGTACCTACCATTTTAGGAAACGTTATTTGGGAAAAACGGCATAAATGGCAATTTATGCATAAACGATGTACTTTAAGTGTTTAAAAGGTGTTTTATAAATATATTGAAGGTATTAGTTTTATGAAATGGGATTTCATAACTACACTTTCCTAAAATGGAAACTTTTACGATTCTTACATGTCACTTAAGTGAACGTTGTACGATTAGAGTCATAGGATGCATGTAGGTGTCCCACTTGTATTTACGACACATTAAACGGACTTAACATAACAAACATGTCACCAACGATTCGTCGAGTTAACACAAGTCAACACACGCACTCGGTTGAGCACACCGACACTTGGAGTTGTATGGGATACAATGCAGTACAAAACAATACTCACACCTATATGGTTTGATGTGTTAGTTTAACACATCCGTTTTTGTACATATTCGAGTCAGTTTTCATTAGTTTTGTTTATATTTTGAGTCGATTTTATTTCCTTTTTACATTTTAGTGTTTTTGTGCAGGAATGTGTCCCGGAGGAGCGGAAATGAAGGCAAACGGGCGTCGGAATCAAGATCGGGTGAATACGCGAAGAAAACCAAGAAAAATTGACCTAGGCGGTACGCCTATCGCGTGCATCCTGACTTAGGCGTTACGCGCGGCATCATCAGCCGCCAGCCTTGCATTATATCCGCGCGCAACGCCTGGCTATGTGCATCCACGTCAGGCGTTGCGCCCCAGATCATTTTTGAGCCCTAAAACCCTAATTTCTTGCCCTTTATAAATTGATCGCATTCCAGCCGTTTTGGGAGTCTTCTTTTGCGTCTTTGGAACCTAATCAAGCCTAGGAGCTGCTGGAGCTTAACCATGGAGTATTTGGCTTGATTAGGGCTTGATGGAGTGAAGAAGGACCTTGATCTTGAGTATTTCCCTTTACTTTTCATGTTCTTAGTTTAAAGTTTTGATTTTTAATGTTTCTAGACTTTGTTCAGACTTGTTTAGCTACTGTAGTTATGATTTGTGGCTAGATCTATGGTTGTATCTAGGTTTGGGATGATAAAGTTGTGAACTTTGATGATTTTGGACTTGATTTATGCTTAATGATGATGTTTGCTTTGTAATCAGTTGTAAAGCTTGAAACTTTGATGATTATTACAGATGTTGAATGATTATATTTGGTGTATGTTTGATCCACATGTGTTTAGGAATGTCTTTCTACACATAGATGCATGTTAGGCCTACTACTTTGTGTTTTAGGTTAGTTTATGGGTTGTTGATCACATTCCATAGGATTAGACTTCATTAAATATAGTTATTTGCATTTGTAACCTAACCTAGAAATCCGGGAGGTGATAGGTTAGATGGTTGGTCTCTTACACTTAGGAATTTTGAGTTAAACGACCCGGGAGGGCGTTGTCTTAGATCTACTTAGTGTTAGTGTCAATCCATGTTAAAGTTGTCAACTTTATGACTCTCTAGTATCTTAGGATGCAAACAGGTGGAGAAATCCGGGAGGTGATCCACCAGTTAGAGTGCAAATGCATGTCGGGGAGTCCGGGAGGATACCCGATTGACTAGTACATACATTACAGACTTAGGATTTCTATTGGAGTTGCCTGGTATCTGATCTGGGTCCCCTTTAGGTATTTTTAGGTCTGTTCATTAAGATCCTAGTCTTCATCCTTAGTAAATCAGTCCAGATCAGCATCTGTAACACTTTTGATTCCCAGCCTAGGTACACCGGCTTTCCTCATCATATTTAGATTCCAGATTCATTGTCAGTTTCAGTGTTGCTATTCTTAGTATATTTGTTAGTTTAGTTCACTTAGTCAAATTCAGTCCGATTAGGTTATCAGTTGCACCAAAACCCCCCCTCTTTTACTTTAGTTAAGTTTACAGTCTAGGTTAGTTTGCTACACTAGTGTCCGTGGTTCGATATCCGGACTTCCGTCAGCTATTCTGCCACCGACAGGTACACTTGCCTTAGGAGCGGTCTAGTTTAGGTTTTCCGATTATTACTAGGTGTTTAGGTTAAGTATAGGTCTAGGATTAGATTTGGTGTCTTTAGCTTAGGTTAATTAGATTAAATTTAGTTCTGTTTTTAGTATACTGACCGCTCGCATCAAGTTTTTGGCGCCGTTGCCGGGGACACTAGGCAATAGCAAAGATTACTTAGATTGTGACTTTTAGTTGCTTCTTCTCTTGTTTTCCTGTTTCCCCCCCTATATTAGTTTAGTTCTCCTTTTTAGGCTTAGTTTTATTTTTCCTCTTAGTGCCTTTATTTGTTTCGTGTGCCTTAGTTTAGGATTTTTCCTTGTGCATACTTGAGCCTTACTTGCTTGTTTGATTAGGGTGTCTATAGTTGCATGCCCCACACCTGATCGCAGGGAGCACCAGAGTTCGAGCTTACATCACCAGAGCAGATTCTGAGGGCCCGACAGCAGGTAAGTTTTCTTGATCTTTCTCTTAACATGGATCCACCACCTCCGCCACTGAGGCGGACTGTTCACGAGCTAGCCAGTCATGGGGTTGTCGGTGCTCGGTCTGCCATCACAAGACCGGGTGTCAACAACAACAACTGGCAGATCCCATCTCCTGCGATGTCGACTATCACGAATTCGACACAGTTTCATGGCCTGGACGACGAGGATGCACCAGGCCATCTCTCTCTCTTTGTGCGTATATGCGACACGTTCCGCATTAATGGAGTTTCTGAGGAGGCCATCTACCTTCGTTTGTTTCCATTCACCCTCGCCGGACGAGCTGCTACATGGCTGAACCTTCTTCCTAGGGACTCGATTACAACATGGGCTGATCTTCAGACGAAGTTCCTGAAGAAGTATTATCCTCCTTCTAAATCTTCCAGACTACGGGATCAGATCCATTCGTTTAGAATGGACGAGGATGAGCCATACTACATGGCATGGGAGAGGTTTAACTCCCTTCTGAGCAGATGCCCACAGCACGGCCTATCCGATTGGGCCCTCGTCGAGAAGTTCTATAATGGACTGACACTGGAGACGAAGCGCAGATTCAATACAGCCGCTGGGGGGCACATCATGGATAAGAAGGAGCCGGAAGAGTGTGAGGCGATGTTTGAGGACTTTGCCCTAGCCGAGTATGAGGACCCATCATATGCGAGGAGAGCTGCACCGGCAGCTAAGCCCACTGTTGCACCGCCCATCCCTGTTAGAGGGATGCATCATGTCACACCTGACACTAGCACCGCTGCAGTCTTAGAGGCACTTGCTAAGGATATTAAGGAGTTGAAGATGGCAGCTGCTAGGTGTGAGATATGTCGGGGTGGACATACTACTGCTGAGTGCCCAGTTACTGATCAGGCACAGGTTGAGGCCATCAATTCTGGATGGAATAGGCCTTACAACCAAAACCCTAGCTGGAATCAGAATTCACATTGGAGGAATCAGAACCAGGGACAGCATCAGCATCAGCAGTCGAATTGGCGGAGTAACCACAGCAGTAGCAGCTCCTATGAGAAGCCACAGGCTCGTCAGATCCCGATCACTGAGAGAAACACTCCCGAGAGTTCTGGTAGCCGAGACAGAGACACGAAGCTTGAGGACATGATGGCGCAGCAGATGAAGATGCTTCAGCAGATTATGGACAAGGATAAGCTACGGGACCAGAAGATCGAGGAGCATGATACATTGTTGAGGAACCAGCAGGCTGGATTTCTGGATTTGCAGCGATCAGTGGGAGAGTTAGCTAAGAGATTTGATGAGAGGCCGGGAGGATCGTTTAGGGCGAACACTGACCCTAACTCGAGGGGTCATGTGAAGGCAGTGACCACGCGTAGTGGTCGGGGAGGAGATTTTGAGCTGCCACCATTGGTCATACCTGATGAGGATGAGCCGGTGGATGAGGAGATAGAGATGGAGACTCCTGCAGGGGCGCCCGTGAGGCTAGTCCCAGCAAGTACCGCGCCGAGCAGCGAGTCTTCAGTTGATAGGTTGAGGAGGGAGCAGGTAGAAGAGAAGAAGAAGGGTAAGAGAGTGGCGGAGGAGCCTGAGATTGATTTGACTAAGCTTCCATATCCCGCACGCGCACTGCAGATGAAGCGTGATCAGGAGTATGGACACTTTCTGGAGATGTTTAAGCAGCTTAAGATCAATCTCCCTTTTGTTGAGGCCCTCCAGCATATGCCGAAATATGCTAAGTTCTTGAAAGACCTCCTGTCTAACAAGAAGAAGTTGGAGGCACTCTCTACCGTGACTTTAGGAGCTAGGTGCTCGGCTCTGGTTCAGAATAAGCTGCCAGAGAAGCTTGAGGATCCAGGGATTTTCACTATTCCCTGTCTGTTTGGCGGTTCTTCTGTGAACCATGCTTTGGCTGATCTAGGTGCTAGCATCAATTTGATGCCATATTCCATTTATAAGCAGCTAGATCTTGGTGAGCCGGCACCTACACGCATGAGTTTGGCATTGGCTGATTGGTCAGTCAAGTATCCTAGGGGGATTGTTGAGAATGTCCTGGTGAAGGTGGACAAGTTTGTCTTCCCGGTAGATTTTGTGATACTTGACATGCAGGCTGATGACCGAGTTCCCCTCATCATGGGATGACCTTTCCTTCGCACGGCGAAGGCCATGATTGATGTTTATGAGGGGAAGATCTCATTGCGTGTTGGAGATGATACTGTCACCTTTGATGTGGTGAAGTCCATGAGGAACTCCAGTGGCCAGGACGATCAGGTTTACTTTCTAGATGCATTTTTCTCTACTATGGATCGTTGCCTGGACTACATCAGTGGAGTTGATCTGTTAGGAGATCAGGACTTAGGTGACAGTGATGAGGGAGTTGAGAGTGTGGGGGTTGAGGTCCAGGCTGCTGCTATTGAGGCTTACCTTGATTACATTCCTAGCAGTTTAGCCATGGAGCCTCCTGTTTATCCCACTGTGTTTGAGGTTGAGAGTTCTGAGCCGGCTGACAAGCCATCTGTTGAGGCTCCCCCGTCATTAGAGCTAAAGGAGTTGCCACCTCACCTTGAGTATGCATTCCTTGATGGGGACTCGGATCTACCTGTCATCATATCAGCAGCTCTGACAGCCGTGGAGAAGAGTAGACTCATTGCTGTGCTTAAGGAGCACAAACAGGCGATTGCGTGGAAGTTAATGGACATTAAGGGTATTCATCCTTCCTTTTGTACGCATCGCATTTTGATGGAGGAGGATTATAAGCCGGTGGTTCAGCCACAGAGGAGGCTTAATCTTAATATGGGAGAAGTGGTCAAGAAGGAGGTCCTTCGCCTGTTAGATGCTGGGCTCATTTACCATATTTCCGATTCATCCTGGGTGAGCCCAGTTCATGTGGTCCCTAAGAAGGGCGGTATGACTGTAGTGGTGAACGAGAGGAAGGAGATCGTTCCCACACGTACAGTCACAGGCTGGCGGGTGTGCATTGACTATCGGAAGCTTAATGACGCCACCCGTAAGAATCACTTCCCACTTCCTTTTATCGATCAGATGCTGGAGCGTTTGGCAGGACAGCAGTTTTACTGTTTCCTGGACGGCTTCTCAGGTTATTTCCAGATCCCGATAGCACCGGAGGATCAGGAAAAGACCACGTTTACCTGCCCGTATGGCACTTTTGCATACCGTCGTATGCCGTTCGGGTTGTGTAACGCTCCAGCGACGTTTCAGAGGTGTATGGTAGCTATCTTCCAAGATATGATCGAGACCTCCATGGAAGTGTTTATGGATGATTTCTCTGTCTTTGGGAGCTCGTTCGATCCGTGTTTGATCAATCTTGAGAGGATGCTTAGGAGATGTGTGGAGACGAATCTGATGTTGAACTGGGAAAAATGCCACTTTATGGTCACGGAGGGGATAGTTCTAGGTCACAAGATATCCCGTGACGGCATCCAGGTCGACAAGGCGAAGATAGAGACGATCAACAAACTCCCACCCCTACGAGTGTGAAAGCTGTGCGAAGCTTTCTAGGTCATGTGGGATTTTACCGCCGGTTCATTAAGGATTTCTCGAAAATCACTAGACCTATCACTCTTTTGCTGGAGAAGGAGGTGGAGTTTGTGTTTGATGATGATTGTGTGCGAGCCTTCGAGTTTCTGAAGGAAAGGCTGGTGAGTGCCCCGATCTTGATAGCCCCCGACTGGAGCCAGCCATTTGAGCTCATGTGCGATGCGAGCGATTTCGCAGTTGGGGCTGTCCTTGGGCAGCGGGTGGATAAGCATTTACACCCCATTTATTACGCGAGTAAGACCCTAGATGCCGCGCAAGAGAATTACACGACTACTGAAAAGGAGTTGTTGGCGGTAGTCTATGCTTTTGATAAATTTAGGTCTTACCTCGTGCTCTCCAAGACTGTTGTTTACGCTGATCATGCGGCTCTTCGTTACCTTTTTGCTAAAAAGGACGCGAAGCCTAGACTGATTAGGTGGATCCTCCTTCTCTCAGAGTTTGACATAGAAATTAAGGACAAGAAGGGTGCAGAGAACGTCGCCGCCGACCATTTGTCGCGACTTGAGGATCCGGAGAGGGAATTCATTAGAGAGGGTGCGATGAGGGATTGCTTTCCACAATGAGCGTAGGGATAGAGGAGATCTGCCGCACGGATAGGCTAGATGAGGGACTACCGTGGTTTTCAGACATTGCCAATTATTTGGCCAACGGTTTCCTTCTTAAGGGTTTGACATTCCAGCAGCGCAAGAAGTTCTTTGCTGACACGAGACATTACATCTGGGATGCACCTTACCTTTTCCGTGTGTGTGCTGATCAGGTTTTTAGGAGGTGTGTGAGCAGAGAGGAAGGATTGGAGATCCTTAGGCACTGTCATGAGGGCCTTACTGGTGGGCATCACGGGCCTTCTTCCACGGCGAAGAAGGTGTTTGATTCAGGTTTTTATTGGCCCACCATCTTCAAGGATGCTCATGAGTTATGTAGGAAGTGCGATTCCTGTCAGAGGACAGGAAACATCTCATCCAGGAATGAGATGCCCCAGCACCCTATTCAGGTTGTTGAGATTTTCGATGTCTGGGGCATCGATTTCATGGGACCTTTCCCTGCTTCTCGAGGGAACATGTATATACTCGTCGCGATTGATTACGTTTCTAAGTGGGTGGAAGCACAGGCGCTCCCCACTAATGACGCGCGAGTAGTGGTGAGATTTCTGAAGCACTTGTTTTCTAGGTTTGGGACTCCGAGAGCGTTGATCAGTGACCGTGGCACGCACTTCTGTAATGTCCAGATGGACAAAGTGCTTGCCAAGTACGGGGTCACCCACCGTCTGTCGACCGCATATCATCCGCAGACCAGCGGTCAGGTGGAGAACGCGAATCGGGGAGTTAAGAGGATTCTGGAGAGGACTGTCGGCCACACTAGGAAGGATTGGGCCGACAAATTGGATGACGCCTTGTGGGCCTTTAGGACATCGTTTAAGAATCCGATTGGGATGACTCCCTATCGGATGGTCTATGGTAAGGCGTGTCATCTGCCGGTTGAGCTTGAGCACAAGGCCTTTTGGGCTTTGAAAGCTGTGAATTTGGATATGTCACAGGCCGCCAAGCACCGGTTCTTCCAGTTGCACGAGTTGGATGAGCTACGCGACGAGGCGTATGCTCGGTCATGGAGTTATAAGGAGCGCACGAAGGCGCTCCACGATCGGAGGTTGAGGAATGTTAAGGAGTTCGCGAAGGGCGATCGAGTCTTGGTTTATGACTCGAGACTAAGGCTTTTCCCAGGAAAGCTTAAGTCGCGTTGGAGAGGCCCATTTGTGATTCGCGAGGTGTTCCCGCATGGTGCGGTGGAGTTGGAGTCGGGTGACCACACTTGGAAGGTCAATGGGCATCGTTTGAAGCCCTACATTGGAGGCCCGATTCCATCAGACGAGGAGGTTATCCTCCTCGAATCCCGAGCAGGTTAGGGATTTGGGCTTAGGCCCAGTTTGTATATAGTGTACATAGTTTTTATTTGGTACTTCGAGTCTATGTGATTGATGATGTGTTTGTGCCTTCGCGATTATGTCAGATTCAAGTGTGGGTATGTCGTCATGCTTGTTCGATATCACCATTTCGAACGACTGATTTTACTACCGTACATTAAATCTGATTAATTTATGCATCGCTAGTTGCTTGACTCGGTTTCTCTTTTATTTTTGTTAGGTTAATTTTAATTTTTAATTTGTTTAAGGTTTGTTTGCTTTTAATTCTATGTTGATTTTTTTGATTTCATTTTCTTTAATTAAGTTAGTTTAATTTTATGTTCTAGTTTAACTTAGGTTATTTAGAATTTTAATTAAATTTCTTGCCTAGTTTAATTTGCTTTATTAAAATTAATTTTAATTAGATTTAGTCTAAATTAATTTTTGCCTAGTTAAGATAAATTAAATTTTAGGTTAATTATAGTTAAGTTTATTCTAAGCTATTAGGAATTAATTAGTTTTAAGTAATTAAACTTTTAGAATATACAAAAAAAAAAAAAAAAACCACCGTCGATTAATGTATGTATATAGTATATTAAAAATAATAAAAATAATGTTTGTTATTTTGTATATTAATACTCATGTAAATGTAAATTAAAATGTTTTGTAACATAAGTGTTGTATATGTAATACTAATGTATGTATCTAAACTTATGTATATTGAATATTAATGTAAATGTAAAATTAAAATAAATATATATGTTGTATGTTAAAAATATAAATGTTGTAAAATAAATAAAGCACTTGTAAAAATACATTGTAATTTTAAATAATTAATGCCTTAAGTATATAAATAAAATAAATTGTATATTATGAATAAATAATTTTGTATAAAAATAATTTTAATAAAAAACAATTGTATTGTAAACTATAAAATTTAGTATGTATTTTAGAAATAAATAAGTTATATGTATGTATCATATTGTAACCTAACAAATAAATTTGTATACTTGTACTATCACTTGTACTAGATTAATAAATATTGTATGTACAATAATATAATAAATATGTATAACATATATGTATAATACTTTTAACATAAATAAAATTTGTAAATTTATACTTGTATGTTGTAATTAACAAAATGTATGTATAATATGTATGTATAATTTTTGTAACTTATTAAATAAATTGTATACTAAAATAAAAGTTGTGTATTTATATCAAATGTTGTTGGAATATTTTGTTGTTGTTGTATGATTGTTTCAAATTGTATATTATTGTTTATGTTGTAACATTGTATCTAATGTGGTTTGTATTATTGTAATATATTTGTTGTTGTATTAACAATTGTATATGAGTTATGATTGTATATAGAAAGGCGCGCGGCTCACTCACGACATGATTACAAATTATCAGGGAGTCCGCCTCTTTACTTTGTTATATTCTAGTTTTTATTATCTTTCGCCAGTTCTAAATCCACATTGAGGACAATGTGTTGTTCTAAGTGTGGGTATGACAGGCTGGCGCCTTTTAATTTTAATTTTTGTAAATTAAGTCATTGTATAGTTGAACTCAAATTTTGAATAAAATTTTTGAAATTTTTGTAAATAAATAAAAACTTGTAATTAAATAACTCAATTTGTAAATATTTTAAGTTAAAAACACAAAAAAAATAAAAAAAATTGAAAAAAATTCACAAAAAGATTTTTCTTTCAATTGAGTCAGTTGTAAATATTGTTAAAGTCAGTATTTGAGTCTTTTTCTTTTTCAGTTAATCTAGTTGGTTCGTTTGAGTTCTTAATTTGCAGTCTGGTTTTAACCATTCGTACTCAATTACATTCGGGTGGCGACTACTTAGACTATTTCAGTTGCAAACGACCGGCTGTGATTATCTTATTTTTGGATCAGACTCACTCGTGCTGATGTTGCGTGATCAGCTAAGTCTTTTCCACTTTTTACCTTATTTTTATCTTTCTGTAAATATTTGTTTGTTTATTTATTTATTTTGCATATTTTGATTGTGTCTAGAGTTTTAGGATGTATATAGCTAGAGTATTGAAAATGTCCTTGTTTTGGCTTGCATTTTATAAATGGAAGATGATCGGACTATGATTAGGGCTTAGGATTTTATAGGCTAACTTGTGTATTGATTTGGGATTTGTTGGTAGGCCCAGCCGATAGAAAGTTCCTTAGGATTTGATAGAATAAACTTAAATTCAGGATTCTTGTGGGTTTAAGACTTGGAAAATTCGGGAAATCTGAAACTAAGTAATAGTGAATAAAGGAACCTCTGTAAACTAACAACCTAGATTACTTAAAATTTAAACCTGGCACATATGTTCTCTTTTTATGAAAATAAATCCGAGACTTATGGCGCTCGCTAAATAAAATAAATTCCACAATCCACTAAGTGAGCTGAGCCTGTGCAAATAAAAGAAAGAGAGAATAAGAGCTAAAAAGCAGTTGTCATACCCCGGCTCATAACCGAGTGAAACAGTGCTGTAATATGCTCAAGTGAGGTAAGAGAAAAAAAGAAATTGAGAGAATAAAAAGGCAAAATGCTCACACCTTCATCCATCTCCATCATTAGGTTAAAATTTTAACTTTATCTAGGTAGTTTGCATATAGAGGTGGGTTTAAGTCTTCTGATTTAATCCTGTGCCTTGAAAGCTGTTATTTAGGATTAAGATAACTCGTTTTAACCAAGGGATGGAATCCATAAGATGAATGATTAAACTTGAACATAAATAAATCATGATTAGGGAACTTGACATTGGTGTTTGGGTTTAGATTGGACCATTATACCAATAATCGCGGTAAATACACAAGGATTTAAGTTTGTTAAATCATTGCATATTAAAAACCTAGCCCTGATCTATGATTCCATTTTGTTAGCTTTTTCGAGGACGAAAAAGGTTTAAGTGTGGGTATTTTTGATGTGTTAGTTTAACACATCCGTTTTTGTACATATTCGAGTCAGTTTTCATTAGTTTTGTTTATATTTTGAGTCGATTTTATTTCCTTTTTACATTTTAGTGTTTTTGTGCAGGAATGTGTCCCGGAGGAGCGGAAATGAAGGCAAACGGGCGTCGGAATCAAGATCGGGTGAATACGCGAAGAAAACCAAGAAAAATTGACCTAGGCGGTACGCCTATCGCGTGCATCCTGACTTAGGCGTTACGCGCGGCATCATCAGCCGCCAGCCTTGCATTATATCCGCGCGCAACGCCTGGCTATGTGCATCCACGTCAGGCGTTGCGCCCCAGATCATTTTTGAGCCCTAAAACCCTAATTTCTTGCCCTCTATAAATTGATCTCATTCCAGCCATTTTGGGGGTCTTCTTTTGCGTCTTTGGAACCCTAATCAAGCCTAGGAGCTGCTGGAGCTTAACCATGGAGTATTTGGCTTGATTAGGGCTTGATGGAGTGAAGAAGGACCTTGATCTTGAGTATTTCCCTTTACTTTTCATGTTCTTAGTTTAAAGTTTTGATTTTTAATGTTTCTAGACTTTGTTCAGACTTGTTTAGCTACTGTAGTTATGATTTGTGGCTAGATCTATGGTTGTATCTAGGTTTGGGATGATAAAGTTGTGAACTTTGATGATTTTGGACTTGATTTATGCTTAATGATGATGTTTGCTTTGTAATCAGTTGTAAAGCTTGAAACTTTGAAGATTATTACAGATGTTGAATGATTATATTTGGTGTATGTTTGATCCACATGTGTTTAGGAATGTCTTTCCACACATAGATGCATGTTAGGCCTACTACTTTGTGTTTTAGGTTAGTTTATGGGTTGTTGATCACATTCCATAGGATTAGACTTCATTAAATATAGTTATTTGCATTTGTAGCCTAACCTAGAAATCCGGGAGGTGATAGGTTAGATGGTTGGTCTCTTACACTTAGGAATTTTGAGTTAAACGACCCGGGAGGGCGTTGTCTTAGATCTACTTAGTGTTAGTGTCAATCCATGTTAAAGTTGTCAACTTTATGACTCTCTAGTATCTTAGGATGCAAACTGGTGGAGAAATCCGGGAGGTGATCCACCAGTTAGAGTGCAAATGCATGTCGGGGAGTACGGGAGGATACCCGATTGACTAGTACATACATTACAGACTTAGGATTTCTATTGGAGTTGCCTGGTATCTGATCTGGGTCCCCTTTAGGTATTTTTAGGTCTGTTCATTAAGATCCTAGTCTTCATCCTTAGTAAATCAGTCCAGATCAGCATCTGTAACACTTTTGATTCCCAGCCTAGGTACACCGGCTTTCCTCATCATATTTAGATTCCAGATTCATTGTCAGTTTCAGTGTTGCTATTCTTAGTATATTTGTTAGTTTAGTTCACTTAGTCAAATTCAGTCCGATTAGGTTATTAGTTGCACCAAAACCCCCCTCTTTTACTTTAGTTAAGTTTACAGTCTAGGTTAGTTTGCTACACTAGTGTCCGTGGTTCGATATCCGGACTTCCGTCAGCTATTCTGCCACCGACAGGTACACTTGCCTTAGGAGCGGTCTAGTTTAGGTTTTCCGATTATTACTAGGTGTTTAGGTTAAGTATAGGTCTAGGATTAGATTTGGTGTCTTTAGCTTAGGTTAATTAGATTAAATTTAGTTCTGTTTTTAGTATACTGACCGCTCGCATCATGGTTATAGGTGCTTACTAGCAGGATTGCTAGCACTCGCAGGTAGCGAACACACATAAACCGGAACTGCTTTACCAGGTGAGTTCACGGCCCCTTTTTACATTTTCTACCTTTGGGGGAGAAAACATTGCATTACAACTGTTTTTGAACAACAACTCATTTTATTTACATATGGACATGATTTATCACTATATGTATATGTGAGGCACACATCACAACTCAAAGTCCTCGCGATACTCCTCGGACCGTTAGTAGCACGGAGCGCCTAGCGTGGCAATCTTGAATAGTATTATTTGGGCCTGACAAGCCCCACGCATCGCGCCTGGGAGGCCAACCCGACTTGAGCGAATGGGTGCAATATTGACCAACACACTTTGCCATTGTCTTGTGATGGACATGGCCGGAGGCACAACTGTCAGCTTCGGTACGAACCCGCATATAATATAACTGTATTGATTAGCTATCAATCGATACTGCATTGTAATGATATGTAATCCAGAAACACTTACTTTAAACATTTTGATGTTTACTGGTTATGAAAACCTGTGCTCTCACCAACCTTTGTGTTGACCCTTTTACTCGCATGTTTTCTCAGGTAACTAAGGCACGCACACGAAGACTAGGATGCTAGGATGGAGTCCATGCATCAGTTTAGTGTCTTAGGTCATTTGAGAACATTTAAACATTTGACTTCTTATGCAATGATGATTACCTAAATCGCTTCCGCACTATTACTGCTTATGGTTTGAAAACTGTTTTAAACATATGCTTCCGCAACTTATATTTACAATGTTGATTGACAACTTAAACCTTTACTTCCACAACTCTGATTTTTAACAAAACTGTTTTATCCAAGTTATTGGACGTACGTAAGCAACCAGACATATAGGTCTCGCAACTGTATGACCGGAGACTGCGATCCTGACCGGTCCCGTCGCGCCCCGACAAGGCCGGGAGGGCCGGGGTGCGACACAAGTTCTCGAAACATGGTCAGTATTCATAATTCTTGTAGTTCACAAAGTGCTCATGTACACGAAATCCATGTTCTCGAAAAATAGTACACGAAATCCATGTTCTCGAAATCACACACTCGAAATCCTATACTCGAAATTACATACTCGAAATTACATACTCGAAATCACATACTCGAAGGGAATTCGGGTACTCATCTGGTGTACATCTTCGGGTACTCATGTGATCATCATAAAGTATGTCAAAAATCTATCTAAGGCCCTGGGGAGCTAGTTCTAGGTTCCTTATGGCAATACCAACACATTGGAACCTCAAAGTTTCGAACTTTATGCATAAAGGTGTGAGTTTTATGCACAAGTTCACTTTTGCATAAAAATCCTAACTTTTACGCATAAATCACTTACTTGTAGTTAGATGATCCTATTGGTGGCTTCTCGTATGTTCCTTCTTCTCCTTGAGCAATTTATAGCCGATTCTTGATGTTCTTAAACTCCACTTCGAGTACTTGAGAGGAACTGTGCTTCCAGCCAAAGGTGTGCACATTTCCCAAGGCACTCATATATATAGGCAAGGTTCACGAATTGGGTACTTGAAATTGGGTAAATTTCAAGTACTGATTTTCGAGAACTAGGGTACTTGAAATCCATTTCGAATACACCAATTTCGTGAACTTTACTTAGTTTATTTTCCGTTTATTTTCGACAAGTTAATTATCCGTTACCCATTCGTAAGTTCAAACAATTTGCATTAGAAAATTTGGGATGTTACAATGCGTTAGTTGAACGCTTCGAGGGAAACGAGGATATGAGGGAGAGTCACAAAGACATGTTGAGGCAACTGTTCAATATGTTTAATCATATCAAGGGTGAGTCCTTAGAAGCCCAAATCAACCGATTCACTCACCTCATGACAGAGATGACAAGTGCTGGGATAGAGATGTCGAAGGGAGAAGTCAACAAGAAGCTCTTGAATTCGTTACCGTACAACTGGAAATCCAACTGTTCAACAAACAAGAGGACAAAAGACATGTACAAGATTACTCAAGACAACTTAGAGCAGATAAACCCAGCTGTCGTGGAAGAGATGGATATCTCATGGCAGATGGCCATGGCAGTTTTCAGAGCCAAGAAGTTCATTAAGTATGGAAGGAACAGTTTCGGGAACAACCCAGGAAGGAAGCTGGGATTCGACAAGTCAAAGCTCAGGTGCTACAACTGTGACCAGCCGGGCCACTTTGCTCGTGAATGTAAGCTGCCCAAGGTTGTGAAAGAGGTAGACAAGAAGCCGGAAGAGAAAGCAGGAGCTGGAGCTGGAGCTAGCACATCCAAGGCACTGGTTACGCAAGAAACTGGCTCCTATGACTGGAGTGACCAGGTGCATGAGCTTGAGATTACTTTGAGCCATGCGTTCATGGCTAAGGTGGACGGCAAACGCAATGAGGTAACAGAAAATCTCTGCTCTACTTCGTGCATTGAAATGGTTTTCAAATACCGTTCTCACAATGAGGACTTAATCAAGGAAGTCACCAAACTTAAATACTTCAACTCTGAATTTCTTAAAAATGAAGAACTTTTCAAAAAGAAACTAGACGCTGAAAGGCGTGATATTTCAGAATTAAAAGAACTTTTAAGTGATAAAGAGTCCAACTATCAGGACGCAAGGCGTCAGATAGATGAACCCTCCTCAGAGTTAGAACAAGTTAAGACTCAGTTGTCCAAAACTAAAATCAAAGCTGATAAATATGAGTATTCAAGTACTGTGGTGGCTAACATGATTGATGTTCAGAGTAGGTGAATGGAGAAAATCGGGCTTGGTTTTACTGAGGTGAAACCTCCATTTAACCATAACTACTCCATCATGCCCAATATCAACATATTTGTTGATGATCTGCTGTTGAAGTCAGACCGAAGGTTTGAGTTCACCACTGGTTCTAGCAAACCAGTGCCTCTTACAACAGATCTTTTCGTGACTGACCTTAATGATTCTGATAGTTCTGAGGTTTGTGCAGAAAGTTTAAGTGTTTCAGGTTCAAGGGAGAAGGAGGAGGAAAGAAGTGCTAGGAGGAACACAGATTGTTCAACTTCACATAGCAAATCACGTTTTGTTCCAATTGCTGATTTTGTTGGAAGATTCGAATCAATTAATATTAAACCAAATGAATTGATTAAGAATTTTAAGACAGTTTGCTAAAATTAATGATGATGTTAAAAACAAAATTGTCTTAGAATCAGATTCTTCTCCTTTGACAAAGCAGGTAAATCAAGCTCATTCCACAGTCACTCCTGAGGCGGGTTCAAAGTTAAATCCTAATTGTGAACCTTATGTTCCAACTGGGTCATTGGAACAAGCCTCCACAAGTTCTATCTCTGGTCTGAGTGACTGTGATGTAAAGCCATTTAACCCAAAGGAGTTTCATGACAAAGTGTGTTGCTATGCATGTGGAAGACCAGTCCACATTGCTAGACACTGTCTGCACTGACCTACTGAATTCTTTTATGGGAATAATCAGAAGGTCATACCCAAGGCTAAGCCTGCTAAAAGACCAATGAGAACTGACCAATCCTCCAAGCCTAGGGTGAAACCTCAGAAGGTGAATCAGGATCATCCCACTACCAAAAGGGCCAAATCAACAAAACAAAATTAATCTGGTTTTCATAAACAAAAATCAAAGGTTTCTAAATCTAAAAACAAACCACAGTGGAAGAATAAGCCACATCTGAAACCTCAATTAAAACCAATTGATCATGGCAGTGGTGTCAGGCCCATGTGTAACACCCCGACCGATGGCGGAAACATCGGGATGCTACGAGCTTTTGAACAATCTACACATCCCTCGTGGCATCCCGACGTTTCTGCCATCGGTCGGGGTGTTACAGATTGGTATCAGAGCCTGGGTTATAGGGAATTAGGTTACTAGAAATGGTTGACCTTGTCTATAACCGTAGGATACCCTAGTATGAACTATTTCATACACTAGTTATTATATTCAGGATTTCATGCTTATGTGTTTACTACATGTTAACTGAACTCCTGATATATATCTGGATTACATATGTTACTTGCGATTATATATGTGATTGATTGTGCCCTGATGACTCGATAAGGACATACTCGTGGTGTATTGTAAAGATGGTGGGCTGGTGGCTGAAGCAGTTGCGACTGACTTCTACATATGCCCTATACATATACCATTTACAGTACATCAGGTGGATGTCAGTATTGAAGAAGAAGGGAACTACCCATTTGGGAAAATATTTGTTTAGGAAAATATTCGCTTAGGAATTGCTTGCGTGATCTTTGATCACCAGACAAGGACACACTCATAGTATACTACAAAGGTGGTGGGACGGCGGTTGGGGAGGTTGCGACCTACTCCTACGTATACCCTATACATATACCATTTGTAGTATATTGGGGGTTTGTCAGTGTTAGGAAACTTAGGATATTATTAGGATATGTTGTAAAGTTGTGGTTGATGAAATGTTGGTTGAAATTGGTTTGGATTGACACATTGGGTGATCTCATTTAATGGACACATATATACACTCACTTACGAATACACTTGTTGGATAGACTCAATGAATGACATGAACACTTAGTGATGAAATGAACGTTTAGTGCTGAGATGGACACTTAGTGACAATATAAACACGTAGTGATGATACTAACACTTAATGATGGTATGAACACTTGATAATGAGGTGAACATATAGTAAACTTAGACATTAGGGGAGCTTGCATGTCAGGTGAACTTAGACATTAGGTGAACATAGAAAATAGGTGCACCTAGAGTCAGGTGAACTTAGACATTAGGCAAACCTAGATGTCAGAAGTATTTGAATACACTTCACTCATAATTATCCCCCATAGGATAAGGCTGTGAAGTGAAACGCTTTGTAAAAACACATGAATACCCTAAATTCTAACAAGGGCATAATCATGGTGCATTGCAACGGTGGTGAGACGGCGGATGATGCGACTGCGGTCAAGTCTACGTATGCGTTATATATAAACTTGTTGCACTGCATCGGGAGGTTGTCAGTGTTAGTGTAGGGTGGGGAAATGTTTGAAACTTAGGAATACTTAGGAAATTCTTGCTTTACCATGGGTTTAATGACAGATAGGAGAAAAATATAGTTTGTATGACTTACGTTGTAAACGGTAGTAACATGTTTCTAACATCCTCAGAAACATGCCGCCGCGCCGTCACAACGAAGATACTACAAACCCACACGATGGAGAAGCTAACAACAGTAATGCCAACAATGGCTTGCAAGAGTTAGAAAATCTTATCTCTGGGTTGGTGACTCAGCTTAATCAAGCCAACCAAACTCTCAACCAAAACAGGGGTGGTGCAAACCCACCAGTTTGCCCATTTAAGCACTTTAACTCCTGTAACCCTGCCAAATTTATGGGTTCTGAGGGAGCCACTGGTCTGCTGCAGTGGTTTGAGAGTATTGAGAATACCTTCACCAACAGTGACTGTCCCGAGAACTTGAAGGTGCGCTATGCCACCAGTGTTTTTCAAAAGAGAGCACTAACTTAGTGGAATGGCGAAAAACGAACTAGGGGAGTTGATGCAGCCCTAGCACTGACTTGGACTGAGGTCAAAACTTTGATGACCACGGAATTCTGTCCTCGCAGTGAGATGAGGAAACTGGAAGCTGAGTTATGGGAACTCAAACAAGACAGCGGCGAGAATGTAATCTACAATTCTCGCTTTCATGAGCTGAGTCTACTGGTACCTCATCGGGTGACACCACTTGAGAGAGTAATTGAGAAGTACATAGGCGGTTTACTAATGCAGATACAAGACACTGTCTTTGGTAGAAACCCTACCACACTAGAGGCTGCAATCCGCCTGTCTGCAACTTTGACTAATAATCATGTGAAGGCTGGAACACTCACAAGAAAAGGAACTAAGAAGACTGACACAAAAGCAGCTGCAAAGGAGGCTTCAACTGAAGTCAAAACTGAACAAGCTAGCTCGTCAAAAAGCGGCAATCGGAAGCGAAAGACCAGAAATTTCGTTGTTACTACTCTTGCTGCAAAGACTACTCAACAATCATCGAGCAACTCAAACACCAGAAATTATGTTGGGGCCACTCCTCAATGTAATGTCTGCAGATATCATCACACACCTAACTTTCCATGTCGCGTCTGCAACAACTGTGGCAAGTATGGTCATTTTGCTAATGTGTGTCGGAGTGCACCGCAAGCACAAAGGATGCAACCTGCACCGCTTGCACTACCGGCTCCACATGCATAACCAATTCAAGCTGTACCCGTTCGCCAAGTACCTGCACAGGCAAGAGCCTGTTATGAGTGTGGTGATGTGGGTTATTTCAGAAACCAGTGCCCAAGACTGACAGGAAACAATCAAACGATGGCAAGAGGCAGGGCTTTTCAACTAAATGCTCCAGCAGCTCAGGCCAACCAAGATGTCGTTAATGGTACATTTCTGATTAATAATTCGTATGCATCAGTCTTATTTGATTCATGTGCTGATAGGAGTTTTGTTTCACATGATTTTGAATGTATGCTTTGAATAACACGTACTAAGTTAGACAAACCGTTTAACATAGAGGTGATTGATGGTAATACTATTGATATTGACACTGTTATTATTGGATGTACTGTGAACTTAAATGATCACGTTTTCCCGATTGATCTTATACCTATGCAACTTGGTAGCTTTGATGTTATCATAGGCATGGATTGGTTAGCCACCCACAAAGCGGAAATTATTTGTCATGAAAAATATATTCGTATTCCATTTCCTTTGGGTGAAACTCTAAGAGTTTGTGGGGAAACTTCTAGTAAAGGCCTGTCGTGCACTAAAGCACACAAGTACCTTAGGAAGGAATGCATAGCATTCTTAGCACACGTTGTGGAGAAAAAGGAGAAAGGAAAGAGCATCGAAGACGTTCCTGTGATAAGAGATTTTCCTGAAGTATTTCCAGAAGACTTGCCGGGTCTTCCACCAGAACGTCAAGTAGAATTCCGAATTGACTTAGTACCTGGTGCGAACCCAGTCGCCAAAGCTCCCTACAGACTTGCGCCTTCAGAGTTACAAGAATTGGCGAGCCAACTACAAGAACTGACTGAGAAGGGATTCATTCGCCCGAGCCATTCGCCATGGGGTGCACCTATTCTGTTTGTTAAGAAGAAGGACGGGTCATTCTGAATGTACATAGATTACCGCAAGTTAAACAAGTTGACCATTAAGAATCGATATCCTCTGCCGCGCATTGATGATCTTTTTGATCAACTTCGAGGCTCGGCATGGTTTTTTAAGATCGATCTTAGGTCTTGGTATCATCAGCTTCGTGTACATGAAGATGATATTCCCAAGACAACTTTTAGAACAAGATATGGCCATTATGAATTTTTGGTAATGCCTTTCAGCCTTCCAATGCACCTGCGGTTTTCATGGACCTCATGAACCGTGTATGCAGGCCATACTTGGATAAATTTGTGATTGTGTTCATAGATGATATTTTGATATAGTCCAAGAGCAAAGAAGAACACGAGCAACACCTTAAGTTGGTTTTGGAGATCTTAAGAGAAGAACAACTGTATGCCAAATTCTCCATGTGCGAATTCTGGCTTAAGGAAGTTCAATTCTTGGGACACATAGTCAATGAAAAGGGTGTTCACGTGGATCCTGAAAAGATTGAAGCGGTGAAGAATAGGAGTACACCGAATACACCAACGGAGATTCGGTCGTTTCTTGGACTTGCCGGTTACTATCGGCGATTTATTTCGAACTTCTCCAGAATTGCTATCCCTCTCACTTCTTTAACTCTAAAGAATAGGCCTTATGAGTGGGGACCAAAGCAAGAAGAGGCGTTTCAGACCTTGAAGCAGAAACTTTGTGATGCTCCTGTCTTGACACTGCCTGATGGAAATGATGACTTTGTGGTTTACTGTGATGCATCCAACCTAGGTCTCGGATGTGTTCTCATGCAACGGGGAAAGGTTGTGGCATATGTATCAAGGCAATTGAAAATTTAGGAGAAGAACTACACTACACACGACTTGGAATTTGGTGCAGTCGTGTTTGCTCTGAAGATATGGAGACATTATCTTTATGGCACTAAGTGTGTAGTCTTTACAGATCACAAGAGTTTGCAGCATATACTTAATCAGAAGGAACTTAATACGAGACAACGGAGATGGGTCGAACTGTTGAATGATTATGACTATCAAATTCGCTACCATCCTGGTAAAGCGAATGTAGTAGCAGATGCGCTTAGTCGCAAGAGTCATGTTCAAATCCATAGTGTTCGAGTGCACACTAATCTTCATAATGATGTTCTAACAGCCCAACAACACTTATTGGCTCAAGGTAGAGATGAGATGTCTTGTGGGTCCGAATTACAACTGGAAACTAAGGATGATGGTTTGATGTATTATTTGAATCGGTTGTGGATACCGAACATGGATGATCTTAGGATGATGATCTTGGATGAAGCTCATAAGTCTCGTTGCTCAATCCATCCGGGTGCTGACAAGATGTATCAAAACCTTAGAGTCTTATACTTGTGGCCTGGAATGAAGAAGGATATCACTGAGTATGTGGCCAAATGCCTTAACTGTGCAAAAGTCAAAGCTGAACATCAGCGACCTTCGGGATTGTTAGTACAACCAGAAATACCCATGTGGAAGTGGGAGAACATATCCATGGATTTTATTACCA
This sequence comes from Mikania micrantha, assembly GCA_009363875.1. Classification (NCBI taxonomy): domain Eukaryota; kingdom Viridiplantae; phylum Streptophyta; class Magnoliopsida; order Asterales; family Asteraceae; genus Mikania; species Mikania micrantha. The sequence continues at coordinate 22,951,436 of CM018694.1, read as the reverse complement.
AACTCTCACGAACCGCAAGTGGTAATGATGGTATTTGGGTGATAATAGATCGATTAACCAAGTCGGCTCATTTCTTACCGATACGCGAGACGTACCCTGTGCGGAAATTAGCTCGTATTTACGTTGTTGAAATCGTTAGCCAACATAAAATTCCCTTAAGTATAATATCGGATCGTGATGCTCGTTTCACGGCACGATTTTGGGAATCACTTCATGAAGCTTTTGGAACAAGATTGGATCTTAGCACCGCTTATCATCCTCAAACGGATGGACAGACGGAGCGGACGATTCAGACATTAGAAGATATGCTAAGAGCTTGTGTCATCGATTTCGGTGGCAACTGGGATAGCCATCTACCATTAGTCGAGTTCTCGTATAACAACAGTTATCACGCGAGCATTGGTATGGCGCCGTTTGAAGCTCTCTGTGGTAGAAAATGTCGGTCACCTATTTGTTGGACCATGGTCGGCGAATCGCAGATCACTGGTCCTGAGATTATTCAAGAAACGACTGACAAGATTCACCAGATTCGTGACAATCTGTGAACTGCTCGTAGTCGACAGAAAAGTTACACGGATAAGCGTCGTAAACCACTAGAGTTTGAAGTTGATGATATAGTATTACTCAAAGTATCACCTTGGAAAGGAGTTGTACGATTCGGGAAGAAGGATAAGCTAGCTCCACGTTATGTTGGCCCTTTTAAGATTCTTGAACGGATCGGGAAGGTTGCCTACAAGTTGGAACTTCCTCCTGAACTTAGTAATGTACACCCGACTTTTCACGTGTCCAATTTTAGAAAATGCTTAGCTGATCAGGATCTTCAGGTACCACTCGATGACATTCACGTCGATGATACCATGCACTTCGTTGAAAAACCAGTCGAGATAATGGACCGTGAAGTTATGAAGCTCAAACGCAGTAAAATTCCAAGTGTCAAAGTACGATGGGAGTCGAAGCGTGGTCCAGAATTCACCTGGGAACGAGAAGATCAGATGAAGCTTAGTATCCGCATTTATTCACTACGGTCACTCCAAGTTGAATTTCGGGATGAAATTCCCTCAACTAGGGGAGACTGTAACATCACTGTATTTCACGCATTTCATTACATAATTATTTGTATTGTTAAGACCTGATATGATAATTTGATAATTTCTATGAACTATTGGATGGTATTATCACTGGTATACAGTATTGAGAACTTATATTGTCACTAAGCATAAACCATGGGGAAGTTGGTTTGAAATGTAACCAGACTGATCCACAGAGTTTATTGCAGTTAAATTAATTATGAAATGAATGTGTTTTGGTTTGAATGGTTTGAAGTTGTTGGTTTGATCACTAAACATAGTCAAGGACAGATGGTCATGGTTTATCGAAATGGTGGTGGGACGGTGGCTGGATAGGTTGCGACATACTCCTACATATGCCCTATAGATAAGCTTATTTCGGTCTATCATGGATGTGTCAGTTGTATGGTTTAGTGGGGGTTGGATTGGGAAAATTGATAATTAATTGGATTAATTAATAAAATAATGGAAAGCGTGGTTAAAATAATCATGCGATGGTGAGGTTACGAATATAAATTTAACGTGAATATTATTTCAGAAAGATTAAACTTAATAATGTATTAGCGTGTGTGACGATTCGCACGAATATAATTATTAAGAATAATATACTGAAACGATATTCCATAAATAGTAAATCGAATCGAAATACAATACGAACGATGGATTCGGAAAGGTGACGATCTTTACGAATTCGTACGTAAGTAACGCATTTCGACTAGATAACCGAAATAATATCGAACGATATTAAATTAAGAAAAAAGAATTTAAAAACATTTATTAGGAATCACAATCTTAACCAAAATTTAATAAAATCATTTTATTAAACAAAGGATTAAACGAAAATAAATAAAACCATTTTATAAAACGAATTTAATTAAAATCATTGTGATTAAACGAATTTATTTTATTTAAACATTTCGTGTTTTAAAATATACTTTACGGGGAAACCGATCAATTTAAAATGGTTTAACGAGTAATAAACGAGACCGAGTGCGCGGGAACGGTACGGGATATAAGAAAGAAGAGCCTCTTCTTTCTCTTCATTTTCACAATCTCTCTCTCTCTCTCTAAAACACCGTTTTCGTCACCCTCCTCTCTCTCTAAGCAGGTTCGGCGAACCTAGTTTATGTATTATATAGGTGGGTTCGGCTGGCGAACCTTTGGGTTCGGCTAGGTTAGGTTCGTCTGAATTTTTTATATATTGCAGGTTTGTCTAGAAGTTGAGATCTTCTGAACTTCTGCAGTTTTGAATGTCTGATTTTCTCTATATTAGAGTGAAAGAACTGTGTGTTCTTGATCATTTCATTGTAACTACTTTATCATATTCAATGAAATGATGTTTATAAATGATTGTTTGTCTTTGATACATATAGATCGATTATAGATTCCACATGTAATTGATTGTTAATAGAATTCCGTTGGAAGATCAAGATCAAATCAGTAGATCTACAGTGGTATCAGAGCTAAAGGAGATACAAGTAATTTTAAGATCAACAATCATTTTGAAGATAAAAAGATCAAGAGATTGATTAAAATTCGGTTTTCTTTGTGATTGATTGCTGAGTTGGAAGTGTTATCATCATCTACTGCTTTGGAACATCAAAATCCAGAGATTTGTTGCTGAAAGTTGTGATTTTTGGAGGATTTTTCTTGAAATTTTGAAGGTTTTCCCTCCAAAATTTTTGAATTCTGAAGACAGGTTCGTGAGCCGAACCTGTGAGTGTCTGAAGCTTAGGTTCGCTGTTAAAAGTGATTTTGTTGAGGTTCGTGTAGAGATTTTGAAGAGATTTGTTTCAAGGTTTGTCTACTGCAGAGGTTTGTCTGTCTCAAGGTTCGTTTGACTAAGGTTCGTTGGTCAAATTTTATTGAAGAGGTTCGCTGGTCAAGGTTTGTCTCAAGGTTCGTGAGATAAAGGTTTGTCTCAAGGTTCGTTGACTAAGGTTCGTGAGATAAAGGTTTGTCTCAGGTTCGTGAGTTCAGGTTCGTGAAGATTAAGGTTTGGTGAAGGTTCGCTTCTGATTTAGGTTCGTGAGGTTAATTTTTTCAAGAAGGTTCGCTGATAAAGTTTAAGGATCATGGCTGATATGTTTGCTGCTGTAGCTAGTCAAAATTCTAAGATACATAGTATTTTGATTAGTGAAACTGAGGCTGGCAGTACAAATAAAGTTCCAAAACTACTTGATCTGACAAACTATGAGAACTGGAAAGGAAGGTTTGAGACACATCTAAATGGAACTGACACCAATCTGTGGGAAAGAAGATTTGGATCAAACCCTTGAGAGATTAGATGTTGATCAACGAAAGAAATACGATTCTGAGAAGAAAGCTTATTGGATGTTGAGCCAAGCAATTCCTAATCAAATACTTCATCAATTTGATGAACATAAAACCTCATATGGTTTATGGAATGCATTGAAGGCAAGAATTGAGGGAAATACTAAACTTAAGAAAATGAAAGCCATTGATATACGCAAAGAGTTTGAAAATTTCTACTTTATTGGCAATGAGAGTCTTGAAGCTTTAATAACCAGATATAGGCATTTGCTGACTGAAGTTAGGAAGTGTGGGATTGAGTATATAGATTGTTTTGCAGATGCGTTGCCTGAAAGATGGAATTCATTGGTGCTGATTTTGAGAAAAAAATCTACCGGGAATGACTTTGGTGGAGTTTATACAAAAGCTAGAAGAACAGGAAATGAAAGATAAGAGAAAAGCACGTAGAGTTAATGTTACTCAGGATCCTTCTCTCTATGGTGCATCTGTGGTTAATCCTCCTGTTTCTTCTGCAAAGATCCAAACAGCTTTTGTTTCAAGTACTGCTAATAGTACTTCTTCATCATCTGCATCTGCTGGTCCAAGTTCATCTTATTCTATGAACGAGAAGAAGTCTGACTCTACAACAACTCCAGTTCAGTTGAATACAACAAATTTGGGAAAAGTAACCGTGGAGGCTGTTCGGGATCATATGTCAATTTTGTTACGCGTAGTCAGTGCCTATGATGAACAGATAGCAGGAAAGATTGGAAACTCAAATCTTACTTTTGAAGATTATGAGCAAATTGATGATGAGATGGAGTTGATTGACACTCAATGGGCATTGGCAAGTGCAATTAGAAGAATCAATAGATATGAAAAGAAAACTGGAAAGAAATTCACTTTTGATCGAAACACCAAGTTTGGATTTAATCCAAAGGCCACACAATGTTACAATTGTGGTGAGTTAGGCCATTTTGCTAGAGAGTGTAAAAATCCGAAGAAGCAAGGAAATTTAAACCCTTTCAAGCCAAAAGAAGCTTATCAGAAGAAGAAAGAAAAGCCTGAAGAGTCATCAAAAGCTTTAGTTAGTCAAGCTGATGAAGGATATGATTGAGGAAAGCAATATGATGAATTAATGGGTGCATTCATGGCTTCTTTGGATGAAGACACAAGCAAAGGCAAAGAAAAGGTTGATGAGGTAAATGATGATCTTTTAGAGATCATTGATAGGTTGAAAGAAATGAATGCTCAGTTGATTGCTGAACTGGTAGAGTGCACTGAAGCTAACAAGAAGTTAATTTCAAGAGAAAAAGCTTTTGATAAAAAGATCATTGATTTAGGCAAAGAAAATGAAGAGTTAAAAATTAAAGTTTTGCAAAATAATCATGCAGTTTCAGTGCATCTCGAATCAGTGCAAAAGTTGAAAGTTGACTTATCAGCAGCAAGAGCAGAAGCAGAAATGAATAAGAGCAAGCTGGAGAATTATCAGAATTCTCAGTATGTCATTGATTACTTTGCTGCCATGCAAAGATCTTCAAATGATACTACCGGCTTGGGTTTTCATGCTATACCACCTCCTTCCAGCTATGTTTCTAGACCACAAATTGATCCGAATTTGGAAGTTCATCCTGTTTCGTTGAATGAACGTGTGTCTGAACAAGTGGTTGAGAATGCTGGAGGTTTATTTTCTGATGAAAATGTGTCTCTTGATAGTGATGCTCCTATCATTGAAGATACCACTGAATCAGAATATTCATATGATATTTTGAGATAGAGTGGTTATCAAGTTAAAAATGTTGATAAAAAGAGTCTGAAGTCTCAGAAGTCAAAAACTGAGATGAAACTAGTTGAGAAGGTGGTGATTAAACCCAATCTAGTTTCCAAACCAGTGATGAAAGCCAAAACAACCACTACTCTTAAACCGATTGTGTATGTAAAGTCATCTACTACACATCAAGGAGAGTCTAGTGGCATTTTTCAAAAGCAAAATGTGGTTTCTAAAAAGGTTGAAAAAGTGGATTTTTTCTTTGATAAGTTTGGGGTTGGACATAAAGGCAAATTAAAGAATTTTCAAAATCAAATTAGTAATTCAAAGATAAAATCAACTGGTTTGAGAAACAGATTCTCATCTGCAAAGGTTGTTTCTAAACCTTTCAGTTCATCAAAGTATTATGATGAACCAAAACCAAAGAATCATCTGCAAAGAAAATGTTACAGATGAGGTAAATTTGGTCATTTGATTGTTGATTGTGATTTGGATTTCAGTTCTACTGATTGTAGCAGCTTTAGGTCTTTTTCACCAAGAGAAACACGAAAGTGTTTTACTTGTTGTGGTAAAGGACATATTTCTGATAATTGTCCAAACAATAAAATTAGGAAGAGTTCAGATGATGAGAGTTGGGTGAGTAGGTCAGGTAGAAGTCCTAGGAAAGTTAAACCTAGTGAAGATGAAATGAGAGTTCTTCGAAAGTTTGATCCTGACTGTGTTTGGGTGAAAGAAGAAAATAATCAGAAGAAAAGAGTTTTTGATAACAAAAGAAATGTGAAAAAGCTTGTGAAAATGGTGACATCATCTGATGATGATTTTTTTGACAATGTTTCTTCAAAATCATTTTCAAAACAAGATGGTAAATCAAAATCATTTTGGAAACTAAAAAACAGGTCAGGTGATAAAATTTCTGGGAAAGAGGATGGTAACAGTGATGATGGGTCTTCAAGTAGGTCATCACAACAGAATGGCAGGGGTCCATTCAGGGAGACTCGACGCCGAAATGGCGGGGGTCATCCCTTTTGATACTGATATGTTTTTAATTTATTGTGCAGGTGGCATCCATGGGCCATATCAATAGTCGTTGGATTGTTGATAGTGGATGTTCCCGACACATGACTGGAGAGTTGAATTTGTTGAGAGATTTTAAGTTGATGAAGGGCAGCTATGTGAACTTTGCAGGAGACAAAGGCGGTCAAATTACTAGGTTTGGTAGTTTGACGAATGGAAAAGTTTCATTTGATAATGTTAATTGCTGCAAAAAATTAACTAATAATTTGTTGAGTGTTTCACAGATTTGTGATAAAGGATATAAAGTGATTTTCGACAAAGACAGGTGTTATGTACTTAAGCAAGGATTTCAGATTCCTGAGGAGTGGATTCTGATGACTGCTGATCGGAGTAAAGATTTGTATGTGCTTGACATGGCGAAGGCGAAGACGGTGAATAAAGTGGAGACATGTCTGGTGTCCAAGGAAACTGAGCAAGATACACGATCTTGGCACAGACGAATGGGGCATATTCATATCCGGAAGATGAATCATCTTGTGCACAATCATTTAGTTGAGGGTGTACAGGTTAAACATTTTAAACTTCCAGATGTGTGTGTGTGTGTCATGTAAAAAGGGTAAACAGAAGAGGAAGTCTCACAAAACAAAGAAAATATTTTCTATTGATATGCCACTTGAACTTCTTCACATGGATTTGTTTGGACCAATCAATGTGAAAAGTATAGGTGGTGAATCTTATTGTTTTGTGGTGACTGATGACTTTTCTAGATTTTCATGGGTCATGTTTTAAAAGCATAAATCAAATACTTATGAGAATTTTGTGTTATTGATCAATAGGTTGGAGACATTGTATAAGTTGAGAGTGAGACGCGTAAGATCAGATAATGGGACTGAGTTTAAGAATCATCAAATGGAGGAATTTTGCAATTCCAAAGGCATTCAGCAGCAATTCAGTGCACCATATGAACCTCTGATGAGTGGTGTAGCTGAAAGAAAGAACATAACATTGATTGAGTCTGCGAGAACAATGCTAGCTGATTCTAAACTTCCCATTACATTTTGGAGTGAAGCTGTGGCTACAGCTTGTTTTACTCTTAACAGATTTTTGATTGTTAAAAGACACAATAAAACTTGTTATGAATTGCTTCAAAATCGAAAGCCTAATTTGGAACACTTGGAACCTTTTGGGGCTCCTTGTACCATGCTTAAGAAAGATTCAAAATTCAATTCTAAAGTTGAAGAGGGTTTCTTTCTTGGCTATAGTTTTCCTAACAAACGTGTGTTTAATAAACGTACGGGTGTTGTGGAATTATGGTATCATGTGGATGTTCAACGACATACACCTATACCAGACGGAAAAGGACCAGATTGGCTTTTTGATTATAACAAACTGTTTGAGTCTTTTAATATGTCTCCAAGTGTTTCTGATGATGAAATAACCTTACAAATGTTATATGATTTGCAGAATTCTGAAGATCAAGGTATTTCTCATCATTCTGAAGATGGTAATCATAATCCACATTAGGAAGGCATTTCAGAAGTAATTAATGATGATTGGTCATCTGATGATGATCAGGATGTTTTCGAAGATGCTATTTCTCACGATCAAGACACTGATCAGAATATTACAAATCTGGATCATAATGTGGGTGTCCCGCAAGTGCTTGTCACAAGAGTTCATGTAAATCATCCTGTTGCTCAGATCATAGGAGATCCATCTATTGGAGTACAAACACGAAATCAAGTCACAAATGAGGAGAGTTTGTATGTAGAGTTAGAGAGAACTCATGGCAGTCAGGAGCTCTGGATGCATTCTGCATTTATTTCACAAATAGAGCCAAAGACTGTTACTGAAGCGTTGCGTGAGCCTGCCTGGGTGGAGGCGATGCAAGAAGAGTTAAATCAGTTTCAAAAGTTGGGTGTTTGGCATTTAGTTGATTTGCCAAAAGGCGAGAAGAAAATTGGCACTAGATGGGTGTTAAGATGCAAACGAGATGACCGAGGCGTAATTGTTAGCAACAAAGCTCGTTTAGTGGTTCAAGGTTTCAAACAAGTTGAAGGAATTGATTACGATGAAGTGTTTTCACCTGTGACGTGGTTGGAAGCAATTAGACTTTTTCTTGCTTTTGCTGCTCACAAGAAATTCAAAGTGTTTCAGTTGGATGTCAAATCTGCATTTCTGTATGGTTCTTTGAAGGAAACAGTGTATGTTTGTCAGCCACCGGGCTTTGAGGATCCTATCCATTAGGATCAGGTTTACCTCTTGGACAAAGCACTGTATGGTCTTCATCAGGCTCCGCGTGCCTGGTATGAGACATTATCGACTCTCCTTATTGAACACGGGTTCAATAGGGGTCAGATTGACAAAACTTTGGTTTATCGGGAAAAGGGCAAGGACATTATTCTTGTTCAGATCTACGTAGATGATATTATCTTTGGATCTACCGATGAACAAATGTGTTTGGAGTTTAAAGAGGTGATGATTGAGAAATTTGAAATGAGTGCAATGTCAGATATCAAATTTTTTCTAGGTTTCCAAATTGATCAAACTGATGATGGAATCTTCATTAATCAGACAAAATATATTCAAGATGTGCTAAAACGGTTTAGCATGCTTGATTCAAAACCAATTTCCACGCCCATTCAGCCTAATCACGGGATTGAGCCTGATATTAAGGGGGAGATAATTGATCCTACTCTTTATCGTGGAATTATTGGAAGTTTGATGTATCTGACTGCCTCATGACCAGATATTGTCTTTGCTACAAGTATCTGTGCAAGATATCAATCAAAACCTAAAGTGTCACATCTGATTGCAGTCAAAAGAATACTTCGTTATCTGAAGGGTACACCAGACACCGGTCTGTGGTATCCTAAGGATGATAATTTTTCCTAAGGATGTAAGACAGATGCGAAATCCACAACTGGAGGTGCACAATTTTTGGGGGAACGATTAGTTTCTTGGCAGTGTAAAAAGCAAACATCTGTTGCTACTTCCACTTGTGAGGCTGAGTATGTAGTTGCTGCCAGTTGTTGTTCACAAGTTTTGTGGATACAACAACAGATGAGAGACTATGGTTTAAATTTTCTTACAACCCCAATTCACGTTGATAACGAGGCTGCTATTGCTATAACAAAGAATCCTGTGTATCATTCACGTTCTAAACACATTGATATTAGGTTTCATTTCATACGCGATTGCTATGAAATGAAACTTATTGATGTGGTGAAGATACATACAAATGAGCAACGAGCATACCTTCTCACCAAGGCTTTTGATAAAAACCGTTTTGAGTATTTGCTCAAATTAAATGGCATTCGGGTCATGGGTGAGGTAATTTTAAATCAACTTCCTTCATAATCAATTTTTTATTGAATTAACATCAGATATTTTAATTTTTGTTGATTTGTGTTTTAGTTTTTAGGGGGAGAAAATTTTGAAAAACTCAAAAACTTTTGAAAAATCAAAAACACAAAAACATTAAAAAATTAAAAATTCTGAGAAATTGATTCGACTAAATGAGAAATGATAGCACATTGTAGCAATTGGAAACACATTTGTATCATACTAGAACTTAAACATAAAGATCATTTACAATTACTTAGTATGATATGTTGGTAGGTTTATAACTTAGTTAAGATAACATTTGACAAAATTTTGATTATGCTTTATGAAAAACAGATGCTTCGAATACAGTGCTTAGCTTTGTCCTGAATGAGTGGTGATTAATCTTACAAAATGTTTCTTGAACAAAAGTTAAGTTACTAGTTTTGATCATGTGTTTATTTTCAAAAGAAATTCTAAATTTGTTTTTCTTTTATTTTAGTTTAAAGCTGAAACATTCTTTGCGTATCGTATCGACCTGATTGTTATAGCTTTAAATGATTCAAGTTTATTTTCTTGGTTTTTATTAAGATTTGGACAATCTCTGCGTATGTGAGAATATCGATCTGATTGTTAAAAGCTTAATCTTAAATTATTGTTTCGTTCATTTTCTGGATCATCTGAGCATACGAAAGTGTCAACCTTGATTACAAGATTTTGAACAACTTCAATTTGTTTTATATTTTGTTATTTTTAAAAGAAATTCTATTTTGTTTTTACATGATCAAGCTAGTTAAAATTGAAGTAAATTGTTTCAAGAACATTATTGTTTGTTTAGTTATTCACAAAACGGGGATGTGTTCAAGTAAATGGAGATTATAAGGTATTTGATGATTTTGTTTTCAATTGGTATCTTAACTAAGTAATTAGACTTAAAGAGGATTTATATACTGACAATCATCTTTGAATTGTAATTTGCTGTTAAATATATTCATTAATTCAATCAGGTGTGTTGATGATTGTAATACAATATGATCTCATGTCTGGATCTTTCTCAAACAAAAATATGTGATTGTTTTGTTAGTTTATATTTCATAGTTAGATTTATTAAATTTGTAGTGTGTTTGTTCTAAATTTTTTTTTAAAAAATAAAAAAATAAATTCAAAAAGATTTTTGGTTTTTATCTGGTGTTAAATCAATAATTTTTGATTATTTGTTTTAACTTTGAAAAATTAAACATTGTTTTGTTTGAAATTTTAAATAAAATTGAATTTCAAAAGGTTTGTTGGAGGTGTTTTTGAAAGGTTTGTGAGAGGTTTGTTCACAGGTTTGTCTAATAGGTTTTAGACAGGTTCGCCTGAGAGGTTTGTTCACAGGTTCATTCAAATAGGTTTTGGACAGGTTCGTTTAAAGGTTTGTTGACAGGTTCGGTCAACATATTTGGTCAAAGGTTCGTTCAAAGGTTTGTTCATAGGTTCATATAAATAAAGGTTCGTGTCTGAGACATTCGTCACTTTCATCAGAACCTTTCACGAACCTGTAAAACTTTTATTTCGATTTTTTCGATTCTGGATCTCAGATACTGTGATTCTTATATCATTAGATTTGGATTTGGATTTGGATTGTGATTCTGAATAGGTAAAAAGATTGAAGTTTGACCGGTTAAATTAGGAGATATATTGATTTTAGATTGGATTTAGTCGAACCTGTTAATTTGGATTAAAACTTGTTTAAATCTAAATTCTGGAAAAATTGTTTTTATTAATGTTGTTCATATTTGAATTACGAATCTTTGGATATCAATTTTTTGATCTAATTCATTGATTTGAAAATTTGATTTTGAAATAGATTAGGTTCGTGATATAAACACAGGTTCGCTGGTTTACTAAGGTTCGTTTGAACTTCATAGGTTCGGGCCGAACCTCTGTATGTCATTGAACCGACCCTTGTTGGTCAAGGTTCGTTTGACCAAAAGGTTCGTGTTATGTTCTAGGTTCGTTCATGAATAGGTTCGTTAGTTAAACAGTTTTATCTAATAAACAGGTTCGTCTAAATTTAGGTTCGGCACAGGGAAAGGTTCGCTGGTTTCTACACTTAGAATTTTTTTATTTTTTATTTCTTTTAATTTTTTGTTTTAATTTTTGTTTATTCTGATTGTAGAAATGGCAAATCTTACATTCGGAGATAAACACAACCTATGTGCTTATCTGGATCCAACTACAAAGAACGACAAGGATTTTCGTCCGATGATTGAGTTTTTAAGACGATCGAGGATTTATCATGCGATTTCCAAATCATGTCAGATTTATAGATCACATATACAAAGTTTCTGGGATTCTGCTCGATTGATCACAGTAGATGAAGATTATGTGATAGATGCTAATGTGCTGGGACAAGCTTTTAGAGTTACTGAAGCTGACATTCGGAGAGTTCTACAGTTTGGAGGAGAACATGAAGGAATGACACTCAGTCCTGAAAGGTGTATTAAAGGGTGTTTCTTGAGGATTTGATATTTTGGAGTTTACACTGAATACTCCATCAAGAAGGGAAAGCTTCCTCTGCAGTACAAGTTATTGGCACATGTCTTGTTACATTGCCTTAGTATGAGGAAAGGAACATTTGATGAGTTGAGAGATCTAATGAGGTCTGCAATGGTGGCTTTGATATTGAACAAACCGTTCAATTTCTCAGCAATAATATTTAGATATATGTCAGATAATATCACCAAAGCCAAAGACAGATTCTACATGTATCCTAGATTTATACAGATGCTGATTGATGAAAGGTTTCCAGAGCAGAAATTGCCTAGGGTTGCTGCTGATCTTCTTAAGTTGAAGCATATGACAGACTCTAGTCTTGGTCAAGTAAAGATATATCAGAAGGGAACTGATGACATTCTGATTAAGGAAGTGATAGGACATTGTGCTAGAGCCAACTATGTTGCTCCATTGAATGATGATTGGAGGCATGAGAATTCTGATTCAGATACTGAGAATTTGGGAGATAATGATGATGATCAACAACCACCACCTCCTCCTCCTCCTAGATCACAAGCCATACAATCTCAAGCTCAGCCTTCTCAATCAACTCAAGGGCCATATGTGACTTCTACTACACTGGTTCCTCTTCAGGTGATCTATCCAAATCAACAAGAAACTCAAAGACAAGAAGAGACTTCTGCTTCTCAAAATGTTGATGCTGAAGATGTTGATGTTGATGTTGATGCTGAAGATGAAGATTCCACAGAGTCAGAATTGGAAACAGTACAAGTGGGAAACAGAATGGTCAGAAGGTTAAAGAAAAGGCCATCACAACAACAAAGTGAAGAAGCAAGAGAAGAGACAACTGATCCTAGCTTCATAGTTGATGAGCCTGAGGCTTCAAGGCCAAAGAGGAAAACGAGAATGGCTAAAATGCCTAAGAAGAAGAAGAAGACTAAGACTCCCAGGATCATTGTATCATCTCCTGTAGCTGTTTCTTCTACACCAGCTTCCATTTATGTTTCTGAACTTGTTTCAGTTGCTTCAACAGTTCAAGAGGAAGCTTCTACATCTCCAATTCATTTTCAGACAGAGAGTTTCTTCCAGAGTCCTGATTTTGTCAATGTTGCTACATTTGTTCCTTCATTCATGGATGTTACTACTGTGACTACATCATTTCAAGCAACTTCTACCTCAAGAGGAGAGTCTTTGTTTGTGGGCTTAGATGATTTGGACTTAAACTTCTCCTTAGATTATGATGATACTGAGCTGAGAAGAAGGATATCTATCTTGTCACAAGAGTTTGACAAGTATATGAAGCAAAAGGAGAAAGTTGAAACTGAACAACCATCTTCTTCAAGTTCAAGTGACCTAGATGTGATGAAAGGTCAAATTTCTCAATTATTGAAGTGGAGAGAAGAAGACTTGCTTGAAAAGAAGTTGATGAATGAGAGAATTACTTCATTGGAAACATTGATTGTGAAGCAGAATGCTGTGATTGCTGATTTGAAGAAAGATAATCAAGACTTGAAGCAAAAGATTGATGAAATTCAAGTCAAAGATACTCAAGCTACTGGTGCTAGTGTTGATCAAGTGTTTGTTAATATTGATGATGAAGAAGAAGAAGATGAGAAGGTAGACTATGAGGATTCAGATGCTGATGAACATCCAAGCTTTAATGCTTATCATGATGATGAAGATGATGATGGTGATGTGACGGGTGTTGGAAGTTCAAGTGTGTTGAATTCTATTACTGGAGCAATAGTAATTTACAAGCCTTCTGGTATTTCATTTGATGTTACTCCTATTTCTTCTGTTTCTTTTGATAAGGCTAAAGATATTGAAGATGTTGACATTGAAGACTTAACTGATTTGGAGTATCCAAAGAAAAGTGTTGATTGTTCATTGCCTACTTTCATGGATTTGTTTAAACAACATGCTGATATACATTTGGAAATGATGTTTGGTGAATTATTTGAAGATAAAGGGTTGGAGGAAGGAGAAATTGGGGGTGGATATTCATACTTTGAACATGATGATCAAATTGATGAAAATTTGTATAATCTACAAACTTTGAAAAAGATATTTGATATTGAAGTTCAGAAAGGAGCTCCAAAGGCAAGTGCAGATACTATGAAAGAAAAGACTTATATGGAGATGTGGAAAGAAAATCAAGATGAACACCAGTACATTATTGATCATTTATTCATTTTCAAGCAAATGGTTGAAGTGATTGAAGAAAAGGTTCAAGAAAACCAAGCTAGACAATTGACTAGATTCAACATTGGATCTAAGTCTAAGATGAAAGGAAGAATTGTTAGCTATGTTTATTTTCACCATATTTCTGGAAGTCTGAAGAACAAAGGATGCTATGTGGTAAAGAGGACTGATAGGTGTCAATATTTTGGAAAGGCGGTTGATATTATGACATTACCTTCTTTTGAATGTATGCAGTTATCAAGACTAAGAATGATAAAGCCTATTCAGACGGAACATAATGATGTGTTTGAAAAGTTGTTGAAGAAAGAGGCTAAAACTAGATGGAGTTTGTTGGTTCCACATTTAAAGGATAAGTTACTTGGGTATACAAAGCCTAAAGTTTATACAAGACCAAGGTTGAGAAGAATATAACAGAATTGGAATCCTTATTTCAAGTTCTGGTTTTATGACGAAGAAACATCTGAAGCTGTTATTCTTTTAAGACAATATGAGAAGTGGAGGGTGATCAGGTTGTTGGATCCAGTGTGGCTGGTTAACTGTTCAAAGGAAGATATTGACTTGTTGAATGTTGCTGAAATATTTGCAAATGATGGATTTCATGATGTTGGTGTAAGCTACAAAGATATGGCTGTTCAATTTCAAATGATAGCTCGGATGTGTTATACTCTTGGGATACATTCTGGATGCAAATGGGAATATGTAAACTATTTGTATGTTGAGCTGATGAAGTTGCAAAAAGAGATAGATGATAGAGATGCCAAGCTAGAAGCTGAAAGATTATCCAAGATACCAAAGTCTGTTGTAATTCGTGCTGCTGATAATGTTTATGAAGAAACAAGTGGAGATAAAGCTGCAGATTGAAGAGATATTGAAGATTTTGGAAGCAACTATTAAGGGGGAGTTTGTTAGGACATGATGTAATAGATTGCTTGTCAAAATGTATAAGTTTAGAGAGGTTTATTGCTTGTCAAAATGTATAAGTTTAGAGAGGTTTGGCTTAGGTTCGTCTGGCCCACGAACCTAAGCAGGTTCGGCGAACCTAGTTTATGTACTATATAGGTTCGTCCAGCGAACCTCAAGGTTCGGCTGGCGAACCTATGGGTTCGGCTAGGTTAGGTTTGTCTGAATTTTTTATATATTGCAGGTTTGTCTAAAAGTTGGGATCTTCTGAACTTCTGCAGTTTTGAGTGTCTGATTTTCTCTGTATTAGAGTGAAAGAAATGTGTGTTCTTGATCATTTCATTGTAACTTCTTTATCATATTCAATGAAATGTTGATTATAAATGATTGTTTGTCTTTGATACATATAGATCAATTATAGATTCCGCATGTAATTGATTGTTAATAGAATTCCGTTGGAAGATCAAGATCAAATCAGTAGATCTACAGCTCGTTCGTGAAAAGGAGATCAGCCGAACCCGAAAAGGGTGACCGAACCTTGAGTGGGCCGAACCTCCTCTTGACTGAACCCACATGGGAGCCACGAACCCTAAGTGGGTCGAACCTAGAACCACGAACCAGAGCTGCGAACACCTGGAAGCCACGAACCTATATGAACCTTAGATGGTCACCGAACCTTGTGCATGGCCGAAGCTCCTAGCAACGAACCTGTGTGTATCTGGCCGAACCATATGATGGGCGAATCCCATGGACCCCGAACCTCATGGCTGTGAACCCTAAGGGCTACGAACCCTTACGAACATTGAGTAATCAGCGAACCAATGGGTAGCCAAACCCTAAGGTTCGCCAAACCTAGAACCTTTACTTGATCTAATCCACATGCGAACGAACCTAGGACCATGGCCGAGTCTATATGTTGCTGTCGAACCTAGTTTACGAACCAAGGGAATGGTTACACAAGTACATAAAATCATGAATAAACAAAGGAACTTGCATGCATGAATGTTTTGAGAATTACCACCTTTTCCATCATAAACACAAGTTTTAAATCATGGGTTTATATACATTGAGCATTTTATGAGGATAACCTAAGTATGATTTTTCTTAAACCTAAATACAATTCAATAACTTTAAATATTGGTTAATTCAAATGGACATGCATGCATACCCTTGTAAGTATACATAGGGTTATTACCTTTACAACTTGTATACCTTTGATGTGTTATTGAAAGTCATCATATACTAGATGATTAAAACTAACAAGTTCTAAATCTATCCTTTTACGATGAAATTAGGAAACCTTGATGCGTAACTTTACAACTTAGGTAATAAACCTAAGTAACTCGCGCACCTAATAATTAAAAGACAAACGAATATGAAGAACTTAATCATGATCAAACATAGATACTTATGAATATGAAATACGTGATAAATACAGGTTGTTGAAGTGTCTTTGATTTCACATATGCGAACGCACATTCTACAAAAACACTGAATCTAAGGAATTCAGGTGAGTTCTCATAACCTCCTTTTTAAGTCATTTTGCTTTTAAAACTCGGAGGTGGAACATGTATACCAGTATTTTAAATATTATTTTGATAACACATGGGTGACACCTGGATTATCAATATGATAGTCTCATTATTGATTTATCATTGATTGTAGATGGATTGACATGGATTATCACAGCTCCGTGAGTCGTTGTTGGTTGAGTTGACTTTGGTCCTCCGCAATGACTGAGTTACTGTTGTTGAGTTGACTTCGGTCCTCCTCGGTGATTCCACTGTTGGTTGAGTTGACTAAGGTCCTCCGCAGTGCATTGTATTGTCACTTTTGATTATTAGGAATATCATTGATTGAGTTGACTTAGGTCCTCCACGATGATTCCATTTACCATCAGTTGAGTTGACTGAGGTCCTCCGCGGTACATTATATTGAGATCATTATGATGAATTATGATTGTTGGTTATGAATGTGGAATTTCTCTTGAGTTATTTAATTGGTGTGATTGGTTGTGTTTGATTGACTCTACTTGAATGATTATCTGAAATTACTTGAATTATCTGGTTGTTGTGTTTGTTGTGTTTTGGCAGAGTTGGATTATCTCACAGGTTCACATGTGTATTTTCTCAAAAACTATAAACTTTTATAAACACTTGCAAATATTTTTGGAAAGACAAAAACTTATGATTACTAACCAACTACTTAGTAGTTGACACTTGATTTTCTACATGTTTCAGGGAACGAAGAAAAGTAGGTTGAGAAGGATGGTCTCACACTTTTGGAATCATCACTTAGGATCTTGGACTTAGCTAAAATTAACTGGATTACTGAAGACTAGTGTTTAGTTAATTTAGCTAATCTTTTGTGTAAATTGATGTAACGAAATCATGATGAACATGATTTTTGTGCAATAACTTTGGTTGATTAAATTGTTATGTGATGATTTATTTAGATGCCCATGAGCTTTTGAACAATCTACACATCCCTCGTGGCATCCCGATGTTTCCGCCATCGGTCTGGGTGTTACAGATGAATGTCAGGTCCAAATCAGACAAGCCCAAGGGCAATATCAAGAAAGGGCCCAAAGTTCCACAACTACCTAAATCTGTTATGATTTGGGTACCCATTTCTCATTAAATGTGTGTGTACAATGCAGGGGCGACCAAATAAGCTGAAGAATGTTTAGTACGTGGATAGTGGTTGTTCCCGGAATATGACAGGGGATTTTTCTCAGTTGCATGAAATCATGCCATTTAATGAGGATACGTCTCGTTTGCTGAAGACAAAGGTGAGAAAATCAGCAAGAAGGGCACGGTTACTAATGGAACTCTAAGCTTTGAAGATGTGTACTATGTTAAAGAACTCAACCACAGCTTGTTGAGTGTTTCTCAGATCTGTGACAAGAGCATTTCAACACACATCACAAACAAAGAGTGTCATATCTTAAAGCCCGGATTTGTCGTACCGGATAAATGGATCTTGATGCGGACTCCGCGAATAAACAATGCCTACATCATCAACATGAATTCGGATTCATACACGGAAAACACCTGCTTGTTTTCTTAGGCATCAGAGACTGACTGTTTGCTGTGGCATCGCCGACTGGGTCATGTCAACTTGAAGAATCTCAACCAAACTAGCTAACGGAGATCATGTCATTGGCCTACCTTCTAAGGACTTCTCCTCAATTGAGAACTGCATCACAAGTGCCAAGGGGAAGCAGCACAAGAGACCCCACAAGCCCAAAATGTTCAACTCAATATCATCAGTTCTGCAGCTTCTCCAAATGGATCTGTTCGGACTAGTTAATATCATGAGCATCGGGAAGAAGTCATGCTATCTTGTTGTAACAGATGATTATTCCAGATTTACTTGGGTGTTCTTTCTGGCCAAGAAGGATGAGACACCAGAGATTCTGAAGAAGTTTATCACCCTGATCGAGAATCAGAAGAATTTAAAGGTTATGGTGATCAGAACTGATAATGGTATCGAATTTAGAAATCAGACACTTATTGATTTCTGCGATGAGAAGGGAATTGCTCAACAGTATAGTGTAGCTCGTACACCTCAGCAAAACGGAGTTGCTGAAAGAAGGAACATAACACTTATCGAGGCTGCATGGACCATGTTGTCAGAGTCTAAACTGCCAATCCTCTTCTTGGCTGAAGCTGTTAACATAGCTTGCTATGTTCAAAAACGAGCTCTACTGAACAAGTGCCATCAGAAGACTCCCTATGAGATATTCCTCAATCAGAAGCCGAAGGTAGGTCACTTCAAGTCGTTTGGTTGTCCTTGCACTCTCCTCCACACTAAGCCGAATCACAAGTTTGATGACAAGGCTGATGAGTGTTACTTCGTGGGCTATTCGTCTGAGAAATCTGCTTACCGGGTATACAACAAGAAGACCCGGATGATTGTGGAGTCATACTACATTGATTGGCAAGAGATGAACAACACCGATGCCGGTTCTGGTCCAAACTGGCTATTTCAGTATGATTCTACATTTGAGCCCTTCAACACTTCATCTGAGAGTGCAGGACCATTTGAGCCTAAAGACAGTTTCTACAAGAGTGACGACGTGGACTAAGGGTTGATTACGAACCTTGTGATCCTAAGCTTCTGACAGTTGACCCGCTAGGCATGTATGATCGAGTTCCACCCATTCAGCCGACTCCAATCAATGAAGTCATCCCATCTGAACCGCAGACCTCTCAGTCGGTTTAACCAACTCCGGCGACAGATCAAGCCTCATCCTCTTCCCACCAGACATTTGACAATCCACTGTTCTCAGACCACATCCCTAAGGAACATTGTGTAGATATTGGAGCTGAGGCAAGTGAAACCGCTCCCGTTGACAACACCTCTTCCTCTAGTGAAGATCAGGTAACTCATATCAGCAACCTGCTCGACAATTTAGCTGTGGAGGAAGTGCCTACTTTAAGCATCAACAATAATCACCCAGTGGAGAACATCATTGGACCTATTTCAGAAGGAGTTCTTTTACTAGGAGTAGATCCATTCCAGCTCAGAACGCCTTGCCTGACGGAACTATCACACGAAGTCAATCAGGTCCAATTAATTCTTGTTTATATTCCTGTTTTATTTCGCAGGTAGAACCCAAGAATGTCAAGATGGCTCTTAAGGAGTTAAGCTGGGTTGAAGCGATACAGGAAGAATAGATGCAGTTTCAGATGCTCGGGGTGTGGAATCTGGTTCAGTTGCCTAAGGAGAAACTGCCAATCGGAACCAGATGCGTCTTCAGAAACAAGAGAGATGATTCGGGTGTGACCATCAGGAATAAAGCAAGGTTGGTAGTCCAAGGCTTCTACCAACAAGAGGGGATTGACTATGAAGAAATCTTTGCACTGGTTGCAATACTTGAAGCTATCCGCATCTTCTTGGCCTATGCTTCCTACATGAACTTCACTATTTATTAGATGGATGTGAAGACAACCTTCTTGTATGGAAAGTTCAAGGAAGAGATCTATGGGTGTCAGCCCCCCAGGTTCAAGGATTCGCAGTATCCCGACCACGTCTACAAGCTAGACAAAGCTCTATACGGTCTTCATCAGGCACCGCGAGCATGGTATGCAACACTTACGGATCATCTGCTTGCATATGGATATACCCGTGTAGCCATTGATCATACATTTTTTGTTCGCAAAGATAAGGATGATTTGATTCTCATCCAAATCTATGTGGATGACATTATTTTTGGTTCCACGAGCTAGGTGCTGTGCAAAGAATTGGAGGCTGTGATGAAGAAGTTTGAGATGAGTACAATGGGGAAATGACCTTCTTCTTGGGTCTTCATGTAAAGCAGGATCCTAAGGGTGTGCTGATTCATCAGGGCAAGTACGTTACCGACATTCTCACCAAGTTCAAGATGTTGGAATCAAAGCCCGCATCCACTCCTATGGCTGCACGTCCTGTCTTGACTTCGGATTCTGATGGTGAAGATGTTGATTAGCACCTTTACCACTCGATGACTGGTTCACTAATGTAGCTGACCGCTAGCCAACCAGACATTATGTTTTCTGTATTTCAGTGTGCCATATATCAAGCAAATCCGAAGGCCCCTTACCTGATTGCTGTCAAGAGGATCTTTCGCTACCTCATCGGGAAAACTCGTCTCGGTTTGTGGTATCCTAAGAACTTTGAGTTTAGTTTATTTGCTTTCTCTGACAGTGATTTTGGTGATTGTAACTTAGATAGGAAGTCAACCACATGTGGATGTTAGTAATTAGGAGATCACCTCGTCTCGTGGCAATGCAAGAAGCAGACAACCGTGTCAACCTCCACTGCAGAAGCTGAGTATGTCGCTGCCTCCAGTTGCTGTTCTCAGGTTATTTGGATGCAACAACAGCTTCTCGATTACGGTTTGAACTTTCTTGGCTCTTCTATATATTGTGATAATGAAGCCGCTCTACAGATCGTCAAAAATCTGGTACAACATTCCAAAACTAAACATATTGACATCCGGATTCACTTTATCCGCGGCTATTTCGAACGGAAGTTGATCCATCTTGAAAAGGTCCACACAGATGATAATCTGGCGGATCTTTTCACAAAACCATTCGACACAGTTCGATTCCACCATTTGCTTGCATTTCTCAAAACTAATAAGTTTGGATTAAAACTTTTTGTAAATACTGTAAAATTTGTGTTTTGTTTTATTTTTATTTTTAGATCACAAATTTAGGGGGAGAATATTTACAAAACCAACAAAAAGATTTTCAGTTTTTGAGTCTATTTACAAAACTACAAAAAGATTTTTGGTTTTTGAGTCAGTTTAAGATTATCTACAGTTTAAGGGGAGTGGAATCTAAGAAAAATACAAAAAGATTTTATTTGGACGGTCAAGTGAAGTGGTTATGGGAAGTGAAATGATTTCTAACACTTAGAAATTCACTACCTAAACATAACTTTTAAAGAATAACAACCTTAGATAACTATAAATCACTAAGAAGTTAAAACATGTTTTCCATAACGATACGAATGTTGAACTTATAATTACGAGTAAACGACCATAAATAAATAATACGACCGAAGAACGTACGCAATTGCGGGTATACACGTAATTATATTCGTTTAACGGTCTGACAGCGAACGAAAAGTAAAAAATAAGTAAAATATTTTATTTTACATTTTACAATTTTGAAACTCATCAAAATAATGAGAATAACAACTCTTTTCTTTAAAACGTGTAAATTACGCGTAAAATTTCCGGAAACGCGACGAAAACGCGAACCGAGCAACCGAAACGAACCCGAATACCCCGAGGTTATATAAACATCAAATGAGGCTTGAAATCCTCATTTCCCCCACAACTCTCTCTCTCTAAACCATAAACCCGTCTCTCTCTCTAGAGATTTCAAGCTTCAAACGCGCGTATCTTGCTCGGTTCTTGGCCAAATCGTGTCTTCTTGGTGTCCACGCGCAGCTCTCAACGAGTACTACAAGGAAGAACAACAGATCTGGTGTTTTATCTGGCCAAATTCGAGGTATGATCCAAAGAAAGTCACGAGAATTAGGGTTTTATATGGGTTTTTGTCCGATCCACTCATGAAATCGGTTAGCCATCTTCTTTGATGCAACCACATCCTCGAAAACCTTATCTAGTGTGTATCCACGACGAGAGAACAACCCTACAACTCTACCAGGTGCGACGAGGATGATTGAAGGTGCAGGTTCGTAGGGTGCTGAACCAGATGGGTCGCGAACATTCATGTTCCAGCCGAACCCGACCAGCCGAACCCTTGGCAGGTGGGGTGGCCGAACCTGTTGTGAAGCCCAGAGGGGTGGCGAACCATCAACCTACGAACCTTGTGCTACCCACGAACCTTGCTGGCCGAACCTATCAGTAACCTCGAACCATTTTCTCGAACGAACCTGAGTGCATCGAAGCGAACCTCAAGAGCTCGCCGAACCTTTACATGGGACGAACCTACACCCACGAACCTGAGCCAGTCACGAACCTGCATGTACTCACGAACCTCCATGCCCTCTACCGAACCATACGAGTGCCGAACCCATGTCCAATCCATGAACCTTATGCCATGCAACGAACCCTACATACAAGACTTGCCACATGCATGCGAACCTAGGGTTCGCCAACCTTAACCGCCGAACCTAATTACTTCTAACAGAACCTAGGTTCATTGAACCCAAAAGGGTTCGCTGCCCTGGAGGGCAAAACCAATGGGCTTGCAGCTATCACTAGTTAACCATCTTAGAATCACTCGATCTATATGTTCCGAAGCAAACAAGTCACTTTTCGGTCCATGTGGTTGTTTCAGCCCAATCCCCTTAGCCCAATACATATCAACCGGCCCATGAAGTTTGGTTTGACCATTTCACTCATTCGGCCCAATTGATTAGCTAAATTTGGCCCAAACAACACCCATGTGGCCCATGAGAACTTGATGGGCCCATGACTAACATGGCGGCCCAGTTACAATTGGCTCATATGGGATAGTTGGCCCAACATAAGGCCACTAGTTAAATTTCAATAAACATGTATTCGTTACAAAGATGACAACATTTTGATAATACATAAATCTAACCTTCAAGAATTGTCTTCATAAGGATTCGAATTGGTTAAAAACAAGTTATTCAATGGTTAATCAGGATCATAATAACTCAAGTCAATCAATCAATCAAAGAGTACAATATCACAAATCTTATATTCTATGTATGATTACAATGATATAGGAACCAGTTAGAAGTCTTGTTGTTTGCTACTTGCTACTTGTTCTTGTTCAGAGTCTACTACTATCAGGTGAGAACACTAGCCCCTCTTTTACTGTTTTACAACTGTTTTGGGGTGGAACACGTGACCAAACATTATTTATACCAACCTATTTCATACACAGAATTCATGTTATTATTCAAACATTACAGATTCACTTTATAACATCAAGGAATTTCTTAATTATCCTTAAAGGATTTATTAACTGTTTTAAGAGTTTTATCAACTGTTAAACATCTTTTACTACAAGGTTTTATAAAAGGTTCTCTATACTGTTTTTTATAACTGTTTTACACAGGAATGGTTTTATAAATGTTAAACATCTTTAAAGAAAAGTTTTTATAAACTCTTTTACCATAAACTTGTGCTTCCATAAAATAATATTTCACAAGCCTTGTTATTATGCAAGGACACTATTCTCAGTATCAAATCAAGGGTTTAAACAAGGTATTAAATCAATGGTTTTCATGGTGGTATTAAATCAAAGGATTTCAATTCATGGTATTCAAGCAAGGTTTTCAAATCATGTTAATCAATTAAGGCATTCAACCAAGAGTTTCAGATCAAAGTATTCAAAAACATGGTGTTCATCGTTGTGAACAAACTTATACACACATCAAGACACATATTCTTATTCTTATAACGTTAGTACTGGGTGATCACAACAAGGGAAAGCGGGACACACATTGGTTACACCAAAGCTGGAGTTAGCTTTAAATTTGTTTTAAAAGCTAACCACAGAATTGGTTGCATTACGGTAATATGAAATTGCTGTTAATTAAATTTATCAGAAATAGTCATATTGGCCGGGTTACGTCAACACGGAGTTGTCTTCCGAGTAAACTCGTTAGTACAACTCGTGTTGAATGCGTTTGCTGACTAATTTTCTGACTGCAAACGTAGTTTGGGACTTGATTATATGTTGGTTTTTCTAGTAAACAGTCTTTTGATTGTTTGCACACATTATTCTTACTTGATGTTAGTTTGGGTTGCAACCATCCATGTATTTTCATTCACTGCTTTATACATATGTCTTACAATGCAGATTCATATTTACAAATGTTAAACCTATTGTTCTCACCAACTACTTTTGTAGTTGACAGTTACTTTTCACGTGTTTCAGGTAATCAGCTTTAAGACATTCTAAAAGACAACTAAGGAGATTGTTTTAAGATAAAACAAGATGAAGAAACAAGCTAGGATGGATTAGAAACTCATTAAATCCTGATTGTTTGATTGTCTTGTCTGAGTCTTCTTTTGTAAACAATATTTTTGGGTCTGTAGTTGTCATTCTTTTGGGAAGATAGTTAGATTGGCTGTAACTAAACAATGGTCTAATATCTATGAAATTTAGTAATGCATTGTGGTTGTTCTTATTCAATACTTGTGCATGATTCAACCATCGATTGTCACCGCGCCGTGGATTCCGCACGCGGCGCAGGGGGTGTGACAATCATGATTATCATTCTTGTCATCCCATAGTCTTTACCCAGTTGTAACTACAGTGTAGTAAGAGCTAGTTTTACTACACTTAGTTAGCTCAGGTGGTGAATGACATCATGAAGTTATGTTATCATGATCATCATTCTTGTTCTCCTTAGTATTTGTCTCGTGTTATCCCATAGCCTTCACCGAGTTGTAAGCATATTGTTGTAAGAGCTAGTCTTACTATGCTTAGTTAACTCCGGTGGTGAATGATATTGTGAAATTATGTTATCATCATATCATTCTTGTTAGTTGTTGTTGTTGTCACAGTGTTATCTCCTGGTTATCCCATTGTTCATTCATGTAAGAATAATAAGGTGTTATAAGATATAACCTTACAACTTGTATTATTCTATTGTGTGGATGAATTACGAAAATATATTATCATTTTTCATCCTAGATATCTCAGTTATGTTATGATCGCACAAGCATACATGCAATGATAAGCGATAATAAAGATAAACAATATTGTCTAAATCATAGTATAATCAATACGTTGTACTAAAACTTTTAAATAATTAAAAGAATTAGCATGTTTCTCAGGCCCGAGATTAGAAATCAGTTAAGATTAGAAAAGGGGTGTCACACCCCCAATTTCAACTAACGGAATCATACCGTTTGGGAACGTGACAAACCAGGATCTCAGATCATTAGACATAGCGAAGACCTCTATATGAATTTCAAAACATACGTTGGTCTTTAAAACATAACATTCAGAGTTTACAAAAAGTTGCGGAAGCGTTTAAAAACCATAAACAGTTGTAAGTAAACATTACAAACCAAAGTACTTAAATATTCAAATGTTCAAATTCAAATTCAAAGTGTTTAAAATGCAT
Organism: Mikania micrantha; assembly: GCA_009363875.1. Lineage (NCBI taxonomy): Eukaryota > Viridiplantae > Streptophyta > Magnoliopsida > Asterales > Asteraceae > Mikania > Mikania micrantha. The sequence continues at coordinate 22,925,834 of CM018694.1, read as the reverse complement.
GAGACTCTATCTTCCTAGTCCATGCCAGCTGTAACGCGCGCCTTAGCGTCCTGAGAAAACATGCAAATCAAGTCAACACAAAGGTTGGTGCATAACACAGGTTTTAAGTAATCATAGTGTTCAAAACAGCAGTTTGAATAACAAGTTTGTAGATAACATAATCACAAATGCACAGTCATGATAGCTAGTCATATAAACTATTTACATACGTGTTCGACACCGAAGCTGACTAATTGCCATGCTATAGCATGTTTTCGCCTTGCCACTATTGTCTATCACAACAATAGTAAAATGTGTTTGGTCAGTTAAACACCTGCGTAGATCCCATCTACCAGGTGAGGTTTGTCAAACCTAATAGATCTATTTCCAACTACCACGCTTTGCATTACAGCAAAGTAAACGGTTCGAGGTGTGTAAGGACTTTCAAGTTGATATGTTGTCACATAATGTAAACAGATAACTCATGCAAGTGATATGTATCTAAAAATAGTTTGTTGCACATGTTTTCTCCCCCAAAACAGTTTAAAATAAGAAAGGGGCCGTGTACGCACCTTTGATAATAGCAGAATGATCAAATACGTGTGAACTTGCGTAGAAATCCTCTACGAAGAATCTGTGATTTAAACAATAACCTACAGTTATTCGGAATGTCGTTTTGTGCTTGAAATCACATACGTGTCAACACACGTATGTTAAAGTGTTAGGAATACGCATACGTGAGTATGCGTGCCTTTGAAATCGTTTAAATAAAATCCTATACGATTTTATTTAATTAAACGTAATTATACGCGATTTCGTTTTCGGATTAAAATATGAATTTTATCATTCTAATACGTTCGTATTCCCGTTACGGTTCCAACGCAACTTGAACGGATTAAAACGGAGTTAGGACGAATAAAATATGGTTAAAATACTAAATTAATCTTAAAATCAAAAAAATTGGTTGGGCCGGGACTCGAACCCGCGACCCTCAACTCCAACACACTCGCCTCTAACCATCTCGCCCGCTAGGGTATCGCGTTAGATATCTGGAATTTAATTGTTTTAAGCTTACATGGTTCAGTTTCCCCCTTTTCCATTATAGCCGAAGCTTACACCACAAAATTGGTCTTGAATTCGAATCCAATCGAACACAAACTCTTAGGGCTTTTGTTCTATTACCTTAATCGAACATATCAGTGTATCCAATTGATCATGATAATTAAAAACATCTGACTTTTTCATTCTAATCAAATTTCGAACTTACCGATCATCCCTAAATTCAAAATCATCAAATTCGATCATCTTGATTCCAATTCTTATAGTAATTTCCTTTAAATAACATTTTCGAAGTTGTCTGGACTACTAAATTTGAATATTATACACAATTAAGTCAAAATCCCCAAAATCGTTTTGTGTCTAAACCCTAGAACTTGAAATCTATCAATTCGATGTTGTTAATCGAAATTGATTCAGAATTAATCTTAGTCGGCCTTCTCTGAAGCTATCTATAACATTCAATTCAATTATTAATCTCTTAAAGATCAATACCCCCAAAACCGTTTTAGTAAGAACCCTAGTTACTTGAACCCTATCAATTCGATGTTAGCAGTTGAAATTGATCTAGGATAACCCTTAGTCGGCATGTTTAGAAAGTGTAGGAGTCAAGAATTACCTGAATTGATTTCAACTTGATGTAGATCGTCTTGTTGCTCAACCTTCGGCCGTCCTTTTAGTCGAACTCAACTCCCACTATCTCTTATTCACAATTGATGTATCCAGAACCCTCCTTTGATGCCGACTAAGGATTCTGAATGACCAATTTGAGGCATTTAAGTGGAATTATATGATTTTATCTCTTAATGGTTTCGGTTTCGACCTTTGAGGTCGAATTGAGTTAAATTCGATCATTACTACCCTTAGTAACGTATGATTACTGTTACATCACCCTAATATGAATTAATTGAAGATTTAATCCCAATAATTTCAGTGTACTAACACTAATTTCGAATTTTCCATCCGTATATAACCAAATTTTGACTTTTAGAAGTCAAACTCAATTATTATTACAACTTATAAACTAATCCTTGAATCAACACTTAAAAACCTAATTTTTGCTTAAATTTTAACTCCTTTATATTATTCAGAACAAATAACATATCGTTTCAATTTACAAGGTTACCTCAAAATCCTTAATTACCACTAAATGGTTCAATTGGAATACTATTGGTTAAATTACTCCATTTGGGCCTCACTGGGTCTTCCTGGGCCTACCTTGGCCTTCCCTGGGCCTACTTTGTTTATATTAGGCCTTACTTGAACTTATTGGGCCTTACTGGGCCTCTCTTGGCTTATTGGGCCTACATTGGCTATGTTGGGCCTAATTGATTCTTGTTGGGCCTCCATTGGCCTTATTGGGCCTTCATTAGCCTTGTTGGGCCTGTGATAGCACCAACTCCCGTTAACAAGGTTAATGTAAAAAGTCGAATTGTCACATCATCCCCTTGTTGAAGGAATTTTCGTCCCGAAAATTAGTAAGTGTTAAGAGTAGTTAGGAAACTACTTACGAGTTTAAATCATACGTGTTAGTGTGATTTGATCATTCTGTGTGCTTGTGTGTACTCACACACACAAAGTCTAATGCTTGCAACATCACAACTCAATTGTGATTGTTCAATGTGACTGTTTGCCTATACCCTAGTTAGTTCACCTAACTGTGACTGTTTGTGTTTGATATAGTGAGTGTTTGCGTGTTTGTACTATGCAACCCCGCACATAGCAAAGTGTATATAACTAATCGTGTATGTACTACCATAACATGTAACATATGAAATGTAGCACATAAAATATATAGAATATAATGTAACACAAATGTTTGTAACAAAATCAATTGATTAAATAAAATGTTTGTGCTTACAGTTTGAATTTGCAGTGTTGATGTGTGAAAGCATCACGTCATCCCCTTGTTGAAGGAAATTTTGTCCCGAAATTTAACGTGCGCTCTCAATGTTAGCAGTAGCTGTCTTGAATAGATGAGGATATTTCTTCATCATTTGATCTTCCCGTTCCCATGTGAATTCAGGACCCCGTCTTGAATTCCATCGGACTTTGACTATCGGAATCTTGCTTTGCTTCAGTTGTTTGACCTCTCGGTCCATGATTTCCGCCGGTTCTTCAATGAATCGTAACTGTTCATCTACTGTATTTCTTCCAATGGTACAATCAATGTCTCATCAGAAAGACATTTCTTTAAGTTTGACACATGAAAAACATCATGAACTCCACTGAGTTCATCCGGTAGTTTGAGTTGGTACGCAACCGGACCAATCCTTTTCAGAATCTCAAAAGGTCCTACGTAACGTGGACTAAGCTTGCCGCGCTTGCCGAATCGTATCACACCTTTCCAAGGTGATACTTTTAGAAGAACTCGGTCACCTACTTGAAATTCCAACGGCTTGCGACGTTTGTCTGCATAACTCTTCTGTCGATCCCGAGCCGCTGCCATACGGTTCCGGATTTGAACTATCTTCTCTGTCGTTTCGTGCACCAGTTCAGGACCTGTTATCTGACTGTCACCAATTTCAGCCCAGCAAACTGGTGAACGACATTTGCGACCATACAAAGCTTCAAACGGTGCTGCTTGAATACTGGTATGATAACTATAATTGTAAGAGAATTCCACCAACGGTAAATGATTCTCCCAACTATCACCAAAATCAATTACACAAGCTCGTAACATATCCTCGAGCGTTTGAATCGTTCGTTCACTTTGACCGTCGGTCTGTGGATGATAGGCGGTACTCATATCCAAGCGAGTCCCCAATGACTTATGAAGAGATTTCCAAAAATTAGAAGTAAACCGGGCATCCCGATCTGATATGATAGAGATTGGCACACCATGTCGTGCTACTACTTCCTTAATGTAAATGCGAGTCAATTTCTCCATCTTGTCAGTTTCTTTGATTGCTAAGAAGTGTGCAGATTTCGTTAATCGATCGACAATTACCCATATCGTATCACAACCGCTCGGTGTACGGGGTAACTTAGTAATGAAGTCCATCGAAATCTGTTCCCATTTCCACATTGGTATCTCTGGTTGTTGCAGTAAACCAGATGGCTTCTGATATTCAACTTTGACTTTCGAACAAGTCAAACATTTGCTAACGTACTTAGCAATATCAGCCTTCATGTGAGGCCACCAATATAGTGCCTTCAAGTCATGGTACATCTTATCTGATCCCGGATGGACTGAATATCTGGACTTGTGCGCTTCGTCCATCACGAGTTCCCTTAAACCTCCATACAAAGGTATCCACATTCGGTTAATGAAATAACGAATTCCATCAGACTTCGCATCCAACTGTTCTTCCATTCCCCGTAAAGATTCCTGTACCAAGTTTTCCTTTTTCAAAGCCTCAATCTGAGCACTGTGTACCTTGTCAGGTAAGTCAGTATGTATTGTCATCATAAGTGCACGAACCCGTCTTGTTGAAGTATCCTTTCTGCTTAAAGCATCAGCTACTACATTAGCCTTTCCCGGGTGATACTTAATCGCACACTCATAATCGTTCAACAACTCAACCCATCGTCGTTGCCTCATGTTAAGCTCCTTCTGATCAAAGATATGTTGCAAACTCTTATGATCAGTATAAATAGTACACTTAGTTCCATACAAGTAATGCCTCCAAATCTTCAAAGCAAAAACCACTGCTCCTAACTCCAAGTCATGAGTAGTGTAATTCTTTTCGTGTGTTCTTAGTTGTCTGGAAGCATAAGCAATCACTTTATCCCGTTGCATCAATACACATCCCAAACCCTGTCCAGATGCGTCACAATACACCGCAAAGTCTTCCGTCCCTTCCGGTAAGGACAGAATCGGTGCGCTGCAAAGCTTCTGTTTCAATAACTGGAATGCAGTTTCCTGTTTATCCGTCCAGTTATACTTTGTTCCCTTGTGCGTAAGAGCTGTAAGTGGTTGAGCGATCTTTGAGAACCCTCAATGAATCGTCGATAATAACCCGCCAAAGCAAGGAATTGTCGTACCTCGGTAGGGGTCTTTTGGTGCTTCCCAATTCTTAATCGCTTCAATCTTTGCTGGATCCACATGTATACCCTTTTCATTAACTATATGACCAAGAACTGTACTTCTCGCATCCAGAAATCACATTTCGAGAACTTAGCATACAGTTGTTCTTGTTTCAATAACTCTAGCAGTAATCGAAGATGTTCAGCATGTTCCTCCTCAGACTTTGAATAGATGAGAATGTCATCGATGAAAACAATGACAAACTTATCAAGATAAGGTTTACAAACACGATTCATGAGATCCATGAATACGGCTGGAGCGTTTGTCAACCCAAATGGCATGACCAAGAACTCATAATGGCCATAGCGCGTCCTAAATGCTGTCTTTGGAATATCCTCCTCCTGGACTCTTAGTTGATGATAACCCGACCTGAGATCAATCTTCGAGTAGTAACTCGAACCTTGTAACTGATCGAACAGATCGTCAATCCTGGGTAACGGATACCGGTTCTTGATAGTAACCTTATTCAATTCCCGATAATCGATACACATACGAAAAGTCCCGTCCTTCTTCTTCACAAACAATACTGGAGCTCCCCATGGTGAAAAACTGGGCCGTATGAAACCCTTATCTAACAACTCTTGCAATTGTGTGGATAACTCTTGCATCTCTGACGGTGCAAGTCGATAAGGCGCCCTAGCTATCGGTGCTGCATCTGGTGTAAGGTCGATTCGGAATTCCACCTGTCTGATAGGCGGTAATCCCGGCAAGTCTTCTGGAAATACCTCCGGAAATTCACAAACTATTGGTATATCTTCAAGCTTCTTCTCTGCCACCGGCTTTTCAGTTATAAGTGCTATAACTGCCGTATGACCTTTTCGTAGACACTTGTGTGCTTTCATACAAGATATGAGACGCAGTGGCGTACTGATCTTTTCGCCTTGTACATACAGTGTCTCTCCATTTGTAAGAGGTATACGAACAATCTTTTCATGGCATACTATTTCAGCCTGGTTCTTGGACAACCAGTCCATGCCAATGACTACATCAAAACTGCCTAAGGCAATAGGCATCAGATCAATCTCTAATGTTTGACCCATCAAATCAAGGATACATCCCTTAAAAATACTTTCCACTACAATCAACTTACCATCAGCTAATTCCACAGTGTATGGACTATCTAAGGCAGTGGGACTAACATCTAGTGACTTAGCAAGTGAACTAGATACAAAACTCCGGTCGGCACCAGTGTCAAATAACATAGAGGCATAGTGATTATTTAAGAGGAACGTACCCGTAACAATGTTGGGATCCTCCCGCGCTTGACGTCCTCCTATCACAAACGCCCTGCCTCTAGCACCGTTGTTGTTGTTGCTATTGTTGTTGTTGTTGTTGTTGGTGCCATTTCCATTACCGTTGCCATTTCCATTACCATTGGCATTATTGTCCCCGCCTTTCTTGAGCTGTGGGCAATCTTTCTTAAAATGCCCCATCTTGCCACACTCAAAACAACCTTTCTGAGCGTTGTTCTGGTTATTGTTCTGGTTGTTGTTGTTGTTCTGCAGCTCTCTGCGACAATCTTTAGCCGCATGCCCAATCTTGCCACACCTCTGGCACTTAGCTCTGTCACACTGGTTACCCGCATGATGATAACCACATTTGTTGCACTTGGGGTGCTTACCAATATAGCCCCCCGATGATGATGATTGCTGACCACTGTTGGAATTATGATAGGACTTGTTTGAGTCCTGTTTCCTGTTCTGCTGTTGGTTGTTACCCTTGAAGTTGTTACTCTCCCACTTTCTCTTATGGTCTCCTACCTTGGTAGCAGATGTTCGCTTAGGCAGGGTTCCCTGTAACACTGCCTGATCAGTAAGCTGATGCGCTAGACGAACAGCTTGTTGGATGGTGGTGGGATTTGCTGAAGTAACCAACCCTTGAATCTGAGGCACTAGTCCTCCAATGTACCTCTCAATCCATTTGCTAACTGGAGTAGCCATATGTGGTAGCAGTCTGGCCAACTCGTGTGACCTGGTTGTGTACTCTTCAATGTTTGACCCCTCCATCTTGAGGTGCCAGTATTCCTCCTCCAACTTCTGCATTTCACTGCGAGGACAGTACTCCTCTTGCAGTAAAGTTTTGAAGTTGTCCCATGTCAACGCATTTGCTTCTCCCAACCCCAGAGTCTGAACATTGGAGTTCCACCAAGTCAGTGCTGGACCCTCTAATGTTCCAGTAGCAAATTTCACCTTGCTTTCATCGGGGCAGTTGCACATTTCGAACACAGACTCTGCCTTTTCAATCCATCGGAGAAGTCCTATGGCCCCCTCCGACCCTTTGAAATTGTGTGGTTTGCAGTCCAAAAACATCTTGAACGTGCAGACTTGTGGATTAATCAATCCCCCAGCTGGACCCTGTGGCCATGTGTTGTGAGTCTGAGCATACTGTGCGATTGCCTCTGCAACTCTGTTGTTGATTAGCTCATTGAGTTCAGCAACAGTCATATGTACGTTTCCCTCAGCCATTAGGTTCCTATTTATAAGAAGTGTTAGCACGAAGTCAAAATCTAATGTGACATGTGTAAGTAAAACAACAAACACAACATATAATATCAACCAACACACTGTTGAAATAAATAATAATTCTTCCATAAATAGAAACTTTCTTTGAGTACAATACTTTTGAAATGAAATACAATTTTTCAAACTACTAATGTAGGAACACAACCCGTTCCAAATAAGTTTAAATAAAACAAGAAAGAAATGAAAACAATCAATCGTCCTCAACGGTGGATTCAGGATCGGACTCAGCAACTGGTGCTGGTTCCTCCTCCTCATCCTCATCCTGTTCCTCATTCTCAACTACCACTAAATCCTCCAAAGCTTCAATCCTGCCCATCAAAATCTCCTCTCGGTTCTCTGACTCTTCTAGACGACCAATCAAATTGATCATCTCATCCCGCATGTCATGAACTAGATGGGTAAGATCATCCTGCCTCTCAATAGCATCCCATAACTCCTGAGATCTCTGCGCTATCCTATCTTCTGCTACCTCCAGATCCTCGCGCAATTTGGCGATCTCCTCAGCGTTCGTCCTTTGCCTCTTAGGCTCAGGAGCATCTAGTGCTGGTGGTGAATGTGTAGAAGGTCCCTCAGCAGGGATCTGCTGAGTGTCCTCCTCAGGCTCCTCTTCCGGATCCTCGTATGGATCCTCCTCTGGATCCTCGTCTGGATCCTCGTCTGGATCCTCCTCCGGATCCTCCTCCGGATCCTCCTCCGGATCTGAGTCATCCTGCTCATATGGTGGAGGTGATGGAATAGGTGGTGGTGGTGATGATGGTGGTGCCGGAACTATCGGTTCCTCGTCCTCGGAATCATCAATGTAGATATAGGGTATCGATGATGATGCCATGCCTGTTACATAATATCATATGTAAGTGCAATGCCATGGGATGTGTAAGCAAGTCAATTACATAATGTCATATGTAATTCTAAGCAGTATGTGTAAACAGATGTGTCTAATGTCTAACAGTCATAGTCTAGGCCTACAAATGCAAACCTAGTTCGCTATAACCAATGGCTCTGATACCAATCTGTCACACCCCCAATTTCAACTAACGGAATCATACCGTTTGGGAACGTGACAAACCAGGATCTCTGATCATTAGACATAGCGAAGACCTCTATATGAATTTCAAAACATACGTTGGTCTTTAAAACATAACATTCAGAGTTTACAAAAAGTTGTGGAAGCGTTTAAAAACCATAAACAGTTGTAAGTAAACATTACAAACCAAAGTACTTAAATATTCAAATGTTCAAATTCAAATTCAAAGTGTTTAAAATGCATGAGACTCTATCTTCCTAGTCCATGCCCAGCTGTAACGCGCGCCTTAGCGTCCTGAGAAACATGCAAATCAAGTCAACACAAAGGTTGGTGCATAACACAGGTTTTTAGTAATCATAGTGTTCAAAACAGCAGTTTGAATAACAAGTTTGTAGATAACATAATCACAAATGCACAGTCATGATAGCTAGTCATATAAACTATTTACATACGTGTTCGACACCGAAGCTGACTAATTGCCATGCTATAGCATGTTTTCGCCTTGCCACTATTGTCTATCACAACAATAGTAAAATGTGTTTGGTCAGTTAAACACCTGCGTAGATCCCATCTACCAGGTGAGGTTTGTCAAACCTAATATCTATTCCAACTACCACGCTTTGCATTACAGCAAAGTAAACGGTTCGAGGTGTGTAAGGACTTTCAAGTTGATATGTTGTCACATAATGTAAACAGATAACTCATGCAAGTGATATGTATCTAAAAATAGTTTGTTGCACATGTTTCTCCCCCAAAACAGTTTAAAATAAGAAAGGGCCGTGTACGCACCTTTGATAATAGCAGAATGATCAAATACGTGTGAACTTGCGTAGAAATCCTCTACGAAGAATCTGTGATTTAAACAATAACCTACAGTTATTCGGAATGTCGTTTTGTGCTTGAAATCACATACGTGTCAACACACGTATGTTAAAGTGTTAGGAATACGCATACGTGAGTATGCGTGCCTTTGAAATCGTTTAAATAAAATCCTATACGATTTTATTTAATTAAACGTAATTATACGCGATTTCGTTTTCGGATTAAAATATGAATTTTATCATTCTAATACGTTCGTATTCCCGTTACGGTTCCAACGCAACTTGAACGGATTAAAACGGAGTTAGGACGAATAAAATATGGTTAAAATACTAAATTAATCTTAAAATCAAAAAAATTGGTTGGGCCGGGACTCGAACCCGCGACCCTCAACTCCAACACACTCGCCTCTAACCATCTCGCCCGCTAGGTATCGCGTTAGATATCTGGAATTTAATTGTTTTAAGCTTACATGGTTCAGTTCCCCCTTTTCCATTATAGCCGAAGCTTACACCACAAAATTGGTCTTGAATTCGAATCCAATCGAACACAAACTCTTAGGGCTTTTGTTCTATTACCTTAATCGAACATATCAGTGTATCCAATTGATCATGATAATTAAAAACATCTGACTTTTTCATTCTAATCAAATTTCGAACTTAACCGATCATCCCTAAATTCAAAATCATCAAATTCGATCATCTTGATTCCAATTCTTATAGTAATTTCCTTTAAATAACATTTTCGAAGTTGTCTGGACTACTAAATTTGAATATTATACACAATTAAGTCAAAATCCCCAAAATCGTTTTGTGTCTAAACCCTAGAACTTGAAATCTATCAATTCGATGTTGTTAATCGAAATTGATTCAGAATTAATCTTAGTCGGCCTTCTCTGAAGCTATCTATAACATTCAATTCAATTATTAATCTCTTAAAGATCAATACCCCCAAAACCGTTTTAGTAAGAACCCTAGTTACTTGAACCCTATCAATTCGATGTTAGCAGTTGAAATTGATCTAGGATAACCCTTAGTCGGCATGTTTAGAAAGTGTAGGAGTCAAGAATTACCTGAATTGATTTCAACTTGATGTAGATCGTCTTGTTGCTCAACCTTCGGCCGTCCTTTTAGTCGAACTCAACTCCCACTATCTCTTATTCACAATTGATGTATCCAGAACCCTCCTTTGATGCCGACTAAGGATTCTGAATGACCAATTTGAGGCATTTAAGTGGAATTATATGATTTATCTCTTAATGGTTTCGGTTTCGACCTTTGAGGTCGAATTGAGTTAAATTCGATCATTACTACCCTTAGTAACGTATGATTACTGTTACATCACCCTAATATGAATTAATTGAAGATTTAATCCCAATAATTTCAGTGTACTAACACTAATTTCGAATTCCCATCCGTATATAACCAAATTTTGACTTTTAGAAGTCAAACTCAATTATTATTACAACTTATAAACTAATCCTTGAATCAACACTTAAAACCTAATTTTTGCTTAAATTTTAACTCCTTTATATTATTCTGAACAAATAACATATCGTTTCAATTTACAAGGTTACCTCAAAATCCTTAATTACCACTAAATGTTCAATTGGAATACTATTGGTTAAATTACTCCATTTGGGCCTCACTGGGTCTTCCTGGGCCTACCTTGGCCTTCCCTGGGCCTACTTTGTTTATATTAGGCCTTACTTGAACTTATTGGGCCTTACTGGGCCTCTCTTGGCTTATTGGGCCTACATTGGCTATGTTGGGCCTAATTGATTCTTGTTGGGCCTCCATTGGCCTTATTGGGCCTTCATTAGCCTTGTTGGGCCTGTGATAGCACCAACTCCCGTTAACAAGGTTAATGTAAAAAGTCGAATTGTCACAAGGGGCGTATGAACTCACCTTGTAGTTGAAGTGGTTGACTAAGTAATACAAGCAATGCACGCGCTCACTGTTGTTCTTGAGTTTGTTTTCACGTTCCTGTATTGATTTCACGTCGTTTGTAACTTATAAATATAAGTTATAGGTATGTGTGTGTGTTGTGTTAGTCCTAAAGTTGGCTAACACTTGAATGTCTTGGTTGTCCTTTGATCCTAACACACTTGTTGTGGTATATGCTAACGCTTAACCAACTAGTTTACTTAGCATGTCATGTTGTTAATGTTTTGTGTTTAACTTGACTTGGAACCATAATAAGTTGTGTAAGTTTGAAATCCAAAAATAGTTTCTAAGTTTAAAACTTAGAGATTTAGGTTAGGGATTAGGACACCCTTAACATCTTACCAAAGAATTTGAATGGTATTTGTCTAAACATCTTGTCTCTTCGTAATAGTTAACTAACCCTTTAGAGGAAAAGGTTTCTAAGTTTTATTAAATGGTTTAACAAATTCATCACCACCTTTGTAATAACTTTCCTTAACAACAAAAACTCATGCATGTTGATCATTAAGGTTGATTCGAAGTATGGTTCACATGTGTTAGGATGTTGAGATAGGTAGGCCGACTAAGGAATGCTTAGGCCGAATGGTGAGACACTAGGCCGAATGTTGGTATGCTAGGCCGAATGTGGATGATCCGAGCGAATGGCTTGATCTTTCGGCCGACAGAAGACATGGTCCGCATGAGACCCCCCCTTGACCGGGCGAATGGACTGTGTTGGCCGAGAGAATGAGGGCATGTGAAAGAGGTACCACCGTATGAGCCATCCAGCTATCCACCCCTTCGGCCGAACCACTAGGTTCATTCGGCTCCAGCCCTATTTGGCCCATCTGCATCCCCCATTTGGTGACATCGAATCCAGAATGATGCAAGCCTCTATTTTCGAGTTTTAAGCTAGAGCAGAGTATTCTCTCAACTCCCATACCACCATAGTCAAGTTTAGTGTTGTTTTCTAAGGGTTTAGGTGGGAGAAAAACCGGTTAGAGAGAAGGTTCGAACATAGGGTTTGAAAACCCTAAAATCCGAAACTTGCAGATCAAATACCTCGGTTTTGGTTGATTTTTGCTCCCGATCTGTTGTACTTTCGTGTAGAGAATGATAATACTTCAATTTGATACCTTATTTGCAAGATTTCATCAAGAAATGGGTGACTTCTTGGTGGTTTTGTGTGAGAAATTTCTAGAGAGAGAGAGAACCGGGAATGGGGTTGTAGAGAGAGTGGGGTGTAATAAATGAGGTAGATACTCTCACTTAGGGTTTATATACCCCGCGCGTGTTCGGGTTTGTTTCGGTCGCTCGGTTTTCGTCTTCATTGCATTTCCGGATCGTAACCGCGTATTCTTCGTATTTAAACAAAGGGGGATTTATTTTTAGGTTTCTAAGGTGGTTATTCCTAGTAAATCTTTTTAAATCTTTTATTTATTATTATTAGTTCGTTTCGTCATTTCGTTTCATCAGATCGTTCCGACGACAGTTTCACTTTCTGATTCTTATTTTCTACCTTTCAGTTGTCATTCTGAACGTTAAACTCACAGATATGTTTGTGTGAATCATCACCCACACAAACACACTGCCAGTTCATCATTCGTAAACGTAACTGAGTTGTTATTTGAATTGTATTTCCTCACTGACGGACTCAACTAAACTTGCCTGTTTTCACATCGTTATCATTGAATTCCCATTGTTTTCTCATTTAGTTGTCGGCCATCTGATTCCTGTCATTTGTGAATATCAGACCGTAACCGATGTGCTTTAGTCATTTGTTTGCACACTGTTGTTTATCGTGAGTTGTTGTATTTACTGTATTTAAGTTTTCACTTAAACACATACAACTGTTGTTTGTTTTCTGAGTCCTGTTGTCACACAACTGTTTACACATTGTATTTACACATAGTAAATAGTAAATAGTGAAAGTACACGTACCGTACGAACTTGTCGGACGATCAGGTACTGGTTGTCACAATTGAGTGATTAAAAAAATTTAATTATTTAAAAGTTTGAAAATATCACAATTACAGAGCATGCCTCAATCATGGAAAACCATCTTATCATGACAGTGTCTACCACACAATTTAAGTGTTTCTTAAACCATATAAATAAGTAAATACCGATGTAACCAGTTGCATAACAAACTAGTATTTCTTACACCTCAGAGTAAATATTGTTATCATGACAGACTGTATAAAATGTAAACTGCGTATTTTTTACACCCCCTCGCAGAGTAAATACCTCATCATATAAATGCCTGCAAGATTTCTTGTCTTTACTCATTTCTCAGTTAATTTATTTCTTTGTTTATCTTTTATCCTGGCCATTTTCTTTAATAGGTATGTTCTAGATCTCATAAGTTGTATAATTACATATTAATATGATTAATACTTTTTTTTTGTAGAAAGGAAACTATGAGTGAATACATACCTATAACTGTTACTATTTAATGTATTTCTTAATAGATCAGAGTTGTTTTCAGAAAATTTTTGTTTTAGAACTCTTGTTTAACCTACTAACCTTGATTCTAACATTTAACCAAAATTTTAAACCAAAAGATAACATGCCAAAACATTACAAACCATATTTACTAAAATTATTTTTAAACAAAACATTAAACTTTTGAGTTCCAAGTTTATTCATTTCGATTCCTAAGTTGCTTCGATCATTACAGCTGTATCTGTCATATTTGACATATACATCACATTATAACATCCATTATATCATAGGAACTCAGTAAGTTAATCCCCAATAATCTCCCAAGTCAAAAATGTCAAACCACCTCAGTTTTGGTCAAAGTCGTAACCTACTACATTAGGGCTATAAAACAGAGATTTTAGGCTCAGGGTCATATTATATGGTCCTGTCATAGTCAACCGACGGCGGAATACGTCGAGACGTGAATTTGAATGTCCATAAGTTCATGGTTCTATGTTTAAATTGAATTACTTAAATCATCCATTTAAAATAATCAATCATTCATTCATAATAAACAATCAATTGTCTATACTAGAATTCAAAAACATACCTACATAGAAAAAGTCTAAACAATTGTTTTAAGAACTAACTAAGTCACTATGCCTATCTTATGTCTTCACCAAGCTTCCTTAACATGTTACAAAAGCAAACTAAATGTTTCGTCAACTATTTGCATATTTGGTGAGATCACATACTTAGTTTAATAATACATATAAAAAGATGCAAACTATAGCCTAATTGAATAATGTATCATAAGCATTGCAAGAATATAAGATTGACAATAAGAATAAATAATCAATAGTGTCCAAACAAGTATACATAGAACATGTTAATTCAAGTATAACTATAATATAAATTAACATTTGTAATTCAACAAGTTTGCTATGTGTACTTTTCACCTTTTTAATACAATGGTAAAAGCCAATGCGAAGATGGTATCTAACACATCTTAGACCTAGCTTGCCTGACTAGCAATACAAATATAATCAACACATTATATATATCATAGCATCTAACAAATAAACTAACTAGGTCTAATGCTTGCATCATAGTTTGAATAATTGCTAGAATTGAACAAGTTTGACTAAGTACGAGTGTAACATCCCTAAAATATGTAAAGAGTGAGTATGAGAACTCACTTGATTGCTTAGCTTAATTCAAGAATTCATGAGTGATGTTTCAGTCAAAAGATTACCCATCAACCAAAAGTTTGTAGGATCAACTTTGTACGTTTGATATTCCTAAAGTTCATGTTTTGTATCATATGACTATGGTATTTTATGGAATTCCTAAATAATATGTTGAGTATTTTGTCTATGTTCGAATGGTAGCTTGGGAATATTTATTTATTAATTTAAATATTTATTCCTACAAGCTTCATAATTCGAATTATAATAGAATATTAATATACAATATTATATCTATTTATTTATTAAAACCTTTATTGTTCTAAAGACTACCGGTAAAATTATGTAAATGAATGGTTATTACTATTTTATTTAATAATTTAAATAAAATATATACTAAGAATTTTTTAAAAAATAATTATATAGAATAATCACATAATTATTTAGAATAATTATATAAGATTATTCTTAAATTTATTTATAAAAATATTATTTTTTAATCATTAGATATTAAAAAATTAAGAGTTTTATTTAAATGACATGTTGTATTTAATTAAAACTTTTTTTCTGCTTATAAAGATTATTTCAGAAAAATAATAATAATTTTTTTCTAAAATTTTGTTTTAAAGTCTATATCATTTCTTGTAATATATATACGTATATATGTGTGTGTGCGCGCATTAAAAAATATATCACTTAACGGTTTCAGAAATATTATTTATAGAAAAATACTTTTCTGAATTTTCATCAAATTCCAAAATATATATATTATATATGTTGTCTGTTTAAGAATTCATATAAAGTTTTCTGAAAATATATGCTTTAATTACTTTTTGAAGTACTCTTTATAACTAAATTTGAATTAAATAATAAAGAGTACTTAAATATTTTTCTGAAATTTCCAAAATTTTAACAGAATGTTACAAATACTATTATAAGATTTATAAAAAAAATTTATAATTTTTTTACGTGATTTTAAAGCTGGAAATTGGTTAAATTACCAAAATAGAGCTAAAAACCGCCCCTGTCGGATTCGAACTCAGGTCACCCGTTGTCCAAGTTTTAATGCGCACCTGATAACCGGTGAGGTAGGTGTTCTAATCGAGTTACTAGCCATCCTGGTTAAGTAAATCATCTAACTCCCAGGTCCCCCCATTTCAGATTATACCGAAGAACCCTAATCTTATTGTTGTTCAATTCGCCAGAATGCTAATATGATCATTTAAATAAACACAGGTCTTTTAATCTTGATTGAAAAACGAGCATTTTGGTGTATGAATTACTTACCTTAGTTGGCTTATTCGTGGATTTTGATAGAGAGACCGAACTATCGAACGAGCGGACCTTACAAGTTCAAATTCAAACTTTAGAGTGAAATGTGAAATGATCAAAGAGAACGACTAGTGTGATTAGACCGAGTTTTTATGCAATTTTATGTCAATTTTGTCTTCATGTTAATGCTCATATTATGCGTGAATAGCTAAATTGGCTTAATGGATGATTGGAAATCAACCACGCATATGAAACCTTACCAAAATCGACCCCAATCCAAGTGTAAACACGCAAATTTGGAGTTTGATGCAAAGAGGTTGTGTTTAAGGGGAGTGGGTAGACCCCATGGTGTCAACGAGTGGAAGAGATGGTAAGAATTAGGTATTGGCAGTAATGGCCCTTGAGCTTTTTGTTTAGTAATCCCTTTAGCCTCAAAGTTTCCTCAAGACTTGAAGACAAATTTGAGTATATACAACATTAGCCCTTCTTGTTTACATCATAGTATTTCATGTTCAAATCTTTTAGATAAGTTTAGAAAAAATTTTATTAAGTATTTACAACTTGAAAATTTTATAATACTTTACAATTTATTTATTATAAAACCTTAATTAATTAAGAATTACTTTGATGCAATGTAACATTTTGTTATACATATTTACACACTACATATATATTAAAGGTTATAAAATTTATTATAATGCTTTTACTTTATTAAGATTAAAATTATTTTATTTATTAATTTTTTTAAAACAAATTAAATCTACGCCCCTGCAAATGCAATGCGGATTTTTCTATTTTGCCCAGTTTTGGTGTAACCCCAGCTATCCAAAACATTAAATTAATGATATTTGAACCATTATCATTATCAAATTTTGTACCCAGAAAATTTTTGACAATGTTATAGCACCTATCAGCTGTTTTACATCTCTTTCTAATATGTTTAAAGAAACATGAGGTTAATTAACTAATATCCTTACCATGTCCAACATGTACATTTGAGAGGTCATAACACGTTAAAATGTTTAAAACACGACAAAACAACAAAATTCCGGAAGCTAGCCATCGTAGCATACGGCCCAACATAGGCTACGGCCAGCGTTCTTGTTATCCCTTTTCTAGCCAGCGTAGGCTACAACATAGGCCATCCTTGTAACCCCTACGGTTTTTCGCTTTGACTTTAAAATTTTAGTTGTGACTAATTTTAAATAAAAGAAAGTTTCATAAATTCTTTCGAATAAACATGTATATATATACATACACACACATATACATATATATAAACAATACTTATTTTTATTAGGATGTAATGCACAAATTAAATTTGATTATAAGAGTTATTGTGTGTGTAGATGTGCATATGGTTATATGTTTTATAAGATTAATGCAAAAAATTAATTTCTTAAATAAATAAAAATAATAATAATAATAATAATAATAATAATAATAATAATAATAATAATAATAATAATAATAAAAACAAACATATATCGATATATACATATAAAATATTAAGTTATAATAAAGAAAAAAAAAACTTAATCAAAAGTTTATAAACTTTTAATATAAAAGCAAGTTATAAATAATTAAGGTAACAAAAAATTTTATAAACTTTTGTAAACCTTTATTACATAGAATAATAAAACACATAAACTAGTGGGGCTAATGTTGTAAGAAACTGAAATTTATTTCAGTTTAAAACCTTAACACGGAAATGTAAAAGTTTCTAAACATGAAGGACAAGAATTGCAAATCCAAGATTCTCCTATTCTTCCCCAGTGGTTTACACGTTCGAAACCCAACCATCACCGGTCCATTCCAAATTCGAAGATTTCGCGGTTCCAATTTTCCACATTTGAACGATTGCGTGTTTTCAAAGCGATCAAGAATCAATCAATGCAAAATACCAAAAATGACAAACAAATACACATTAATTATTACAAGCAAGTGACTCGGTCGAACCATAACTCGAAATTGATCAACACAACAATTAAAAATCGAACTAAACATACAGAAACCTTCATGGTCACTTTCTGATTCACACGAATGCAAAAGCCCCATCAAAAAAGCTTTGGAACTTCGTATTCAACTCACGGCATCGTGGATCGTTCTATAACCCAATCCTTATCAATTCGAAATCTTCCCAGGTAAAAACTTACATCAACTTACTCAGTTTTCTCTGTAGAATAATAACCCTAACATATTAGGGATTCACAACATCTCAATCCATCTAATTGAATTGAAGTTGATCAAGGGTTCATCGGTTAATCAAAAGGCTAGATCGATTGGTTTAATAAGGCGCGTTTAAACGGTTCCAATGCAATCGAAATGAGTTCAATCGGAGTTCGTTTGGGTCGGTATTGAATGTTTTAAAAATCATTCTTAGCCTTCTTAGGCAAAATATACTTTTTATTTGATCTTTCCCCTATATATATATATATATATATATATATATATTATATATATATATATATATATATATAAATTATAATGTTTTAGTCTATCCATGTCCTAAAAGATTAAGTTTTGTTTAAACCAATAAATTGTATTAAATAATTATATAAATATATAGATTAAATTTCTTGAAAAAGTTTGTTATTAATCTAAACTTCTTTAAAGACTTTATAATACTATAAATGAAATTTTAACCTTTGTGTCCAATAATTTATGATTGAAATGATTTTTAATTATTTATTTCCAGTAAATAAATATTCATTTAAAGAATTACATATCTTACTTTATATGTAAGATTTATAGAATAGCAAATTTCTTTCTTTTTCTTATAAAAGTAATCATAAATCAATTGAAGCCTATTAAATTTAACAATATTTTTATGCCTGATGATTATTTAAGTTATAAATCTCTGTGGTAAAAACTAAAGACACAAAAATTTTGATTCTTTTTGTTAAATAATTAACATCTATATATAGCGGGTAATTATTTAAGAACTTTTTGGATACAAGACAAAGTAAAACGATTTATTACTCAATCAATCGATCAAAATCTGAACTCTACAATTCAACTTTTTTAAATTATAGAAAACCCCCTTTTTCTTATAATCGTTGAACTATTTAGGTGGATTGTGTGGGTGTTTGGGTTCTAATAGAGTTGCAACATATACCTAATGTCGCAAGCTATCAAACTCGTTTAGGTGAGTTAATTCTTACTCCTTTTTTACATTTTATAAACTTTTTGTGATGTTACATATGCCTTATACAAAAACACATTCATAGAGTAAAAAACATATACATGATGAAAAATCTTAAACTTAGTAAACATGATTTAGATGCTATGTGAACTTACGTGCTAAATGCTATGTGGGAATTTGGTTAGAAGACGTTTCATACATCAAACATATACTAGTACATAGTAGCCTAAGAATGTCGCTGCATTCTTCGCAATGACTTATGTCTTGTGTCAAAAAGGTGAATTGTACACAAACATAAACATTATAATTTACATTGTTTAAGCCTAAGACCTAGCTAGTCTTGATTTAAGCTTTGTAATATCACTTGTATGGATTCTTGCTTTGTGCTTAAACATGATACTTGAAACTTACATATGCTCTAGATCTAGTTCTATTTAGTTTAATAGTTTTGTATCCTTTTTATGTATCATATTAAACTGTTTTGAATTGCTCACTAACTATGAAAATAGTTAACCTTCATTTTACATACGTAACTGGATAATATGAAGAACAATGCTGAAGACTTAGTATAGGTTTAGAGGACATAGATAAAATCAAAAAACAGAGTTTAGTTATATCCTTTTTATTTGAATTTGAGAAATCTTGTATTCTGATTTTATGATTGAATGAATGGAGGTTTGCTTTTGTTTAAATGGATGTTTAAATTATTAAAACTTTAACATAGCACCATGAGCTTTTGAGCATTCATAATCGTGCCCCAACGTATTCCGCCGTCGGTTGGGGTGTGACAATCGTTGGCACCCTTTTTAGTCATTTTCTACATTTTAACTCCCCCGTTTATTATCCTGTTGATTCCCGATCATATATCACCCGTGAACATAATTAAAATGAAAATTCAATCATAATAAAGAATTTCCCTGCAATTAAACATGATCATTATACATGATTCTACATAATCAATCTACAAATGGTTATTTGGTTTGACTTTCTTAATCCAAACCAATTCACAAACTCAAGTGTATTTCTACATACATCTTTCACCTCTCATTTGAATAATCACATAATTATTCTTTCCACCATATGTACAAATACAATTTATACATATAATAAATATCTTATTTCTTTACAAATAGGCATAACTTTTACTTTCATAAAGTCAAGCATCACGTATAATGTATTTGACACATAACAAAAACCGAATGACTTAACATTTGCGTTATTTATTTATTCCATGACCGAATGACTTAACATTCGTGTTATTCACACATAATGGTAATTACTACATTCAGTTACATAATTACCCTTTTTCATATAATCTCATTCATTTGCATAAATAGACATTCTTATCTACCAAATCCCACGACCATGTACAAGTACATGGATTACCGCCAACACCACATAAATGCGGACTTACATGAAAAACACCAATACGATTTCATTATGGTCTTATATGGCAAACCCAATGTCACTCACCAATGTCTTTCATGTTAAATCCAATGCCACTCATTAGTGGTCTTACATGTAAATCCAATGCCACTCACCAGTGGTCTTTCATGTTAAATTCAATGCCACTCACCAGTGGTCTTTCATGTTAAATTCAATACCACTCACCAGTGGTCTTTCAAGTTAATTCCAATGCCACTCACCAGTGGTCTTTCATGTTAAATCCAATGACACTCACTAGTGGTCTAATATGTTAAATCCAATGCCATTCACTAGTGGTCTTATATGTTAAATCCATTGCTACTCACCAGTGGTCTTACATGTTAAATCCAATGCCATTCACCAGCAAGCTTTTACAATGTCTTCTTATTTTCCCCCCTTTTTTCCTTGCTCATGTCAAACACACATACACACATAGAAAAAATCTGAATTTTTACCTTAGTCAAAGTTTTATCCCCAATTTCAAATTTGGCTAGTTGGCAATTTTGGCCCCTCAAACTTTTAAAACCTTTAACTAGTCTAACTAACCTAATCAAGCTAGTTAGTAGTTAAATTTAACACCCCAATTGTTATTATATCATTATCACAACATAATTTAATAAAAAATAACATTTGTTACTTTTGAATAAAGAAACACACACATTAATTGAAAACCGTACGTTACATTTCACCAATTCCGAGGTTCAATTTTTGTTCTTTAACTTGCCAAATGGTTTTAATATATCCAAGGCCTATTTAACCATAATACATTGATTCACATCATACATCTAAAATGATACAAAAAGGAATTTGCTAACGGGTCAATTTTAAGAAACAAATCTTCCTTTGCATTATATGACCATATTTTTAGCCACCATATACCTAGAGCATTCATGTATGATGTTAATCCATTTGGAACAACGTTTTATTGCAAACAGTCATCAATCCAAGATACATTTAACACCAAAAGATTCAAACGGGTCATTTTCTATCCAATTGACCCACACATTTATTAACATTATATTTTTAACCATTGATCATTTAGTTGCCATGATTTTGATGATAGCATAACTATGGTGGTTGCCCATCGGTCCTTCCACAATAGACATTTACCAACACCTCTGGTTACCCACACACTGTTGCACATATATGTTTTAGTCTTAGGATGTTATCCCACGAGTTCTTCCATCTAAGACACTTGCAACTTCTCTAGCTATCCACACACCTGAGGTTTTATATTTCACTCCATTCACTATGATGTTCACCCACCAGTCCTTCAATCATAGAATACCACTACGTTTTAATACCACTACTTTAATTCATTATTAGTATTGGATTTATCATAATTTGTTTAACTTTTACTATTTAAATATTAACTAGCACCAATACCTTACTTATCATATCATTAACTAGGTTAATAAACCATGTAATACACGGGTTTACTTTTAGGTAAAATGTCGATTGAAAAAAGATTTTAATAATATGATATACTTACAATTGACGTACAAAGTTATGAATTAAATAATTAAACAACATACAAATAATATGCGAAAGTATACTATGAATACAGATAAATGATGATGATTTTAAAAAGAAAATTATAAAGAATTCAATAATTTATAACTACTTTTAACATATCAACTCATATGTCACACGAAATATAATAAAATAAAATAAAAAGTTACATCAGTTGTAAAGAATTCAATTTATGATAAAATTTAATTTTTGTATTTTAAGTAACGAGTAAATTAAAAGAATTTATGTAACCATATAGGAGTAAAACGGTTATAGTAATTTAAATATTAATGTGAGATGCATGAAAAAACATAAAACCTCTTTATATTGATGAGCAAAAACTTTATTAATATATTAAATTACTAATATGTGTAAATTAGCCATAATTAATGTTCTAACTCTAAATCAGTGTCAAGTAAACTCTAATTTCAAATTTCAAAATATAAGTAATTTAATGAAATTTAAAAACACATTAAATATACTAGCTAAAGAAAGGAAAGATTGGAAAATGTTTTAAACTATAAAAGTTACCCGCGCGATGCCGCAGAGTGATATGATTAAAAACCGGTTGTTGAGATACGATAGCTGAAATGCAGATATAAAACATAAATATATCATGCCTAGAAAATTAATTTATTTGGAAACATATATGACGTGTTTACGAACCTTATTGAACCAGTTGTATCGGTAACGTTAAAGTGGCTAGATACATTAAACAAACATGTATGTTGTAGCAGTCTGATTTTAGAGATCAAAACATATACAAGAGGCAACATTTTGTCTCGTAAGTTGCAACCTAATAATTTTATGTCACGTATACTACGTCTTAATAATAAAAAAATTAGCAATTGAAAAAAAAGGTTGTCATAGGAATTGAACATGTAATGTGACAACCAGTACGAAACCGTCAGGAGACTGTACGGTAGTACATCGGTTACAAATTATAAGTATAGATACTTAACTGAATTTATATGTCAAACTGTCAAAAAAGGTGAAAAACAAATAAACAATGTGATATCAAAAAAAAAAAGACTAGCTGAAACAACAAAATGACAATGGGTGCAAAATACAAAACACATCAGTCGCAGCACATATCCTTCGATAAATAGGATCAGACAACTGAGAATCTAACGGGAAAAGACAAATGAGTAAGTAATCACAATGAAATCTATAAACAACTGTGAGGATATCGCTATCAAATAATAATCAGATAATATTATATGAATATTAGACCGACAACGTATTCGGGTGGGTGACAATTCACACGAATATATCTGTTAGTTTAACATTCTAAATGATATCTGATAACTAGATAACCAAGTCAGAAGGGGAAACGGACGTCGTATTCATATAGTTAGCGCTCTTTACAAATAGGTGCGTAAGTTGAGTTTTCTGATATAATGATAAAAATAAACGTTTTCGAACTTTAAAAATAACAAAAAGAAAATTAAATAACATTTATTAGGAGTTACCATATAGGATTCTATAAACAGACTTATCTCTAAAAACAAACAAATAATTTAAATTTCGTGTTTAAAACGACACGCTTTCGTGAAACCAAACGACCAGGATACGTGAATGGAGAGTCGGGCTATAAAAGCCTCTACTTTTCTTCTCTCCTCTCATTTTTCACCAGCTCTCTCTCTGTAAACCCCATTTCCAGAACTCTCTCTATACTCTCTCTAGATTTCAACACTCAACCTCATGAAATCTTAACCAAATCGAGCATTCTTGGTGTCAAAACGATAGTCTCGACATCTAGTACATAAAAGTACAAAGGATCGGTTCCAAACCAAGCTCAAACGAACAACATTTGAGCTCAAAGTTTCGTTTTTTTAGGGTTTTCACTAAACCCGAACCACTTGTCTTGTAACCGAGTTTAAGACCATAAAACTTTATAAAAATGGCATAAAAATGGATCTAAATTACTTGGATTACACTAGATTAAGAGTTGGGAGGCTGAAAATGAACCCATCTGGTATGGATAATATTATTCACGCAAGAACAAAAAGCAAGGGATTAGAATCGATGATCCATGGTTTCGCTAACACTTTGTCGATATTGTTAGTATCGACGAGGGCTAAGTTCGAGCGAAGGACCATCGATATTACAAGTTCGACGGCCTCCAAGGATGGGGAAACAAGTGCCCATCGATATTGTTAGATTTGAGGGGCTAGATGATGAATTTAAGTTGGCATCGATACTAATAGTATCGACAGCCAACCCTTAGCCATTTTCAGCCTTGCATCGATACTAATAGTATTGAGGCTACCTGGGCATCATTGATACTGTTAAGTTTGAGGAAGCGCAAGGAGTTTTAGCTAAGACTCGGTCGATATTGATGTGGCTGAGGCTTTCTAAAATTTGTTCTAAGACAAAGCCGATGGTAGGAGAGCCGATGGGTCACTAAGAGTGTTCTAAGGTCGAATGTTGATACTGATAGTATCGACACTTCCCCATAATCACGTTTCATTTATCTACACAATCCTCCCAAGTGTAATGTAACAATAGTGCCTGAACAGTGGATTTGAACAATAGTATTGTATAGTAGATGATTGTATGGAAACTATTTGTAAACTATTTTGTGATAATTCTATGTGAAACGGTTTTGTGAACAATGTACCTGGTCAATACTGACATACCACACATACAAACACAATACTGACATGCTTACAATGCTAAATTGTGATATGGTAACACACATGAATGCTATATAGGAGATTATTATGTATAAACGTATGTGAGGATATGTAGAAAATCGGTGAGCTGAGGTGAGACTGATTTAACCAGGATCAAGAGCTTAGTCAAAGCTTCTGGTGTTTGCTCCCTCTGGAATTTTGCTCTTTAGTTATTTTAGTGTTTTAGTTTTCTTAAGTTTAAAGAAAAGAAAGAAGAGAAAAACAGTAGGGCAACACAAAGGAGATTCAGAGAAAAAGTGTTGTTTTATTCAGTAGATGTTGGGGTATAAATAGCCCCGACATTTAATGTTTCAGGACAAATACAAGAAGAAGACAAACAGATAAGACTGATGACACTATTACAAACACTGTAACATCAGAATAGTACAAATGTAAAGTCAACATAGGATCTTTAAAGATCTAAGATCAGACTTTTGTACTGATGCTAAGGAGTTGTTCTTTCGGAAGTTCTTCATAGGAAACTAACTAAAGTAATTAGTTATCCTGAAGAAGGAAACATTTATTCTTTCATCGGAAGCTACATATGTCTTCTGAAATATTGTTTTTCTCCCGATGTCTTTGGAGGTCTTCCGAAGTAATTGACTTTTATTCTTCGGAAGCAAGTGTCTTCAGAGGTTTGTTGTTGAGAAGAGTCTTCCGAAGCATCTTCTGAAGTATTGTCTTCGGAGGCAATTGTCTTTTATTTGTCTTCGGAAGCAATTGTCTTTTATTTTTCTTTTCCGAAGGTTTGTCTTCGGAAGCAATTTACTTTTATTTGTCTCTTCCGAAGGTTCTTCTGAAGGCTTGTCTTTGGAAGCTAGTGTCCTGCAACATTTATTACATAGATTATTTGAAAGGTGGTTTTGCTTCGTCAGTCCTTATTTTCCAACAATCTCCCTCTGGACTGACGAAGCCAAAACCACTTAACTTTAGAGCCCAATCAATTTTTAGAGCATCAGGCTGGTTTTATGTGTTATCTCCCTCTTTTTGGCTTAATCAGGGAAGAAAGAGGAGTAAAAAGAAGTGAGCGGGATGCGCCTTGAAAGGCAGTTTAGGAAGGGTGGTAGGAATGTAAGTGAGTTAAGAATCTAGAAAAACCTTCAACTGAAGGTGCCTGCATTGGGTTGGATTTGGATTACAGGACTGAGGACATCCGTCAATTCCTTAATGTGAGGAACTGATCCGTCCATCATTTTATAGATGTCATCTGAATCCCTGACTAGAGAGTCAGTTTTATTATGACCTGAGTCCATCTCAGAAATGTCATTAACCCCTTGTTCTTGGTTCTGGGGATTTCCAGCCTTAGTTTAAAGGAAAAACTTCATTGGCTGTTGCCATACCAGGAGTCTTATTGTCTAATCCATTCAGATGAGAATCCATTGGATTTTCATGTGAAATGGATGCTCCTGATATATGATCAGGAGGTCAAGATGGACTTGACTACCGGATCTCATCCTCTTTTATAGGTTAAAGATTTGTTAGCCAATAGTAGTGGGGGGGCTTTTAGAAAGAACAGAGTTGTCCCTGGGAGAAAGGACAACCATCTGATTGTCAAATGACATGTCAGTGGTTAATAAGGGTTCCCTTAGGAATACAACATCATCCTATGAAGAGAATGAATGAGGAGCCGGATGGGAAGAGATTCTTGATATATCTGTGAGGATGAAACAGATGTATCCATGTGTTCAGTGGGAACACAATCATGTTCAGGGATCTCATCTTCCTGAACAGATTTTTTTGGTTTATTAGGCTTAGAGGGTTTTGGAAAAATATTTTATGGTCGGTACCTGTTGTAGGTGTGAAGAAGTGTGGATGTGGGTTTACTAAAGATGGGTGTTTCTTTAGTATCATCCATCAATGTTCAACGTTTTGAACACCAGTTAGTCAAATCCTTAATAATATTATGAAAATCAAGGGGACAAACTGAAAACACAGCCGGAACTTTGAACGTTTCTGGTGATATACCAAATGATCAAGAACATGTTATTTGAAATGATTACCTGTAAGGATCAAGAGAACTTATTTCTACATAATCAAGTTTTTCAGGTTAACCTAAAAAGTTCATGATTATATCCGGAATTTCAGAGCTGGTGAAGAAAAAGAGAGAGGTTAAGACTTACACATTTGGTCAAGAAGACATGTTCATGCACATCCGGAAAGTACAGACGAAGCTTTGTGAGGAATGAAGCCTGGTCCGAAGCCGTTACGCCATTATCATAAGCATGAAGCTTGCGACAAGGTAAGCGTAAGTGCTTCGTGCCAGGCGACATGCCTGACAAGTTATCATCCGTAACCATGAGCATTACTTAGAATTTTCAAGATGAACAAAGGTTTCTTGAAGATCAGAAGAGGAATAGGGTTTAAATAGAATTATGGTGAGGAAGATGATAAATAAAGAAAGTAATCTGAGAAGATTATTGGTAAAAAAAATGGCGGTAAGAATCTTCTTGAGCCGTGAGAATCAGCATTGAGAGTCGGGTTTATCAGAGAGATTGACAACTGTCACATCAAGTACAAAGCTCAAGATTTTAATTGCAGAATCGGAAGAATCTTATTTTAGACACAAGTTAAATGATCGCATGAAGGTTTTCAGAAGAAGAAGAGATATTTTTTTTTGGAAGAAGAAGAGATATCTTCGGAAGAAGAGGAGATATCTTCGGAAGAAGAGAGAACCAAAGAAGTTATTGAATGTAACAATGGAAAGTTTAAACATCAGATAGATATGAAGTAGTGATCATATTACCACTGATCCTATCCGTGTATATAGATAATTACTGAAGGAAACCAAGATTTCTTTAATCAGTAGTTTATCCATTATCCATTGTTTGGACAATTTAAAAATTATCCTTTAATATTTGTGTGTACAAAGGTTAATAAACATAATCTTGACTACGTTTATTAACTCATATTTATCATGCCCAATTTTGCTACAAACTTAGAGAAAGTTGAGGAGTCTAAGGGCTTGGTAAATATGTCAGCTATTTGGTCACTTGTAGAGACATGTTCTGGAACTATTAGTCCTTTTTCAAAGCAGTCTCTAATGAAGTGATGCCTTATTTCAATGTGTTTGGTCTTAGAGTGATAGACATGATTTTTTATTATGTTTTTGGCAGCTTCGCTGTCTATTAGAAGAGGTGTTTTTAGTTCAGTTATTCCAAAATCTAGCAGTTGGTATTGTAACCAAAGAATTTGGGCAGTACAATGGGCTGCTGCAATGTATTCGGCTTCAGCAGTTGAATTTGACACTGAAGTTTGCTTCTTGCTTTGCCATGACACTAAGCAACCTGCAAAGAACTGACAACCTCCTGAAGTAGACTTTCTGGTTAGCGAACATCCAGCATAATCACTATCTGAAAAACCAATAAGCTTACAAATTTGATTAGCAGGATACCAAATACCTAGCACTGGAGTGCCTTTGAGATATCTGAGTATCCTCTTCACAAATGAAAGATGAGATTGCTTGGGAGCAGATTGGTATCTTGCACAAACACATGTTGCATACATGATGTCTGGCCTTGATGCAGTAAGATACATCAGAGAACCAATCATGCACCTGTAGAGAGTTTGATCTACAGGTTCACCATTGTCGTCTGGACATATGCCAGGACTTGTTGCCATGGGAGTAGAAATTATTTTACATTCATTCATATCAAATTTATTGAGAAGATCTTTTACATATTTAGATTGATGAATGAAAGTCCCGTGTGGGGTTTGTTTGACTTGAAGTCCTAAAAATGTTTTTAATTCACTTAAAGCACTCATTTCAAACTTAGAATAGATTAGTTTAGAGAATTGTTCACACAAGGAAGGTTTTGTTGATCCAAAAATGATGTCATCAACATAGATTTGGACCAACAAGAGTTCCTTATCTACTCTTTTCATGAACAAGGTCTTATCAATGGTTCCTCGTGAAAATTTATTAGAAAGAAGAAATTGAGATAGAGTGTCATACCATGCTCTTGGAGCTTGTTTTAGACCATAAAGTGCCTTATCTAGTTTGTACACCCAATCAGGATGATGAACATCATCAAATCCTGGTGGTTGACAAACATAGACTTCCTCTTTGATTGTTCCATACAGGAAAGCACTTTTTATGTCCATTTGGTATACCTTTATGTTATGAGAGATGGCAAATGCTAAGAAGAGTCTAATGGCTTCCAATCTTGCCATAGGAGCAAAAGTCTCATCATAGTCAATACCTTCCTCTTAACAGTAACCTTGCACCACTAACCTGGCCTTATTTTTTATTACAATGCCTCTGTCATCTGTTTTATTTCTGAATACCCATCTGGTTCCGATGGGATATTTTCCATCGGGCAGGGGACATAGAGTCCAAACATTTTGTCTTTTAAACTACAATAGCTTATCTTGCATTGCTTCTACCCAGTTATTGTCTTTAAGAGCCTCTTGATATTTAGATGGCTCAGTTTGGGATAGAAAGGCTGCATAAAGATAGAAGTTTGAAATCTGGCTTCTCGTTTGAACTCCTTTACTTAGATCACCTAAGATTTGTTCTAGAGGATGATTTTTGTTGAAAGGAATGATGTCCAAACAGTTAGT
Source organism: Mikania micrantha (assembly GCA_009363875.1). Taxonomy (NCBI): domain Eukaryota; kingdom Viridiplantae; phylum Streptophyta; class Magnoliopsida; order Asterales; family Asteraceae; genus Mikania; species Mikania micrantha. The sequence goes on along the minus strand of CM018694.1, from coordinate 22,896,276 downwards.
TGAGGAGACAACACAGGACAAAGGTGAGTTTTCAATGGGGCTCAGAGAGTTTTCTAGATGAGAGTTTATAATGTGGTCAGGAACATCTATGGATGCATTATCCAAGACAGGAGATAGAGGAGTAGATGGTATATTGTCTAGGTTTGAGAATTTGCTTCTTGAGAATTTATTTGATGAGACGGAAAAGAAGTGAAGAACTTTGAAACAGAATCTTCCTCAATAGAAGATAGATCTTCAGAAGTTTGACATGATTCTGATGAAGGAGAAGAAGAAGAGATAGAAGGGATGAATGAGAAGCTTTCAAGATCGAAGAGATCATCAGGAGCAGAAGGGAAGGATGAGGTAGATGCCAATTCATTGAATTTTACATCAATAGATTCCTCAATTATTTTAGTTCTGAGATTGAAAGCTCGATATGCTTTAGAAGTCTGAGAGTATCCAACAAAGTATCCAGAATCAACTTTAGCAGCAAATTTGGACAAGGAGTCTTTTGTATTTAAGATAAAACACGGACATCCAAAAACTTTGAAGAAGGAAATGAGAGGTTTTATTTTATACAAAATTTCATAGGCAGTCTTGTTATGTCTTTTTACAATGTGAACTCTGTTTAAGACATAACAAGCAGTGTTTATTGCCTCCGTCCAGAATGATAAGGGCAATCCTGAGTCTGCAAGCATGGTTCTTGCAGTTTCAATTAGTGTCCTGTTCTTTCTTTCTACAACTCCATTTTGAGCAAGAGTTCTAGGAGCACTATATTGTCTAAGGATTCCTTTAGAAATGCAGAATTTATCAAGAACTTGATTTTTGAATTCTGTACCATTGTCACTTCTTATCATTTTGACAGGAAGACTGAATTGTTTTTCAAGAAGGGTGACAAGAACAATTATTTTATCAGAAGTCTCATCTTTGCTGAATAGGAAGAAGGTCCAGCAAAATCTTGAGTAATCATCCACAACAACTAGACAATATCTTTTTCTAGCTAGACTAGCTACCTTCACTGGACCAAATAGATCCATATGAAGCAGATTAAGACAATTAGTTGTTTTGGATTCCTCAATAGACTTATGTGAAGATTTATGTTGCTTTCCCTTTAAGCAAGGTTCACATTGACCTTCAAAGTGAAATTCTTTAGAAGGCAATCCTCTTACTAAAGAAAGGGTTGAAAGCTTATGAAGAGTTTGGTGATTAAGATGACTTAGTCTTCTGTGCCAAAGAGTGGTTTCAGAAGATGATGCCTTGGCTATCAAACATGTAGGAGAAGATGTTTGAGAGTCAGTAGTCATATCTACAGTATAGACATTTCCACTTCTTCTAGCCGTTAGCAGAGTGTGTTGATCAATCAAGACCTTTATTTTTGAGTTTATATCTGGAGAAAGAATTTTGCAACTGTCTTTAGTGAAAAATGAACTAAAATTCTTGTCAGCTAATTGAGAGACACTTAAGAGATTAAACTTGAGGTTTTCAACTAAGCTAACATCCTTAAATTTCAAATTTCCTTTTGAGACAGAACCGGATCCCACTATCCAACCTTTTGCATTGTTTCCGAAAGAAACAGATCCTCCATTATTTGGAATGAAGTCATTCAGAATGGATCTGCATCCAGTCATGTGCCTAGATCCTCCACTATCCACATACCAGAGATGATTTTGGTTTGAAGAGGATTTCTGCACATGAGAATTATGTACAATAGATTAGATATGGGATATTTTTATTTTATTTTATTTGTTTGTTTTATTTTGTTGTTTATTGTTCATCAATTTCTGCATCATTATCAGCAACTGTTGCTGATTCTGTTGGAGAAGATTGATTTGAGAATCCACAGGAGAAGAGTTAGCACCATTATGTAAGTAAGGAGGTGGTGTTCCCAAAATGGAAGGTCTGGAGTTAGCACTCAAGGAAGAGGGTGAGATAGAAGAAGAATGAGGGTGAGTCCCAACATATTGGTTACTTGCTGGTCTTACTTTCTTCATTTTGTTGGGGAAGTTCCCTTTAGACGAAGAAGTATGATCAGCTTTCAACTTATTAGCCTTCATCCTAGCTTTCTCCAAAGGTGTTTTTGTTCTACAGTTTTCAGTAGCATGATTGTACTTAAAGCATTTTAAACAGGCTGGAGAGAGAGATGAATAATTTGGGATGAAAGGTCTGTTTACTTTCATTGTGGGGTAAGGAGGATGAGGATGAGAAGGAGGAAACTGGATATTAACCATAGGTTCCTTTCCTTTATCAAGATTTGACTTGATGCTAGAAGTGAAACCAGATTTTATTGTTTCTTCTGAACTGAGAGTAGAGCTCATATCAGGAGCAATCTCATTTTGTTCTGAAGAGTTATTGTGTTGAACTGAGTTCAACTGAGATTTTTCTATTCTTGTCAGATTTGTATTAGTGGGATATACAAACTTAGAGAAATAGTTTGGCTGATACACCAAAGGAGGTGTATCTTTTATTGGATAAATTTCATCAGGAAGAAAAGTTGGTGAAATAGGTTCAGGAGTGGTTTCTTCCTTATTATTATCAATGGGGGTGTAATCCTCTGGTTGAGCAGTGTGATTATACCCAATTCCAAATCTTGCTTTGCTGTGAACTTGCTTTTGTAAAAGCATTTTGAATCCTTTGCAAGATTCAACCCACTTTTCACAGCTTACTTGAGTTTGAGATAGTTCATCTTTACAAGCATACTATTTTTCCCTTTGTAGATCAAACAATGCTTGTAAATTGATTTTCTCAGTTTTCAAAGCACAGATTTCATTATCTTTTATTTTTATTAATTTTTCCATTTCAGAATTTTTATTGTCAAGAAGTTGTTCCAACTCCTGATTTTGCTTTTGAAGCAACATATTGGCTTTCTTTATTTTTGCAAAGGCCTCTATGCAAGCATTGGAACATAATTTTTCTAAGGTAGAAGAAGATACCTGAGCATCAGAAATATCTGCTTCAGGTTGATCAGAGGAACAAGAATCTTCACCAACAGCCATAAGAGCAAATTCTGTTGGTTCAGAAGTGATGAGGGCATGGCCAACATCTTCAGGCAAACTGCTCCAGTCTATGTACTCTTGAGAGAAAAGAGCCTGTTGACCGGATGATGAAGATTGGACAGCATGTCCGGGAGCATTTATTTGTGCAGAAGGAGTTGTAACAACTTGAAGTGAAGTAGGAGTGAGTTGGTACATGTTGCCGTTTGTAGCTTGTACATATTGCACATTGTTAGAAGAAGAGTTTTGTGCAATATGTGCTGATTCCTGAGAGTTATTGGACCTTTTGAAAGAAGATGAAGTGGATGAATAGGGTGTTGAAGAAGTATGTGAGGACAAGTTTGAATAGGTCACATAAGAAGAAAGATTAGAGTTTGGAGCATTAGAGCATTCCCTTGCAAAATGTCCAGTGCCATGACACCTATAGCATTGAACATTAGTCTTATTTAGACCAATCTTGGTTTTTCCATGGATACCAGGAAATTTTCTTCCTGTCCTCTTATAGAACTTGTTAGTTCTTATACTCAAGAGAGCCAGTTGATGGAGAATGTCCATCTCTTCCAAGTCATCACTTGGAACTTGATGAAGATCGTCCATGATAAAACACAGATGGTCAGATGGGAGAGAGTGGTCATCACGAGAAGAGAATGAAGAGGTGATGCCAGTGGTTATATCAATGTATTCATCATAACCCTGATAATTTATCACAGAGTTATGACTAAGGAGAGCTGTGTTCCCTTGAACATACTCTTCAGTTGATTTTCCAGATTTTATTAGTTTTCTTTTCTGGTCAATCTCTCGCTCAAAGGTGAGCAACTTACCATGAAGTTGGGTAAGTGAGAGTTTGCTGAAATCTGGTGAAGATCTCATGACTATAGAGTAAGTTTCCCATTTTTCAGGAAGAGATCTTAAAAACCGATTTAGAACTGAGACAGAAGGATACACTTGACCAGCTAATTTTAGTTCACTTAAGAGAGAAGTGAACCTTTCAAATTGCTGAGTCAGTGACTCATTATTTAGTTGGCAGAAGGTCTCATATTGTTGAGCCAATATCTCTCTAGTATTAGCTACAACATCATCGGTACCACCGAATTGCTCTTTTAGAGCATCCCACAAGTCCTTAGCAGACTCATGGTGAAGAAGACCCGAATAAATTTCATTCGGAAGGGCCATAGCCAGCTGAGCATGTGCCTTGGCATCAAGCTCCAATTTCTGAAAGTCTTCTTCAGTGTAGTTTCGGGGATCCTTAGGGACATCATCTCCAGTTTCTGTGTCCAAGACCATTGGTTTATGAGGTCCGAACATGACAGACTTCCAACATCCTGTATGATTATTTGACAGGAAATGTAACATCCGTCTCTGCCAAATATTATATTGATGCCTAACCAAAATTGGTGGCTTCGTGGCAGAACCAGTGTTATGGGGGTCTAAGGTGAATTTTTCTGCCATGTGTTCAAACAGTTATGAGTAAATCAAAGGATGATGAGTACTCAAGATAGTTTGATCGAATGATTTTTGAACACTTTAGAGTTTCAAAAATCAATCTTTAGCAGATTTTGAAAAGAAGATGATAATAGAAAACTAAACTCAAGATATCAAAGTGAGCTTTGAAGTTTAGCCTTGATGGTTAAACCAAGACTAATGAACAAGGCTCTGATACCAATTGTAGAAAATCGATGAGCTGAGGTGAGACTGATTTAACCAGGATCAAGAGCTTAGTCAAAGCTTCTGGTGTTTGCTCCCTCTGGAATTTTGCTCTTTAGTTATTTTAGTGTTTTAGTTTTCTTAAGTTTAAAGAAAAGAAAGAAAAGAAAAACAGTAGGGCAACACAAAGGAGATTCAGAGAAAAAGTGTTGTTTTATTCAGTAGATGTTGGGGTATAAATAGCCCCGACATTTAATGTTTCAGGACAAATACAAGAAGAAGACAAACAGATAAGGCTGATGACACTATTACAGACACTGTAGCATCAGAATAGTACAAATGTAAAGTCAACATAGGATCTTTAAAGATCTAAGATCAGACTTTTGTACTGATGCTAAGGAGTTATTCTTTCGGAAGTTCTTCATAGGAAAATAACTAAAGTAATTAGTTATCCTGAAGAAGGAAACATTTATTCTTTCATCGGAAGCTACATATGTCTTCTGAAATATTGTTTTTCTCCCGATGTCTTTGGAGGTCTTCTGAAGTAATTGACTTTTATTCTTCGGAAGCAAGTGTCTTCAGAGGTTTGTTGTTGAGAAGAGTCTTCCGAAGCATCTTCTGAAGTATTGTCTTCGGAAGCAATTGTCTTTTATTTGTCTTCGGAAGCAATTGTCTTTTATTTGTCTTTTTCGAAGGTTTGTCTTCGGAAGCAATTTACTTTTATTTGTCTCTTCTGAAGGTTCTTCTGAAGGCTTGTCTTCGGAAGCTAGTGTCCTGCAACATTTATTACATAGATTATTTGAAAGGTGGTTTTGCTTCGTCAGTCCTTATTTTCCAACAGGATATCCAAACTAAAACTGTAATGGATGTCTTTATGGGAATATTAAACTAACATTGTATTTGTGTGGATGACGATTCACAAGAATATATTTGTAAGTTTAACGTTCTGAATGATAGCTTATAATTAGAAAATCAAATCGGAAAGTAAAGTTGTCATCGTGTTCGTACGGGTGACGATCTGTACGAATATGCGCGAAAACGAGACGATCTAATGAAACGATAAAAATAAACGTTTTTCAAAACTTTAAAAATAATAAAAAGATATTTAAAAAATTTATTAGGAATTACAACCTAAAATGACTCAAAAACTTCTATTTTTATAAAATTACGTAACTTTACGTAACGTTACGAAAACGACGTGTTAAAACAAAACCGAACGAAACCGAATACACCCGAACACCCCGGGCTATAAAAGCCCTAAATTCCTTCTTTCGCCTCTCATTTAATGCAGACCACTCTCTCTCCTCCCTCCATTTTTGTTTACTCTCTCTACCTTAAATCAACACTCAACCTACCCAAATATTCACCAAATTTAAAGATCTTGTAGTCAAAACAATCCTTGCAACAAGGAGAACAACGAGCTCAAACGACTGCAGATCTAGAGAGAAAGTGCGGTCAAATAGGGTTTTCTACTATTTCGGTTCTTTGAACTTGTTAACCGGTTCTACCCATTCAAACCACTTAGGATGTGCACCAATATGATTTAGGAATGCTTGGAACAAGTTAAAATGAAGTGTAGTGGATTGGGTAGGGTCGAAACTAAGCTGGAAAACAATCTCGACGCATGAACAACTGCCCAGAAATAGTATCGATGGAATCTGGGTGAAGGGTCTTCATCCATCGAGATTATCAGTCTCGACAGCCTAAGTTCGATGGAACCATGATCGATACTGATAAATTTGATGAAGTCCAAGGAGATTGGGCTAAGTCTCCATCGATACTAACAACTTCCATGGCTCAGGTGTTGATTCAAAGATAGTGTCGACACTAGTAATTTCGATGGGCCTGTTTGGATGTTTTCAGCCTAGCATCGATACTTTTAGTATGGATGTTGCTGAGGTCTCATCGATACTAAATTCACATGTTCAATCCAAGGAAAATGAGCTAGAAAACCATAAATATTACCATGGTTGTGGGCTGATAAGGTTGGGTTAAGGACCGTAGTATCGATAAGACACTCATGTTGGCTTGGGTCGATAGTAGGTTGCAACACTTAGTATACATTCAACTATTTCAATAAAACCAAATTTTTAACAATGTTCAAAGGGATTAGGGGCTGGTATGTTAACTATTAGTCTTTTGGGAGTGATTTTAAACTAGAGTTAAAAAGCAAATAAATAGACAGTATCGGTGAGATTCAAGAACAAGGCTAAGGGTAGGAGGTTCGATATTATTACTGTCGACACTTCTTCTTAGCCAAATCTAACCATCGATACTGTGTGAGACATTCAATTTTGTGATTTCAAGTGTTAGCTAAACTAAGGATAAACATGAAACAAGATTGGAACAACCACACAATGTTTGTAAGATTTAAGTTATATCAAGGATTATGAAATAAGTCAATCTTGTGTTAACCATTTTTAAGTATAAAACTTAAGATTTCTAAACATATGTCCTATTGAAATTATTTAATCAAAATCACATGATTAATATGTGTAAAAAATATCACTAGTTTCTTGTTAAAAGATATTATGAATAAAACCCAAAAAGAGTTTTGTAAAAATTAAGTTAACCGATTTATAAATAAAACAATCACTTTGTAACAAACTGTTTTCTAGTAACTTAAAACAAGTCTTTTAAACAAAAATTTATTCAAGTAAGATTAAAATTAAGATTAAGATTAAGTTCAAATTAATTGTGGGCAAGGTTTTAAGGGGGATAAAACTAATAAGTTAACATAGATCAACACCTAGTAACTCACTAGAAATATAACTAGGACACTTAGTCATACACCTAGACCTGAACACAATACCAACTCACTACTATCACTTACAATATAAAACTATAATCAATGTAATCAGGTGCTGAAGTCATTAAACCCACAACAAACGAGTGGGCGCATTCTTAGGTCAATCAAGTATCCAACAACAATGGTGAGTTCATTTGTCCCTTTTCAAACTATTTTGTTTTACTGCGGGACTGAGAAACATGTTAAATGTTTTACTTAAATGTTTGTCATGTTTTACAACTTGTTTACTATTGCAATGATATACTTGTTTACAATATTTGTTTACAATGTTTCTATGTTTATGCCTGGAAATTCTAAGATTTCATATATAAACTATTGTTAACAAATACTTTCTCAAACAAATACTTTCTCATTCAAATACTTTCTCAAACATATACTTTCTCATACAAATACTTTCTCATACAAATACTTTCTCAAACAAATACTTTTTCGTACAAATACTTTCTCAAACATATACTTTCTCATACAAATACTTTCTCATACAAATACTTTCTCAAACAGATACTTTCTCATACAAACTCATACAATGCTTATACTCATACATTAAACATATATAAGTGTTTGGTGTGCCCTGGATGGGGCATACACGGATGAGATCCAGGTTAGTAAGCATGTACATGTGCACATGGTATGTGTAATCCTTAGAGTTTCGATCAAAATTTAATCATTGTAATTGTGTTCAATAAAAGCGTTTGATGTTCTTTGAAACACTTGTATTTATAAATTTATATATTTATATATATATATATATAAAGATCTAATTCGTTAAAGTAATACTAATAATAATAATTGTCACACCCCGAGCCGGCGGGCTGGATCGACTTTCCTGTTGGGCGGAAGGTTCTCGGGGCATGATATCGTGTGATAATCAAAATGATCAGATTGTTTACATGCCACATGATATATGAATGAGAAATGCTAACATGACATTGATACAAAATTACAAAGTTAAATTACATTGTTATGTTCATAATTTAACTAAGTAATTCTATCCAAAACAATCATTGAGTTTTCTATCTTGTATCTGCACAAGATTTACAAAAGATGATTCAAAGTTTTGTCATTCAAAATATGCACAACACAAAATGAAGCTAGGTCTTCTAAAAGACCACTAGCTTAAGTCCTGAATGCTTGGTGACTAATCCTATTCGTCACCTGAGAAAACATGCATTTAAACAAGTCAACACTAGGTTGGTGAGTTCATAAGTTTAGTAATTGAAAACAGTTGATTTATTGTCATTCACAATCACAGTGTTTCACACAAGTCTTAATGATAATTGTCTCATTTGTCCCACACAATGTCCTCTCCATAGTTATACTTACAAATAGTATTTCATCCAATCAAGCATGCTTATATATAGGGCATACGTAGGGGAACAAGCCCCAGCTGACATCCCACCACATGCTTAATAGAATTCAACACTACTTGTAATACAACTATGGATTCCCATTGCTATCTCTCATGTGTTCATCCCATTTGATATTCACCCTTGAACTGTGTTCATCACCCATTGTGTCATATGTATAGAATAATAGAGTATGAGGGGAGTAGGTTATCAAAACGGAAGAAATGATAAACCCTCAGTGTTTTAAGGAAAGCAGATTTATTAACCTTATCCTTATTATTATTCTCTAAATTGTAGGATTAACTGTAATTCACTTCTAATAATAGCAGTGACAGTTAACTTATTGATATTGTTCTCAACCTTGAATGTATAGAGCCTAAATGGAATCCATTGTGGTCCTCACGTAATCAGACCACAATGCATACAATTTACCTCTATCCCATTTGTAATCTCAGTGTGTTCAACGAAGCTATTACCAGTGATATGACATGAGGGAAAATCAATTCCTCAGTTTACCAGCTAATAGAATCGAAGGATTTAATTACAATTAGTTACGGTAGATTAATATCACAATGTGTCGTTTACCAAACTTGGCTGATGTCGCCCTGTTACTGGTCATACGTTACCGGCCAATGATAAAATACGATCAACGTACCGGCCTCACTTGTCGGCAGTTTGTCAAACCTATGGTACCACTACGTTATTGGCGGTTTAGTCGCACTAAATTAACTGGTAAACGATTCTCTTGTAGGGGACTTACGACTGTACATGAACTCATGAACACATGATTGTTGTGATATAATACAGACAGTTTAATAGTAATCAATTGTTGTTATGTTCACCCATTGTCATCATCTCAATGTTGTCTGTTCTCAGTGTTATGTGTTCTCATAGTCTTTAATAAAGTGTTATAAGAATTAGTCTTATTACATGGTGTTAGTACTTGTGGTGAATGATACCATCATCATGAAGTTATGTTATCATGATCATCATTCTTGTTATCACTTATAATTGTCTCATGTTATCTCATTGTTATCTCATTGTAAATAACGAAGTGTTATAAGATCAAATCTTATTTCACTTATGTTATTTAGATGTTTAGATGACTTCATGAAGTTATATTATCATGAAACATCCTTGATTGTCATAGCTGTTGATGCACACACAAGCATACACATTGATCTTGAATAGGTATGATAATAAAGATAACTCAACATTATCTAAATCATAGAATGCATGAATTATTGTAATAAAACTTTTAAGTAAATAAAATAAATTTAGCATGTTTCTCAGCCCCGCATTTAAAATCAAAAGATTAGAAAAAGGGCGTATGAACTCACCTGATAGTTGATGTGGTTGACTAAGTGTTAATGGAATGCACACACTCATTGTTGTTCTTGAGATTGTTTTCACGATCCTGTATTGATTTCAATTGCGTGTAACTTATAAGTATAAGTTATGGGTATGTGTGTGTGTGTGTTAGCCCTAAAGTTGGCTAACACTTGTAATCTCTTGTTATCATTTGATCCTAATTCAGTTGTGATGGGACATGCTAACACTTAACCACTCAGGTTAAGCTTATCATATCGTGTTATCTTTGTTTAAAGAGTTGGTCTAACTCACCCTTATTAACCTTATGTCCAAGTTTGGGAAAAATCATATTATTATCTAAGTACAAGACTTAGATTAAATTATTAAGATTTGTGTGTTGCCCCGGTAGTGACTTAGGATAGTTATCATGTCTCGAACATCTTAATATATGTTTTAGATGATAAATCTTAACACTTAACAATTTATAAGAAAATATTTTTAGGTGTTATGTAGTTGATTGTTAACAAAACCCTTCACCACCTTTGTAGTAAAGTTTGTTAACACTCATAAATCCATGCATGTTGTTTGTTAGTGTTGTCACAAGATGTGATTTACAAGTTTTTAGGGTGTTAAGGCATGAATAACACGAATGGAGACTGCCCCTGCGAATGGAGTGCACCCGAACCAGCTACCCATGCGAAAGGGAGATCCATGCGAATGAGGAACACTTGACCGAAAGAGATCCATGCGAATGGATCTCCGAAGGGGTATGAGATCCGAATGTGGGTCGAACGAGTGTGGTTCCATTCGGCCAATCAAGTGCATGCGAATAAAGACTCAGTCGGTCATGGGATCATTCGGCCTATGGCCATTTGGTACATGGCCATTCGGCTTAGCTGAGTCCCTCTTTCGCCTAGTTCGAACCGAGGTGGTGCAAGTCTCTATTTTCGAATTTGAGGCTAGGGCATAGTGTTCTCTAAGCTCCCATACCATCATAGACTAGTTTAGTGTCGATTTCTAAGGGTTTGGGTGGTCGAAAGTCGGTTAACCCGTGGGGTTCGAACCAAGGGGTGAAAACCCTAAAATTCGAACTTTAAAGCTCATGTTACCTTCGTTTCAATGGATTCTAAGCCTGATCCTTTGTAATTTTGTGTGAGGAATGTTGAGAGCTTCAATTTGGTACCAAGTTTGAGTGATTTGGCCAAGAAACAAGAGAGATCTAGTTGTTCTTGTGTTGAAAATCTATATATAGAGAGAGAAAACGGGTTTGAGTTAGAGAGAGAGAGAGAATGAGTGTAATAAATGAGGAAGAAGATGATCATTTAGGGTTTATATACCCCGCTTAAGTTCGGTTTCGTTTCGGATGTTCGGTTTTTGATTTCGTTACGTTTCCGGAACGTAAACGCGTTTTTTACGAGTTTAATAAAAATGGTTTTATTTTTACATTTTGAAAGTGGTTATTCCTAGTAAATCTTTTAAATTCATTTTTCTTACTTTACTGTATCGAAAACGTTTATTTTAAAGGTTTCGTCAGATCGCGTCACCTTCGCGCGTATTCGTTCGAATCGTCACCCGAACGAACACGACGAGGGTTTCACTTTCTGATTTTTGTTTTCTACTTTTCATTTATCATTAGGAACGTTGAACTACAGATATGTTTGTGTGAATCGTCACCCACGCAAACACACTGTCAGTTCATTATTCGTAAATGATACTGAATTGTCATTTGAATTATATTACTTCACTGACGGACTCAATTAAACTTACCTATTTTAACATTGTTATCATTGAATGCACATTGTTTTCTCACTAAATTGTCGGCCATCTGATTCCTGTTATTTGTGGACATCAGATCGCAACCGTTATGCTTTTGTCATTTGTTTTCACACTGTTGTTTCACATGAGTTGTTGTATTTACTGTATTTAAATTTTCACTTAAACACATACAACTATTTTTTGTTTTTCTTAGTCCTGTTGTCACACAACTGTTTACACATTGTATTTACACATAGTAAATAGTGAAAATACACGTACCGTACGGACTTGCCGGACGATCTGGTACTAGTTGTCACAATAATAACACAAGACGTAATTTAAGCTTTTATAAATTTCATTTTATAAAAAGTTATAATTCTTTTAAAAGCTTAAAATGTAATAATACGTTGTAATAAAATGATAACATTTTTTTAGTAAATAACCAATTATTAAAGTTATAATTATATATATATATATATATATATATATTTAGCAGAATAATAATAATAATAATAACAATAATACATTGGATTATTTTGTAATACTTAGAATTATAAAACATATTAAGTTTTATAAGAAACCATAAAGATAAAATATATAGTAAAAATATTGTTATTAACCTAAAAACTATTTTCTTTTACAAACATTGAATCCTAACTCTTTTATATAAAATAATGAATTCAAAAGAGGAGGTACCAAGAATGTAACTTAAGGTCAGTTATCAGATATTATAAGCGAAGGGGTAAGATTGTAGAATCTTGTGGGACCGAATCTGTCAAATCCCAAACCCTTTCTCCTTCTTCCCCAACTTCCATTTCGAAACCCATGGAGACAGGCTCAAAACCAAATCCGAAGCTACAGTGTATTAAAATTGGAATTTCAAGCTTCTACGCGTTTAGCATTCAACACCGAATCAATCTATGGTTTGGTTTCCTAAAATAATCAACTAATAACGGGTAATTACATACAACCCACTGTTCGATAGAGATGAGCTGTAATCCCATAAAAATCGTTATACTAATTCAAAATTGACTACACAAAAACATTCACCGCTCCCTTTCTGATTTGAACAAACATAAAAACAAGCATTGAAGTTGTTTAAATCAAAGAATCAAAAGTCGACTTGAAGCCACACGTGTTCATAATTCGAAATCGCACTCTCTCTCAAGTAACCAGGTAATGATACACATCAATCTACTCATTATTACAGTAGGAACGAAAGCCCTATGAATTTAAGGGCTTAAAATCATTGAGCTAAATGAATTCGATCAAGATGAATTCTAGGGTTCATCTTGATTTAGGACTAATTTTGAAATTGGTTTAATACCAAGCCGAATCCATCTATTTCAAGGCATTCAAGCCCAGCACAATGGTTAAGCGTTTGAGTTGGGTGTAGGGCACCCATGTTTGAACCCTTCTCGAAACACCCGAAACTGGTTTTTTTTTCTTTTAAGCCTCTCCCATCCATATTTTGTTTTACAAAAATAATTTTAGAAACCCTAAAATACATCCTAAAATATTCTGCAAAAGTTTAATTAGATTATGAACATGTTTTAAATTATTTTCAATTATTTATAAGAAAATTAACATATTAAATGATTAAAAAAAATATAATATATGTTTAAACCAAATTTCTAAATTCAACAGCATTCTAAAACGTTTTGATACATATCTATTAGTATTCCAATTTAAATAAATATATATATATTATTAGGATTTTAAATTAACATAAAGGTTAAAAGAATGAGAAAAAGAAAATGTTTTAATATAATCTAAAATGATTTTTTTTAAACAAAATAAATGAGTCATTTTAAAACAATTAGACTTAAATAAAAATCCAAATAAAATTCTAAAACAAATAGTTGTTTTAAAGCAAGTGATTTTAAATTAATTGTAGTCTTTTATTATAAGAGTCTTAGAAATAATTTCATAAACTCTTTAAAAAAATGATGATTAGTATAAATATTTTAAAACGACTATTTATAAATTCATACTTCTTAAAACTTTATAAAAAAATGGATGGACTATTATTTAATTATTCGTAGGAATTCCAAATACAAAATAATGAATAAATAGAATATTTAATATTCTATTTTATTATACAAACTTATGAGAATATTACTAAATATTCTCAAAACATTATCCTAAATTTATTCATGCAATTACATTGATAAAATAGATAAAAAGAATATTTTATATTCGATTTTATTTATTATTCAATATTATTCAATATTTATTTAATAAATATTCCAAGCCATCTATTCAAACTTAGATTCATTTAATTAGGACTTCCATTAGATGCCATAGATTTAGTATACGAAAACTTGAACTGTCACACCCCGAGCCGGTGGGCCGGATCGTGTGTCCCGTCGGGCGGAAATGCCCCGGGGTGCGATATCGGAAATGATAATATTGATGATCAGATTGTTTATATTGCACATGATATATAATGAGAAAATGCTAAATAGAATAGAATTACAAAGTTAAACTACATCGGTTTTGTTCATAATTTAACAATGTAAATCTACTATTAACATCATAATTCTTCTATCTGTATTAGCACAAGATATACAAAATAATCTGTAGAATGATGTTCAAAATATGCAGGTCCAAAAATACTAGGTCCTCTATCTGGTACCCTAGTCCAAAAGCATTAACTTCTACTCAGACCTGTTCGTCACCTGAGAAGTAATGCAAAAAGACCAAGTCAACACATGGTTGGTGAGTTCATATAGTTTTATTTGAAAATGAATTTGATAACCTGTCTGAATGACAACCTTAACCTCACTAACAACCACCTATACTATCCAGTCGAATATGCTTATATATAGGGCATATGTAGGGGAACAAGCCCCAGCCACCGTCCCACCACATATCGAACCACATAATATATTGTTGTTAATGATAATTAAGCATTTCATCCCATACACTGAATCAACTACTTGAATCGTTTGAAAATAATAACACTTGAACCGTCTGAAAATGATAACCTTGAACACCCAAAATGACAACCTTAACCTCACTAACAATCACCTATACTATCCAGTCAGATATGCTTATATATAGGGCATATGTAGGGGAACAAGCCCCAGCCACCGTCCCACCACATATAGAACCACATAGTATATTGTTGTCAATGGTAATTAAGCGTTTCATTCCACACCGTAGACACACTAGTTCTTTGAGTTCCACAAAATAGAATTTCTATTGATTCCTTAAGTTCATCACACAATCATGATCAACCATACATTTGTAGAAACATTTCAATAAATGCTTAAATAAGTAAGTAAATAAACATTTAATAAAATCTAAGACCTAATGATTGGGCCTTGGTCAACTCGAGTAGACTAGTCTAGCAATCATGGTTCTTAGTAGTAAAGGAGATCTGTAAACCTCATCAAAAATGCGACCTATAATCAATCAGTCTAGCTAGGACATCTTTTGATATACAGGCTTTTATAGTTCTTTAGATCGTCCGTGGTTCGTATAGTTCTTTAGTTCTTTGGCACATGTTATCTTTGAGTATTTCCCAGATGTTCCTCAAAACTGGTTTAGGGAATACAGTAAATATCATCAAACATGCGTCTCATATTCGATCAGTCTAGATAGGACGTCTTTCAAACCTGAGATTGGCACATGCTATCTTTGATATTTCCCAGACAGACCCTAGAATATAGTTCTTTGTATGTAGTTCGTTGAAATAGATCGTTAGTTCTTTGACAACACACCACCAAAAATAGTTCTTTGATTTGACCGTTAGTTCTTTGAAATTAGATCTTTGCCAATAGCTCTTTGTTTTAGATCTTTAGTTCTTTGAAAATAGATCTTGAAAAATAGTTCTTTGTCTTTAAATTTATTAGCTATTCATGATAAATAGCTAACTCATTCTGATATTTCTGAAATTAGTTTACCTAGATAAGATCTAGGATAACCATTTTACATATAAAACATATATTAAGTAAAAGCATTTAGGTAAATATAATCCAAAGAAAATAATTTACGCATGCTTCTCAGCCCCGCGTTTGTAAAACAAAAATGTTTAGAAAAGGGGCAATAAACTCACCTGTGTTGCTAAGAATTGAATCACAACAAATAATGCGCGCTCGTTAATTGTAGTTTAAGTATCTTCAACACCTGAGTTGTTTTAAGAAGATTCGAATACTATGAGTATTTATAATAGACGTAATCTAGGGTTTTGGTGTCGGTGTGCAACTAAGTGTCCTATGTTACTAATGTGTTTCTATGATTCTCTAACTAGTCTAAACGTATTACCCATTTATCAACCCTTATCCCATGAATAATCACTAATAAACCTTAGCTATGTAAGGTTTATGTTACTTACATTCAAAGTCTTTAATTAAAACATTCTAAATAATTCATTTTAAATCAAATCATTAAGTTAGAAACCATTTTCTTTAATTTAAAGAATTTTTTAGATAAGAAACTTATAAATTATTTTAAGAAATTTACAAGTTAACTTGTCAGACTTAAGTTAATATCGTTCGATTAACTCTAAGTCCGTTGTTAGTTCTTTGTTTCCCCATGGTTCTTTGATCGTTCGTGTGTACAACTTAGCTTAAAAAATTAAATTGAACTATCTAACTTAGTTGTACTTTCGTATAACATTTCTAAGTATTGAATGTTAACTATGTGACCAACACATAGGTACTTAGATTGAATTACTGATTCTTGTAACCCATGATTGATGTTAATTTAGTTTCAGAAATTTTGTGTTGAAACTTTAGTACTTGATTAAAATATACACCCATTCAATTGTTTAAAAAAAAACAAGTCTAACATATAGAGTTGTTAGGATTTTGAGTGGGCCCTTAGTTGACCGTTCCTAGTTATAGTTTATTTTCTAAACCCTTACTTATGGTCTCATTTGATAAACTCCAAATTTACACATCATTGTTGCTTAGGAGATCTTAGTATTAAACTCTCATAGTTTTCCCTTCACATGCATGCAAACCATATGTGTAGATGGTATCTCCGGTTGTTCCAGCAAACCCGAAGGTTTCTGGTGTTCAGCTTTGACTTTGGCACATGTGATGCATTTGCCAACATAAGTGGCAACATCTTTCTTCATTCCCGGCCACCAATAAAACGACCTAAGATCTTGGTACATCTTATCGGCACCAGGATGAACAGAGTATCGTGTCTTGTGTGCCTCGTCAAGTATGAGTGTTCGACGTTCATCTACTGTCGGGATCCAAACACGATCCAGATAATAGATAACTCCATCTTGTTTTGTCTTGAAGTGTTTCTCAGCTCCACAATCGAGCTCGCGTTTCAAATTGTCTCTTGCCACTACTTCTTGTTGTGCTTGTATGATTTGTTCTCTCAAACTTGTTTGCACGGTCATTCCCATTGCTCGAACGTGCATGGGTTTGACTCTTTCCTTCCGACTCAAAGCATCTGCAACAACATTTGCTTTGCCCGGATGGTATTTGATCACACAATCGTAATCGTTTAGGAGCTCAACCCGTCTCTGTCTCATGTTAAGCTCCTTCTGATCAAATCTGTGCTGTAGGCTCTTGTGATCTGTGTAGATTGTGCACTTGGTACCATACAGGTAGTGTCTCCAAATCTTTAAGGCAAATACAACAGCTCCCAGTTCTAGATCATGTGTTGTGTAGTTCTTCTCGTGTATCTTCAACTATCGTGAGGCGTAAGCAATAACTTTGTCTCATTGCATCAAAACACATCCGAGTCCCTGATGGGAAGCGTCACAATACACCACAAAGTCATCATTGCCTTCTGGGAGTGTTAAGATTGGAGCGTTGCACAATCTTTGTTTCAATGTCTGGAATGCCTCTTCTTGTTTCTGTGTCCACACAAAAGGTTCACTCTTCTGTGTGAGTTTGGTGAGAGGCAAGGCTATGTTAGAGAAATTCGAAATGAATCTCCTATAATAACCTGCCAATCCCAAGAATGATATGATCTCAGTTGGTGTTGTAGGCACATCCCAGTTCTTGATTGCTTCAATCTTGGCAGGATCCACATGAATACCATTACTGTTAATCACGTGACCCAAAAACTGAACTTCTCTTAACCAGAATTCACACTTGGAGAATTTGGCATAGAGTCGTTCTTCTTTCAGAAGTTCCAAGACTGTTCTGAGGTGTTGTTCGTGTTCCTTCTCGTTTCTAGAATAAATCAGTATATCATCAATAAAGACGATAACTAACTGATTTAAGTACGGCTTGCACACCCGGTTCATTAAATCCATGAACACAGCTGGTGCGTTCGTCAATCCGAATGGCATCACCAGAAATTCGTAGTGACCGTATCGTGTACGAAAGGCCGTCTTTGGTATGTCTTCCTCTTGAATCCGGAGCTGGTGATAACCTGATCTCAAGTCTATCCTTGAGAAGTACTGAGCTCCCTGTAATTGATCAAACAAATCATCAATCCTCGGTAACGGGTAGCGATTCTTGATGGTGAGTTTGTTGAGTTCTCTGTAATCAATGCACATCCTGAAAGATCCATCCTTCTTCTTAACAAAAAGAACCGGAGCTCCTCACGGGGAAAAGCTCGGTCGGATGAATCCTTTGTCGAGTAGCTCCTGTAATTGATTGGACAACTCCTGCATTTCAGATGGTGCAAGCCTATAAGGAGACCTAGCAACAGGAGTCGCTCCCGGAATCAAATCAATTTGAAACTGCACCAATCTCTCAGGTGGCAGTCCCGGTAAATCATCCGGAAACACGTCCGCATAGTCTTTCACCACCGGTACGTCTTGAATCTTAATTGCTTTCTTGTCCTTTTCTACCACGTGAGCTAGAAATGCGACACATTGTTTTCGTAAGTACTTGCGAGCCTGCATGCACGATATTATCTTGACATTGCGTTTCGCTTGATCTCCATGAATTTTCAAAATCCCATTATTCTCCACTGGAATGCGTAATAGCTTTTCGGAACATATGAACTCTACTCTGTTAAGAGATAGCCAGTCCATTCCGACAATGATATCGAAACTGCCCAGCTCCATCGGTATCAAGTCGATAGAGAATGTGTGATCACCAAGTGTCAGTGGGCAATTCCCAAGTACTGTGTCTACTGTGATCTGTTTGCCGTTTGCTATCTCAATAGTATAAGGGGAGTCTAAAGATTCCTCAACAAGATTAAGATGGCATGAAAAATCGGATGAGATAAAACTCTGATCCGCACCAGTGTCAAATAATATGGATGCATAAAAGTCAGATAAGAGAAATGTACCCGTGACCACATTCGGGTCTTGTCGAGCAGTAGCTGCTCCAATCTGAAAGGCTCTACCTCTTGCTACTGGAGCCCTTTGTTGATTCCTCTTGGGACAATCCCGAGAGAAATGTTCAGGTTCGCCACAGTTGTAGCAAGACCTATGATCAGCAGCAGTAGTAGCTGCATTGTTGATTCGGTTCGGAGCCCCCGTGCTCCTGCAAGTGTCGGCCCAGTGACCAAACTTCCCACAGTTAGTGCATTTCCTGCACTGAGTGTTTGGTGCATGATGATACTGACAGATGTTGCACAAAGGTGCAGTGCCAGTGTAGGGCCTTTTGATCTGCAATGGTGGTGGTTGGTTGATCATCGGTGCTTGGGTAGTCGCAGCAAAGTTCCTGACCACCTTTTGTTTCTTAGCCGGCCTTTTATCCGGCTTCCTTGAAGTTCCAGCTTTGGTTGAGTCAGCTTCTTCCTTGAATACCCCAGAGGCAACCATCATGTCTATCAAAGATGCTGACAGAGTAACAGCCATCTCCATGGTAGTAGGATGGGCAGATATCACATGCCCTTGGATACAAGATGGCAGTCCACCAACATACCGTTCTATCCTCTTCTCCAGTGTTGGCACCATTTCCGGTGCCAAAGTAGCTAACTCATGAAAACGGGTGGTGTAGGCCAGATGCCCAGCACCAATCACGACAAGGTTGAGCAGCTCAGTTTCAAACTTTTTGAGATCGTTCCTTGGGCAAAACTCTGCCCTCAGCATCGCCTTGAAATCATCCCAAGGCATGGATAGGGCCTCGTCTCTGCTCCTAGTTTGAACTTGAGCGTTCCACCAAGTTAACGCTCTCTTGTTGAATGAACCGGCAACATATCTTACTTTGTGCTGATCAGGACAGCCACTAATGTCAAGAGTCGTTTCCATCTTCTCGATCCACTGGATCAATCCGATGGCTCCTTCATTGCCACTGAAACTCGGTGACTTGCATCCTACAAAGCTTTTGTAGGAGTAGTCCTGATGATGGCGGGTATTACCACTGCCTTCTCCATATGAGTTGGCGTTGTTGTTACTGTTGTTGCTGCTAATCCTGTTCATCATCTCCGGGATTACATCCCTCAGTTGACTGGTCAGCAGAGTGGCCAGTGCTATAGTAGCATGATCCAACTGATGAACAGGTGGCGGTGGCGGAGGAGGAGGTGGAGGTGGTTGTACAGGAGAGTCAGATGGTGATGGTGTCGAGGAGTGCGGTGCTGAATCATGTGGTGATGGTGGCAGTAAAGCTGGTTGTGTTCTTGGCGGCATTCTGATCATAACCGAAAGAAAATCGGTTAGTGCAGTGATCAGATGCAGAAGACACGTGAAAATAGAATCTTATGTCATATGATCTCTACATGAGGGTCCCTAGGTTATAGTCTAGGCCAAACCATTTAAGTAATATGACCTGTATTTCTCTATAACCATGGCTCTGATACCAATCTGTCACACCCCGAGCCGGCGGGCTGGATCGACTTTCCCGTCGGGCGGAAGGTTCCCGGGGCGTGATATCATGTGATAATCGTGATGATCAGATTGTTTACATAGCACATGATAAACAAATGAGAAATGCTAACATGACAATGAAATAGAATTACAAAATTAAATTACATTGTTTACTCATAATTTAACCAAGTAAATCTAATCAAAAGAATCAATGAACTTATATCTTGTATCTGTACAAGATATACAAAAGATGATTTATTGTTTTGACATCCAAAAGTATGCAACACAAAATGAAGCTAGGTCTTCTAATAGTCCACTAGCTTAGTTCTTGAATATAGGCAACTACACCTGTTCGTCACCTGAGAAAACATGCATTTAAACAAAGTCAACACTAGGTTGGTGAGTTCATATTTATGATAATTGAAAACCTTGATTTGTTCACATGCACAATCACAATGTCATTCATGTTACTTGTATGTTGTTTGATTCACCCGTTCACCCAATGGCTTCTCCATAGTTATATTTACAAGTAATATCTCATCCTAGTAGTTATGCTTATATGTAGGGGAACCAAGCCCCAGCCAACATCCCACCACATAACTAATAGAACTCCACACTACTTGCAATACAACTATCGATATCCATTTCCATTTCACCTGTACATCCCGTTTGTTCATCACCTGTTGTCTCATGTGTAGAATAATTTAATAATAGGGGTTTAGTTATCAAACTGAAGTATTGATAAACCCTTTTATGTATTAAGGATATTAGATTAATTTAATCTGATCCTTGTATTATTCTATTACTTGTGGGTTTAACTGTTAATCACTTTTAAATATTAAGAGTGTTAGTTAACCAATTGTTATTTGTTCTCAACTTGAAGTGCATAAAGCCTAAAAGGAATCCATTGCAATCCTCACGTAATCAGATTACAATGCATCCGATTTACGTCTACCACTTTGTATTACCGTAGGCCTCATCGAAACGGTTACTAGTATTATGACTTGAGAGAATAAATTCCTCAGTCTACTAGTCAACAAGTAACGATGGATTAATTACAATTATAACTGTAGATTAATATCACCATGTGTCGCTTTCCAGACCCTGACTTGAGTAGCCCTGTCACCGGTCATACGTTACCGGCCAATGATTGAGTACGATCAACATACTAGCCCTACAAACTAGAGGTTTGTCAAACATATAGTACCACTATGCTATCGTCAGTTTAGTCACGTCAAACTAACTGGTCAGCGATTTGTGAAGGGACTTACAATGATCAAACTTGAGTACATGGCACATGATTTAAATGATATAATGCAGACAGCTCAATAATAATCAATTGTATTGTGTTCATCAATGTTGTTATTCTCAATGTTATATGTTCTCATTGGTGTTAACAAAGTTAAATAAGAACTTGTCTTATTACGTTATGTTAATTGTTGTGTGAATGATGTTGTTACCATGAAGTTACATTATCATGATTATCATTCCTTGTTGTTCCATAAAGTCACCATGTTGTCACTAAGATGTGGTAAGAACTAGTCTTACTACACTTAGTCGACTCAGGTGGTGGATGATACTTGTTTCATGTTATCTTGTAATATGTGTCGAGTTGTAAGCTAAGTGTTATAAGCACTCGTCTTATTACACCTAGTTAACTCTGGTGTTGAATGATATTATGAAGACATATTATCTTCATATCATTCTTGTGTTTTGTTGTTGTTGTCATCATGTGCACCTGTGATTATCTCAATGTTCGTTCTTGTAAGAATAACTAAGTGTTGTAAGATATAATCTTGCAACTATGTTTTTCTATCGTGTTGATGAGTTATGAAATTATATTATCATATTCATCTTAATTATCCCTGTCATATCATGATCATACAAGCATGCATACAATGATAAATGATAATAAGTCAAGCAATATTATTTAATTAAAGTATAAGCAATATGTTAAACTAAAACTTTGAAATAAATAAAAGTTATGCATGTTTCTCAGCCCCGAGAGTTTAAAATCTGTTAAGATTAGGAAAGGGGCGCATGAACTCACCTTGTGTTTGAAGTGGTTGACTTAGCTTAAACAAGAGATGCGCGCGCTCTTGATTGTATTTGTCGTGTTTTCACGATCCTGTATTGATTTCATGTTGTTGTAACTTATAAGTATAAGTTGTAAGGATTCGTGTGCGTGTATGTGTTAGCCCTAAAGTTGGACCAACCCAATGTCATGGGCCGCATGAACTACTATGGCCCGGGACACTATGTTGGGCCCACATGGAATAGATCTAAGCCGGTTGAACTTAATCTAATCGAATGAGCCTAGAATAGTCCCTTCGACCGGTTATAATTTCTGCTTGGGCCGATGATGTGGGCCAATCAATTGGGCCATCTATGTGGCCGTGGGCCGGATGCTAGTTCTGGGCTGAATAACGAGTGATTTGAACCAAGTGTGGGCCGAAGGTGGTATTATGGCTGATTACTAAAGTTGCTCTACTCGATGGAAAATGGCTTCACCCCAGCGAACCTATCAACAAGTAGCCCTAGGTTCGTTAGTCCCTTCATGGGTTCGGCTAGTCCTAGGTGATAGGTTCGGCCACCATGCTCAAGTTCGGCTTTGTCATAAGGTTCGGCCAAGTCGACTGTAGGTTCGCCGGCATGATGCATGGGTTCGTGATAGCATGGAGGTTCGCAGCCTTAAGACTTGTTGGTCACAGGTTCGGTGTAGCAATGGTTCGGGGCTAGGAGGTTCGCATGAGGAATGGTTTGTGACTGACAGGAAGATCTTGTGAAGGTTGAAGGTTCGGCCACTGCTTGGAAAATCCCAGGTTCGTCGGTGATGGTGCCTTTCCAGGGTTCGCAACAGAAGGGGTCGTGACCTCCCACAGGTTCGCGATGGTGAAGGTTCGGCCAGCTAGTCGTGAATCAACCCAAGGTTCGGCCAACCTTGGGTTCGGCCAGCTAGTCGTTTCGATTGTTCGGTTTGCGTCTTCGTTACGTTTCCAGAGCGTAACGCGCATATTACGTATTTAAAATAAAACAGATTAAATTTTGATTATTTTGATGAGTTTCAAAATTGTATAACGTAAAATATTATATTTACTTAAATCTATTCTCGTTCGTGTCGTTTTCGTTTTCGTTTCGTTAGAACGCGTCACCTTCGCGCGTATTCATTCGAATCGTCACTCGAAGGAACACGACGATGGATTTGCTTCCTGATTCTTGTTTTCTACTTTCCAGTCATCATTTCAGAACGTTAAACTCACAGATATGTTTGTGTGAATCGTCACTCACGCAAACACACTGTCAGTTGATTATTCTGAAATAACATTGCAATTATGTTTTGAATTATGTTTCCTCACTGACGGACTCAACTAAACGTCCTGTTTTCACATTGTTTTCATACTGATTTTCGGCCATCTGATTCCTGTCATCTATGGATATCAGATCGCAACCGACATGTTCTTGTTATTTGCTTGAACATTGTTGTCATTATTGATTCGTTGTATTAACTGTACTTAGGTTTTCACCTAAACACAAACAACTATCATTTATCATGATCGTTGTACTTACAGTATTTAAGTTTTCACATAAATACGTACAACTGTTTCTTGTATTCTGAATTCCGTTAACACAAACACGGTTTATATATAATGTATTTACACATAGTAAATAGTGAAAGTACACATACCGTACGGACTTGCCGAGCGATCAGGTACTGGATGTCACAAGTTACAGCAATGGCAGCAGTGTTATCAACAAATATAGGAGTGTTAGAAAACTGTAACCCATAGTCCCTGAGTTGTTGCTCAATCCAGATGATTTGAGAGCAACAACTAGCAGCTGCAATATATTCTTCTTCACATGTGGAAGTAGACACCAACGTCTGCTTCTTGCGCTGCCAGGTAACTAGGCGTTTCCCAAAGAACTTACACCCTGCAGATGTTGACTTGAAGTCTCTTTTGCATCCACCATAATCTGAATCACCATAAGCAGTTAGGTCAAAGTTATCATCATTAGGGTACCATAATCCCAGATCTGGAGTACCCTTCAGATAACGCAAAATCCTCTTCACAGGAATAAGATGAGAAACTCTTGGCTTTGACTGATAACGAGCACACAGACTAGTAGCAAACATGATGTCTGGACGAGAAGCTGTGAGATACATAAGAGATCCGATCATTCCTCGGTACAGAGTGGCATCAATTAACTCCTCCTTTTCGTCTAGAGTAATCCCGTGGTTAACAGCCAGTGGGGTACTAGCAGGTTTTGCATCCAACATACTGAACCAGCTCAGAATGTCACCAACGTATTTGGTCTAATGAATAAAAATTCCTTCCTCAGACTGATCCACTTGCAATCCTAGAAAAAATTTCATCTCTCCCATGGAACTCATCTCGAACTTATCTTTCATAACCTTCTCAAAATCTTTGCACAGAACATCATTTGTGGATCCAAAGATGATATCATCCACATATACTTGCACCAAGAGCAAATCCCCATCCATCTCTCTAATGAATAAAGTGCAGTCAATGACACCTCTTCTGAACCTGTTGTTCAGAAGGTGAGTAGATAGTGTCTCGTACCAAGCTCGCGGAGCTTGGTGCAATCCATATAAGGCCTTGTCTAGCTTGTAGACTTGGTTATGATGCAATGGATCTTCAAACCCGGGAGGTTGATTGACATACACAACTTCATTAATCACACCATGAAGAAATGCACTCTTAACATTCATTTGATAAACTTTGAACTTTTTGTAGGATGCATAAGCCAGAAAGATTCGGATTGCTTCAAGACGAGCAACCGGTGCAAATACTTCATTATAGTCAATCCCTTCAATCTGTCTAAAACCTTGCACCACCAGACGTGCTTTGTTTCGTACCACAATGCCATGATCATCGCCTTTACAGCGTAAAACCCATCTCGTGCCAATAACTTTTGCACTCTTGAGTCTATCAACAAGTTGCCAAACTCCCAGCTTTTTAAATTGCAGCAACTCTTCCTTCATAGCATCTACCCGAGATTATTCTTTCAAAGCTTCAGTAATGGTTCTGGGCTCAACTTGGGAGATAAAACAGGAATGGGCACAAAAGTTTACATCTGCAAGATCAAGTATGTCAGCAAGACCACCTGAAGATAACTGATTTCTGGTCTTCACTCCATCAGTTGGATTTCCAATAATATTGTCTTGAGGATGAATTCTGTTAATTCTGCCAACAGGGTGAGCAGGCACCTCAACCTGTGGATCAATGTTGTTTAGATTGAGATCCTCAAGAGCAGGTACACTATTATCAACATCTGGTTCTGGAACATCTGGATGAGAGTGATTATCATCTGAGTCTGAACTGTCATCATGTGCCTGCACTGGAACTAGAACTGAAGAAGGTTGCACTGCTTCATCAGGTGCATTTTGTGCATCATACATCATCTGAACAGCAACATCTTCATCAGAATACATGGGAATCATGTTGAAAGAGTCAAAAAGATCAGAATAGTTGAACATCCAGGCATGACCCTTTTCAGGTGGTGGCATAGAATATTTCTGAACATCTACATGGTACCACTCCTCCACATTACGAGTCGATCTATTGTAAACTCGCTTATTTGGAGTGCTATACCCAAGAAAGTAGCCTTCTTCCACCTTTTCATTGAACTTGCCTTGCTCATGATTTTTAAGCATTGTGCATGGAGCACCAAATGGTTCAAGATACTTAAGATTTGGCTTTCTGTTATGGAGCAATTCAAAGCAAGTCTTCCCATGTCTCTTCACAATCAACACCCGGTTCAAAGTATAACAAGCATTAGCAACAGCTTCGTTTCAGAATTGAACCGGTAGGGAGGAATCAGCAAGCATAGTCCGAGCAGCCTCAATTAATGTTCTGTTCTTTCGCTCAGCAACACCATTCATCTGTGGGACATATGGAGCACTGAACTGCTGAATAATACCACGTTCATTGCAAAAAGTCTCCATATTGTGATTCTGGAATTCAGTCCCATTATCAGTTCTGAGCATGCGAACCTTGAGCTTATACAGTGATTCAAGCTTAGTTACCAGAACTTGAACACATTCGAACGTTTCAGATTTTTCCTTCATAAAGAAGACCCAAGAGTATCTTGAATACTCATCAGTAATGACTAAGCAGTATTGATCTCCAGCAATGCTCTTGCGATTGACAGGACCAAAGAGATCCATATGGTGAAGCTCAAGTGGAACATTAATTGAATGAAACTTCTTGGGTTTGTGAGACTGCTTGGTTTGCTTTCCCTTCTTGCATGAAACATAGACATCAGACAGCTTGAAGTTCTTTAAACTCACTCCCTCAACCAGATTGTTGTGAACCAGATGATTCATCTTTCTCAAACTCAAATGACCCATCTTCTTACGCCAAAGGATATGATCTTTCTCTGTTGCTTTAGACATGAAACATGAAGCTGTAGAAGATGTAGTTGAAGCTGTGGCCTTGAGAAAATACAAATCTTGCTTTCTTGAAGCAGACATCAGAATCCAGTCTTCAGGAATGGTAATACCTTGCTTGAGAATGTAGCAACTAGAATCATCAAACAGAACCATGTACTTCTTGTCACAAATTTGTGAGACTGAAAGTAGATTGTTTTCCAGCTGCTTCACATATATGACCTTGTCAAATGAAACTTGACCATTTGAAAGAATTCCTTCTCCAGTAATAAACCCGCCTTTGTCACCAGCAAAAGCTACATATCCTCCTTTAATTTAATGAACATTGGTAAGAAGAGATATGTCTCCAGTCATGAGCCTTGATGTCCCACTATCAACAATCCAAGTGCTGTTAAGAGCAACATTTGGGACAACCTGATCAGACTGAGATGAGGCAGAAGTATTCACCATCAAAGCAAATTGTGTAGCAGATTGTTCTTCAGACTCAGCATCTGACTCTCCTTGAATTTCTGAATCTAATGTGCTTTCTGATCCTGATGATTCATCCAGACTGGTCTTTGTTTCTTCTGAATTGCTATCATCAATAGATTCAGCATCTTCTTTGATTTCTGCAACACAAGTTTTATTTTCTCCACCCTTTTCAGAATTGAATCTGAAATCCCAGTTTTCTCCCTCATCATTCTGAACCATTAAAGCCTTATTTGCATTTGATGAGCTAACTTGAGCAGGAGTATCAATTGGTACTAATCTTATTTCTGGGTTAGCAGCTGATGATCTTTGGTTCTGAAATGGATTGTGGTTACCCATCTTCTTTGGCTTGTTACATTTTCTTGCAAAATGACCTTTATTACCACAGTTGTAGCAAGTAACAGATGACATATCAAAGCCAAACTTTGAGTCTTTGTTCAGATTGATGCCTTTCCCTGTTCTTTTGACAAAGTCTTGTGCTCTTTTGACAGCACTTGCAAGAGCCCACATGATGTCAATCCTTTCCATATAATCTGGATCAATCTGAGAGTAGTCTTCATTTGTCAAGTGTGGATTACCAATCTGACCAGCTAACAACCCATCATTAGAACTCACAAGCATAGACAACAAACCCATATGCTCTTTAGCAACCTCCACAGTTACTTTGTCAAAGTTGTATGTCTTCAAATTTGTGACAAAATGGTGTTCTTCTTTCTGGGAAGTGGAAGTTGTAGCAGACTGACTGAACTATGTCTGACTTAAAACAGGAGCTTCTTTGGTCTGTGAGACAAAAGCAGTCTTCAGAGGAGCATGTGAAGAAGGAGCTCTTTCCACAATAGGAGTAGAGTAGTATAGTGATGGATCTTGAACTTGAGCAACTCTCTTTGCTTTCCACTTGTTCTCTATCTCCTATTCCTTCAGCTTCTGAATGAAATCATTAATGTCCATGTTAGCAATCATCTCACTCTGTTTCAGGACCATCAGAAAAGATTCCCATTTTGGAGGCAATACATCAACCAGACATTGGATCTTCTCTTGTGTAGTTGTCTTGACTTGATGATTGTAAAGCTCACTCAAGAGATGATAGAATCTAGCAATCAGGCCATCCAAAGACTCATTACCCACACACATGAAACTATTGAACTCTTTCTTCAAGGCTTTAGACTTGATGCTTTTCAGTGCATCGTTTCCCTCATATCTTTGTTGCAAAGCATCCAACAGGAGTTTTGAAGAAGTAAACTGTCTGAATTGATGAAATATGTCTGTAACAATAGACTGGGGCAATATTGCATATGCCTTCTTCTCAAAATCATACAGCTTTCTCTGAGGCTCAGCCATCCTAGTAACAAGCATGGGTGATGCATCTTCACTAAGTGGTCTCAAATAACCACCCTCAATCATCATCCAAAGATTAGTATCCACTCCATTAATGTGAATCTCAAATCGATACTTCCAATGTGGATAATCATCCAAGGATAGTAACTTTGGAGCTTTGTTTGAATTCCCCGTCTCTGTCTCAGTGAGCAACAGGTTCTGAATTCTGTGGTTCTGATTAGCCATCAAAGCAAGTTCCTCCATCTTGTCAAGAATAAACTGATCCAATACTTAGAAAAATTTACAAAACTGTTAGCCGAATGGAGATTAATCAGCAGAATGACGGGGGCCGAATGAGTGAAATAGGACCGAATGAACAAATTTGACCGAATGGCTTGTCTGATGCGAATGGATAGAGAACCGAATGACTTGTTGACCGAATGAATCCCAATCGGCCGAATGAGTGGCTGTTCGTATCAAATGTTGGACCGAATGAGAACTATTCGGCCGAATGATCTATTCGCATAATAACTATTCGCCCAGTCGAGTCATTCGCATAAACTGGGGTTTTCAGCAACAAAAATTCATATATCTTTGGATTTTGATCGAATCTGACCACCAAATTGGGTACTCAACCTCAGGACAATATCCCTAAGCTTTAGGAATGATCTATTGACCAAAACAGCCCGAAAAACCCACTGTTCTCTAATGAAACAATAACTTGGAGACTAAGAAACTCAGGGTTTTCGAATATCTCGAATCAACAATCTGTAATATGATTATTAGGATCGAAAATCAAGCAGAATCAAGTGCCAAAGCTCTGATACCACTTTGTATGACCTAAGAAACCCTTGGAAATCACTCGGTTCCTTGCGGATTCTACTCGGTAGGACCTTGAATAGTGCGGAATCCTATTCAAGGGTTTTCCAATCGAAATCACCAAGCCCCGTGGCAATCCAATGATGTAGAATCAACGTTTTGATCGAAATCGAACACCACGGGGTGAGAAACGAAGTTGGACAAGGAGAGGCCGCTCAAAACCCTAGGAGAATGACAGGGAGTGCTCAGGGGTCAGAGAAGTGATCTATAACATTCTGTTTGCAGGTCTATATATAGACTGAACTCATTCGGCCGAATGAGTTGTGCGAAACACTCATTCGGGCGAATGGCTCAGCCGAATGAGCTGGTCAACCGAATGAGTCATGCGAGTGACTCATTCGTTCGCCTCAGTCATTCGCTAGTCGTTCATTCGTGCGAAAAGACTCATTCGTAGGTACCATTCGCACGAATGGGTCTGTAACATAGTCAAAGTCAAAGTCAAACATAGTTAAACAAATTAAACTCAGTTAAACATACGAACAATACAGAATAATCGATTTCATTACTGATATAAGCTTTATACAATCCAAGTCATACAAAATACAAAACTAGGGACATTACATGCACCAACATAAACATTTTATTAAAATTTAAAGACCTAATGATTGGGCCTTGGTCAAACTCGAGTAGACTAGTCTAGCAATCAAAGTTCTTAGTAGTAGAGGAAATCTGTAAATATCATCAAACATGCAAACAATAATCTATCAGTCTAGCTAGGACATCTTTTGATGTATAGGATTTTATAGTTCGTTCTAGATCGTCCATGTTGTTTCTTGTTCGTACAGATCGTTAGTTCTTTGGCACAAGTTATCTTTGAATATTTCCCAGACATTCCTCTGAAAATAGATCAACAGTTCTTCGAAATAGATCTTTACTTCTTTGAAAATAGATCGTTGCAAATAGTACTTTGAAACAGATCTTGAGTTCTTTGAAAATAGATCGTTGCAAACAGTTCTTTGAAATGAAACGATTATTTACTTATTTAAGTAAATAATCCTTTTTGAAACCTGTAATAAGATTACCTAGACATAATCTAGTATAATAATTATACATGTAAAACATATATGAAGTAAAAGCATTTAAGTAAAATATATTCCAAGGAAAATAATTTACGCATGCTTCTCAGCCCCGCGTTTATAAAACAAAATGTTTATAAAAGGGGCAATGAACTCACCTGTGTTGTAGCTCTTATGATTCAACCAAGAAAATATTCGCGCTCGTTTGTTGTAAATTAAGTATCTTCAGCACCAGTGTTGATTTATTATGATTTGAATATTATAAGTATTTATTATTTGACGTATATAGGGTTTCGATCTCAGTGTGCGACTAAGTGTCCTATATACTTACTAGTGTTACTGAGATTTCTCTAATTATTCTATGTTACATACCCTCTATGAACATATAAGGTTTGTACTAATAACATACATGACATATTAAATAAACCATCATTTATAAAATCCTCTTTAAATTGTAAAATATTAAATTTATAAATCCACTAAATTACTTTTGAAAACATTTTAATACGGAAATTTATAAATCATTTTATTTTAATAAGAACATAAGTTTTTTTTTTTATGAAAAGTATAAGTTAAACTTGTTAGAACTTAAGTTAATCTAACTTGATTAATTCAAGTCCCTCATTAGATCTTTGTTACAACATTGACTCGTGTGTATACCTTACATTAGATGATTCAAATTTTTACAATCTAAGTTGGTCATACAATGGCATGAAACTACTAAGTGTTAAGTGTTGACTCATATAGTCAACTCATTCATACCTAGTTTCCTTGAACACCAATGTTCTCCCTTAGCACTTTAGTTCGTTTGACACTCTCAATGTACTTAGCTTATTTGTTTCACAAAATCTATGTATTTGATTTGCATCCATTCGGCTAAGATACTAAATTTCATCTAGTTAATCACCCTTGATCCTTAATCGTTTTTACTATCCAAAAACTCATGGGTGATAGTCCTATTTGATTATAAACATTTATTTAGTTGTTCATAATAGTTTATAAAACTTTGAGATTAAAATCTTAAGTTCAATGGTTTACAAAACCGGTTACACAACAATGGATTTTTATGACCCATTTCCAGTTTTATCCACTTCCCTTATGTTTTCATTAACCAAACCCAGGTATTATAACCCAATTAATTACTCAAAACCTTTGTTAAAATGTTGAATAAGTTTAGAAAAGAACTTAGGATAAAACCCTTAATATCGATGGTGTCACACCCCGAGCCAGTGGGTTGGATCGACTTCCCCGACGGGCAGAAGGTTCCCGGGGCGCGATATCGGGGATGATAATCGGAATGATCAGATTGTTTACATTACACATGATATATAACTGAGAAACTGCTAGATGAAAATAGAATTACAAAGTTAAATTACATCAGTTTATTTCCTAATTTAACAATGTAAATCTACTATCAACATCATAAATTTTCTATCTTGTATCTGCACAAGATATACAAAATACAGTGTAAAATGATGTTCAAAAGTATGCAGGTCCAAAAGCACTAGGTCCTCTATCTGGAATCCTAGTTCAACAGTAATAACCTCTTGGTTGACATGTTCGTCACCTAAGAAGTCATGCAAAAAGATCAAGTCAACACATGGTTGGTGAGTTCATGTAGTTTTATAAAAATGAATTTGAATAACCTTTTGAATGACAACCTTAACCTCACCATTAACCACCTATACCATCCAGTTCAATATGCTTATATATAGGGCATTTGTAGGGTCTAACTTACCGCCCGCCTAGCCACCGTCCCACCACATACCAAACCACATGATATATTGTTCCAGGTGATAATTAAGCATTTCATCCCATACCTCTGATTCATAGCATTTGATTACCCTGAAAATGTTTACCTTGATCCCCCGAAATGACAACCTTAATCTCATCAACGACCACCTTTGCTATCCAATCAAGTATGCATATATATAGGGCATATGTAGGGGACAAGCCCCAGTCATCGTCCCACCACATACCGGACTGCTTAGCATATTGCTGTTAATGATAATTAAGCGTTTCACTCCATTTACCTTCATTTTAGATTCTTGATTTCCACAAATTAAATCACCTCTGATTTCTTGAGTTCATCATGTATCCATGATTACCCCAATACACTTGTAGAAATATAATATTAAATGTTTAATTAAATTAATAATTAAGCATTTAAATACAACTAAGACATGATTATTGGGCCTTATTTGACTCAATCAATTAGACTTAGTTGTTGGTGGTTGTCCAAGTTGTACCGTCTCACACGTGGCCCATATCAGGCATGACCCAAACGAGTTTACCTGTATGCGTCGGGACTTTCATGATTTGCCCATATCAGCTTGACCCTCTGGCCTACTGTACATGTCGGGACTTTAGGATATCCTTTGATTCTTGATTCTCTTGATTTTGTTTCATAGTTTTAGTTATGCCCATATAGCTTGACTACAAGAGTCTACTATTGTGACGGGACTTTCCGTGTGTTACACGTGATCTTGATTTACATACAACTGACATCCACCTTAACTTAAACATTAATGATTTCGTTAGATCTTAATGATTTCATTATTTCAATGATTCACACACGGTTATGATTCCCTTGATTCTCTTGAGTCTCTTGATTCTGATCTTTAGAATTCCATGATTTCACAATGATTATAGATTCTTGAATAGGATCCTTAGTTTTACTGATCACACACTGGATTAGATTCCATTGAATTTGATCTTCAGCTTTAGTTCTTTTGATTCCACTTTGAGTTTAGATTCTTGAAATTGAACTTGATGGACTAAGGGTTTGTTTTAGAATTTTAGAATTTAGGTATTACTCATAAGAGTAATTGATTAATTCGTTAGTTAGTTCTGCATAACAATTACCTCGACAGGAGTCTAGGTGTATAAACATGCCTATATAAAGCATAACATAAGTAAAAGCATTTACGTAAAACAAATTTAAATAAAAAGGTTTATGCATGCTTCTCAGCCCCGCGTTTGAACACAAAAATGTTTAGAAAAGGGGCAATGAACTCGCCTGTGTTGCTCTGTATTGAATTATCACAAAATGCGCGCTCGTTGTTTGTAGACTATGTTTCTTCAGTACTTGAGTTGTTTTAAGAGGATTCGAGTACGATAAGTATTTACAATAGACGCAAATGGGGTTCGGTCTCGGTGTGCAACTAAGTGTCCTATGTGCTAATGTGTTTCTAATATTCCATCTAACTAGTCTAACTCATTCCCCATTAGTAACCCTTATCCCCCGATTTATCATTACAAGTTCTTAATTAAAATGTTTTTAAATCAATTCACTTTAAGTTATATATTAAGTTAAACATCATTTATTTTAATTTAACAAAGCTTACAATTTAATTTCTTTTATTAAAAACGTAATTAATTTAAGAAAATTATGATCTACACATGATGGGCTTGGGTTAATCCAATTGGATTAACCTTGGCCCAATTACTAGCTTTTGATTACCAAATGATTCTTTGATAGATTCTTTGTATAATCCATCCTAGATAGTTCATATAACTATCTAATGTAATTATATTGCGTATGAAAGTTCTAAGTATTGGATGTTAATAACAATTCAACATCCATATACTTAGGCTATGGTTTTGTTTCTCCACGAATTCCCGAGAGTGTTTGACCCCAATAATGTTAACACCCATGTTTAGACTATAAGGTGATTTATGAAAAGTTCTTGTTATTCAAAACCCTAATTCATCATTTCTTCCAATAACTCTTGCATTTTGGAACAACCCCACATGGGATACTCCATGGTTGAACCCATGATACCTTGAAAGAACATCAATGTTTATCCCCTTAGGTAACGTAAGTTGATTCCATACTATGAAACCCTATTAGGCTTCCCATGCACACACACACACACCATGCATGCATGAAGTGTGTGTGGAAGTGTCCATACTTCCCATATGTGCCTCATGGCTTAGTAACCCTCCTCGATTAGCAACCCCATGGTCTCGGTTTGTTTTGTCCGAATGGTTTAGGGTCCCAACCGAATGGGGCTTGGACCGAAAAGGGAGATGGCCGCATGATGTTTACTCGACCGAATAGGTGTGGCCTGCTATCATGTTGACCGAAAGAGAGTTGCCGAACGAAGGTGCTGGACCGAAGGAGGGTAGGGCGAATGAGCCCAGGCCGAAGGGGTTGGGGCGAAGGACCTAAGCCGTATGAGGGAGGACCGAGAGAATGGGAGGTTGGCCGAAGAAGAACCTTGGCTGAATGTGATGCACCCGAATAACTCCCGGCCGAATAGAGGAGGGGCGCATGGAGCCATTCGATATGCTGGTTCGGGCGAAGTGTCTAGCCGACTGAGCCTGGACATTCGGCCGAAGGTGGCCAGAATGTGCTCATTCGATGAGTTGGTAGGTTGGCCATTCGGGGGTTCAAACAAATCCACAATGGCAGCTCTAACTTTGATCTAGGGGCTAACCTTTGGTGTACAACAAGTTCCTAACTCCTCTAAGTGTGTATTGTGGTGATTTCCTAAGAATTGAAGGGTTAGAACCGGCTAAGAAAGTGGGCGACCATGAGGGTTTTCAAAACCCTAAAAACCAGAATTTTAACTCGATTTTACCTCGAATCTGGTGGATGAGAGCTTAGATCCTTTGTACTTTCGTGATCTACAAGTGATAATGGTCGTTTTGACACCAAAAGCGTTCGATTTCGTGAAGAAATGAAGGAGTTGTGGCTATGGTTTCTAGAGAGAAAGAAGAGAGAGAGCTCCAAAAATGGGTGAAAATTCTGGTAGGTGGGGGAAGATGATGGCATTAATTGCCATCATAAATGGTCTTAGAATACCCGATTACGTTCGGGTCCATTCGGTTTCGCGTAAAACGTCGGTTTTTCGTTGTTTTCGTAACGAAACGTCTCGATTCTAAAACAAGAGTTTTAAAATAATTTTAGGTGGTAATTCCTAGTAAATTAACTAAATATCTTCCATTTATTTTAAATTTTCAGAAATATTTAATTTACTGTTTAAAATCGAATCGTACAGTCTTCGCGCGTATTCGTTCGAATCGTCACCCGTACGAACACGACGATAACTATACTTTTCAATATGGTTTTCTAATTATCGGATATCATTCAGAACGTTAAACTTTCAGATATATTCGTACAGATCGTCACCTATACGAATAATCTGTCGATTTAGCATTCACGTAACGACATCCGTTGTTGTTTTGTTCCGTAAAGCCTTACATACGTTTATACATAATAAAATCCTAACAAATAATCACATGATGGTTCTGTATCACCATATAATTATCTGACTGATGAACCATGTTTCTGAGTTTTGTTTCTCTGAAATGATTATAAATTTGTTCTTTGATAACATAAAATGATAATGATACTTGATATGAATATGACATACACTGAATTACGTATAGTTTGTACCTGATTACTGTTCATGTTACTGTTGAGATCACTGTTCCGGTAATGGTTCCGGCACCGATGTTACATGTTGGGTTTGGAGCTTGCTGCCAAGAGAACTCAAGAAAAGTTGTGTCAAATTGTGTTGCCATTTTTTTTCTTACTAATCCTATTTATAGTGAGTAATGGGAATAAAATTCAGAATATAGTGATGTGCGGTACAAGAAATTCGGCTGACTGTGGGAAAGGAGAGGTGTGAACGGGTATGATAGTATGGAGTGGTGATGGAGATTTGTGTATTTGGTGCCTTCAAGTGAAGCATGGAAGTCTAGAACCATCATTTTGGAGAGCATGGCTTTGAAGTTTATTTTAATGGAGATTTAGAGTTTGTCAGTCAAAAAAAAATATATATATATATATATAGTGATGGGTATGGTCCACAAGAAATAGCAGCAAGTATGAGGATGGATTTGGTGGTACAAAAATAATGGAGTAATGTGCATTACGTGTGTGTCTATATTTGTATATAGGTTTTTATTAAATTATTATTATTATTATTATTATTATTATTATTATTATTATTATTATTATTATTATTATTATTATTATTATTATTATTATTATTTTTGTTGACAAATTCAAAACACCAAAAATGTTTGTTTCGTTTTTTTTTATTTCTTCGCAAACACCCACACACCCGTCTATATGATACATTTGCATGTGTGTGTGTGTCTATATATATATATATATATATTTGTTTTGAGTTTTGGCTAATGATGCAAGAGAGCGGGTTAAACGAAAATAATATGGTTGTGTATAGGAGTATAATTGGGTCCCTAAAACATATACACATATTCATTTTTACTATGTTTTTTTTATGATTCTTTGCATTACAAAGCAACAAATTTTTGATTATACCCAAAATTTCAAGTTTTGAAATTTGATCGTGAACCAATTTATTTAAACTAAATATATAATATCATTCTATATTTTCTTTATTTAAATTGTTGTATTTGGCTTTGTTTTAAATGAGTCTATTATAGTTGCATAAAATTTAAAGTTTGGCTGGGATTAAAACCTGAAAATTTGCGGATGTCACAAGTAACTTCTACATCTGAAAGGACAAATGAGAAAGGAAAGGAGAAAGTACAAGATGATGAGTTTGTTGATAGTTTGTTTGTTGATCAGGAAGATGATTGAGATGATATGATTGATGCTCTTATGGATATTGATGATGATGATTTTGGTTATGATGATCAAGATGATGGTACTTATGTGCTTGACATAGATCCAAAATTAAATGAAAAAGAGTATCACTTTGTACATAGATTTGAAGAGTTGGATGATATTCCTGATCAGGAAATTGAAGAGGGAGAATGGTTTCCAATTAAAGAGGTTAGGGATCTCTTTATGGATTTGGATTAGGAAGAAAAGGTTATCAGAGAAAGTGTTGAAAAGTTAGTTGTTAAATGTGTTGTTCAATCAACAAAGGATGAAGTTAAATTGAAACAAGCTGCAAAATGAGAATTTAAATGAAGATTCAATGCAATTTTTGACTACTGCTAGGGTGATTCAACTTGCTAAAGATGAGTTAGCTAATGCTCCTAAAAGTCCAACTCATAAGAAGAATTACAAGAATAAAAAGGAGTGTGTTGGAAAGATTTTGGCTTGGAAATTTGAAGCTGAAAATAAGTTGTTCATTATAAAAAGAATTGATGGAGTTCAATATTTGAAGAAGTTAATTAAAAGCTTTCATCAATTTCCTTTGTGTGAATTACAAGTGTTGGCAGAAATAAGATTGATTAATCATACTGGTGATTACATGGCTCATTTGATTGAGCAAACAATAAGAAGAGAGGTTCGATCTATGAAGTTTGAGTTATTTAAACCTCAAAAGTTGAAAAAGATACCAATTATTGGTAATTTAGATTGGATTCCAGGAAATGGAAGGTGAGATAGGAATTCAGACCAGTTAAATCTTTAAAAAGAATTCCTCTTTTAAAGTTTAATTTGGGAATTATGAAGAACCTTTATAGATGGTATTTGGATGGTTATACCTCTGAAGCTGTTTTTCAACATATAAACAAAGTGGAATTTTGCAGAATGTTTGATCCTTTCCACTTAATTAATCTTTCAGAGGAAGACCAGAAAATATTGAAAATGAAACAGATTCAGTTTCATAAAGATCATCAAGATGAAGCAATGCAATTCAAAAGGGTACTGGATGTATGTATCGAGCATAAAATTTGTGTTGGTAGTCATCTACCTTTGCAGTGGAAAGAATGAAGATTAACACTGAGCTGCTGCTAAGGGGGAGACTGTTAGTACCCTGATAGCAACAAGCTTCAGTTGTTAAATTGAAGACTGAAGATTGATGCTGATTCGAGATTTAAGATCTTTTTGTTTATTGTTTTTGTTTTGTTTTTAGTATAATGTTTTTGTTTACGTTTTTGTGTTAGTTTCTTTTATTGTTGAAATTTGTAAAAGTATGGAATTTGTCGATAGTGTTAATATCGATAATGATGGTTTCGATATTAATAGTATCGAAGATAATTGTGTCGATATTAGTAGTATCGACATTAGTATTGTCGATATTACTAGTATCAACAAAAAAGTCTATAAATAGCTAAGTTTAGTTGAACTTAGCATGTATCTCAGACATAATTCTGATTTTCTGAAAGATTGTAATTTCTCTCTGATTGTACTTACTGAATGTTACTGATTAATACAAGAAGAGAAAACATTATTTACATTGATTATATCAAATTCTATTCATCTTGATCTATTTTACTTTAGTTCAAACATGATGTTATGGATTCCGCACTTAATATCATGTTATACGAAATCATTTAGATCCTAGACATGGACCTTCATTGTTCGCTACAGCGAGTGCTAGCAACCTGCTAGTGAGCACCTATATTCATATAGGCCGTGAGTATGTGTTTTGTGGTGTGTTGTATCCCATAAAACTCCAAATGTCGGTGTGCTCAACCGAGTGTGTGTGTTGACTTGTGTTGACTCGACGAATTGTTGGTGACACGTTTGTTGTGTTTAGTTTGTTTATGTGCCTTAAATGCATGTAAGACATCAGCATGCATCCTGCAACTCTAATCGTAATGCTTTCGCATAAATCATGTTATGAAATCGTAAAAGTTACCATTTTTTGAAAGGTTCCATTTTTAGGAAAGTGTGGTTATGAAATCCCATTTCATAAAACTAATAACTCTAGTATGTTTATAAAATCATATTTAAACACGTAAAATACATCGTTTGTGCATAATTCACCATTTATGACGTTTGCCCCAAATAAAGTTTCCTAAAATAGTAAGTATTCGTTTAAAGGTCTGTTTTCAAATCAAAGTTCCCAATATGCTTAGAAATCACTTTCAAACATATTTCAATAATCACAAACAACTAAACATGTTAAAACATCAACACCCCTCTTTTGATTTACAAAAGTTTCCATAAATAGTAAGTTTGTCACAAAACCGTACTTTCACAAAATCAAATACCCAAATGTGTTTCTAAACACTTCAATATACTTTTGACAACATCTAAACATGTCTAATCATGTCTAGATCATCTCAAGTCTACAACATGCCACATAAAAGTTTCCTTTTATGGCAAGTTCTACAAAATCATCATATTAACTTATCAAAACTCAACCCCATCATTCCTATACTCTAAAATCAGTAGATCTACACTAGAATAACACAAGAAAACCAACAAATTCGTGCACAAGAGCCACATGGAGTTGCATGTGTGTTTTTACATTATGCATGTATGATCTAAGTATAGATAAGCATAGGAGACTACCTTAGAAGCTAGGATTCGAGCTGGAATGACTTCTGATGGCTTAGATGTGGCTAATGATGCACTCTTTGCTTGTGGATGGCTTCCAAGATTTCTCCTTGAAGCTCCAATGGTCCAAAGCACTCTAAGGTTGCAAGGAATGGCTTCAATGATGATACCAGGGGGTATTAGTGTTGTTTTCAGTAGATTTTGGTCGAGAGGAAGAGTAGAAATCCGGAGGAAATGTAAAAGAACCGGATAGAAAGAGAATGGGGTTAATTTTTATAAAGTTTGTCTTCTGGGACCCGTCGCGTACCGCCAAGGCCGATCATGCATGGCTGTAATATCAGTGCCTGAATCATAGTTGGAACAGTAACGTGTACAGTATATCAGATACGAACTATGTGTATTACATGTGTACTAAGGTCATTTGATGTTCAAAACGAATCTGTTACGCATCTATTACGTATTTATTACAGAAACATGTTGTGAAGCCATGGCTAAACAGTCAGTAACATATCTGACAATACAAACTTGTTATGTGACTGTTAGTTAGGTTACTATGTATAAACGTATGTGAGATGATACAGAACAAAGCAATAACATACGTCGTGATGTGAATATTAAACTGACGGAATATTCGTGTGAATGACGATTTGCACGAATATATCTGAATGTTTAATGTTCTGAATGATGTCTAATAACTAGATAATCAAATCGAAAAGTACAGTTTTCGTCATGTTCATATGGGTGACGATCCAAACTAATAAGCGCGAAAGCAGTACAGTTCGATTAAACAGTTAAGTTAAACGATTTCTGAATTTTTAAAAATAAACAACAGATATTTAGTTAATTTATTAGGAATTACAACCTAAAATAACTTAGAAAATCCTATTTTTATTATAAAGAAACGTTACGTTACGCGAAATCCGGTAACGACGCATTTACACGAAAACGAGTGAAACTGAATGAACCCGAACACACCCGAATGTTAAAAAGGTTAAAAATGACATTTAATGCCATTAATTTCCCACACCAACCCATTTTTACACCCCATTTTCGTCATTCTCTCCCTCTCTACTTTCTCTCACTAGAATTTCAAACCCAAAATACTCAAATCCTCACCAAATCAAGCTATTTTCGCGTCAAAATAACCACAAAAACGTGTAGATCGTGAAAACACAAAGAAACCGAGCTGTACATCGACGATTTTTAGGTAAAACCGAGCTCAAACCCAAGGTTTTTAGGGTTTTCATCTAAACAGGCGACTTGCACTTTTCAACTGGTTTCGACCCATCAAAACCCATAGGATTTGCACGAAACTGGTTTAGGATGGTGTAGCAACTTGAGGTATGCCGCAAATGGTCCAAAATCATGGAAATGGTTCCATGGGAGTGTTTGGCAGCAGGTAGTGCGAATGAGCACTATCTGATGCAGTTCAGACGAATAGCCCCACACGAACAGACTTCATGGATGAATGAACATCTGATTCGCACGAGCTGGGACGACTGATTTAATCATTGGGCGAAGGAACTTCTCATTCGTGTGATTTCAGACGAACGAATGAAATGTCATATGAACGACTCATTCGTGAAGTTTCATTCTTGTGACCCCCTAGATGTGTGATACCATTCGTATAACAACTCATTCGTCCTAACATTTGAGGCTTCATTCGTGTGAAGGATACACATTCGTACAACATCCTTATTCTCCCAGAAACTTCAAAGAATCACCTTAGATCAAGGAAAATTGATTATTTACATATGGTCAATGACATAATAATAAGTAGCTAAGGATTTCAAATAACTAGATATGTTAAGTGAGACCAAGGGAATTCACGGGCGATTAACTATGTGTTAATCGAAAAACCTTAATGACACCAACCTTGACTTAAGGTTTTCTAAACAAGAAAACTAAGAGCATTTCATAAAATCACAACAAGTTAAGGGGTATGTTAAGTAGCTATGGGTACGAACGAACTAAAGACCTAAACGAGATCATGATGATTCAAAGAACTAATTAAGTATGAGTATTCTAACCTTATGTTACCAACACTCAACTCTTAGCAAGTTCCTTACGTAATTAGTTAGCCAAGAATATTCTAAATGAGTGATCTTAGTTGATAACTAATTCAAGTAGGAATCAAGATCCATAGTGTTAACAAGAAACATATGAGAACTTGATGAATAACTTCGATAAGTTAGTTCAAGTTCTAACATGATTAACTTATATTTTCATAAATTGACTTAGATTTCATTTATTAATAGATAACGATTTATAACATCTAACCGTAGTTTTATAAAGATCATCATAACTTGTTTTATTAAAGTATGATAAAGTAAATTAAAGGGTTTTACCAAAGTAAATATAACTTTTCTATTTTAATTAAGGTTTTCGTAAATGATGATTTGTTTAAATAATCATATCTTTAAACATTATAAACCTTATGCGAATAAGGTTAAGTCTTAACTGGAATAAGGGATAAGGGTTCAAATAGGGTAAGTGACTTAGATTAACTAGAAAGAGTCGTAGTAACACACTAGTACATCTTAGGACACGTAGTTGCACACCGAGACCAAAACCCTATATACGTCAAACTATAAATACTTATAGTATTCGAATCATACTAAATCAAATCATGTGCTGAAGATACATAGTCTACAATCAACGAGCGTGCACATCTTTCTGGGTTCATTTGCGTAGCAACACAAGTGAGTTCATTGCCCCTTTTCTAAACTTTTTTGTTTTATAAACGCGGGGCTGAAAAGCATGAGTAAATTATTTTCCTTGGAATATATTTACTTAAATGCTTTTATATCATATATGTTTTATATGTATAATTGTTAGCCTAGATTCCGTCTAGGTAAACTATTTGCAGGTTTCAAAAAGGATTATTTTCTCATCATAAGTAGATAATTGTTTCATTTCAAAGAACTATTCTCAAAGATCTATTTTCAAAGAACTATTTTCAACGGCCTATTTTCAAAGAACTAAAGATCTATTTTGAAGAACTGTTTTCAACGATCTATTTTCAAAGAACTAAAGATATATTTCAAAGAACTGTTTTCAACGATCTATTTTCAGAGGAATATCTGGGAAATATTCAAAGATAGCATGTACCAAAGAACTAATGATCTATACGAACAAGAAGGAACAAGGACGATCTATAACGAACTATAAAATCCTATACTTCATGAAGTCCTGGCTAGACTGACTGATTATAGGTCGCATGTTTGATGATATTTACATAATTCCTCAACTACTAAGAACCTTGATTGATAGATTAGTTCACTCGAGTTGACCAAGGCCCAATCATTAG
This sequence comes from Mikania micrantha, assembly GCA_009363875.1. NCBI lineage: Eukaryota > Viridiplantae > Streptophyta > Magnoliopsida > Asterales > Asteraceae > Mikania > Mikania micrantha. The sequence continues at coordinate 22,853,182 of CM018694.1, read as the reverse complement.
GACTTAGTTTTATTTTAAATGTTTATCAATTCATTTATTTAAGGATTTTAATTATTCATTCAAAACATTTGCCATGCTTTTGTGTGTGTGTGGCGGAACTTACGGAACAAATGGAAACTTGTGTGACGGAACAAACGGAACAATTGTGACGGAACTTACAGATCAAGTGTATGGTTTAGGGTGAAATGCTTAATTATCATCAACAACAATATGTTATGTGGTTCGATATGTGGTGGGCTGGCGGTAAGCTTGTCCCTACGTATGCCCTATATATAAGCATACTTGACTAGATAACATAGGTGGTTGTTGGTGAGGTTAAGGGTGTCATCCGGTCAGGTTTGTCAAACGTCATTTTCAATAACAAAACTATTTGAACTCACCAACCATGTGTTGACTTTTGTTTTCTTGCATGACTTCTCAGGTGACGAACATGTTAACTAAGAAGTTCGTGTGTTTGACTAGGATGCCCAGATAGAGGACCTAGTGTTTTTGGACGTGCATATTTTGAAAATCATTATACACATTATTTTGTATATCTTGTGTAGATACAGGATAGAAACTTTATGACGTAGATAGTAGCTTTACATTGTTAAATTATGAACGATACTGATATAATTTAACTTTGTAATTCTATTTCACTTAGTACTTTCTCAATTTATACCATGTGCAATGCAAGCAATCTGATCATTTCAATTATCACCCAATATTGCGCCCCGAGACCTTTTCGCCCGACGGAAAAGTCGATCCAGCATGCCGGCTCGGGGTGTGACAATGGCCTCAGCGTACCGCGATGATTATAATATTAGGTTTTCCTCCCGAAACACGCCGCGTACCACCAAGGATTTCAGAGTTCAAAACTCCCGCTCATGCTTAGCATACCGCCAAGGAATTCGCCGAGGGTGCTTGACTGTGGGGCCCCGATCCCGGGTGCCTCGCATAGGTTGGTTTTCATCATAACACATAGCTCTTAAACTAAAAACTGTCATAGATAGTAGCGGAACTTAAAACATAGTTTTTCAAACATGAAATAATGTCTGAATTAAAACATAATTGATTGCCAACACCACCGGATTCTCTATCTTGTTGCCCGAGCTCCACGTTTCTTCTTACCATAGCTTTAACCTGACATACATGCTAAAATGTCAGCTTACGCTGGTGAGTTCTAGTTTTCATAAAACATCGTAAACGTTTTGTTAAGTTAAAACATATTTAACATAAGACATCATTTCGTTCACATAATCTAAAACCTTGTCACATCAACATCCTAATCATCATACAACCACTGCTACCGAGCGTAACAGTGGGCTTATGCCGGCACAAGGCTCCATAACTGTTGATCTGACCCGCCGAAGCGTTCTGCATATCCATACTTACCCAGTAACAAGTACTGGAGCAACCATACTTACCCCATACGAATATGGGAGCAACGTCATACTTACCCCGTAACAAGTACGGGAGCAACCATACTTACCCAGTAACAAGTACTGGAGCAACCATACTTACCCCATACGAATATGGGAGCAACGTCATACTTACCACGTAACAAGTACGGGAGCAACCATACTTACCCAGTAACAAGTACTGGAGCAACCATACTTACCCCATACGAATATGGGAGCAACATCATACTTACCCCGTAACAGGTACGGGAGCAACCATACTTTCCCAGTAACAAATACTAGAGCAACCATACTTACCCCATACGAATATGGGAGCAACGTCATACTTACCCCGTAACAAGTACGGGAGCAACCATCATTCATCATGACATGATATACTAGCACTATATCATCATTCAGCATAACATCGTAACCTTATCCTAGTAACATAGGATTATTCATAACAGGCTATGCTAGTATCATATCATCATAACATCCTAGCATCATACACATGTCATGCTAGCAGCATATCATCATATCATTCATCATGGCATCATAAACACATTATGCTAGCATATAACTATCATAGCATGTTATCTTACAGTTCATCATCATAACTTACTAACATGCATTCGTCATACTTAACATACTTTCATGCATAAATCATGCTAACACATAAACATGCATAAATAGTCATGGCACATCATCATTCGTTCATTAGCATCAATAGCACATAACATCATAAACATAACAATAAGCATGTATGCCAGCCCAAAACATTAAACATAAAATAGGGCGTCTAGAACTCACCTGATAGTAGACTCTTGTTTTCCTTAGCCGAACTCCTTAGCTAGGCCTTAAGAACCGACATCAGTTACATCATCTCATTACATTACATTACGTTCTTAGACTTAGAAAATATTCTAAGTCCTCATAGCCCACTGGTTCCCCCTCATAACTACAAGTCCTCGAAACTGAATTGTATTCGAACACTTGCAGTTCGCGAAATACTCAAGTACTCGAAACCATCATTTGTATTCGAACTAACCCTTGTACTCGAAATAGCCCTTGTACCCGAAATACTAGTGTACACGAATTCCCTACTCGAAATGGTATACTCGAAATGGTGATTTCGAGCATTCCCCTAGGCCTATTTCGAATACTCATCTTTTTACCATAATCCATCTCAGAAATTCATCTAAGATCATGGGGAGCTAGTTATAGGTTCCTTATGTTGTTACCAACATGTTAGAACCACAAAGTTTCGAACTTTATGCATAAAGGTGTGAGTTTTATGCCTAAAGGTGTGAGCTTCATGCATAAGTTCACTTTTTCATAAAAATCCTAACTTTTTTGTTTAGATCACTTACTTGATGCTAGATGATCACTCCTGTAGATTCCCGTGAGTTCCCCCTTCGTTTGATCGATTAAAGCTCGTTTCTTGTAGTTCTCGAAATATGCTTCGTGTACTCGAGAGAGAATGTGTTTCCAGCCAAAGGTCAGCACGTTTCCCTAGGAATTACTATTTATAGGCAACTTACTCGAAATCCTGGTACTCGAAATCTGGATGATTTCGATTACAAATTTCGAATACAGTGTACTCGAGTTCCAATATCGAGTATATGAACTTGAGATCTTAACTTAGTTATTTTTCGTTCATTTTCCAACAAGTTATTTATCCTTTACGCTTTCATAAGTTCAAATAACTTGTATTAGAAAAGTTGGGGTGTTACATTGGCGTACCGCGAAGGCTTCATTTCTTAGTTATTCTATTTCGTTGATTTGATTTCGTTCGTGTTTGATTCTTAACGTTTATCCTAAACGTCTATTTCATGTTTATCACATAATGACACATACAATGGTTTGATTATTGTTTGTTCACCAACGTTCATGAGACTCGTGTGTGTTGCGATAATTCCTCGAATTATCGATGATAGTTTGTGTTCGTTATTACGAAATGTTTGCATTCTTGATTAAACATAATCAACCTGTAATGCCCAATCCAATAATTCCCCAAATTATTGTTTTGCGTTTGTGTTTGCCACACTTTGTTTCCAAAACCAGTGTGCAATGTATGATCCGATAGTTTGTGTTTGCCACACTTGGTTTCCAAAACCAATGTGCAATGTATGATTCGATACTTCCTCGAACTATCGTTTTGCAGTTGTTTGTGTTTAACTCATCTAATTAAACATAATTAAATGAAATGCAACAAGTATGAATGTGAAATACAAAGTTGTAAGAGTTGCAATTTACCTGAAATTGTCGGTTGTCACATAACCCTAGTTTAATGTTATTATGCTTTAGTTGTTCTCAAATTTTGTGCTATGTATACAATTTGATCATTCCGATTATCACACGATATCACGCCCCAAGACTATTCTGCCCGACCGGAAAGTCGATCCAGCCCGCCGGCTCGAAGTGTGACATGTAATCCATGCAACCTCAACAAAACAACGACCCATAATGATCCATATAGATGAAAAATAAACAAGGAAGACTAGGTGAGGGTCGGGTGTGAGACTAGTTGTATCAAGGGTGATTGTGTCAATATTGATAGTATCGACATCACCCTTAGACATCCCAAGTCTTTGAACTGCCTCGGTTTCTCACCAGTTCGATCATTACTAAGCTAGAAAAGGCCAAGATGACTTGGTTAGGCACAACAAGCATAAGTATGAGTACAAAGGTTTCCAGGAGACTTGATAAGGTTGCGTCAAATACTTGTAAACTTTGGATGAACAAGTGTAAACTTGATCACACCAAGTGTAATTCAACAACAAAGGGTTAAGAAAGGGCACATGAACCAATACCAAAGGTGATGAACTCTTGGGAAAAGAGTGCATGTAATGTATGCATGCATTATCACCCAAGGATGGTATCACCTTTCCATGTTGGTGGGTCTAAGTCTTTTGACTTGAACATGCCTTGGAAGCCTAGTCATATCAAGTCATAACATGTCCAATAGCTTGAGTATCAGACTAATCATGTAGGAAGGAATAGTAACTCATACAAACTAAGATAGATGACCTAGGTGACCACCAAACTCTAAACACAATCTTGAACACATACAAGTACTAACAATGTTGAAGACAAAAATATGAAACACAGGTTTTGAACACAATCAAACTACAAAAAACGAGCGAGGGTATTCCTGAAGTAAGTCAAACATCCAACACAACACAGGTGGGTTCATTGTCCCTTTTCTAATCATTTTGGTTTTATAGTTGCGGGGCTGAGAAGCATGCTTACATATTTTCTTATGACTATAATTTATATGCTATGCTTTCCAACTTTTTATTCTATGCATTAATGATATCCTAGAATATCTCTAGGTGTTCATGTACTTATTTCTTATCAAAATTAAAGTAATTTCTAACATCTGTTATGTTAAATCAAATTATTTTCATATGGATACATCATGAGTATGAATCAAGTTAATTTCACAGTGGAATATCTAGGAAAGATCAAAGATAACATGTGCGAACGAAACAAAAACGAACAAAGATGAAACAAGAAGTCTTATAACTCAAAACGTCCTAGCCAGACTTGTTGGTTATAAGCCACATGTGTGATGATATTTACAAAATCCACTAAATTGGTAATAGCTATATTGTATTAAATACTAAATTACAATGTGTGTAATTAGATAATTATATATTTTAAAAAAAGTGGGTTGTTAAATAACTAGTAATTAACTTGGCTAGGCTAGCTAAAAGCTAGTTAAGTGGGTTAAAAACATGAGGGGCCAAAATTTCCATTTGGCTAAACTTGGAATAAGGGGCTTTATTAGAAAATGGGTCAAACCAGGTCAACACATTTGTGTTGCGTAGTGATTGACTTCCTGAGAAGGAGAAAGAGAGCCAAGCCTTAGATTTCATCATCTTGATCAAATTGAAGTGTTCTTGAGCTGAAATTCATGGATTGGAGCTAGAAATCAACATCTAAAGCAAGTTCTAACAAGTGGTAAGCGTTATGTTCTTGTTTTGATTCAGATTTTGTGGTAAGGAGGATGAAGCCAAAAATGGTTTTTCATCCAAACATCGAATTGGGTGTTATTAGTAGTAAGAACATGTTAGTTGGATCTTATAGTCATGTTTTAAACATCCAAACATATGAATATTACATAAAAAATCAATAGGTAAAGATTTGGGTGTTGGTAAATCACATGGGTGTGGGTTTACATATGAACATGATGAAATTATTTGTAATTGGATGTTATGTTGATGTTTTAGCAACAAAAGTGTTGTCAATACTTAATCAACTCATTAAACTTGTGATGTTGATGAATTTGAACAAAAGATGGAATTTTGATAACTTGAATATGATTAAGAACATGGGTAGATTAATTTCTGCACATGAGTTGTTTGTTAAAATGCCTCAATGAGGTTTTGATTAAGTATGAAAGGTAAAATGGTATAGATGATTAGAAAACCCAGCTATATGATCAGTTGGCATAAACTTTTGATTAGTTGGGTTAATTGGAGGTAAAATGGGTCAAATGATTGGATTATATAAATAACACAAGTTGTGTGTTCATGTTATCAAATCTTGTTATATGTGGATATATAATAGGAAGAGGTGGTGAATCTAGTTCTAGAAGACCCGGAAAGGAATTAGAGATTGTTGATAGCTCTCCAAATCAAGGTAAGTTGCCCACTTTGTTGGACTTGTAATTTTAGGATTGAGTTAGTCCACACTACAAGTATTTGTGCATTTTAGCATATATGTGATTTGTTGTTTTGATTAAATTTGGTATTAGTGGTCATATTTAGTGTTGTCATTCTATTTGAATGATTCACATGGGTGTGAACATTCAATTAGTAATAATAGTTGAGTTGATTTACAAGAGTGTAAACAACCATCATAATGTAGAGGTCATGATCTAAAAAATGTAGACAGTTAATTGGATATGTGCATGCTTTGATTCACAATTGTGTGAACATAAGACTTGCAAAGCTAATGTAGTAGATTCATAAAAGTGTGAACAATGGATGATCTATAGGAGTGTAGACACCCAATTTCAAGAGTCAAATTGGTAAAGTTTGACTTTTGGGGAATTAAATGCACAATTAGAGTTTTGTGTGCACATATGTGTGGTGTTGAATTATAATGATCAGACATGCTAATAATTTATACGATACGTATGTGAATGTGAATGTGTTAAATTGATTCTAGAATGGTTAAAATGGTAATTGCTTGTTTAAGCAATTTTTGAACCTTATTATGAAATTGAAACTTGTTTGGAATACTTGTTATATGTTTGAATGTATGTTTGATCATTCAAACTTGTTTGAGATTAATTATAAAGTGAATTGGAATGGTTTTGGGTTAGTTTGAAAGCAGAGAATGGTTCGTGTACGATTAGGAAGTGTTCGACACGTGAAAAGACCCGAAAGACCAGTGCTCGGCGTATCGTATGCCACCCACAACGTATGATTGGCCATTATCAGCTCAAATGGTCCAAATTCTCTGTCATACGCCAACCCATACGCCAATCCATGTGCCAGTAATTGTTTTTGACTAAAATTGATTATTTTGGTCATGTTTGCTTGGGGGAGCGAGCAAGGAAACTTAATTAGTCTTTATAGACTAATGGGTGATGTTTATGTGGTGATTACATGTACAAAAGAGTCGGGTGAGCAGTGATGGTGATCGGAATCGAACATGGAGGTTCAGATGGTGGATTTGGACTTAATAACCAAACTTTTGTGAAACTTTTGTGCAATGAATGTTTTGTAAAGTATGTAAACATACTTAAACTTTGTTTTAATATGTTTGTAGATGTGTAAACCACAAAAGTTTTTACTGGGACCTAAACATAATTTCTTAAATATTTATTTTAAATGTTCGAATGGGGCATGGAGTAACATGGGTGTTACAATGTATGACTTTTCTAAACATTTTAAACAGGTGTATGTGTTAATAACTGATTGACAAAGCTTTGTGAGAAAACTTTGAAAAGTCAAAACATTTTTGGGAATGCCAAATACTTTTAAATGTCAAGATTTTGAATGTCAATTTGTAAGACTATGAGATGGTGAGATGGCTATGGATGAGTTTATTAGGATACTGTCTAAATTATATCACTGTGATCATGTGCTCATATGTGAATTCAATTGCGTTAAGTCCGTTCATAGTTCGTATACCATTAAGTGGCAGAGGCCAGACCAACGGTAACGTAGTGGTACCATAAGTTTGACAAACTTCTGGCGAGTAAGGTCGGTACGTTATGCGTATTTTAGGAGACGATATTGGCCGGTATCGTATGACCGCTAACAGGGCGGCAACAGTCAGGTTTAGTAAACGAGCGCATGGGTGATAATATTAAGACAAAGTATAATAATAAACTTATAACATCTATATGGGAGTAGCAAAGGTCGAGTTGGCCTTCATGCCAACCATGGTGTTGCTATGTTTAAAATATTTGTTAATTATGTCTATAAATTTATAACATCTATTTGGGAGACTAGTAAAGGTCGAGTTGCCCTTTGGCCCAACCATGGTGTTGCTATGTTACAAATATTTGTTAATTATGTCTATGACTCTATAACTTCTATTTGGGAGACTGAAAAAGGTCGAGTTGGCCTTCGGGCCAACCATCGTGTTGCTCAGTTACAAATATTTGTTAACTTATATATCTATATTTCTCGAGTGAATAACAAATGTTGAGAATTGAGAATGTGTGTGCATAGTGGAAGCATTAGTTTCCATTAAGGACATGATCGTGTCTTCTCAAGGGCGTGGTGGGCTGGCTGCTGGGCTTGACCCTACGTATGCCCTATATATAAATGATACTTGCCAAGACGGGATGATGTCAGTAGTGAGGTCTAAGGTGGAAACTGGTGCGTTGGGTGTGTCAAATGCTTTGAAACAACTTCCAAATACGTATCAAATAGAACGTGTGGGAATTTCAAAATATTCAAACATCACGGTTTAACTAACCATTATTTTAATAACTCAATTTTCTAATCATGACAACTCTTGTCAAAGACTAATACTGGGAGATTATTTCTAAATGGGATAATGTCTAAGAGGAGGGACTAAGTTGAGAACTTTCATATGTTTTAACAAGGATAAATGTTTTCCTAAAATAATTTTCAAACTCTAATAAACAAATGAACTCACCAACCTAGTGTTGACTTGTTTTTGCATGTTCTTCTCAGGTGACGAGCAGGTTTAGTCACCAAAAGCATGATACTAGCTAGGTAGCCTAGTAGGAGGACCTAGCAAATTTTGTGTATTTGTGTAGGAACAACATGTGAATCAATACTTTTTCAGATCTTGCGCCGTACAAGATAGGTTGAATTCATGTCTTTTGGTAGATTACAGAGTTAAATTATTGAATTCATACAGATCTAATTTAACTTTGTAATTCTTATTGAATGTATGCTTTAGTTTTCTCAATATATATATCATGTGTTATGAATACAATCTCATCACACCGATGCGATCGCACCCCAGGACTATTCCGCCCGACGGGAAAGTCGATCCAGCCAGACGGGAAAGTCGATCCAGCCCGCTGACCCGGGGTGTGACTTGTAAGAACTCTAATTAACTCACCCAACATCAAATTTAAGAAAAAAAACATTAAAATTAAAGACGATAATAATTAAACACAAGAGTCAATACCTCATTTGTAGAGATAGACAATGTTTTCATAACCAAACCAGACAATTAACCGGTCATCTTAAAAGTCTACTTGGTTGACTGGTTCAACCGAATCTAAAAACCGGATAAAGAGATAATTATTTTTTTTTAAATATATATATAATTTCCATAACAGTATATTGTGAGTTTTTAGAACTTTTTAATAATTCAATTTTTATACGTTTGATATAAATTTAACGTTCATTATGTGATGTTAAATTACTCTTATATATATACAATTTAGAAGGATATTAAAAAAACGTAAGATTACTAGTTTGTGACATGTGTCAATTGCTCTTATATGGATATTATATTTTAGTGACATGTGGCAAATTGTACACCCTAGTTAGATGACATATGGCTTAAGAGTTGCTTGTTTATTAGTAGTAGAAGATCCAACAATAAATTAACATTCATTATGTGATGTTAAGTTATGCGTAATTTCATGTAAATCAACACTATATACTCTACTTACTAGTTTCCAAACTCAAGCATATGAGTTTATTCACAAGTTAATTTCCCATACAAGTTTCATATTTTTAATTTCAACACAATCAATAAGAAAACTAGTAATTTGATTGTTTAGTAACACCATAAGCATAATTTTATGGTTTCTAACATATATGAACACTCAATTACAATTTTTGAGCAAAGACCCAACTATTCCTATCAAAGTTCAAGTGAGAACTTCAAAAGGAAGAGGAAGAAGACTTAAAAGTTAGTAAGAAACACAAATTTAACGGTTAACCTCTTCAATTTCAGTATTTGGCCACCAAGATACCATGAATTTAATTAGGGTTTGCGTTCTTCTTCATTTCTTCCCTTTAGTTCGTACGTATGAAGTCTCCATAATAAGTATTATTCCTTGTTTATACATCCTTTAATCAAGTTTAAGTAAATGGGAACATTGGCCCCTTAGACTTCTAATTGGTTAACTAATTTAAATGACCTAATCCAACTAGTTACTAGTTAACTCTAACACCTCAAGGTTATAAACATAACACAATTTAAAACTCATTCTTGTTCAAATTATTTTATTATAAAAACAATAACCGTTAACCGGCCGTTACGCTACATGTAAAGTTGAGGTAACCCACCTGCAAAGAATTCTGAACATCCTTATGTTCATCCACAATTGTTTCATGTTCATCAGCAAATGTGGACTTAGTGAGTTTATGTAACATCCGGACCCTGTCTACCATCAATATTGTCTGCTTTGTTCACTCGGAGCTCACAGATTTTCTTTTAATTGCTCGGGTGAAAACTTCCCAAGGAGGTCACCCATCCTGGTTTGCTACAACCCAAGCATGCTTAACTATGGAGTTTCCATGTGCTTCACAGCCGGCTAAGCCCAAAACACATTGGTGATATAAGAGGTGGGTTGTTATTTATGGACCAGGAATATCTCGTGTTCACGGCCAATATGGGATTTGCCTAAGATGTTATATACACCCCCGTTAGGGACTCATCGTCGTTGATGAGGTTTGACCCACCATCTCGTGTAGAACATGAGTGTTTCTGATATTATTCTGTAACATCTGGCCCCTATCTACCATCAATATTGTCTGATTTGCCCACTCCGAGCTCATAAATTTGCTTTGGCTACTCAGGTGAAAACTTCCCACGAAGGTCACCCTCCTGATTTGCTGCAACCCGGGCACACTTTACTATATAGTTGTCATATTCTCCACATCCAGCTAATCCCAAAACATAGATAAATATAAATAAAGGCACATATCTGCACAGACCAATCAATAGTTCAAGTCACACACTCCCATAATCCATTTTCTCTTCAGAAAATTCCCTTCAACTATTGGTGCCAAATCAAAAATATTGCGGAGTTCAAGGGTTAGGAATATCTCATGTTCACGGTCGATGTGAGATTTGCCTAAGATGTTACAGTTTACTCATTTGCAAATGTGAACTTAGCATTAATTTACTCATCCGTAAATGTGGACTTTAGGCGAGCTTACTAATCCGAAAATGTCTTGTTGAGACTAAGTTAATCTAGGGGTGTTCATTTTTAGAATCGGACTCGAAAAAAATCGAAATTCGATTCGATTTTTATTCGAAAAACACAAGTCAAAAATTCGATTCGAATAAAATTATTACTACATATACAAATAAAAACGCAAGGAACAGTAATAATATCAATCAAATAAATATACCACCAAAAATACCCTTGTTTATATATATATATAGGAGTAGGTTCAGATACAAATAGAAGTTTTTGTAAAAATGGTAGGAACCAATAATGTGTTGACACGTGACATTTTTATTATTTAATAGAAAAGGGTAATATAGGCAATTGTATTTAAATGATTTTTAAATCTTGCATTAAAATAGGGAAATTGTTAATCAGTTTCCTGATTGAACATATCCCAAAATTAAAATTATTATTTCACGTATAATCTTAAAACCATTGAATTCGTAATCATCAAAACAAAAAATAAATGGATGATTTCACATAAATAGAAAATACATACTAGCACATAATATTTCATTTGATTTTACATTCAGCCAACTGCACATTATAACACGATAACAACACATATCAACACAAAAATAATACAATGGTTTTAATAGATTTTAACATCTAATGATAACATAATGGATGTTACAACATGTTAATAGCACATTATATAATATGATAACAGCAAAATCATAACTAATGTACTTATAACCTGGTAACAATACGAAGTACCACAATAGTTTACGCAATAAAAATAAATATCAACAAAAAAATAACATAATGGTTTTAATAGATTTTAACATCTAATGATAAAATAATGGATGTTACAAACTATTAACAGCACATTATATACTATAATAACAACAAAATCATAGCCAATGTACTTATAACCTAGTAACAACACGAAGTAGCACAATGGTTTACACAAAGACGAATATCAGCACATAACAATACATAATAGCACATGATATTCCCATAACGGTTACATTCAGCCAACAGCACAATGTATAATTCGGTAACAACACATTGTAACACATGATTTTGGAGTAATCCAATCTGTTTAAGAAGGTTGACTTGCAATTGAAAATTAATTTGAGTAACCGAATCCCATTTATTTCGAATCATCCGTATTATTAGCAAGTTAAAAAAACCTAAATCCCTAATTTACCCTTTTATTAATTGTCAACACCTATTAAATAAATACTTTTGCCATTTTCAATTTCTAACCCTTGATTATAGCACATCCACGGCCCAGATCATTTCTCACGCTTTTTACAAAACTAGTACTTTGTACAATAACCCCACTATATATATATATATAGAGGAAGGTTCATAAGAAAACCAACATATTTTAAGAAAACCAAGAAAACTTAACTTGACCAATCACATAATTTCTTATTTATTTCTTTTTAAATTTTTACAAGGGTTTTTTGGTAAACTTACAATAATTTATTTTAAGAAACTTTCTTTTGTTATTAACGTCCTGATTTCACTCCTTTTTTAACTCTTTTATTTTATCAATTCCAATGATCATTTTCACCTTTTCAAAACATTCATTAAAAATTGTCAGATCCATTCATATTTCTGATCTTCGATTATCATTCATGTATTTACATTTTCGAGTATTACATACATTATCTTCCTATATTTTTCTTGATAAGTTACTTTTTTTTTGTTTTAAAAATATATATAGCTAACAGGTATGGAGCAAGACAACATGTATTTCTAGTTTTCGTGTATTTGATTAATGTAAATCAAAAGTAGGATTCAGTCGGAAGATAAAAACGTCATTTCATATGTTTTATGTTAATAATATTATTTTTCAATCCAAATCTATTTATTGTTTGCTCCATCTGTTTAATGGTTTGGCAAAATCATTGATTTTTGCATGCTTAATATCATTGAGGTTCAGGATTTCACTGGCTATGATTCAAAGAGTCAATGACTTGCGTCAATAGTTTCATTTTGTTGAAATTATCTTATAAAATAAGAATGATTATGGAAGATTTGGATTGGGAAACAAACATGTTCACTGACGAGGAACCAATGGAAAACCACAACGTATATGTAATCGTATTTTTTAGCTATAGTTTTAAATATTTCTTTGTGAATAATGTTTTTTGGAACATTAAATGTGTTAAAATATGCTTTTATAATCGTATTCATCAATGTAATATGATTGTATGTATAAAACCGGTTTTGGATCATTTTGTTGTTCGTGTTCTTCTTCATATTTCATTTGGTTTCTTTTTGTGATATTTAAAAATTGTGCTTTTATTTAATTGATTACATAAATGTAATCAAATATATATGTAATCAGATATATATATATGAAACCAAGTGTATGATTACATATGCGTAATCAGATATATTTGAAATCAGGTATATGATTACATTTATGTAATCAAGGATAAATGTAACCAGATATATGATTACATTTATGTAGTCAGGTATATAAGAAATCATGTATACGATTACACGTATGTAATCAAGTATATAAATGTAATCATGTATATATAACAGCTAATATATGATTACATATATGTAATCAGAAATTTGGTTGAAAAATTCCGATTTTTTGAATCAAAAAATATAGATTGTTTAAATTAATCAATATTTTGAGTGAAAAATAACATTTTAAATTTAATATATTTTTTATATAATTTTAGAGAGTAGAGAGGAGAGAGAAGATTTATTTTAGGAATTTTATTAAATACAAGAAAGATAATAAATTTGTTTGGACTAATCTACCCTTATAATCATTTAATTAAATCCCTTGATTGTTATATATTTACAATCTTGCCACTAATGATCTTAATCATTGATTATATTAATCAATGGTAGATAATAGGTTTTCTTAGTTTTCTTAAAAATGAGGGTTTTCTTAGAAACCCTCCCCTATATATATATATATATAGGGTACAAATCCATTGTTAACCCAATGTTATTGTGTTAACCGTTTAACTCAATATTAACGGTTGATCAAAAATGAGATGAAGTAAGATGATGCCATGTGTCAAATTTGTCTTCTTAATGAAAAGGGTATTATAGTCAATTGCTTAGATACAAAAATAGTCATATTTAATTTAGTGGTGACAAGTGTCACCTACATTCTTTCACATCCATATTTTAATTTAAAATAAAAATTTACCCCCTATTTTTTAAAGCTTGATAACTTTTTTTATAAATTATTATTTTTTTTATAAAAATTATACCAATAAATTTGTCTTATTTTTCTCTTTAATTCAAGTATAGTCTCATCTTTTTTTCTACTATTTCATAATTACGTCAATATAAGTGTCGCCATTTTTTCCGCGTAATGTAATTACATCAATGTAAGTCTCGTCATATTTTTCAGCATTTCGTAATTACATCAATGTAAGTTTCGTCATTTCTTTTCAACATTATGTAATTACATCAATGTAAGGGGGTGTTTGTTTGCCTCTGAATGATTCCATTCAGAGGCTGCCTCTGAATGATTCCATTCAGAGGCTGCCTCTGAATCGGTAAGAGGCAAGTGTGTTTGGTTGGGTAAAATGATGCCTCTGAATGGTTCAATTCAGATCTGAATGGTTCAGCATGGGGAAGAGTCTGAATGAAACTTGAAGCATTCCCAATCTACCTGTGTGTTTCGTTAGCCATCACCGACGACTCCATCCAGCCACCTCCGACGGACCGACGACTCCATCCAGCCACCACCATCGCGCCGTCACCATCGCGCCGCCACCATCGCGTCACCACCATCGCTCGATGGTTCACACCACAGGGGATGACGATGGATGCGGCGAAACCCTAATCGACGATGGGATGCAAAGGATCGACGATGGGATGCTCGCGGGTAGACGACTTCACTCTGGTGCTCGCGGTGGTGCTCGCTGGTAGACGACTTCACTCTGGTGCTCGCTGGTGGTGCTCGCCGGCGGCTCATGAAGGCGACGGGAAGAAGACGGCGACGGGAAGAAGGGAAGAATGCGGCGACGGGAAGAAGACACGGGAAGTAGGGTTTTGAGAGAAAATGGGGATTTTTTTTGTTTTATTCAGATGTGTTAACCAAACACCCTTAAGCATTCAGACAATTAATCATTCAGACCCTCTTAAGCAC
Source organism: Mikania micrantha (assembly GCA_009363875.1). NCBI lineage: Eukaryota > Viridiplantae > Streptophyta > Magnoliopsida > Asterales > Asteraceae > Mikania > Mikania micrantha. Next base: position 22,838,079 of record CM018694.1, on the reverse strand, counting down.
TCAGACATCTTAACCATTCAGCACTTTATAATTCAGATCCAACCAAACAGCCCCTAAGTTTCAACTTTTTTTATCATTTTGTAATTATATCAATGTACGTATCGTTATTTTTTTCGGCCTTTCAACTTTCGTAATTACTTCAACGCAACAAACGTAGTGTAATATTTCTATTTAATCAGCGTTTGTTACATTGATGTAAGAATGGACACTGTTACACTACGTTTGTTACGTTGACGTAATCACGAAAGTTGAAAGACCGAAGAAAATGATGAGACTTATATTGATGTACTTACCTAATGCAAAAACAACATTGAGACTTGCATTGAAGTAGTTATCTAATGTTGAAAAGAAATTACAAAACTTACATTGATGTAATTACGAAATGTTGAAAAAAATGACGAGACTTACATTGATGTAATTACGTTACGCTGAAAAAAAATGACGATACTTACATTGATGTTATTACGAAATATTAAAAAAAAATGACGAGACTTACATTGATGTAATTACGTTACGTTGAAAAAAATGACGATACTTACATTGATGTTAATACGAAATATTAAAAAAATGACGAGACTTACATTGATGTAATTACGTTACGCTGAAAAAAATGACGATACTTACATTGATGTTATTACGAAATATTAAAAAAAAATGACGAGACTATACTTGAATTAAAGAGAAAAATAAGATAAATTTAATGGTATAATTTTTATAAAAAATAATAATTTTTAAAAAAGTTATCAAGCTTTAAAAAACTAGGGGGTAAACTTTTTTTAAAAATTAAAATATAGATGTGAGAGAAGGTGGGTGACACTTGTCACCACCACATTATATCATATTTTGAAAAAAAAAATTTACCGTCTTACCCTTTAGCAATTTTAAACCATTGGATCTAAATCTTGATTATTTTATATTAAATCAGTGGCAAACATATGGTTAAACGGTTAACGCATTTATGGTGGGTTATTATAAGATGTGTATCCTATATATATATATATATATATATATACACACACACACACAAGTAGTTACTATATTAAAAAATTAACTTTTTTAGTTAAGTAGTTTATTTATAAAAACTGAAGGTTTATTACACAAATGTCAACCCAATTATATAATACCTATAATTTTATTAGTTTGAATGTTATAACTACTATTACAATTTAAATGTTAGTTATTTGATATTTACATGTTTATAATGTATTTGATATTTTGAATGCATAAACATATGTAGCAAGTATAAACAATTTTTTTAATTAAATTTGAATCAAACAAATTCGAATCCGAATCGAATTCCAATCGAATTCGATTCGAATTCTGAATACGAATCAAATTCGAACGATCTTAAAAAATTCAAAATTCGAAATTATTCAATTCGAAATATTCGAGTTATTCGAAATTCGATTCGATGAACACCCCTAAGTTGATCATCCGCAAATGTCATACTGTGGGAGTTGGACATCCACAAAATTTTTTTTTTTTTTTGGGAAAGTTAAATCATTTGTATATGTCCTGTTATGGAAGTTGGACATCCTCAAATGTCATATGGGAAGTTGGATCATCTGCAGATGTCTTGCTGTGGGAGTTGGGCATTCGACGATGTCTTATTGGGAGTTGGTGATTTGCAATTACACAAGAGACTTTTATGGAACTTAATCAAGCATGATTATGTTGCACCAAATGGAAAGAATTGAAGACATGAATATTCTGATTCAAAAGTTGAATGTATTATCATTGCAATTGATGAGTATTCAAATGATGATACTGACCATGATGGTCTAGGTTGTGATAGTGTACTGGATGTTTATTCTGTACCTTTTCAACAACCACCATGATGATCTAAGTGGTGATAATGCACTAGATGTTTAGGACGAACCAAACAAGCTCAGATGACCCAAAACAAGCAACCGTAGGTCATAGAGCACAAGTTGGGAGCATACGGAATCAAGTTTGGATAAGCTAAAAGAAGCTTGGATGACTTGTCATTATAGAAATTTTTGTAATTAGTGTTTTTCCGTTTTTATTTAACAAGGACTTGTGATTGTACATTGTCTGTAGATTAAATAATCTATGCGTGTGTGAATGAAGAGTGTCTGTATGTATGATGTTTTGCAGTCGTCATCAATATAATTTTTTTTTCTTGAAATTGATTTTCACAAACATGTAGATTGATTTAGCCTTGAATCTCAAACACAAAACACAGGAATTTGTAGATCTTGACAAGCACCCAACAATAAGTAAAATCCTTTTGTTGGGTACAAAGATAGGATAACTACTTCTTATATCCAAGTCCAAGCTCAAATTAAAATATAATGTTTGCGGCATCATACTTGAACAAACCTTGACTTATGATCAAACACACAAAAATATAATAAAATTTAGCATCGTTAGGTCAACATTCAACGCCACATCACAATCACCCTTCCTTAACGCGTTTTCTCTGCATGGTGAGGAACTTTTTATTATTTCAACCACCGTTGACACGTTTTATGTTATGTGATGTGGGGTTAGCTTTTTTATGGAAATGATTTAGCCAACAATGGTTGAGAAAAGTAAAGTATTTAGTATTGGATTGAGCAGCCTAACAACAAGTACAGGGTGTACATAATCTCAAACTAGATCTAGTATGATGCATGCAAAGCCCGACACGAAAATCAAAAAAAAAATAAAATTCCAGGGCTAATGGATTGGTGATTCTCGCAAGTCAGAGGGATCAAACCGTCTGGCAATGAAGTCCATGTTTTGCTTTAAGCAACCAGTGTGTGGTATGTCATGGTCTAACTACAACCAATACCAATAAAGCAGACCTGTCCTTTCTCTACGTAAGCATGTCGACAGTAGTTTTATGCTTATTTCATATTCAAGGTTAAAGTTTTTACCACGGAAAAAAAACATGTGATGAAAAAACATATTTCATAAGCTTTTTGCTGCATGGTTCTCAAAGGCTTGCTCCTGAATCAGGTCCATATAGAGTCAACATCACGAATACAATAATACTACTTAAATGATGTGTGTCTGGCATCATCGCCTAAAATTGAACAGACTTAAATGCTTACGGCACATTCATCACTTGAATTGATTGCAACATATCAGAAACAGCAATGACAAGATCACCAGATTTGATCATACCTCGGGCCTTGAGTAGAGAGAAAGTCTTGTTAACATTGGTTTCCATGTCATCAGAGAAGTCAAGGCGGAAGGGTATTAAGCCCCATTGTAGATTCAGACGTCTTCTAACCAAAGTGTCCGTTGTGAAAGCAAAAATCGGGCAATCCGGGCGGCTACGTGACAGCAGAGATGCCATGTGTCCGTTTTTAGTGTACACAAAAAGTGCATCCACCTCCAAATTATTAGCTGCAAAATAACCATAATCAATCCATCTATGATATTATGCAGCAGGAACCCTACACTACATATTATAATTAATGTTTGCAACTTGTTTTTGTGCAAGGCTAACACCACCTGCATGTTGTCAAGAGAATCTTTGGATACCTCAAAAAAGGGATCTGGGCATTGGACATAGTTCAATGAAAACCCATGCAATTAGTTTGATATCCTAAATAATCTTTAAAGGAGAGTATTCAAAACCAAGTTCCTTAAAATAAAAATAGAGTTTGTAATTTGGACGGACAACTTGGGTTATGCCTTTGTTTTCAAAATGTATGATGTGTAACATACAATAACTTAAATAAAAGTAAAATGAGTACAAAGTGAATCCAAATCAAATGTTCTAAATCGGGGTGTTCATTTTTCGAATTGATTCGAGAAACTTGAAATTCGATTTTAATTCGAAAATCACTAATTCGAAATTCGGTTCGGATTTCGAATCGAATTTCGAATTTGTGTTTTTCAATTCAATTCGAATTATAAATATTTATATATGTATATATTTTTATTATATATTTAACTATGTATATATTTTTATTATATATTTAACTAGTTTAATACATATAAAACTGAACTTTATAATAGAATTATTTATTTAAGGACCTAAGGTTTTAATTATTTTATGTTTTGATGTTTAAAGTTAGCATTAATTTTATAAATAAAACTTTAGAATAAATTGAAATCGAATCAACTCGAATTCGAACCTTGAATGCGAATAGAATCGAAGTTCGAATTGATATTGAATTCGAATTTCGAATTCGAATTGGATTATTCGAATTTATTTCGAATTCGAATCGTATACGAATCCTACTCAAAAATTCAAAATTCAAAATTATTTGATTCGAAATATTCCGAAATTCGATCCGTTGAACACCCCTAGTTCTAAACCTCTTAATTGAAAGAAATTAGATTCTTATTACATAAATGGGTAATCCTTTATATATAACATTTAATGCATTATTTGTTTAATAATGGGAATTAAAAAAATATCAGATAAGTGGTGTCAACATGAGTCATAACCTACATTGTAAAACCTCTGTTAGTGCATTTTCTATGTGAAAGATGCATTTAATGTGTGAACCTGGCTTGTTGTATCTGAAATCGTAGTTTGTTGTATATGATTAGAAGATCAAGACACAAAGGGTTCGGCTAGAGTTTGGCTAGGTTCGTCCAGCGAACCTATTGGTTTGTCTGGCAAACCTAATGATATAAGTAGGTTCGACACTTACACTAGGTGAAATTTCAATAGATAACACTCTCAATAAGGGAAAGTCTCCAATTTGTGCTGATGACGATTTTCCTCCGATCATTGAAGATTGTACTTTAGAGGAATATGATGAGGAGACATTGTACAGATGTGGGTTGATGGATGTACATAAGGATTATGATGATTCTCACAATAATATCTTTGATGATGTGAAACCATGTGTTTCAAACTCTGCATCATCATCCAAAAAGAAAGTTTCTTTCAAAACCCCATTGGTTGAAATTAAAAAGTTTTCAAAGAATGAAAATATGAATTTTTCAAAACAAAATGGTTTTTCAAGTTCAAAACCTAAACGTCAAATTCAATCAAAATGGGTTGTGAAATCATCATGTGCATCAAACAGAGTGGAATCAAAGTGTGATACTTCAAAGTCTTGGAACAAAGACAAGATTTCACTCAGTCCCACAAGATGTGAAAAGTTGAACTTTGAGTCTCCCATATCAAGTGGTATGAAGTTACATTTGACTCATTTGGGTTCAACAAGTAATCAAAGATTGGTTTATGGTTCACTAGTGGTAAATCACCAAAACCATAGGTTTATACAAAACTATTCTCCTAGGTTTGTGGAGAGGAGAATATGTTTTGAGTGTGGAACAAGAGGGCATATCATTGCTAATTGTCCTTATCTGTGTGAGTTACAAGGACAAGTTAGTAATGTCAAGTCTTGTGTCATAGAGGTTTCAAAGTTCATTTCTAAAAGACATAAAATGCCAAATCAAAACAAGGAAGAACTTGTGAAAGCCTCAGATGAAGAAAAGTTGAAACTTTCAAAACCTTTAATGACTAATTTGGTGTTTAACAACAATATTGTGATTCAAGATAAGTATTATCTTAAGAATGCACTTGAACAGGAACAGTTGTGAATACCAAAAACAAACAAAGTTTCAAAGGAAACTTCTTTAGTTTCAACTGGAAAATGGATAAAATTTCGGTATATGGATTTTCATGGAAAACTAAAGACCTCGGAGGCTTGGATGACCAAAGCTATCTAATGGTTTGTGAGTGTGTGCAAGAGGATTTCAAGAGGACCTATCAATTGGAGGAGAGCTCATTGATAGTGGAACTTCCTGGCGTGTATTTGGTAAAATCGTTCTAATTCTTTAACTGTCATATTATTCTGGAGAACTTGACAGGTTTGGAATTACATTGTTATATTTTCTTGATATTTTCAAGTCACATTGATCATAATGTTTTACAAAGATGGTAAATCATATCGGTTGTCAATTTTCCGGGAATTTTGATTTTTCTACATACTTATAAAATCCTAAAAAATCAAAAAGATTTTCATTTTTTAGTATTTTAGGGGGAGTAAAATTTAAAAAAATCAAAAACAATATAAAATTAGAAAATTGAGAAATTGATCCGACCTTTGAGATATGATTGTACATTGTAACATTCTAAAGCTTACTTGTATTATACGAGATCAAATACAAAACGATCACAATGCACTCAGTATGATATGTTGGTAGGTCTTTCACTTAGTTGTGATTTCTGTAGACTAATGCCATAATCATTCTTTGTGGGACACATTACTTAGAACACAGTGTTCGATCTTTGTCCTGAGTGCGTGGTCATTTGCCTCAGTGATTGCTAATTGTATTAGCACATATATTAGTTTGATCATGTGTTTCTTTTTCAAAAGAAATTCTGAGTTCATTTTTTTCTTTTATTTTAGTTCAAAACATGGACATTCTCTGTGCATACTTACGTATCGATCTGATTGTTATGTTTTGGATATTCTGCTTTTATTTTCTTGGTTTGTTTAGAACTTGGATGTGTATACGAAAGTATCAATCTGATTGGTAGGTTTTAAACTTAAATTATTTTTTTGGTTCAATATCTTGGTTTCATCTGCGCATACGGAAGTATCAATCTTGTTACCGGATTTTGAATATTCTGTTTATTTTACACTTTGTTATTTCACAAAAGATATTCTGCTTTATTTTTGCATGATCAAACTAATCAAGAATTTGAACTTATAATTTACAATGGCATCGCTGTTGGTTGATGTTTCACAAAGCGGGGATGTGTTCAAGTGAGTGGGGAACACAAAGTCTTGTGATTGATTTTCATTAATCCAAATTCACAACAAGTGGTAAGATTTAAAGTGGACCCATATACTGGCAATCGTCCTAGGCTTGTGCATCGACTAAATAAATCTCATTAACAATCAATAAGTAATGCTGAAGTATGATTACAATATGATCTCATGTTTGGATCTTTCTCATCAAAAACATATTTATTTTCTAGTTAGAATACAAATTTTGTAGGATTTTAGGATATACAATTTTGTAATTCATAGCTTTAGGGGGAGTTTATTCAAATCATTGAAAAATTCATAAAAATTTTCTTCTATTTTCTTTTAGACTATCCGATGTGACTTACTAATTCTTTGTAAACACTATAATTGATTTACTGTTAATAAGTGACAAAGAGAAATTGGAATTGTGATGAGGCATCTAGTATGATTACATGTGAAGCAAAAGATTTAGTTTTGATTATGTATCAACTGATGCAGGTGATAAGGGTGATGAAGATCTGTGTGTTGAAGATGTCACTGCAGTCTTCAGCAAGTGAATCTTGAAAAAGAAAGACATAAGATGGAGAGAGAGAGAGAGAGAGAGAGAATGAGATTAAGATTGAGAGGGTGAAGTAGAACAAAGAGACTGTTGTATTTTCTGTGTGAAAATATAACAGCTACAACTGAAGGGAAGTATGATGATAGCAAGGTTGTAGGGGAGTATGTTGATGCATATATGTTCCCCGATGCACAAAATGTTTGAGCATATACAACAGCAAGGTTCAAGGGGGAGTATGTTAGTGCATTTTCTATGTGAAAGATGCATTTAATGTGTGAACCTGGCTTGTTGTATCTGAAATCATAGTTTGTTGTATATGATTAGAAGATCAAGACACAAAGGGTTCGGCTAGAGTTTGGCTAGGTTCGTCCAGCGAACCTATTGGTTTGTCTGGCAAACCTAATGATATAAGTAGGTTCGGCACTTACATGTTCTAAGGTTCGGTTGTCACAAGGTCACGAACTTTATCAAAGGTTCGTGTAGATAGAGGTTCGTGAAAGGGTAACATGAACGAACCTTACCTAAGGTTCGTCTACATTGGAGGTTCGTGAATGTTTACAAGGGCCGAACCTTTGCATTTGGAAACCTATATATAGAGTAAAGGTGGTGGACTTGAAGAGTTAGAGCTCACAATACACACACACAAAGTCAAATTCTCTCTCAAGTTCAAGACTTCTCTCTCAAGATCAAGATCAAGACTTCTCTTCATCTTAGCTTCTTTCGTATATTCAAGTGTTGTATTTCACGTTTGATTCGTTGTAATCACTTGAATGTTAATGAAGATTTCAGATTTGTGATGATCTATTACAATGTTATTGATTGATCCAAATCTAGTTGTAAACGGATTCCGCACGTTTATGATTGAATCGTAGAATTTCGTGATCGATTCTTCAAATCTACAACCTCTTTTGTGTATGTGAATTTTGACGGTTCATAAGAAAAGAGAAGTAACTGTTGCAATTTTCATACATAATTACTAATAACTATCATTATTATATTATTATTATTATTATTATTATTATTATTATTATTATTATTATTATTATTATTATTATTACTACTATTACTAATATTAATATTAATATTAATATTATTATTATCAATATAATAAAATATTCAAGAGTTCTGACCCATTTTTGCCGCAGAGTTGCAGATCTCTTCAGAAATACTGTCAGAGAAAGAAGAAGCAATATCGGGGAGATCCATAACTTCATGACGTTTCTCTTCCCTCCACCACTTCTCAATTCTTAAGCTAACACTTCTCAAGACGGTTAAAGCCTTATCAGGGAACTGACCCATGGCTGACTCTCCAGACAGCATAAGAGCATCCGCTCGTTGCCTCACTGCTTCAGAAACATCAGCCACTTCAGCTCTGGTGGGAGTGGGGTACTCGATCATGGATTCAAGAAGTTGCGAAGCAACTATTACTGGTTTGTTCAACTGTCTGCAAACTTCAACAATCTTCTGTTGAGCCAATGGAACCTGTTCTAGTGGGATTTGAGCACCCAGATCGCCTCTGGCTACCATGGCTCCATCAGAAGCTTGAATTATCTCCTCCAAGTTTTTCAATGAGTCTATGCTTTCAATCTTTGAAATTACCGCTATAACCCTGCAAAAATCAGCTGACATTAAGATTAGAGGCTCCACTATCTTGCATCATTATCCTGCATTGTTTTAATGAAAAATCCAAGGAATCAACACACAAAAAGTATCACGATCAGACAAAAAAAAAGGTTGGGGCATAGAAAAAGGAGGTGGTCTGGGAAAGTGCTCAGTAAATCTTTTTACTTAGCAGGAAAATTATAATATATCACACTCCAGACTTTCAATAAAAAAAAATAAAAAACTTTTAGAAAAGAAAAAAGTTCTTGGTCACCAACCTGGTTCATCTCATTAAGTCACAGACAAAATGAGAAATTGATGATCATGGTACACAAAATAAGACTATTTCATCCGCCTGAAAAGTCTTAAATTCTACCAAATCATTTAACAATTCATTTTCATTTTTTTACTTTTAAGAATATTATTGGATCAGACCGGATGAAGAGAATGCTAAACATGTTAAAATGAAAACCTGATGAAACTTTGAGGGTTATAAGATTGTTTGCACATAGAAAAACGTTAGCCTGAACAATTTCTTACCCATCACGAGACCGTGCTTTGATGTAACTTTTAAGATGATTAATCACTTCTGCTGACTTCACAAATGATACCGCAATAAAATCAACACCTTGTGCGATCCCAAAATCGATATCCAGCCAATCCTAAAGGCACAGAGTACCCAAGACTATTAGCATGATGAAAAATATAACACAAGATCCATTTATATAGAGCATCAAAACAGCTTTAATAAACTACTGAATCAATGAAAGGTTATAATAGTTTTATTTTTATCTTCTTTGAGCTGCTGATCTTTTAAGGATTGTAGTCTATTGTGATTTGAGACTGAACAACAGTTTTTGAACCAACCAGCTAAATATGATGTTAACAATAGCATATCACTCAATTAGATACAACACGCTTCAACCAGATTTGTTACCCAACTTGACCCGCTATTTTTGCCACCTTTATCTATATGTCCTTCTAGATATTGATACCAACCTTCGAAGAAATTGTTGGAAGCATAGCATTACGTTCACGAACTAAGCTACCACCTCTCCAAAAAGTTAAGTTAGCCCGAGGTAGCAAAAGTCCAGGGTCAGTACACAAGCACTTGACATCAGGACCAATCTTTTCAATCACTTCAAACCTGACCATCCCACCATCAACAAGGAGTTCATCCCCCACTCTAACATCTGTTGTGTGAAAAAAAAAAATATTTGAGGTTCAAAAGATATAAACCTACTCTTTAATCCCAAGTACTACTAACCTTCTGCAAAACCATCATAGTTCACAGTGATACATCGCTCAGGGCGTAGGGCTTCATAAGCACGAACACTGAAAGTCCATACTTCTCCATCCTGTATTTTAATCAAATTGATGGTTTTCAGGTTGAACATTTTATATAATACATTGCATTTTAAACATACAAAACGAATATATCATGATTGTGCCTCATAAATGATGCCACAAAACACACTTTCTTGGTCTTATGAACAAAAATATCTACAATAATATGAACGATAATCAGAGTATACAACTGCAAAATTAACAAAAAAAGGGTTTTTCAGATCTGAAAGTATTCATCAAACATAAGCCTTCCCCAGGATGCTTTCAGTTCTTCACCCAAATAAAGTAGACAATAACATAATTTCATAATCCAAAAAGATGTTAATAAGACCCTGCAAATAGTTTAGTAAACATTAAAGACTTGATCTCATGAATAACCGCATTACATACTCCAACAAAAAAAAAAATTTTAAAAAAGACAAAATTTCAACAATTGAAGTCACTGAAAGTAAACATTTGATAACCATTGTGATAACAGTTCTGCCTTTAATAATCTCACAGTTTATGGGTCTACTGATAAGGAAAAGCTACTAATTATAGGCTATAAAATTCAAATCTCCAAATGATTGATTAATTTTAGGGATGAAATTTATACCTCAGCTTTTGCGGATGAAGCACCACCAAGATCCCCCATATGAATCTCACTTCCTTCGGTGTCCATCATGATAGCAACAGCATACCCTTTCTCCTCGTTGAGCCTCCTTACTTTCTGGATCACAGCCTTGTGCCAGTCGCGTGTTCCATGACACATGTTGATCCTGGCCACGTTCATCCCTCCCACCGCCAACGCCTCCAGCTGCTCGAACCCGCACGTCGCCGGTCCGATGGTGCACACGAGCTTCGTCCTCCGAGTACTCCTGAACCCGTTCTCCTTCAGCTCCGCCTCTGTCACCGCATCCACCTCGATCGTGCTCCCGTTATCACTACCATAATCGGCCGTCACAGCAGATAATCCCCCTAGTCCGTTGTCGGCAGAAGCGGACACCAAAACAACCGATTTTCTGGGGAATTTGGTGAGGGAGAAGAAGCGATGGGGGTTATGAAGCATGGGTTTGGAGCATGAATGTGTGAATTCCGGCAAAGTGGAGGTGGATAGGAAGAAATTGAGGGAGTGTGCCATTGAAGTCGATTCCAAATTGGGGGTCGGCGGTTGTTGTTGTGCAAAATTGAAATATACACAAGAAGCAGCAGGAGGGTGACGGAGACAACGAGGATGGCATGGATAGTGTCGTCCTACAATACTATACTATACTTATACAAGTGAGATGCTATATTATTTGTTGGTTTTACCATCATCAACGTATAAACCAAAAAATCTTCTTGTTTAAATGAAAAACACATCTAATTTAGGTAAATTTATTTTCAGTTTCTCCTCATCTTTGATTCATGTTTGCATCAACGATTCCTCTTATTATAAACATGTATATGTACGAAAACAATTAATAAATATAATAATATGACAATAGATGGCACATGTAAATCTAGTGAGCGGTGTGTTGAAATTTGCCATAGTCCTAATATTTAATCAACACACAATCACTAGAAAATTATCAAGTAATCAAAAATATCAATTCAATCCGATATCAATAAAGAACTAGATTCAGTATTCTAAAATCAGTGATGAAATCAATTTCAGATGAACCTTGCTTTGATACCAATTGTTGGAACGATATCAATCACAAAATCAATATGTAATCAAATAATCATAATTTAGTTGATTAAATTCGTTTTTCGACTGATCTTTGTTAATGTTCAACGTTTCTTGATTATAATCATAATTTAGTTCGTTATAGACTCTTATAAGGTTCAATTGTTGTTCAATTGCATCATAGTTCGTTTAATTCACCAACGTTCGTTAACCAAATCACGTGTGTAATATAATTACTATTATTATATTACATAAACATTATTTCTAAGATTTTAATAAATAACAATATTAAGAAATAAATAGGATATTTAATGTCCTATTATCATTATTCTACAACACTGTTAGAATTTTTATTTAAAAAAACTAAATAAATATTCCAAAACACTACCATTCAAACTTAGACATGTTATATAGGACTTCCATAGTATGCCATAGTTCTTAAGACATCATTAACACTTGAACTTTAAGCAATACTAAGAACTATTATGCATTTAACTCTAGGGTGAAGTTGCTTGCTTCATATCCTTCACACTCTATTGAAGACTTTGTATTCGCTAATAAACCAAGTGAGCACATTCATACCCCCTTCTTTACATTTTGTATTGTTTTAAGGATGTTACACATGTCCTGTACAATTTTTTTTTTTGTTATTATTAGAGTCAAAACAAGTATGATGCAATTACTTAGTCTTTAGATATTGACTTTAGTGATATGCCATTACATGTTGATAGATCTTGTGTTACTTGAATTCTTTGTATGCATTCTTTGATACAAATGTAGCCTAAGATGCGTTAGAATACCATCTTTGCATTGGCTTTTGCCTTTGTGTCAAAAAGGTGAAATTGTATACATTTGCAAACTTGTGGATTACATGCTTAATCTTGGTCTTGCAAGCCTTGATTTATAAGTATATTTGTCACTTGTTTGAAGATTATTGAGGACTATTGATGTCACACCACCAAATTCCCACTCGTGGTGTCAGTCCACGTGGGTATGACGTGGCCAGAATCACAGCTCAAGGTCATATAGAACATCTCTATATGCAGTTTCAAAACACTGTTTGACATACAATTAACAAAATAGTTTGCAGCGGAAATTATAATGTATTGCAGCAGAAAGGTTAAAATGTTAGACAACACATGGTTTGATACATAACTCAAATGTAATTGTTTTCAGAAGTTAAACATAAACAGAAATGCATGATGGCCCTAATGCTCGATCCCTTAAAAGTGCATTCCTGAATGATCATCATCCTGTCAGTTACCTGAGAATACAAGTTTAGAAAAAGTGTCAACACAATGGTCGGTGAGTTCACAGGTTTTGATATACATAAATAGTAAGAAAGTGTGTTATGCTGTTTATCAAATGTTAGTACCGAGCCCTAGGCTCCAAGTGTCAGTGCGTCACTACCGAACTAGACTTGTTTGTCCTTGCCTCCACTATGTCTCGTACACATAGTAAGTTAGGTCAGAGTTTCACGGGTTATGACATCCAGCCAATATTGTGCCCCGTGGGGTTAGTCACACCCAAACGGATCTATTCAAATCTACCACGTTGTTCGTACATTAACGGTAAGACTTTGTGAGGGCTTGTTATGAGTTCAACACTTATGTTTGTCTAATAAACCAGCATACACGGTAAAATGTTTGTAATAACAGTAATGTTTGACTCGATGCAACTAGTATTCTCCCCCTATTTAAAAGCGTTTAAAAGAGTAAAGAGGGGTCGTAAACTCACCTTAGTGAAGTGAACAAATGTAAGCGTAAGCTCCTGAAGTAGTAAGCACGTCGGTCACCGGCAACCTATATCGTATACCGTACGTGAGTTTGTGTAAGTGATCGTGCTCGTGTTCGTGTTAGTGCTCATGTTTGTGCTCAACAACCCTTGGTTGTTCATGTTTGTCCGTGTTGGTCCACAATGACCATATTTGCTCGTGTTGGTCCACATTGACCGTGGTTGACCGTGTTTGGTCGAAGTTGACCGTGTTTGACTAAAGTTGACCGTGTCAAGTCAACGACCCGTTGGTGAACTGTGTGACGGTTGTGAATCGTGTGGCAATCGTGTAAGTGCTCATAGTGTGCAAAACACGCAAGTCGCGTCTATGGTCAACTTACTAATTATAGTAAGTTTCCATTTATGGAAAGTTTCATGAAGCATATTGATTTTAGAGTTCTAGCATGCTCATTAGTCCTACGTGATCATGTTAACATATAACACATCATCATACGAAGTCATATAAGTCATTTATATCATGTTTACACTTAAAAGTTTCCTAAAATGGAAAGTTTCCATTTATAGCATACGTGACATCGGAAACCATCTAACTTAGCATTCATTCATCATGTTATAACATAATAAACCACTTAGCATGTTCAAATCATACAAAATATTCATAAGTTAGCATTTCTAAAAATAAAGTTACTATAAATAGTAACTATGGCCATTTACATACAAATGATTATCCTAAATCATTCTAATCCATTTTTATGCCATAAATCCTCATAATAAAACATGTAACATCATTTAATCATGTTCAAATAGCCAAGATCATTATTTAATAATATTTCCACTATAAAAGTTACTAAAAATAGCAACCATGCTAGTTATGACCATAAACATTATCAAATTCACATTTCAAGCATCCAACTCATCCTATTAACATTCTAATAGCAAATCCACATACATGCCAGTTACTAACTTTATCCATTTTATCATTTATCAAGACTTGGGTTATAAAAGTTACTAATAATAGTAACTTTGCCCCAAATAATCACAATCAATCATCAAAACCACATTCTAGGCATCCATATCATCCTAGATATATTCAAACAACATATCTAGATACATGCATGTTCATCATTTCCCCTAAATCATCAACTTGTAACTAAAAAGTTACTAAAAATAGTAAGTTTGCTAATTAATCACATTTTAATCATCAAGATCATGATCTAATCTTGCAAAAACACTTATACATTAACAATAATCATTTCTACATAATCAAAATCATCTAGAATGCCTTAGATCATACATGCATGGCATTATTTCATCATGTCATGACCAAATAACACATTTTAATGACTCACATCATCATGGATCGTCATGAAATGTATTCTAATCACTCTAGATCATCAATATCAGTAGATAAATCATCAAACCCAGATCTAAAACTCAAGAAATCCGTGCATGCAAAGCTAGAGAGCTTGCATGTGTGTTTAGAGACGTGCATGTGAGTGTTATGGTGTTTTTATGCTACAAGAAGTGTTGTACTACCTTCTATGGCTTCAAGATTGCAGAGATGATGACAAGAACAACCTCTAATGCTTCTGGACAGCAAGTTTGTGCAGAGAAATGATGGTGTTGGTGGTGGTGTGAGCTCCAACTCCTCTTCCCAAGCTCTCAAAGCTTCAAGGTGGCTCCAATGGCTTCCAATGGGTCTTAGGGAGTGTAGAAGATAATGGCAGAGGTAAAATCGTGCTAGATTGCGTCTGGTATCGACTAAAATGATGAGGATAGAGTGTATGATGGTTTTGTGTTGCTCAAGAAGATTTTAAGCTGTCAGGGATGTCAGGCGTATCGCCTGGCGTGTGTTGTTCGGCTCCAGTCGTTGCGCGCGGATCCACCGAATGGGGCGCCATCTTCTTCATCCACGCGGATCGCCAGGGGTAGAGGCTTCGGGTCAGGCGTTGCGCCTGGCCCATATGTTAGGCCCAACAAGCCTATTTTGTTGTTCTGGGCCCATTTTCGCCCGTTTCTCGACTGTAGAACATCGTTCGAGCGTCGTTTAGACTCTAATACCCAATTACTAGTCACAATTGACTCGTGAAGTGTTTTTGTACCTAAATGTTGTGACGTTCACCAACGTTCGTGTGTTTTGACACGTGTGTGCTGTTTCTCGATAATTCCTCGAATTATCCTCTTGTGTGTCAATGTGTGTATCGTCGTGCCACGTGTCACACTAAATTAAACTAATTCTAGTGCCACGTGTACAAAATCATTTAAATAAACATCTAAATAAAACCAAAGCTGACCTGGAAATTACGGGGTGTCACAATTGAGGACTAATAAGGACTATTAAAGACTATGAATGCTTGTTTGTATACCTTGTATGATTTTTAATAACTTATCTAAATTTATCTGTTACACATGATACCTTAGAAATTGTAAGAACATATGCTTTAGATTAATGCTTTAGACTTTGAGTTTGCATCTATCTCTTATGTATTATGTAAACTTTGTATATATACTCACCAACTATGCAAATAGTTGACAAAAAATATTTTGCATGTGTGATAGGTTAAGTGCAACTCATGAAGACATAGGATAGGATTTGGTAGACTTAGTGAAATTCTTAAACAATGTTTTAGAATTCAATTGTAATTTGAATGTTATGTCTATTATATTGAAATGATATTCATTGTAATCAAATGAATTTATGAATATGAATGTTGTGTTTGCAATTTTAATAATGACGCATTAATTATCAAAACATTATAATAGCACCATGAGCTAAGGGACAGTCGAGCTCGCGCCCCGACGTATTCGCCTTCAGTCGGGATGTGACAGCTAGCGCTTTCGGAAATGCCAGAATTAGCAAGTCAACTTCAGGAATTATCCGAAAAGGGTTCATTAGCCTAAGTCATTCACCATGGGGTGCACCAATCCTATTTTTCAGAAAGAAGGACGTGTCATTTCGGATGTGCATCAATTACCATGAATTGAACAAACTAACCATAAAAACCAATACCAGTTGCCATGCATAGACGACCTTTTCGATCAATTCAAAGGATCGGTTTGGTATTCGAAGATAGAACGAGATATCACCAACTTCGTGTCATTGAAGATGATATTCCCAAGACAGCGTTCAGAACAAGATATGGACATTATGAGTTTATGTTAATGCCATTCGGCCTTACCAATTCACCCGCGGTGTTCATTGATATCATGAATCGCTTTTTCCGGCATACTTGGAAAAATTCGTGATTGTAATTATCGATGATATTTTGATTTACTCAAAGAGCAAGGAAGACCATGAGAAATATCTTAGGTTGATTTTGGGAGTTTTAAGAAAGGAATAACTGTATGCTAAATTCTCCAAGTGTGAATTTTTGGCTTAAAGAAGTTAAGTTCTTGGGTCACATTGTATACGAGAACGGTGTCCACATTGACCCTGCTAAGATAGAAAGCGGTGAAGAATTGGAAAACCACGAAGAATCCAACGGATATACGCTCTTTCCTTGGACTGTTCAGTTATTATCAGCGTTTTATTTCGATTTTTTCGAAGATTTCTGTCCCTTTCACTGCATTGACTCATAAGTACAAACCTTAGGAGTAGGGGCCGAAGCTTGAAGAAGCATTTCAAACCTTAAAACAAAAGTTATGCAATGCTCCTGTCTTGAACCTCCCTTACGACAATGATGATTTTGTAGTTTATTGTGATGCATTCAACCAACGTCTCGGTTGCGTTCTCATGTGTAACATCAGTGCCAGAAACGTTACTGGAACAATGATCTGCACAGTAACTTGCACAGTAATTCAGGTACAAACTATGTGAACTATTTGTATGTTATTAACATTGTGATGCTTGACACTAAACTATTAAACAATTGTTTCAGCAATCTGATTTAAATCTCACGGTTTAACAGTCAGAAACATATTAGACAACATAGAATTGACACACGAATGCTTGCTAATATGCTATTTTGTATAAACGTATGCGAGGTTGAACAGAACAAAGCAATAACGGACGTCGTTACAGGAATTCTAAATGGACGGATTGTTCGTATAGGTGACGATCTGTACGAGTACATCTGAAAGTTTAACGTTCTGAATGATGTCCAATAATTAGACAATCATATTTAAAAGTGTAGTTATCGTCGTATTCGTACCGGTGACGATTCGAACGAATACGCGCGACGACTATACGATTCGATTTAAACTGTAATTTAAACGTTTTCAAATAATTTAAAATAAACGAAAGATATTTAGTTAATTTACTAGGAATAACCACCTACATTAATTTAATAAACTTCACTTTTAAAACCGTAACATTTCGTTACGAAAACGAAACAAAACCGACGATTTTACGCAAAACCGAGCGAGACCGAAAACACGCGGGTAGATGAAAGCCATTAATATGTCATTAAATGCCACATTCAAGCTTCCACCTACCCATTTCTTTCCCAAATTTTCGTCACCCTCTCTCTCTAACTTTTTCTCTCTAGAAACACCATCTCTATCTCTTCCATTTCTCAACCAAATCAAGTGATTTTGGTGTCTAAACGACCACCACATCACGTAGAACTCGAAATTACAGTCGATCCAAGCTTTGAACCGTTTGATTTGAGGTAAAAATCATTATTGTGTTGCGATTTTAGGGTTTATAAAACCCTTAAGTTTGAACCAACAAGGAACCCGGTTCTAAGCCATAAAACCTTAGGGAAATCACTCAAAAACCCTCTAGGAGGTGTTAGGAACAAGTGTTGGTTCATGTCCTAGCCGTTTAGCTCGAACATGAGGCTTAGCTTTGATGCAGGCCGGCGGCCGAATTGCCTAGGACACAGATGGCCGAATGGCCACCTTCGGCCGAATAGCCCCCTTCTCATTCGATAGGCCAAATTCCTTCGCCACTAGCCTATTCGATCGGGCATCATTCGGCTTAACCCCTTCGGCCAAGCAGCTCAGTCGCTCGGCCAAGTTCGGCCACATCCATTCGGTAGGCAGCCATCAATCGGCCAAGCTCCATTCGCCATGGCCATGCGGCCTAATCCTTTCGGCTGACTTACTTTCGGCCCACTCCTTCATTCAATCGGCCCCTTTTTTGCTTCGGCGCAACTACATTCGGCCAAGTCCTTTCGATCGGATGAATGAAACCAGGATCATGAACGGGTAAATTATGGAGGGTTACTAACCAAGGATACTTTTGTGAGAAGTGTAAACACACACACACCTCCTTTGCATGCATGGTGTGTGTGTGCATGGGGAATTATTCGGGTTTTTCCTAAACAAGAAACCAACCTAGTTTTTTTAAAACAAAGGTGATAATCTTATAAGCTATTCATGATTAAGAAACCAATATTTTGTTAAACAAATGCTAAACCTATATCTTGTCTATTACATGGGATTGAGGGTAAACAAGGATTAATGCAACAACATTAAGGATTCTAACTCTTACAAACATAAAGCATGAATTACAAGAATCAAGGAAGTAACTAAGGGTGGGAGTGGATTAAGTTCCAACATCCAACACTTAGTGATTCTATGCAATCATATAACTAGGTTAGGGAGTCTCATGGGAGTCTCTAAGCTAAAGTTGTACGCACAAACGATCCAAGAAATAAAGGAAGCGAAGACTTAATCTTAGGCTTAGAGTTAATCAAATGGGATTAACTTAAGTCTAACAAACTAATCTATGATTTTTTTAGTAAATGAAATCAATGATAAACTTTCTTAAATTAATTAAATGATTTATAACCTAAGATTAACTTAAAATGAATTATTTTAAAAATATTTAATTAAAGTCTTGTAATGGTTACTTACGGGATCAAGGGTTTATTTATGGGTAATACCTTAGACTAGTTAGATGAAATCCTAAAAAACACATTAGTAACATAGGACACTTAGTTGCACACCGAGACCAAAACCCTAGTTTGCGTCTATTATAACGACTTATAGTGTTCGAATCTCTTAAAAACAACTCAGGTGTTGAAGATACTTAAGCTACAACTAAAGAGCGTGCATTATCTGTGGTGATTCATACTTAGAAACACAGGTGAGTTCATTGTCCCTTTTCAAACTATTTTGAATTTTACATCGGGACTGAGAAGCATGTTATTCATTTCAAACAAATGTTTAAATGTTTCGTAAATGTTGTTATTCTGATTCATAATGCTAATACTATATACTATAGGCCACAAGCTAAAACTACATGCTAATGCAATATGCTATATGCTACAAGCTAATACTACATGCTAATGCTACATGCTACATACTACATGCTAAGACTACATGCTAATGCTACATACTTTTATACTAGTTTCTTAAGACCTTGGATGTCTTATATATGCAAAGAAAGCAAAGGCTAAAATGCTGAGATGCTTTTACAAACTAACTTTGAAAGCTTGAATGCTCAAACTCAGAAAGACTGATATGCTGGATATGCTTAATACGCTTGATATGCTCGAATGCTCTAAGTACTTGAAATGCAATAAACTTCTGTATGCTTGGTAGGCTTGAGATGCTAAGACAAAAAGCTTGTATCGATTCATGAGATACGTAAATGCTAAAGTATGCTAATGCAAACCTTGTATCGATTCATGAGATACGTAAATGCTAAAGTATGCTAATGCAAAGCTTGTATCGATTCATGAGATACGTAAATGCTAAACTATGTTAATGCAAAGCTTGTATCGATTCATGAGATACGTAAATGCTAAACTATGCTAATGCAAAGCTTGTATCTATCCATGAGATACGTAAATGCTAAACTACGCTAATGCAAAGCTTGAATCTATTCATGAAATACGTAAATGCTAAACTAAGCTAATGCAAAGCTTGTATCTAAACATGGGATACATAAATGCTAAACTATGCTAATGCAAAGCTTGTACCTATGTATGAGATTCGTAAATGCTAAACTATGATAATGCAAAACTAATATCTGCGCATAAGATACGTAAATGCCAGGCTATGTGAATGCTATAAACTTATAAACTTTTAAACCGAATGCTAAAGCTATGATGGAAACGGGATTGGATGTAGGTAAAATGCTTAATTATCATTAACAACAATGCCATATGTGGTGGGATGGCGTCTGGCCGGGTTGTAGGCTCGACCCTTTAGTATGCCCTATATATAAGCATACCGAATTGGATATTACAGGTGATGTTAATGAGGTTAAGGTTGTTACCGAAAAGGTTTGCAAAAGCTATTTTTCAAAAAACTAAACTACATGAACTCACCAACCATTGTGTTGACTTTGTATTCTTTCATGCTTTCTCAGGTGACGTACAAGAATAAGCTAAGGTTAAGGAATGCATGCTAGGATGTCCAGTTAGAGGACCTAGTAGATTTTGAAAAGCACATGTTTTGATGATTGTTGTGAATCACTTCGGACATCTTGTGCAGTTACAAGATAGTAAATATTTGATTCTTTTGATAGGTTTACTTAGTCAAATTATCAAACATTGACGGTTGTAATTTAACTTTGTAATCCTAGTTTAATGCTATTTGTGCTTAAGTTATTCTCAATGTTGATGCTATGTAAACAATCTGATCATCACGATTATCACTCCCGATATCGCGCCTCGGGAACTTTCTGCCCGGCGGGACACACGATCCGGCCCGCCGGCTCGGGGTGTGACAGATTGGTATCAGAGCTCAATGTTATAGAGAATAATAAGTCATTTACTTAAAATCACTACAAAAAATTGCCATATAGTGACACAAAAAATGTCACAAAAATGTCACAAAAAGCCATAAAAGTGCCACTATTGACTTCTATAAGAATGAATGGAACACAATAAAAGTGCCACTAGAAGCAGTGCCACTAAAGCCTTTTAGTGGCACTTTTTTGTGTGTCACTCATTTCTTTATAGACCTTTAGTGTCACTTTTCTTTTTGCCACAATACTAATTACAAAATACCTACAATGATTTGGTGGCACATTTTTCTTTTGCCATAAATGAAAAAAAGGCTTTTATGACGTAAAATTCATGTCAATAAAAAAATATTTAAATTTAAAAATACATACTATTTTTAGTGGGACTTAAATCATTATATTATTCACATTACAATACAAATAAAAAATGAACTGAAAACATGCGTAACTAAAATATCATAATTTAAAAGTGAAGTTTCAATCAAAAACATATCTCAAACATTAGCGAAGAAAATACATAAAAAGTTTCAAACATATTCATATGTTTACAAGAAAAAACAAAACAATCTTTCACGTTGTCAACTATATTCCAAGCAATCCATGATTCGTGTTACCTCTACTCCAACGCTTCAAAATTTGTCAACTATGCCTTAATTATCATGACATCTCAAAGATGACAATTCATACCAGATATATAGTAGGTAAGAGTTGAGGGGCCTAAAAAGTATATACAAATAAAAATAAAGGTTGATACAAAATACTATATGAAAAACAATCAAATAAGTAACAAAAAGTGAGTGAAACAAGTAATATATTGTTAAGCAATTTATATAATGTATGAATATAAATAAACATTAAAGTGAGGCATGACATGTAAATGAATGATATAGTTAAGCATTGATCGTCATATAACATATTCACTAAAATAAGCACCAAATTCAAGTATTTTTTTTGGATAAAGGGCTGTGATCGAAAAATAAATACTAAACAAAAAAATACAAACAAGATTTTTCTCCCCTTCCCTCGACATTAACCATGAGGAAAAGACTGCAAAAAAATAAATACATATAAACATGACAAATACATATCCCTCCCAAACACCAAAACTAACCAACTACAAAAAACAACCTGCACAATCAATCCAAGGCCTAGACAAAAACATGTGTTAATTTTAGTTCAGATAAGGTTGTGGGTTATTTGGACAGGTAATTTATCATGCACAGGACATGTGTAAAGGAAATTGTTGGTTTTAGGGCACTGTTGGCCTGGTCTGTGGCCTGCGGTCTGGCAGGTGACCCTGCAGCCAGGTCTATATAATAAGTGAGCTCCTATTATCACCTGGTTTTTATCTTAGCTTAATAAATTCTATTTATAATAAGCATCACACTGCAACTAAACAAACAAACGCACGAAAAAAACCCTCAACCCAAGATGACATACCTTAAGTGGCAGGAAAAAACCAAATAAAGTGACAAAAAGAAACCTGCAAAAAGCAAACGATCCAACCAAAATAAAGCAACAATTAATCATAATTTATAATTTATAATTTATTAAAAAAAGAAAAAGAAAAAAGGAACTTACACTTTGTGTCTCTCGTTATATGTATAACTGGATGCAAGAGTCAATAGTCGACCATCTCAGCTGAATGATAATGCAGCAAAGCTTGTAGGGTACGTTGAGTACTTAAAACAGAACCACTAAATAAGAATCTTGAATAATGTAATTTAACCAATACAAAAAAATAAATAAAGAAAAGTATCTGTGGATTCTCAGCCAAGCCAACCGAACCCTGACCAAAACTAAATAATTCGCCTTTCTAATATGAACTAAATTTGTCACTACTTAACAGTCCCATAGCCTAAAATTGGTAACAAACCTGACAGTCAACAAAACATTCTCTAATATGATCCATATCAAGATACGCATATCTTGAATTCTACGGTCTCAAGTAAATCAGGCATATTGGTCCATTGTGCAGCAGAAGGATTTCCATAACCCAAAAATACATCATGCAACCAATCAGGAACAATACACATTTCATTCATGAAATCTCTAATAGACTCCAAGAATAATACCTGACAATCAAACAAAAAATAGATGTTCTAATCTATAGCATTTGTTATTCAAAGCGTGTAAGGCATCTCTTGAGTTGTTTATGTACCTACCAAATGCTCTCATCACATTTCTATTGTAATAATTGGTGGAAAGTTTAGGACTGAATGGGAAGATTGGCCACTACTTCCAACAATTACAAGCATAAGTGGTAATGCATCAACTGTATCTAGGTAGTCCAAAATTTGCAAGCACCAGTGGTAATGCATCGATCTATCTTGGCAATCTTCTTCATCAATTACTCCCACTTTGGTGTGCATAATCCTAAAAATCAATTCAACACCAAAAAAGATCAAGCTTGATTAACCAAAAATATGATTATACGTATTAAAATGTCTAATAATGACTACAACAAATCCTATTGGTTGTACAGACAATTATAAAGCAACAATAAAATTCATAAACCTAGAATTATCTCACCCTCAACAACTACTATAGCTTAATATATCCCTAATTTCGCATGACTATAGTAGCTTAAGTCAGACTAAATATGGAATTTGATAAAACCATACGAATTATTAACTAAAAGTGATGAAATTGGGATGAAATCCAAGGCTATCCTATTTGGAATCATCACTATCACAAATAAGAGAGACGATGAGTGCTTACATCGAGCTAAGAAACATTAGAATGTTGCGGGTTCGTCAGAGCTCAGATCATTGGAATGAGAGGCTGAATGCGAGCACACCTGTGATAATCCGGAAATTTCGGATTAACCCCGTTAATCAGAAATTAACAGAAACGTTACGAAATCGAACCACACCAAACTAGAAGGTTTAGAATTGAACAAAATATATTTATAAACACTCAAAATCATAAGAGTTAAACTTAAAATACATTGAAATGTTTAATTTTGACTTTTACAAGTCAAATTTCGAATGGAACATCAATTGAAACTGAAACTTACATAAAACCTAGTTTTAATCTAAATTAAATCAGTAGTAATAATCATATTAATGATAATAAACAGTTAATACACGTTACTAATCCATTAATTAGCGAATTAAACACAAATTGATCTCAAAAGTCGAAAAATCGAAGATGTAACCATAGAACTCTCATAATTCGATTTAAACTTCACAAATTGAGCATTCCTACACCCCAATCGGCACCCTCAGGAGCTGCTACACAAGCCAATTCGATCTTAGAAGCCACGGGAGGAAGAATTGATTTAGAGCTTGGCCGAACTCCAACCCCAATTCGAGATACTTCGATTTTATATCAAATCAAGTAAGTAATTACTCCTAAACAACCTAAAGTGGCCGACTAAGCATAACCACATCTTAATTTCTGCCTTAAACATCGAATCATATGAATTCGAATTCTAGGGTTCCTCCTAGAAAACGAATTGGGGGTTTATGATCAAACGGAAAATGAAATTAAATTACATCAGCAGTTTCAGAATACAATTCTTAATGAAATCCCTATGTTAAGTTTTTCAAACAACAATGAATTGAATAATTTCAATTCTAGGGTTCTTATGATAAAACGATTTTGGGGATTTTGGTTGAAATGAATTCAAAAATCGAATTAAATGATACTAGTAGTTTCAGAAAGTCTCGACTAAGAATACCCCTAAGTTAGATTGATCAAACATCAGTGAATTGAACGATTTTTGAATCTAGGGTTCTTAATCTAAAAAGAATTGGGGGTTTTGAAACAATTGAACTTGAATTTCAAATCAAATATCACAGAAAGTTTCGAAATTAGTTGTTAAACGAAAAACCTATGGTGATTACATTCAATTGTAACGAATTTAATGATTTGGATTATTAGGGTTCTTGAACAAGAACGATTTGGCGGTTCTTGTTCAAATGTGTTTATTAATCGAAATTGATCACATAGACAGGTTCGAAATTTCATAATAAATGAAAACCCTATGGATTGAAAGTCTAAAATAATCGAATTTGATGAATTCGAATTTATGAGAATGGGGTTAAGGTTCGAAACTGATTATGGACTTAAAACCATATGATTTTGACAAAGTAGCTAAATTAAAACGATGATTGGATGTGTCTGGATTCAAGGAATAATAGCCCTATGGTTTTAGGATTGATAAAAGTCGAATCAAGGTTTGATTTGGAACCAATTGGGTTCGGTTTGGGCCAACATAGGGGAGCTTGATCAAGGAAGTTTAAAAGAATTAATTTATGACTCCTAATGTGAATCCCTAGCGGGCTGAGATGGTAACATGGGTGTGTTCAGAACCAGAGGTCACAGGTTCGAACCTGACCTCAGCTGGTTTTGAACCAAAAATCTGATTTTAGTATTTTACTCATAACTCGCTCGTTTTAACTCCGTTTCGACTCGTTCGAAAGGCGTTGGAACCGAAATGGAATTTCGAACGTCATGAAACAATAAAATCTATATTTTGACTCGAAAACATAATCGCGTATAATTACACGCATTTAAACGGAATCGTATTGGTTTAAACAAATTAAACAAACGAACACAAAGTAGTGCATACCTTTGTATGTACATTCCAAACAATCTAACATACGTGTGTTGACACGTATGTGATTTCAAACACAAAGCGACATCCCGAATAACACAACGATTATTGTTGAAACACAGATTTCTCGTAGAAGACAGATTACGCGATTTCACGTGTGTTTGATCATTCTACTTACATTCACAGGTGCGTACACGACCCCTTTTCTTATTTTAACTGTTTTGGAGGAGAAAACATGTGCAACAAACATTTTAGATACATATCACTTGCATGAGTTAGCTATTTACGATAAGTGTGAACATAGCATTACAAGTCCTTACATATCGAACCGTTTAGTTTGCCGTAGTGCAAAGCGTGGTAGTTGAAGATAGATCTATTGGGTTTGACAAACCTCACTTGGTAGATTGTAGGTCTACGCAGGTGTTTAACTAGCCAAATCACATTACTATTGTTTGTGCTAGACAATAGTGGGAAAGGCAAATTACATTCTAACAGTCAGCTTCGGTGTCGACCACTTATGTAAATAGTATAAATGACTAGCTATCATGACTATGCATGTGTGATTATGTGATCTACAAACATTATATACAAACAGCTTGTTCAAACAATTGATTCAAACATTTGTGATTATTGATACAAACCTGTGTATGCACCAACCTTTGTGTTGACTTGATTTACATGTTTTCTCAGGACACTAAGGCACAAGCAAGGACAAGCAGGGACTAGGACGTTGAGTCTCATGCATACAGTTTATTTTGATTGTTGATTTAAAACATTGAACATTGTAATTACGGTTTTGCAACTGTTACATTTAGTTATTGGTTTTCAAACGCTTCCGCTAATGTTAAACTTAGATTTTACAAATTAAGACTAAATTATGTTTGAAAGCATATAAAGGTCTTTCGTTATGTCTAATGCCTGAGATCTTGGTTTGTCACGCCCTAAACGGTGTGATTCCGTTAGTTGAAATTTGGGGGTGTGACAGATTGGTATCAGAGCCATTGGTTATAGCGAACTAGGTTTGCATTGGTAGACTTAGACTATAACTGTTGGACATTAGACACACTTGCTTACATGATAGTTTTGCATAGCATCTACATATGGTATTATGTAGCATATATGGCATAACCATCCACACCTACTCGTGACGAGGAACAACAAGTCGTATCATCATCAGAATCCAAGAAGAGACGACCTGAGCCAGTGGATGACACAATTCACCACGATGAGGAGATACAAATATGATCGAGGGAGAACGGCCAGTTTGGCAGTGATTCCCTGATCTCATTCGCAGTTGGGTGCATGAGGAGCGAGTACCTCTGCCACCTACTCCGGGCACTACTACTAGTAGTTGGACATTACCTACTCTAAGATATCCACCAGAGCAAGCATTTGCAGCTTTTGTTGCACGTATGAATCGGTAGATTCACAACAAGCGAGAGGCAGCCGGATAGATCACTAGATTACTAGAGGGATGAAATAGGCTTTTTAACTCACTAAAACAAGTCAAGGGATGGAATAGGCCCTGTGACTCGCTAAAACAAGTCAAGGGATGAAATAAGATCTGTGACTCACTAAAACAAGTCAAGGGATGAATTAGGCCCTATGACTCACTAAAACAAGTCAAGGGATGAAATAGACCTTATGGCTCACTCGAACAAGTCAGGGGATGAAATAGGCCCTGTGGCTCACTCAACGAGTCAGCGGATGAAATAAACCCAATGACTCAAACAAAACCATTCCTTAGTTCGGGACTATATCTACTAGTTCCATTAAATCTTTAGTTCTGACAAATGATCTGTCACTCTTTACAACACTGACGACAGTTAATAAGGTTGTGCTTCAGCCTTGATAAGAAAACATCAATTTTCTTTCTAACTCCTCGACAACATTCTTGTAGCTCTTGGTACTTCCACATGTACGGTATACAAGCACCACTTTATGAACTCATTAACTGTTTGATGAGAATTCAAACCCAACTTCTTTCAATGCTTGAAGTACCACCAAATGGACACTGTCACTCGAGTTAAGTAGAACTAGAGTGATCGTGCAGGAAAGATTCCGTTGCAGGTGCATAAGTTGTGACAATCCGACTTTTCAAGTTAACCTTGTTAACCTCCGTAGGCCCAACAAGGCCAATGAAGGCCCAACAAGGCCAATGAAGGCCCAGTAAAGTCAAAGAAGATCCAGTAAGGTCAAGGAAGACTCAACAAGATCAATTAGGCCCAACGAAGTCTATGTAAGCCCAACAGAGCCAATGTAGGCCCAATAAGCCAAGAGAGGCCCATTAAGGCCCAATAAGTTCAAGTAAAGCCCAATGTAAACCAAGTAGGCCCAGGGAAGGCCAAGGTAGGCCCAGGAAGGCCCAGTGAGGCCCAATTATATTTGAGAAGTTTAATTAGTGTAATTTAACTCTATGATGTTCTAATTGGCCCATTTAGTGGTAATTAGGAATTTTAAAGTAGCTTTGTAAATCGAAACAATATGTTATTGATCCAGATTATTATATAGGAGTTAAAATTTAAGAAAAAAATTAGGTTTTTAAGTGTTGATGTCAAGAATTAGTTTATAAGTTGTAATAGCAATTGATTTTGACTTCTAAAAGTCAAAATTCGGCCAAATAATTGGGGAAAATTCGAATCTCGTGATAATAAGAGCTGTAACTGTTATAAAACTAACAATAATCATCTCATTGATGATTACTAACAGTTATTATACGTTATTAGAAGGATTAATGGTCGAATTTAATCATTGTCAAGCTCAAGAGTCGAAACCGTAACTCCTCTATATCAAATTGATATAATACGGTCTTAATTCATCAAATTGAAGTTTCAGAAACTTAAATCGGTACTCTCAGAGTTTTATTCATCTAGCAATTTGATCCTATAAGGCACGAAATCACGAAGTCGAACAAGGGGCGGCCGAACTTGAGACTCAAAGTCGATCTCCATCGATTAATCATCAAATCTTGTAAGTAAACTTTCCTACACACTCTAAAACTACCGAATAAGATAATCCCTATGTTAATTCGTGGTTCCAATATCGAATTAATCATGAACGACAATTAGGGTTCTAAGTAGAAACGGTTTTGGGGGATTTGATTTCAATGGATTTAAAAATGAAATCAAATGATATGGTAAGCTTCATAAGGTTCCGATCAAACTGTTTATCATAACAATTTCATTTAGAAACATCAAATTCTATGATTTCGACATTAGGGTTTATGTTAAGAAAATGATTTGGGAATTTCGTATCAAATGGATTGTAGAATCAAATTAAATGTTATCAGTAGTTTCAGACAACCTCGATTAAGAATAATATCGTTTCAATTTGTGGTTTCAATAACGAATTGGATGAATTCGATGTTAGGGTTCATGAGATGAATACGCTTTTGGGTTTTTGATGCAAACTGATATGATTATTGAAATTGGTTAATCAGAAAGGTTCGAAAGTTGTTGTCCAACAAAAACCCCATGGATGTTGGGTCAATCGGGTTCGAATTAAGGACAAAATTGGGTAATTGCTTCGGCTATAGTACGACCAAAGAGAATCGGTTAGTTAGGATTTAAAAGAATTAATTTCCAGATACTTTCGCGATACCCTAGCGGGCTTGACTGGTTAAAGGCGTGTGTGTTGGAGTTGAGGGTCGCGGGTTCGAGTCCCGGCCCAAACCAATTTTTGGATTTTAATGATAATTTAGTATTTTTATCATAACTTATTCGTTCTAACTCCGATTCGATCCGTTCAAGTTGCGTTGGAACCGTAACGAGAATACGAATGTGTTAGGATGATAAAATTCATATTTTAATCCGAACACGAAATCGCGTATAATTACGATTAATTGAATAAAATCAAATATGATTTTATTTAATCGATTTCAATGGCAAGCGTACTTTCGTATGCATAATTCTCACACTTTAATATACGTGTGTTGACACGTATGTGATTTCAAGCACAACGATTATTCAAATAACACTAGGTTATTGTTTAAACACAGATTCTTCGTAGAAGGATTTCTTTCACGAGCTTTTAGTGTGTGATCATTCTGCTATCATCAAAGGTGCGTACACGGCCCCTTTCTTATTTTAAACTGTTTTGGGGGAGAAAACATGTGCAACAAACTATTTTAGATACATATCACTTGCATGAGTTATCTGTTTACATTATGTGACAACATATCAACTTGAAAGTCCTTACACACCTCGAACCGTTTAGTTTGCTGTAATGCAAAGCGTGGTAGTTGGAAATAGATCTATTAGGTTTGACAAACCTCACCTGGTAGATGGGATCTACGCAGGTGTTTGACTGACCAAACAAAATTTTTACTATTGTTGTGATAGACAATAGTGGCAAGGCGAAAACATGCTATAGCATGGCTACTAGTCAGCTTCGGTGTCGAACACGTATGTAAATAGTTTATATGACTAGCTATCATGACTGTGCATTTGTGATGATGTTATCTACAAACTTGTTATTCAAACTGATGTTTTGAACACTATGATTACTTAAAACCTGTGTTATGCACCAACCTTTGTGTTGACTTGATTTGCATGTTTTCTCAGGACGCTAAGGCGCGCGTTACAGCTGGCATGGACTAGGAAGATAGAGTCTCATGCATTTTGAACATTTTAGTTATTTGGATTTAAACATTTGGAACTTTGTATTGTAATTTACATCTTTCAACTGTTATTGGTTTTATAACGCTTCCGCAACTTTTTGTAAACTCTGAATGTTATGTTTTAAAGACCAACGTATGTTTTGAAATTCGTATAGAGGTCTTCGCTATGTCTAATGATCTGAGATCCTGGTTTGTCACGTTCCCAAACGGTATGATTTCGTTAGTTGAAATTGGGGGTGTGACATAAGTGAAGGCAAGTTACATTATATGAAAACCTTAGTTATCTCCATTGTAAGTCAACTATAACCTTGGGAACTTTTGGGAGACACGTTGAATGCAAGGTGGTCAACTCCAAACAGCTACATTAACACCCACACAATGAGTGTCTCAAAACCAGGTTATATATGAAAAACACACTCAAGCAAAATATCTATCCTTGTAGGATATACACTAGACCCTATAGTAGCATTCAACTCGAGTAACTATCCCTAAGTACTTATTTCGATGGGCTATCAAATCATACATCGTGTGACTATTGTCTGAATCTTGATAACCTGGATAAA
The DNA here is from genome assembly GCA_009363875.1 of Mikania micrantha. Lineage (NCBI taxonomy): Eukaryota > Viridiplantae > Streptophyta > Magnoliopsida > Asterales > Asteraceae > Mikania > Mikania micrantha. Next base: position 22,807,125 of record CM018694.1, on the reverse strand, counting down.
CCCTGAATCCCGAAAAACCAAATAGCTCAAGGTAGGAGGAACTAGAATTCTTATGTAAGGTAAATTGATGATCATGGTGCGCAACGTAATTGTGAATTTACAAGTATGCATGAATTCTGGAAAATTCTATTGTGAGCCTATTTTCGAAACACATACATAAAATATTCTCCTATCCTTCATTATGGTGGTTGAAACGAATTCAGTTAACATATCGAAATTCCAACATAACAGTCATCAAATTTCCAGCCGTAGTTCTGGTTACTCTGTGTTCATAAAAACCTCATGGTGCGACTTTGCATTTCACCTAGACAACTTCATGTGTATTTCAGAACACTTACTTGTGAGCATCTGTAAAGGTTCTCTATCAAGCAAAGAACGAAATCTAATTTCATGCGTCTACCGAGCAGAGTTCTCAGTGACCACAACAACAACAAGAAACAATCAAAGGATGCTTCGGATGCAAAAAGCTAGGGCACTTCAATTGAAACGCGTTGGTAGTAACAACACAAGGAACTAAAGCAATGGTTTGAGGGGGACAAGCCTTCATGATCATAAGAAGCATAGAGAAAATCTCAACCTCACCACAAGTACATATATGCTAAACAAATTTTTCTCTTGTGTTATTTGATACTGAAACAGAAACGACCTTTAGATCTAATGAAATAAGTGAAATATTTGCCATAACCCCAACACCATTAAAAATTGAATATACTGTAGAACAAGCTGATGGAAAGCTAGTTGTAGTAGAACATGTCTTTAAAGGATGTATCCTTGATTTGATGGGTCAAACACTGGACATTGACCTTATGCCTATCGCTTTAGGCAGTTTTGATGTAGTCATTGACATGGACTGGTTGTCGAAATACCAGGCGGAAATAGCATGGCAGGAAAAGATTGTTTGTATACCTCTTTCACATGGAGAGACTCTGTATGTACAAGGTGAGAAGAGCAGTACGCCACTGCGTCTCATATCTTGTATGAAAGCACACAAATGTCTGCGTAAAGGTCATACAGCAGTTATAGCCCTTATAACTGAGAAACCGGTAGCTGAGAAGAAGATCGAAGATATCCCAGTAGTTTGTGAATTTCATGAAGTATTTCCAGAAGACTTACCGGGGTTACCACCTATCCGACAAGTGGAATTCCGAATCGACCTTACACCAGACGCAGCACCGATAGCTAGGGCGCCTTATTGACTTGCACCATCTGAGATGCAAGAATTATCTACACAACTGCAAGAGTTGTTGGATAAGGGCTTCATACGACCTAGTTTTTCACCGTGGGGAGCACTAGTCTTATTTGTTAAGAAAAAGGACGGGACTTTCCGTATGTGTATCGATTACCGGGAACTGAACAAGGTTACCATCAAAAACCGGTACCCGTTACCTAGAATTGACGATCTGTTCGATCAATTGCAAGGTTCGAGTTACTACTCGAAGATTGATCTTAGGTCGGGTTATCATCAACTCAGAGTTCAAGAAGAAGATATTCCGAAAACAGCATTCAGGACGCGCTATGGCCATTATGTGTTCTTGGTCATGCCGTTTGGATTGACGAACGCTCCAGCAGTATTCATGGATCTCATGAATCGAGTCTGCAAACCTTATCTCGATAAGTTTGTCATTGTTTTCATTGATGACATTCTCATCTATTCTCAGACTGAGGAGGAGCACGCTGAACATCTTCGATTGTTGTTGGAATTACTGAAACAAGAACAATTGTATGCTAAGTTCTCGAAATGTGACTTCTGGATGCGAGAAGTTCAATTCTTGGGTCATATAATCAATGAAAAGGGCATATATGTTGATCCAGCAAAAATTGAGGCGATTAAGAATTGGGAAGCACCAAAGACCCCTACCGAGGTACGACAATTCCTTGGTTTGGCGGGTTATTATTGATGATTCATTGAAGGTTTCTCAAAGATCGCTCAACCACTTACAGCTCTTACTTACAAAGGAACGAAGTATAACTGGACGAATAAACAGGAAGCTGCATTCCAGCTATTGAAACAGAAACTCTGCAGTGCACCGATTCTGTCCTTACCGGAAGGGACATAAGACTTTGTGGTGTATTATGATGCATCTTCCCAGGGTTTGGGATGTGTGTTGATGCAACGTGATAAAGTGATTGCTTACGCTTCACGACAACTGCGACCACACGAAAAGAATTACACTACTCATGACTTGGAGTTAGGAGCAGTGGTAATTGCTTTGAAAATTTGGAGACATTACTTATATGGAACCAAGTGTACCATTTACAATGATCATGAGAGTTTGCAACATATCTTTGATTAGAAGGAGCTCAATATGAGACAGCGACGGTGGGTCGAGTTGTTGAACGACTACGAATGCGCGATCAAGTATCATCCGGGAAAAGCTAATGTGGTAGCTGATGCTTTAAGCAGAAAAGACACGACATCAACAAGACCGGTTCGCGCACTTATGATGACGATACATACTGACTTACCTGACAAGGTACGTAGTGCTCAGCTTGAAGCCTTAGAAAAGGGTAACTTGGAACAGGAATCCTTACGAGGAATGGAGGAACAATTGAATGTTAAGCCTGATGGAACTCGTTGTTTCATTAATAGACTTTGGATACCTTTGCATGGTGGTTTGAGGGAACTCGTGATGGATGAAGCGCACAAATCCAGATATTCAGTCCATCCGGGATCAGACAAGATGTATCATGACTTGAAGGCACTGTATTGGTGGCCTCATATGAAAGCCGACATTGCTAAGTACGTTAGCAAATGTTTGACTTGCTCGAAAGTCAAAGTTGAATATCAGAAACCATCTTGTTTGCCGCAACAACCAGAAATACCTATGTGGAAATGGGAACATATTTCGATGGATTTCATTTCTAAGTTACCCCGTACACCAAGTGGTTGTGATACGATCTGGGTAATTGTCGACCGATTAACGAAATCTGCACATTTCCTAGCAATTAAAGAAAGTGATAAAATGGAGAAACTGACTCGTATTTACATCAAGGAAGTGGTAGCACGGCATGGTGTACCAAACTCTATCATATCAAATCGGGATGCCCGATTTACTTCAAACTCTTGGAAAGCACTCCATAAGTCATTGGGAACTCGTTTAGACATGAGTACTGCCTATCATCCACAAACCGACAGTCAGAGTGAACGTACGATTCAGACGCTCGAGGACTTGTTACGAGCTTGTGTCATTGATTTTAGTGACAGCTGGGAAAACCACTTACCGTTAGTGGAATTCTCTTACAACAACAGTTATCACACAAGTATTCAGGCAGCACCGTTTGAAGCTTTATACGGTCGTAAATGCTGTTCACCGGTTTGTTGGGCTGAAATTGGTGACAGTCAGATTACAGGTCCTGAACTAGTACATGAAATGACAGAGAAGATAGTTCAAATCCGGAACCGTATGGCAGCGGCTCGGGATCAACAAAAGAGTTATGCTGACAAGCGTCGCAAGCCGTTGGAATTTCAAGTAGGAGACCGAGTTCTTCTAAAGGTATCACCTTTCGAGATCCTGAAAAGGATTGGTCCGGTTGCGTATCAACTTAAATTACCGGATGAACTCAGCGGAGTTCATGATGTGTTTCACGTTTCGAATTTAAAGAAATGTCTTTCTGATGAGACATTGGTTGTACCACTTGAGGAAATACAAGTGGACGAGCAGTTACGGTTCATTGAAGAACCAGCTGAAATCATGGACCAAGATGTCAAACAGCTCAAACACAGAAAAATTCCAATAGTCAAGGTCCGGTGGAATTCAAGACGTGGACCTGAATTCACATGGGAAAGGGAAGATCAAATGATGAAGAAGTATCCTCATATGTTCAAAACAACAACTGCAAACACTGTGAAGACACGTTAAATTTCGGGACGAAATTTCCTTCAACAAGGGGATGACGTGATGCTTCACACATCAACATTTCAGATTTTAAACGGTAAGCACAAACACTTTATACAATTGGTTTTGTTACAAACATTGTGCTACCTTACATTTTATGTGCTACATTTCATATGTTACATGTTATGGTAGTACAAACATGATTAGTTTCAAACCATTGCTATGTGCGAGGTTACATAGTACAAACAGTTGCAAACACTCACTATGTACAAGATTACATAGCACAGTATGATCAAACACAAACATACACAGTTAGGTGTACTAACTAGTGTGCACGCAAACAGTTACATAAAATGATCACACTTAGGTGTGATGTTGCAAACGTTGAACCTGGTGTGTGATTACAAACCAGTACACAGAAAGATCAAATATCACACTAGCACTTACATTCTAAACTCACAAGTAGTTTCCTAATTACTACTAACACTACGCAATTTTCGGGACGAAAATTCCTTCAACAAGGGGATGATGTGACAATCCGGAAATTTCGGATTAACCCCGTTAATCAGAAATTAACAGAAACGTTACGAAATCGAACCACACCAAACTAGAAGGTTTAGAATTGAACAAAATATATTTATAAACACTCAAAATCATAAGAGTTAAACTTAAAATACATTGAAATGTTTAATTTTGACTTTCACAAGTCAAATTTCGAATGGAACATCAATTGAAACTGAAACTTACATAAAACCTAGTTTTAATCTAAATTAAATCAGTAGTAATAATCATATTAATGATAATAAACAGTTAATACACGTTACTAATCCATTAATTAGCAAATTAAACACAAATTGATCTCAAAAGTCGAAAAATCGAAGATGTAACCATAGAACTCTCATAATTCGATTTAAACTTCACAAATTGAGCATTCCTACACCCCAATCGGCACCCTCAGGAGCTGCTACACAAGCCAATTCGATCTTAGAAGCCACGGGAGGAAGAATTGATTTAGAGCTTGGCCGAACTTCAACCCCAATTCGAGATACTTCGATTTTATATCAAATCAAGTAAGTAATTACTCCTAAACAACCTAAAGTGGCCGACTAAGCATAACCACATCTTAATTTATGCCTTAAACATCAAATCATATGAATTCGAATTCTAGGGTTCCTCCTAGAAAACGAATTGGGGGTTTATGATCAAACGGAAAATGAAATTAAATTACATCAGCAGTTTCAGAATACAATTCTTAATGAAATCCCTATGTTAAGTTTTTCAAACAACAATGAATTGAATGATTTCAATTCTAGGGTTCTTATGATAAAACGATTTTGGGGATTTTGATTGAAATGAATTCAAAAATCGAATTAAATGATACTAGTAGTTTCAGAAAGTCTCGACTAAGAATACCCCTAAGTTAGATTGATCAAACATCAGTGAATTGAACGATTTTTGAATCTAGGGTTCTTAATCTAAAAAGAATTAGGGGTTTTGAAACAATTGAACTTGAATTTCAAATCAAATATCACAGAGAGTTTCGAAATTAGTTGTTAAACGAAAAACCTATGGTGATTACATTCAATTGTAACGAATTTAATGATTTGGATTATTAGGGTTCTTGAACAAGAACGATTTGGGGGTTCTTGTTCAAATGTGTTTATTAATCGAAATTGATCACACAGACATGTTCGAAATTTCATAATAAATGAAAACCTTATGGATTGAAAGTCTAAAATAATAGAATTTGATGAATTCGAATTTATGAGAATGGGGTTAAAGTTCGAAACTGATTATGGACTTAAAACCGTATGATTTTGACAAAGTAGCTAAATTAAAACGATGATTGGATGTGTCTGGATTCAAGGAGTAATAGCCCTATGGTTTTAGGATTGATAAAAGTCGAATCAAGGTTTGATTTGGAACCAATTGGGTTCGGTTTGGGCCAACATAGGGGAGCTTGATCAAGGAAGTTTAAAAGAATTAATTTCTGACTCCTAATGCGAATCCCTAGCGGGCTGAGATGGTAACATGGGTGTGTTCAGAACCAGAGGTCACAGGTTCGAACCTGACCTCAGTTGGTTTTGAACCAAAAATCTGATTTTAGTATTTTACTCATAACTCGCTCGTTTTAACTCCGTTTCGACTCGTTCGAAAGGAGTTGGAACCGAAATGGAATTTCGAACGTCATGAAACAATAAAATCTATATTTTGACTCGAAAACATAATCGCGTATAATTACACGCATTTAAACGGAATCGTATTGGTTTAAACAAATTAAACAAACGAACACAAAGTAGTGCATACCTTTGTATGTACATTCCAAACAATCTAACATACGTGTGTTGACACGTATGTGATTTCAAACACAAAACGACATCCCGAATAACACAACGATTATTGTTGAAACACAGATTTCTCGTAGAAGACAAATTTCGCGATTTCACGTGTGTTTGATCATTCTACTTACATTCACAGGTGCGTACACGACCCCTTTTCTTATTTTAAATGTTCTGGGGGAGAAAACATGTGCAACAAACATTTTAGATACATATCACTTGAATGAGTTAGCTATTTACGATAAGTGCGAACATAGCATTACAAGTCCTTACATATCGAACCGTTTAGTTTGCCGTAGTGCAAAGCGTGGTAGTTGAAGATAGATCTATTGGGTTTGACAAACCTCACTTGGTAGATTGTAGGTCTACGCAGGTGTTTAACTAGCCAAATCACATTACTATTGTTTGTGCTAGACAATAGTGGGAAAGGCAAATTACATTCTAACAGTCAGCTTCGGTGTCGACCGCTTATGTAAATAGTACAAATGACTAGCTATCATGACTATGCATGTGTGATTATGTGATATACAAACATTATATACAAACAGCTTGTTCAAATAATTGATTCAAACATTTGTGATTATTGATACAAACCTGTGTATGCACCAACCTTTGTGTTGACTTGATTTACATGTTTTCTCAGAACACTAAGGCACAAGCAAGGACAAGCAGGGACTAGGACGTTGAGTCTCATGCATACAGTTAATTTTGATTGTTGATTTAAAACATTGAACATTGTAATTACGGTTTTGCAACTGTTACATTTAGTTATTGGTTTTCAAACGCTTCCGCTAATGTTAAACTTAGATTTTACAAATTAAGACTAAATTATGTTTGAAAGCATTTAGAGGTCTTTCGTTATGTCTAATGCCTGAGATCCTGGTTTGTCACGCCCTAAACGGTGTGATTCCGTTAGTTGAAATTTGGGGGTGTGACAACACCAAGGTATATGTAATACAAGCCACACAAGTAAACAAAAACTTCCAAAACATTCAACAGAATCCTCTGATTCATCGAACTCAAACTGAAGATTTAATCACCTAATCACCAAATCAAACATAGCACTCATGGAAATCAAATCGATTCTCAGATTCAAACCGACTATAACATATACATTGTCCAGAATAAGGAGCTACACCCGATTTGAGTGATTGTTACATAACGATAACCTAAACTAAAAAGTTTCATATGCAAATAATACCAAAATTGTCTAGAATAAAAGGCATCATACCTGATTTCAGTCATTTGTTTAAGATATTCACACACTGAAGATCAATCTGATCCGAGAGCTGATAGGAAAAAAATCAACAGTAGATAAAACAAAGCGAATACACGAAGGGGAAGATTAAGTCACGCAAATAGTTTGATAAATTCAAATTTCAAATTCAATGAAATTTATTTCGATGATTTCGATGAAAGCAGATGGTGAAGATGAGATAAATGTTTATGTCGATGGGGAAGAAGAGCAGATGGGAATATTCTGGTGTTCAACCTTAGGTTTTTGATAATTACTCTAAACATGGATAAATAATTGGGGGGAAATATATTTATGGGGAAAGTTACAAAGATTTAGTGGGAAATTTTTTATGTTAAAATTTTCAGAAAAATTCACTTTTACAAGAGAAAATTTTATAATGATATAATTTTTTTTAATAATATTAAAGTGTTGATAAAAAAATCATGAAATACATGAAAGTGCCATTACAAATATGAAATGTTATTATAAACGTGTATTAAAAACAATTATGGCATGCATAAAAGTGTCACTAAAAACCTTAATTAGTGGCATAAAATTTAAATGACACTAAAGTATGTGTCAAGCTAATATGGCATACACAAAGTGCCATAAAAAATGTACATCAGTGGCACAAAAGGCAAATGTCACTAATATTATGTGCCACTGTATGGCATTTTTTTGTAGTGAATGGTTTGGCTTAGACTATAACTTAGGGACCCTCATGTAGAGAACATAGGATTTATGTTTGTATTGTGTCTTCTGCATTCGATCACTGCACTAACCAATATTCTTTTGGTTATGATCAGAATGCCGCCTAGAAGACAGCCTCCTCTGCTGCCACCGCTACAAAATTCAACACCTCACTTATCGACACCTACGCCACCTGATTCACCACCGCCACCTCCTCCTCCACTCATTCCTCATCCGAACCGAATGCAACCCCAGCTCTTGATCCTGTTACCGTTGCTTTGGCAACGTTACTGAGCAGTCAGCTGACTAATCAGTTGAAGGACGTCATCCCAGAGATGATCAACAGGATTCAAGGTCACGGCAGCAACTCTGGGCATACTACGGGGGAAGCTAGTGGAAACGCTGGCACTACTTCAGACTGTTCCTACAAATCATTCGTAGGATGCAAACCGCCAAGCTTTAGCGGTGTTGAAGGAGCCGTTGGACTGATCCAATGGCTAGAGAAGATGGAGACTACACTAGACATCAGCGGTTGTCCAGAACACCATAAGGTTCGCTACGCTGCTGGATCTTTTAGCAAGCGAGCCTTAACATGGTGGAACTCCCAGATTAGAGCTCGAAGCAAAGAAGAAGCACTGGCTATGCGTTGGGAAAATTTTAAAATCCTCCTAAGGAATGAATTTTGTCCAAAGCATGAACTTCAAAAGCTAGAGACCGAACTGTCCAATCATGTGATGAAAGGGGCAGACCACATGACATTCACTACTCGCTATCATGAGCTGGTAGCTTTGGTGCCAGAGATGGTGCCGACTCTGGAAAAGCTGATTGATAGATATGTGGGAGGATTACCATCCTGCATTCATGGCATTGTACTGGCTGCAAACCCTGCAACTTTAGAGTCAGCCATCTCCCTGTCAGCTAAACTCACTGATGTAATGGTGAAATCAGGAGTTCTGAAGAAAGACTCGGGTAAAGCTAAAGAAGAATCGTCAAAGAAGATCGAACATCATCAGAAGAAGAAGCAAAAGGTCGTCAAGAACTATGTGATGGCCAACCCTTTGCAACAAGTCACTGCAGAACCTGCTAATGCTGCACCCAAACACTGTGTTGGAGTGCATCCTCAGTGTGCACAATGCAAATATCATCATCCTGCTACTGCAAAGTGCAGAAAATGCAACAGTTGTGGCCGATTCGGCCACTAGGCTCTGCAATGCCGTACTCCGGCAACACAAGCTACAAACAATGCTGCTATAGCATTAAATCCACCACCAAACCCAGGCAATCACAACAACAACAACAGGGGATGCTATAACTATGGAGAAATAGGCCATTTCTCCAAAGACTGTCCAAAGCGAATGCAACAGGGAGCTCAAGCACCTCGTGGGAGGGCTTTTGTGATTGGAGCCAATGCAGCACGCCAAGACCCTAACATGGTCAGTGGTGCATTTCTTTTACATGACTCTTATGCATATGTTCTGTTTGACACTGGTGCAGATTAGAGTTTTATTTCATCTGACTTTGCACGCCAACTTAATCTTATGGAGGAATCTTTAGACTCCCCTTGTATTATCGAAGTAGCAAATGGGAAACAAATCACAGCTAGCACTATACTTAGGAACTGCCCACTTACACTTACTGATCATACATTTACCATCAACTTGATACCGATGGAGTTGGGTAGTTTCGACATCATTATTGGGATGGATCGGCTATCTCTTAATAGAGTAGAAGTCATCTGTTCTGAAAAGCTACTTCGGATTCCATTGGCGAATGATCGTGTATTGGAAGTTAGAGGGGATCAAGCAAAACGTAGTGTCAAAATCATATCCTGCATAAAAGCGCGTAAGTGTCTGCAGAAGTAGTATATAGCTTTCTTGGCTCATGTGGTGGAGAAAGAGAAAGACAAGAAAACAATTCAAGATGTGCCGATAGTAATGGAATACCCCGAAGTGTTTCCTGAAGACTTACCAGGTTTGCCACCTGTGCGACCGATAGAGTTTCGTATTGACTTGATTCCTGGAGCAACTCCTGTTGCTAAATCTCCTTACAGGTTAGCATCTTCGGAGATGCAGGAATTGTCGAATCAACTACATGAGCTACTGGATAAGGGCTTCATTAGACCGAGCTACTCACCTTGGGGAGCTCCGGTTTTGTTCGTGAAGAAGAAGGATGAATCTTTCCGAATGTGCATAGACTACCGTGAGCTGAACAAGCTAACCATCAAGAATCGGTATCCATTGTTGAGAATTGATGATATGACTGACCAACTACAAGGAGCCCAGTATTTTTCGAAGATTGACTTACGGTCCGGATATCATCAGCTCAGAGTCCAAGACGAATACATACCGAAGACGGCGTTTCGTACCAGATATGGGCATTACGAGTTTATGGTGATGCCTTTTGGATTGACGAATGCACCAGCGGTTTTCATGGGCCTCATGAACCGAGTGTGCAAGCCGTATTTGGATCAGTTTGTCATTGTCTTCATAGATGACATACTGATCTATTCCAAAAGCAAAGCAGAGCACGAGCAACATCTCAGAATGATCTTGGAACTATTGAAGGAAGAGAAACTTTATGCCAAGTTCTCTAAGTGCGAATTTTGGCTAAGAGAAGTTCAATTCCTGGGTCACGTAGTCAACAGTGAGGGAATACACGTAGACCCTGCCAAGATCGAGGCAATAAAGAACTGGGATACTCCGAAGACACCGACGGAGATACGGTCCTTTCTGGGACTAGCAGGCTATTATAGAAGGTTTATCTCAAACTTTTCTAAGATAGCCCTGCCTCTCACCAAGTTAACACAGAAAAGCGAGCCGTTTGTTCGGGAACAGAAGCAAGAAGATGCCTTTCAGACTTTGAAGCAAAAGTTATGTAATGCTTAAATATTATCTCTCCCAGATGGTTGTGATAACTTTGTAGTGTACTGTGATGCATCCCATTAGGGACTCGGCTGTGTACTAATGCAACGGGACAAAGTCATTGCGTATGCCTCAAGACAACTGAAGATTCATGAGAAGAACTACACTACTCATGATCTGGAACTGGGAGCGGTGGTATTCGCGCTGAAGATTTGGAGACATTACTTATATGGCACTAAGTGTACCATCTTTACTGATCATAAGAGTCTGCAACACATATTCGATCAGAAGGAACTCAACATGCGACAGCGACGTTGGGTTGAGCTTCTAAATGATTACGACTGCGTAATCAAGTACCATCCGGGCAAAGCAAACGTTGTGGCTGATGCTTTGAGCTGGAAGGAACGTGTCAAACCCTTGCGCGTTAGAGCAATAGGAATGACTGTGCAGACAAGCTTACACGACAAGATTACTCAAGCACAACAAGAGGCAGTTGAACGAGGAAACCTGAAGAAAGAACTAGATTGTGGAGCAAAAAAACAATTTGAAACAAAACCAGATGGAGTCATCTACTACAAGGATCGTGTATGGATTCCTACAGTGGATGAATTGAGAAAGCTTATCTTTGATGAAGCACACAAGACCAAGTACTCCGTGCATCCCGGTGCTGATAAAATGTACCAAGACTTACGGGGATTTTATTGGTGGCCGGGTATGAAGAGAGACATAGCAGAGTATGTTGGTCGATGCCTTACGTGTGCAAAAGTGAAGGCGGAACACCAGAAGCCGCCAGGTTTGCTGGAACGGCCTGAAATTCCGCTTTGGAAGTGGGAACAAATAGCTATGGACTTTACTACCAAGCTACCCCGCACTTCCAGTGGTCATGATACTATTTGGGTTATCGTTGATCGATTAACCAAATCTGCTCATTTCTTGCCAATGCGTGAGACTTACACGATGGATAAACTGGCAAGACTCTACATTAACGAGATAGTGGTACGCCACGGTGTGCCATTATCTATCATTTCAGATCGTGATAGTAGATTCACATCGAGTTTCTGGCAATCATTGCAGAAATATCTAGGGACGCACTTAAATCTGAGTACAGCTTACCATCCACAAACGGACGGTCAGAGCGAACGTACTATACAAACCCTGGAGGACATGTTGAGAAACTGTCTTTTAGATTTTGGTGGGAATTGGGACTCTCATTTGCCACTGATCGAATTCTCCTACAACAACAGTTATCACAATAGCATCGGATGTGCACCGTTCGAGGCTCTTTATGGTCGAAAATGTCAATCGCCGATCTGTTGGACTAAAGTGGGAGATAATCGAATAACTGGGCCAGAGCTTATTCAAGAAACTACCGATAGGATTGCTCAGATTCAACAAAGGCTACAAGCAACCCGAAGTAGACAAAAGAGCCATGCCGACAAACGGCGCAAGCCGTTGGAATTTCAAGTGGGAGACCGCGTCATGTTAAAGGTATCCCCATGGAAAGGCGTAGTCCGTTTTGGAAAGAGAGGAAAACTAGCAACACGATACGTGGGACCGTTCGAGATCATCGAACGTATTGGTCCTGTGGCGTACAGACTAAGATTACCAGATGAACTTAGTGGTGTGCATGATGTGTTTCACGTCTCTAACTTGAAGAAATGCCTTGCTGAAGAATCACTCGTCATACCAGTTGAAGAAATTCAATTGGATGAACATTTGCACTTTATTGAAGAACCTTCGGAGATTATGGATCGCAAGGTTAAGAAACTGAGGCGAAGCCATATTCCAATCGTCAAGGTTCGTTGGAATTCAAAGCGCGGACCTAAGTTTACCTGGGAACGTGTCACACCCCGAGCCGGTGGGGTAGGATCGGATTTCCCCGTCGGGCGGAAGGTTCCCGGGGCGTGATATCGTGAGTGATAATCGAAATGATCAGATTGTTTACATTGCACATGATATATATATAATGAGAAACTGCTAAAATAAAATAGAATTACAAAGTTAAATTACATCAGTTAAGTTTATAATTTAACAATGTAAATCTACTATCACATCATAAATCTTCAATCTTGTATGTGCACAAGATATAAAAAATAACTGTGTATGATGTTCAAAAGTATGCAGGTCCAAAAAGCTAGGTCCTCTATCTGTAACCTAGTCCAAAAGCATAAGCTTCTTAGTTAACCTGTTCGTCACCTGAGAAGTCATGCAAAAATCAAGTCAACACATGGTTGGTGAGTTCATATAGTTTGGTAATTGAAAATGATTGGAAACCTCTTTCGGTAAAGACCCTAACCTCAATAACATCACCTGTATCATCCAGCTCGGTATGCTTATGTATAGGGCATACCCCTGAGTCGAGCCTACAAGCCCGCCCAGACGTCATCCCACCACATACTAAGCCGCATAGGACATTGATATTAATGATAATTAAGCATTTTTACCTAACACACCTCTGATTTAGATTATGCTTTCCAAAATTTGATTTACCTTTGATTCTCTTGAGTTCATCATAGATACATGATTTCCCAAAAGTCAGTGATAGAAATATAATGTTAAATATTTAATTGAATAAATAAATAAACATTTAAATACAACTAAGACATGATGATTGGGCCTTATTCGACTCAATCAATTAGACTTAGTTGTAGGTGGTTGTCCAAGTTGTAACCTCTCACACGTGACCCATATCAGGCATAACTCACAAGGAGTATACCTGATCTTGCCGGGATTTTAATGATGCCCGTACAGCCTGACCCAATGGTCTTCTGTACCTGAAGGGACTTTACGGATATCCTTTGATTCTTGATCTCCTTGATTCTCTAGATTTTTGATATTGATTTCATTTGATAGTTCACGTTATTGCCCATATAGCTTGACTACAAGAGTCTACTATTCATGACGGGACTTTATGTGTGTTACACGTGGTCTTGATTCCCTATACAACTGACATCCACCTTAACTTGAATATGAATGACTTCATTAGATTGTAATGATTTCATTATTTCAATGATTCACACACATTTATGATTTCTGATTCCTTGAGTCTCTTGATCTTGGTCTTTAGAATTTCCATGATTCACAATGATAATTGATTCTTGATTATGATTCTACGTTCTCAGATCACACACTGAGTTAAATTTCTTTGAATATGATCTTTAGTTTCTTTGATTTCACTTTGAATTTAGGTTCTTGAATTTGAGCTTGATGGCCTAAGGGTTGTTTAGAGATTTGAGTTTAAGTATTACTCATAAGAGTAATTTAATTAACTTGTTAGTTAATTTTGCATGATAATTACCTAGACAGGAGTCTAGGAGTATAGACAATCATATATATGTAAAACATATAATAACAGCATTTAAGTAAACAATTTAAATAAAACGGTTTACGCATGCTTCTCAGCCCCTCGTTTTAAAACAAAAATGTTAGAAAAGGGGCAATGAACTCACCTGTGTTGCTCTGTACTGATTTACCACAAAATGCGAGCTCGTTGTTTGTAGCCTAAGTATCTTCAGTACCTGAGTTGTTTTTAAGAGAATTTGAATACGATAAGTATATACGGTAGTCGTCGTATCTAAGGTTTGGTTTCGGTGTGCAACTAAGTGTCCTAGATTACTAATGTGCTTCTAAGGTTTCATCTAACTTAGTCTAACTTATTACCCATTAGTAACCCTTTTCCCACAATTAATTACTATAAGTCTTTAGTTAAAATGTTTATAACTTACTTCATTTTAAGTGAAATATTTAGAAAACATCATTTAATGTAGTTTAATAAAGTTTACAATTCATTTTCTTTTATTCAAATCAATTAGGTTAAATGAAAGGATATTTAATATGAGATGGGCTTAAGTTAAGCCCATTGGGCCAACCTTCCCCCCCCCCCCCCCTTGTGAGACTTTGATTTCCAACTGATTGTTGATCAAGATCCTTGAATACCCGGCCTAGATGATTCAGTACATCATCTAAGTTCGTTACACGTCCTTATGAATAATCCTAAGGCTTGAGTGTTATAATTAAATCACACTCAATTCCTCACTTTGTCATTTGATCCCCAATAGAATTCCCAAGCATTGAACTAAGTTACTAGTTGTCAACAACACTTATTTAATGTTTGTATGGTTAAGACACCCATTTTCTTTTAGAAATCCTAACCTAAGGTTAAACCCCATTGTTGTCAAGAAAGCCTTAGTTTATTGTCTCATAGTGACACTATGTTAACCGCTACCTTGTTAACCCGTACTTGATTCCTAGATCACCCAAACTGATAACATGTCATGAACCACCACATGCCTCCCATGCACACACATACATTACACATGCATGCAAGGTGATCAACCCCGATCCTCTTGCCAATGACCCACGGCCGAATGGTGTTCCACCCATGTAATTGACCGACTGACCAGGCTTGGGCCGAATGAATCAAGTCCCGATCGAATGGGGTTCGGGCGAAGAAAGAAGCCGGGCGAATGGGTCCTGGCCGAATGAAGATGTTGCCGATCGAATGAGGATAGGGTCGAATGGCTGAGGCCGATCGAATGAGCTGCTTCGGTGCTTGCCCATTCGGCGAATGAGGGTGGCCATTCGGCCGAGTGAGCTTGTTGTTGTCATTCGGCGACCTGTGTGTCCCTCATTCGGCTATGCCGACTTCACTCACATGTGGTCATAGATTTTCGAACTAATCAACTGAGTTTTAAGGTGGGGATTGTTCCTACTTGGTTCTAAAGCGTTGTGATGTGTTCCCTATAGCTTAGGATGTGTTATAATCGGCTAGAGAGGAACCGACCCAAAGGACTTCAAAACCCTAAAAATCGATCTCAAACTCGTGGTTTTACCTCTGATTTTATGGGTAGGAGTCTCGATCTGTTGTACTTCTATGATCTACAAGTGATAGTGGTCGTTTAGACACCAAAATGGCTCGATTTCGTGAAGATTTGGGTGAGAAAACTTAGAGAGAAGATGGTTCTAATGAGAGAAATCTAGAGAGAGAAAGCTCTGATTTTAGAGAGAGAGAGGCTGGTTGGTGGTGGTAGATGAGGCTTTGAATGCCTCATTAAATGGGGTGAAAATACCCGGGTTCATTCGGTTTCTCGTGGTTTCGCGTAAAAACGTCGGTTTTTCGCCGTTTTCGTAACGAAACGATCCGTTTTTAAAATAGAAGTTATAAAATTATTTTAGGTTGTGATTCCTAATAAATTAACTAAATATCTTCCGTTTATTTTAATTTTCAGAAATATTTAATTTACAGTTTAAAATTGAATCGTACGGTCCTCGCGCGTATTCGTTCGAATCGTCACCCGTACGAACACGGCGATAACTATACTTTTCAATATTGTTTTCTAATTATTGGACATCATTTAGAACGTTAAATTTTCAGATTTATTCGCACAGATCGTCACCTATACGAATAATCCGTCGATTTAGCATTCACGTAACGATATCCGTGTTGTTTTGTTCTGTAAAGCCTCACATATGTTTATACTTAATAGAATCCTAACACATAAACACATGATGGTTCTGTGATGCCAGATAATTATCTGACTGATGAACCATTGTTCTGAGTTTTGTTTTTCTGAAATGATTCTGAATTTGCGTTATGATTACATGAAATGATAATGATGCTTAACATGAATATGAAATACACTGAATTACATAGAGTTCGTACCTGATTACTGTTCATGTACTGTTTAAGATCACTGTTCCAGTGGCGTTTCCGGCACTGATGTTACAGAACGCGAAGATAACATGAAGTCTAAGTATCCCCTACTGTTTACAGAGAAGCCGTACCGATTAATGATTCTTAAATTTCGAGATGAAATTTCTCTAACAAGGGGAGACTGTAACATCAGTGCCGGAAATGTTACCGGAACAGTTATCTGCACAGTAACTTGCACAGTAACTTGCACAATAATTCAGGTACAAACTATGTGAACTATTTGTATGCTATTAACATTGTGATACTTGACACTAAACTACTAAACTATTAAACAATTGTTTCAGCAATCTGATTTAAATCTCACGGTTTAACAGTCAGAAACATATCAGACAACATGGAATTGACACACGAATGCTTGTTAATATGCTATTTTGTATAAACGTATGCGAGGTTGAACAGAACAAAGCAATAACGGACGTCGTTACAGGAATGCTAAATGGACGGATTGTTCGTATAGGTGACGATCTGTACGAATAAATCTGAAAGTTTAATGTTCTGAATGATGTCCAATAATTAGAAAACCATATTGAAAAGTGTAGTTATCGTGGTATTCGTACGAGTGACGATTCGAACGAATACGTGCGACGACTATACGATTCGATTTAAACTGTAATTTAAACGTTTTCAAAAAATTTAAAATAAACGAAAGATATTTAGTTAATTTACTAGCAATAACCACCTACATTAATTTAATAAACTTCACTTTTTAAACCGTAAAATTTCGTTAACCGACGATTTTACGCAAAACCGAGCGAGACAGAACGAGACCGAAAACACCCGGGTAGATGAAAGCCATTAATATGGCATTAAATGCCACATTCAAGCTTCCACCTACCCATTTCTTTCCCAAATTTTCGTCACCCTCTCTCCCTAACTTTCTCTCTCTAGAAACATCATCTCTATCTCTTCCATTTCTCAACCAAATCAAGAGATTTGGTGTCTAAACGACACCACATCACGTAGAACTTGAAAGTACAGTCGATCCAAGTTTTGAACCGTTTGATTTGAGGTAAAAATCATTATTTTGTTGCGATTTTAGGGTTTATAAAACCCTTAAGTTTGAACCAACAAGGAACCCGGTTCTAAGCCATAAAACCTTAGGGAAATCACTCAAAAACCCTCTAGGAGGTGTTAGGAACAAGTGTTGGTTCATGTCCTAGCCGTTTAGCTCGAACATGAGGGTTAGCTTTGATGCAAGCTGGCGGCCGAATGGCCTAGGACACAGATGGCCGAATGGCCACCTTCGGCCGAATAGCCCCCTTCTCATTCGATCGGCCAGATTCCTTCGCCACTAGCCTATTCGATCGGGCATCATTCGGCTTAACCCCTTCGGCCAAGCGGCTCAGTCGCTCGGCCAAGTTCGGCCACATCCATTTGACCCTTACCCCTATTCAGTCGGCAGCCATCAATCGGCCAAGCTCCATTCGCCATGGCCATGCGGCCTAATCCTTTCGGCTGACTTACTTTCGGCCCACTCCTTCATTCGATCGGCCCCTTTTGCTTCGGCCCAACTACATTTGGCCAAGTCCTTTCGATCGGATGAATGAAACCAGGATCATGAATGGGTAAATTATGGAGAATTACTAAGCAAGGATACTTTTGTGAGAAGTGTAAACACACACACACACCCCTTTGCATGCATTGTGTGTGTGTGTGCATGGGGAATTATTAGGGTTTTTCCTAAACAAGAAACCAACCTAGTTTTTTTAAAACAAAGGTGATAATATTATAAGCTATTCATGATTAAGACACCAATATTTTGCTAAACAAATGCTAAACCTATATCTTGTCTATTACATGGGATTGAGGGTAAACAAGGATTAATGCAACAACATTAATGATTCTAACTCTTACAAACATAAAGCATGAATTACAAGAATCAAGGAAGTAACTAAGGGTGGGAGTGGATTAAGTTCCAACATCCAACACTTAGTGATTCTATGCAATCATATAACTAGGTTAGGGAGTCTCATGGGAGTCTCTAAGCTAAGTTGTACGCACAAACGATCCAAGAAATAAAGGAAGCTAAGACTTAATCTTAGGCTTAGAGTTAATCAAATGGGATTAACTTAAGTCTAACAAACTAATCTATGATTTTCTTAAAATACATTATGGTTTTAGTAAATGAAATCAATGATAAACTTTCTTAAATTAATTAAATGATTTCTAACCTAAGATTAACTTAAAATGAATTATTTTAAAAATATTTAATTAAAGTCTTGTAATGGTTACCTAAGGGATCAAGGGTTTATTTATGGGTAATACCTTAGACTAGTTAGATGAAATCCTAAAAAACACATTAGTAACATAGGACTTTTAGTTGCACACCGAGACCGAAACCCTAGTTTGCGTCTATTATAACGACTTATAGTTTTCGAATCTCTTAAAAACAACTCAGATGTTGAAGATACTTAAGCTACAACTAACGAGCGCGCATTATCTGTGGTGATTCATACTTAGCAACACAGGTGAGTTCATTGTCCCTTTTCAAACTATTTTGAATTTTACATCGGGACTGAGAAGCATGTTATTCATTTCAAACAAATGTTTAAATGTTTCGTAAATGCTTTTATACTGCTTGATAATGCTAATACTATATACTATAGGCCACAAGCTAAAACTACATGCTAATGCAATATGCTATATGCTACAAGCTAAGACTACATGCTAATGCTACATGCTAATGCTACATGCTAATGCTATATGCTACATACTACATGCTAAGACTATATGCTAATGCTACATACTTCTATACTAGTTGCTTAAAACCTTGGATGTCTTATTTATGCAAAGAAAGCAAAGGCTAAAATGTTGAGATGCTTTTACAAACTAACTTTGAAAGCTTGAATGCTCAAACTCAGAAAGACTTATATGCGGGATATGCTTAATACGCTTGATATGCTCGAATGCTCGAAGTACTTGAAATGCAATAAACTTCTGTATGCTTGGTAGGCTTGAGATGCTAAGACAAAAAGCTTGTATCGATTCATGAGATATGCAAATGCTAAACTATGCTAATGCAAAGCTTGTATCGATTCATGAGATACGCAAATGCTAAACTATGCTAATGCAAAGCTTGTATCGATTCATGAGATACGTAAATGCTAAACTATGCTAATGCAAAGCTTGTATCTATCCATGAGATACGTAAATGCTAAACTATGCTAATGCAAAGCTTGAATCTATGAATGAGATACGTAAATGCTAAACTATGCTAATGCAAAGCTTGTATCTAAACATGGGATACATAAATGCTAAATTATGCTAATGCAAAGCTTGTACCTATGTATGAGATTCGTAAATGGTAAACTATGTTAATGCAAAACTAATATATGCGCACAAGATACGTAAATGCCAGGCTATGTGAATGCTATAAACTTATAAAAATTTTAACAGAATGCTAAAGCTATGATGGAAACGAGATTGGATGTAGGTAAAATGCTTAATTATCATTAACAACAATGCCATATGTGGTTTAGTATGTGGTGGGATGGCGTCTGGACGGGTTGTAGGCTCGACCCTTTCGTATGCCCTATATATAAGCATACCGAATTGGATATTACAGGTGATGTTAATGTGGTTAAGGTTGTTACCGAAAAGGTTTGCAAAAGCTATTTTTCAAAACACTAAACTACATGAACTCACCAACCATTGTGTTGACTTTGTATTCTTTCATGCTTTCTCAGGTGATGTACATGAATAAGCTAAGGCTAAGGAATGCATGCTAGGATGTCAAGTTAGAGGACCTAGTAGATTTTGAAAAGCACATGTTTTGATGATTGTTGTGAATCACTTTTGATATGTTTACTTAGTTAAATTATCAAACATTGACGGTTGTAATTTAACTTTGTAATCCTAGTTTAATGCTATTTGTGCTTTAGTTATTCTCAATGTTGATGCTATGTAAACAATCTGATCATCACGCTTATCACTCCCGATATCGCGCTCCAGGAACCTTCCACCCGGCGGGACACACGATCCGGCCCGCCGGCTCGGGGTGTGACATCATGCAACGAGGAAAGGTTGTGGCCTACGTGTCCAAACAACTGAAGATTCATGAGAAGAACTACACCACACGACGTGGAACTTGGAGCGGTCGTATCTGCCTTGAAGATTTGGAGACATTACCTTTATGGCATGAAATGTGTGGTCTTCATTGACCATAAGAGCTCCAACACATACTTAACCAGAAATAGCTAAACATAAGGCAGTGACGTTGGGTTGAACTACTTAACGACTAAGACCGCGAGATTCATTACCACCCTGGTAAAGCAAATGTCGTGGCTGATGCAATCAGTCGTAGAGTCACGTTCAATTGTGTAGCGTTTGTATTCAGACAAACCTTCATAAAGACATTTTAGTTGCTTAACAAGCTTCAGTGGCCCAAGGAAATCTACACGACTAGATGTCTTGTGGTGGTGAGCTTCAATTGGAAACTAAGTCGGATGATTTACTATACTTCTTAAATCGTGTTTGGATACCAAACCGTGATGACCTTAGACTTACCATTCTAAATGAGGCACACAAGTCACAATATTCAGTTCATCTGGGCGCAAACAAAATGGTATCAAGATTTACGAGTCTTGTATTGGTGGCCCGAAATGAAGAAAGACATTGCTGAATATGTATCAAAATGTCTAACGTGTGCTAAGGTGAAACCTGAACATCAGCGACCTTCTGGGTTATTGGTACAACCTAAAATCCCCATGTGGAAATAGGAAAACATCTCAATAGATTTTATCACCAAGTTACCTAAGACATCCATTGATTATGATAACATATGGGTAATCATAGATCGTTTGACAAATTCAGCTCATTTCCTACCTGTATGCGAGACTTACCCTGTGCGGAATTTTGCTCATATATATGTGGATTAAATCACTGCTCGTTTCTTGGAATCCCTTCAGGAATCGTTCGGTACGCGAATGGATCTTACACGACTTATCATCCTCAAACGAATGGACATGCCTAGTATGCACATAAGTAACGTAATTTCCTAGTATGGAAACTATTGCATGACATATTTCACGCTTGGGTTTCCTATAGTTATAGACTAGGTCATCTATTTCTAATAACATAATTTCCTATAACCCAGGCTATGATACCAATCTGTAACACCTCGACCGATGGCAGAATCATCGGGAGTATTGAATTTAAACTAAACTTTATTTGTTAAATTATTTGGAAAGTTATTGTAAATAGTATGAGTCAAAGGGTTATAGTGTAAATATGTGAAGTTAATAATTGTATCTAGGGTTATAAGTACTATATATCTGTAAACGTAGGAAAAGAACGCATTATTTAAAACATATAATCGTATATCGAAAGTTAGTATGTGAAATTCTTTGATCTTTCAAACTCATTCTCGTTATTGGTAGTTAGTTTGTTCTTTTTTGGTAAATTAAAAATGTTCAGAATAAAATATATTCGAGTATCTTGAAAATTAAAGGTAAGAAAATGAGAATGAGAGATTTGTAATTTTTACATCTATCGTTCCATCTGTTAGTTTCAAGTTCATCATCATCACATCGAAACCAACGCCAACTTCAATCCTTGTTCACAAGAGATGTCAAAACCACATGGTTGAACAATCAATTGAAAGATGTTTATTGAATAATAATATAATATACTAACTTTCCGAGCAGTAAGGTTTGGTTTGAATATCAAGACATGATGTTTGTTAAATAAAAATTAAAAAAAATAAAAATAAAAAATCCCACCCTTTGACATCAAACATTATTACTAGTTACTACTACACCTTATTTGCATTGCAATACTTCTTGAACCAGACTCCTATATTCACTAAGCTCTCGAAATCTGATTGCGGCCTGCAACATAAATCATAATCAGTCAGGCATTCAATATACACAAACGCAACGTGGACACGCTTGTCTCCACTGTTCTTTGGAATTTTGAAAAAAACAGACAATAATGTTTTTGCATCTCTATTTTTCATGTGTCCGATATTAAAAAAGATATGTTTTCAATGAAAATAAAATGAAGCAAGTCTGTAGTTTTGGCAATTGTTAAGTAAAATCGGGCGGTTTTGAATAAGAAACTACATATTTGACTTTTGAGAGTCAATGTTAACATCAAAAGGAAATTTAGAAATGACCTGTTAATAGGATGTATATCTTCAGGAAAAACAATCACCTTCACAGTAACTCCATTTTCCTTCAATGCTCGTGCAAACTTGGCGAAGCATAAAAATAATTAAATAAATAATTTGCATTAGTATCAACCAAATAAAGGCTGGATTTCAAGCTTTTTACTCGCAAACTAATATTTTATTTTCAAAAGAAACTCAAAGTACACTAATCTCTCTCTTTTTTCTTCCTTTTCATGGGATCCTATCTCCTTAGGACCTCTTAGAATATATTAGGGATTAGGCCCATCTCTATATAATAGACTAAATAAAAAAAATTTATAACCACAATATGTGAAGTAAAAAGAGCCCTAGGCACAAGAGGATGTGTGCTACAGCACGCGGGATGTGTAGAGGTGGCATGCACTATGGAGCAACTTAAACAAAATTTTTCAATCATAAAAAAAAACTACAACTGAACTTAATATATCAATGGGTTATAACCGGAAATCCATTTTTGAATCAATGTTTAAAAGGGAACAATGTGAACACGAATAATTAGCTAGATATCTATGTCAAATGCAAAGTGCTAGAAGCGTCGAGCAACACTAGATTGAGCAAGAAGAGTGAGACCAGCTTCAACAACATGTTGATGACAACGCTTGACACAATAGTTTTGTTCATTGGTGTAAGGACTAGAACGTCCATTAACAATGCCAAAAGACAAGAAAAAATCGTATAAATTGCAAAACTCACCACCCCAGCTAATTTAAACATTAAGTTGTTGTCTTTCAATCATTAAGTGGTGTATACATTCAATTTATGAACTACAGAATAAATCCACATGGACTGGTGATTTAGAATATAACATCAATGACCTTCAAAACATAAAACAAGTACAAGAACCCAAACATCACAATAAACAAAATCGATTATATTTTACTGCAGAAATCATAAACATATAGAGAGCATTTTGTGGATTTACCCATTTGACACGAAGAACAAAAATGTTGGTAAAAATTTAATTGCAAGTAAAAAAGAAAATCTAAAATCACATGACCCAATTCTTACTACTCAATTATAAGTTGAGATGGAAAAATAATCCAAGAATGCATTCCCTGATTGAAGTGTGGTATGCATAAATGCTACAGATGATTAATTAATTTCTTTTTATAAAGTTTAGAAATCATAGAATGTATAAAATGATGATGTGAATGACTAAGCCGCCTACGCCAAATGACAGAAAACACACGCTCAAAAGAGAAAGCAGATTTATTAACCACATATTAACTACTGAAGTGGGACAACAAGACAAGGAGAGTAAAGACCATGCTTACCAGGGCAGTATGGGCTTGTCCTTCACAAGAAAATGGTTGAGAGGAAGTTAAAAAAACATTGTTTTCAAGATATTTTTCTATAAAATGAAGATTTATTTATAATCCCCTGTACATGTATGAGATTGGATAATGAAAAATTATATATGACGATGAAATTTGTCATGATCCAGTATGGAGCAAATTGGCATACCCAAGCTGACTTGGGAAGGGTAGATTAGACGTGATTTGATAGAACTGCACCTCTAAAAAGACATGGTCTAGGATAGGGGTTCTAGGAAATGTAGAATTTTAGGTTAAGGACTTTAGGAAAATGTGTAGATGTAGCTTAGCTATGTCTTAGGGGCTTAGATATCTTGTTTGGGTTATCTCACACACACTAACACACACACACAAGAGAGAAAGCGATAAATGACACTAGAGGTTTATCGTGGTTCGGTCGGAGTGACCTGCATCCACGGGTTGCAACTAGGTATTTTATTATTATGCTCAGTACGAAGATTACAATTACATGATACGGGTATTTATAGAGATAACAATTAGGTCAAACAACTAAACGGACCAGGCTTAGGGCCGACTGCCCTAATCTGCCTTAAGGCCTTCGTAAACCTAACAATATCCCACTCGGAGGCCTTTGACCCAGTACCCAAACAAAATCTGATCAAAGCAAACCGGTTCCAAAATTGATGATACGTCAGTCAAACGAAACAGACTTTAACCTAGTACCCAAACAAAACCTTTTTCCCGCGATATCAAGCCCCAATAACGCCCAAACTGAACCCAATCAAACAAACCCGAACACACCTGACCCGAATAACAGCGGAAGCAGTCGAATAAACCCCAAACAGCAACAAACGACAACAATCTGAACGATTCAGGTCAGAAACGGACTATTTTGGTCAAATCTGATCAAACAAAATCTGATCAAAGCAAACCGGTTCCAAAATTGATGATACGTCAGTCAAACGAAACAGACTTTAACCTAGTACCCAAACAAAACCTTTTTCCCGCGATATCAAGCCCCAATAACGCCCAAACTGAACCCAATCAAACAAACCCGAACACACCTGACCCGAATAACAGCGGAAGCAGTCGAATAAACCCCAAACAGCAACAAACGACAACAATCTGAACGATTCAGGTCAGAAACGGACTATTTTGGTCAAATCAGGTTCGCCGGAACCCTAATCCGGCAGTGGCGGCGGCGCTGGAACCCTAATCCGGCAGTGACGGTGGCGATTACGGCGGCTGAACCCTAATCCAGCAAGAACAACAGCAGTCGCGGTTGTAATCTTAACCAATCAGGCCTTAAATGGCGATGGCTTGTCAGAAACCTAAATCAGTTCAATCGGTGACTGTAGCAGCAAATCGCGACCCCGAAACCCTAAATCGCGAGCAACGGAAACGGTTCCAGATACCCTAATCGCGAGCGGCGGCGGCTCCAGAAAACCCTAGATCCAGGGCGGCAACCTCTTAAGAAACCCTAATCGTGATTTCCTTTGGATCCGGTTCAATCAGAACCTCTGAACAACAATCGGCGGCAGTGGCCGGAATCCGGCGACGATTCCGGCGACGGCGGCAACAGTGGTTTCCGGCAGTAGCAGTGGTGGTTAGTGGTGAAACTGAGAACCGAAGCTCTGGTACCAATTGTTGGGGTTATCTCACACACACT
The DNA here is from genome assembly GCA_009363875.1 of Mikania micrantha. NCBI lineage: Eukaryota > Viridiplantae > Streptophyta > Magnoliopsida > Asterales > Asteraceae > Mikania > Mikania micrantha. The sequence goes on along the minus strand of CM018694.1, from coordinate 22,781,358 downwards.
AACACACACAAGAGAAAGCCGTAAATGACACGAAAGATTTAACATGGTTCGGTCGAAGTGGCCTACATCCACGGGCTGCAACTAGGCATTTTATTATTATGCTCAGTTTGAAGATTACAATTACATGATACATGTATTTATAGAGATAACAATTAGCTCAAACAACTAAACGGACCGGGCTTAGGGCCGGCTGCCCTAATCTGCTAAGGCCTTCATAAACCTAACATATCTCTACACTTTTAGACAACTTTGCATCATTTTTCTAGACTAGATTCTCTGTCTTTTGATATTATATATGTTGTCATTTATCCTCCTACCACTTCTTTAGTTATTTAGTAGCCTTTCTACTTTTTCATGTTTGAGACTAGATATTTGTTTCTTATTTTTAAAGTCATATCTCTCTTTGGAATATGTATTTCCTTATAGATAGAGGTTTAGATTGTTTCTATCCCATCTTCCCAAACCCTACCAATAGCTTTGTTACAAGTGAGATTTACTGGTATTCTTATTGTGTTTTTTTATTTGTGTTTATTCATACATGACCCGCAGGCCCAAAATAGGTTTTTAGTGTTTACTTTTTGTATGTATTGATATTTCCCATCTATTATAATTTAATTAGCATAGCTGTAAGAGGTGCAAGGCACAAATGCTGAGCCCGTGGCTTAGGCGCAAGGCGTTTAAAAAGAGAGATCTATTTTAATCTAGGCGCACTGTATAAAGTTATCTTTTTAGAGGTTTTAGACATGTTGTTGACTTAAAGACTTGCTATATGCATGCTCAACTCTCCCATTTCTCTAGGCAAGTCTCTAAAAGGCAAGGGAGCATTGTTGTAATAATCGACCCTAAGCAGCAATTAATCGCTAGTCTCCGTGGAACTGATTCAATTTCTTGTACCTAAAGGGAAAAAATTGGCAAGCGGTCCTAGTCAGTCAAAGTCTGAAAAATCAGTGATTAATCGTCCTAGGCTGTCAAATAATCCGTAAATCGGACAAATTCTGGCGACTTTTGGAATTTTGACAATAAATCAAGTTACCTTTGAAATTCCAACAAGATTTATGGCAAAATGTGAAATTCTAGCAAGTTTTATATGTATATGTAAAATTGAACATTTTTATAAAAACCATAGAGAAAATTTGGTTATATATATATAATATATAGGGGAATGATCAATTGTTAACCCTTCTTTATTACGATAACCGAATACCTACATCTTATTACTTTGGGCCCCACATTAAAGTAAATCTAAAGGTGTAGGTTTTTTCTTCTATTTTAATTAATGTAATTGATGTGGGCCCTACTTACATTAACTAAAAAAGAAGAAAAAACATACACCTTTAGATTTATTTTAATGTGGGCCCCAAAGTAATAAGATGTAGGTATTCGGTTATCGCAATAAGGAAGGGTTAACAATTGACCCTTACCTATATCTATATATATATAACTTTGAAAAATTACTTACAAAAACTTCGACCTGATTAATCACTAGTCTTTACCCCATCGCTCGACTAGTACTTGGCGATTTATATAACACGAGGTTTTTTTTATTGTTCAGACTGTTTGAAGCTAGTCTAGACGTGTTTTTACGAGTTTAAGCCTGGGGTGTCTTTTCTAGAATCTAGACAAAAACTAGACGGAATCTTGCCGGAGTATGCCTAGACTGTCACAAGGCACCTTTCTTGTGCTTTGCAATGACTGCTACCTAGGCGCGCACCTTGTGCGCCGTTGACAACGTAGTTAACTATTTAATACACTCTATCTTTATGGGGGTGCTATAAATATTTGGTTAATGCTCATATGTGTCTCCTTGACTTGTTGTGGTTTCCTCCTTTTTGTCTATATACACTTGTATTTTGTAATAATTTCAAATACATCAATGCAATCTAATCTTTTACCTTCATAAGACCTATAACATAAATTGAAATTGCTCACTTGAGGGATAAAACTAATATAGGACCCAAACAATTGGAAATGGATTACTAGAGGTATAAAATATTTAATTAATGTTCATACGTGTCTACTATACTTATTGTGGTTTCCTCCTTTTTGTCTATCTACATTTGTATCTTGTAATAATTTCAAATAAATCAATACAATCTAATCTTTTACCTTCATAAGACCTATAACATAAATTAAAATTGCTCACTTGAGGGCTAAAACTAAGATAGGACCCAAACAATTGGAAATGGATTACTAAATGTAAATGATGTATATGAATAATATTCAGATGCCTGGGAAAAAAAGTACTTACTTGTAATCCATTTGTAACTGGGACACGAAGATCTTTAGCGCCTAAGAGGAAAAGAGTAGGAGTTTTCACCTGGAAATTTAAAAAAATCAGTAAAGAAAAGGCAAATGTACATAATTAGTTTTTACACAACATTTTGTGTGAGTTATTATTCTCACATGGATACAGATTTTGTGCAACATTAAATTGCATAGTTGGGAATATCTTGTACATTTAGAGTAGATGAAAATTATATATGAAAAGCGTTAAACATTTTTTTGAGATGTTATACAAACAACAATTATTTTAGTTAGTAACAGAATATATAATCCTTATTCACATTATTAAATATATGACTATTATTAAGCAAGCATCAAGCGGTGACACACACCTTTGAAATATGTGCAATGGGGGATTTTTCATGAAAAAAAGAGAGAAGTTGGGGCGAAGGGGCTTCGGTATAGCTAGAAAGCCCCTGAGTTCCAAATGTTTCTACAAAGCACCAATCTGGTATATCTGATGTACCAACCATCAAAGCCAGATTACAAACAGGGTTCCTCACTGCTGCTGCAGCAAATTTATCTGGTGCCTGCCCAAATTCATAGCTAATTAACTCATGGTATAAAAAAAATACAAATAACATACCACGTCAAATACCTGGCCAATCAAGTGGGTAGTTAGGAAACCACCGTGGGACCCACCAAGCACACTTATTTTTGATGGGTTTGCAAGTCCCATGTCAACAGCATAGTCTACAGCTGTGAGGACATCGTTTACATCCTTCACACAGGCAGAGCAAATTAAAGTAAGAAAATGACTTTTTCTTAAACAAAGGCCAAGACCTTGGCTTCCATGTTGGAAGCGTGAAAAGACTAATTGATTGAACATCCTGTTCTTATATCTCCTTTCTACTATTTTAAAAAACAAAAAAAAAATGACATGACTGTTTGCCCATGATCCTGATCACTGTGAGCTGAATCACAACATAAGGGGTTGGGGAAAATGATAATGAGGAGAAAGGCAAAAAAATATATTGTATTTTGGTGAAGTATTCCTCTATAATACATGGTGAAGCAAAAAAAAAATTAATTGATTGGTTAAGCGTGAAGAAAAGACACCTGTGATCCTATTTTACCCAGGAGTGACTGCAATGCTTCTTCACCAAATCCAAGTGAACCTCTGCAAGAATATTGCTATTAATGCTTCCAAATAAAACAAGAGGATGTAAAAAACAAAAAAGCATAAGATGAAATTGAAGAATAACATATTTCCATTTTTACCATATGCAGGAATTTTCTTACCGTTCAATTAAAAAAAACAAACTTACCTGGTATACTTCCATTTTTCAGTAGGGTGGGGGGAGGGGATGAAGACAAACCTTAACCCTATGATCCCTATCATTGTTGGATAGAGAGGCTGCTCCGATTATTGTTCAATTAAATGATACATAAAGCCGCTCCAAATTTAAGGATTCCAAATTCAAATGTCACGTCTAAAATTGAAAATGAGACAATAACAATAATTCTATGAAAATTATTGTTAATTGTAGTCAACTTTAAACCAACTAATATAAGTGACAAAAGAGATGCCAAATTTATAACAAACTAACGTTAGTTTTGTATTTTCAAGATGAAAGGTTTGACCTCAAAACTTAACAACAAAAAAAAAACAATTTAATGAGATAAAAAGTATTTTTTTGGGACTGAAGGAGTACCATGAGAAAGCTTGAGTAATATTACAATGATAATGGATGAATCCCTTCTTTCTAGCATATGAACAATGATCTAGTAATATTACATATAGGACATTCTTTATACATTTAGAAGCAGCAGACTTGCCTGTAATTCACAATTAACAAGCTATATCCAATTGAGGCAAGAAATCCCAAGGTCTTTGAGAAACTTGATAGTGAAACACCATGAGGGCCTCCATGAAGGATAACAATCAGTGGGTCACAATCCTCATGCTTTGATTTTGAGCATACATAGATTGCTTCAATAGGTTTGCGTGCACCTAAAATGGATCAATTACTAGCGAATTAGGCACAAATTGAACAAAGATGTAAAGATGCACAAACACCTTAAGGAATCCAAAACTATGTGAAACAAAGTTGTGGACTTTGAGAAGAATGTTTGATAGGCTCCCTTTGTGAAAGGGTTCCATACTTCCATTTCATAGCAACCTTGGGTGCCAAATGTTAAAGTGGATCATAAACATCCATTCATTTACAACAATATCATGTTGTGGACCTTGTTTACTACAATATCATGTCCACAATTAGATTATGTTGCTTCTTCCACCACATAAACAATAATACCACAATGTCAAAGACATTAAATCTTGTAATTGTATTCCCCCACTTTAGAAACGGTAAGTTTTTGCATCTCATAGTGATTGTCAAACTTATTTACAAGGATACCTTTTTTGAGATTCTCAGAGACATTCTTGACTGGTATCTTCAGAATGTCAAGTTGGAGAGATGAAAGTAAAGATTTGACCTGATTTAGATCATATCAAAGTACTTTTTAAAAACAAGTAATAGAAAAACATGCCTAAGTGTCTCCAAAAGAAATTGATATAGGAACTAAGATGATGAGCATACTTTCTCTGCAGATACAGACGTGGGGCTTGAAACATCCAGCCAGTGCCAGATGACATCTTCAGATTCCTCCTTTTTTAAACTACCATATTTGATTTGAGGGACATCTACGAGGCTGCTAGATACTTCAAATGGGAACAAGAAACGAAAATATTTGTCTATGAAGTACTCTAATTAATCAAGAAATATCATGCAAAAGATAGCAAAAGAAGCAGACAAGTTGGTTAACTTTGTCATCATTTAGGCACAGGTGAAACAAGTTGGGTTGACTTGCCAACACTGTCAACTCCATTTTCTTCTAGAATTTTACAGAAAATTTAATGTTTATACTTTACCTTAAAAAGCAATATCTGTGGAAATTTCAACCAGCAATTGCTCTTCTTCGACTTTTAAAGTTCAGATTTTCAACCCTTTTAACTTTTTAAAAACTTTGTAGAACATTACTTTGATCACGTCTAGTTTCTGAAGTTTTAGATTTACCCCATTCATTCCTTAATTGCTCCCCTTATGCTTCCAGGTTGAACTTTCACCCCCTTCAACTTTTTAAAAGTTTTGTAAAATGTAATTTTGACCCTCTCGAGTTCCTATCAAAATTTAACCCTTCATTATTTAAGTTAACAAAAAACTAATTTCTTACGCACTTAGTTTTATTTTTATCTACATGTTGGCATAAATTCGAGTTGAGCCACGTTCTGATGTAAACTTCTTTCGAAAACAACGGGTCAAATATAATATGTGTTTGTGCTTATTTTTTGTACATTCTAGTTGACCTACGTTTCGACGTTAATTTTGCTTTGGAAACAAGTTGGATCAAACATTATATGTTTTCATTCAACATGATAAATTCGAATCATTATACGTTTCGACGCCGCTGCAACACAAAACGGATAAAATTACTAGTTTGTTATGATTATAGAAAAATATTGCAGAAAAAGATAGGTACTTTTATTTAAAGGATTCAGGAGGCAGTAAGCATTTCAACCCTTTCCCTTTTTTGCTAAAGTTTTACCCATAACACGTGTTAGGTAAACGGGTCAAGAGTTTCGCCACTATTCTCTGAAATCACAACTTTCATAGTGGAATAGATTAGGTTAATCTAGTACCAGCAAGAACGTTATTGCCATCAAGTGCAAGTAAACTCCATGAATGATTTGAATCACTGGGAGTGATTCTTGTTACTTTCCCACTGCAGTTAGAGGAGTGGTATTGTCAATTAGAGAAGCTGTAACAATTTTAAGGAACAATGAGATAAATGTGCATTACCTTAGCACATTCACAGAAATTATTACTTCAGTACTACCCCAAATGGAAGATAATATCATTGTAGATCCATCTGAAAGCCATGGCTTACTAAGTACATCAAAACAGTAGATCCCTGGGAAACAACCATCCTCCGGACACATCACAACAGGAACCTAAAGAAATTGATGATGTGTCAGTTCTAAACAAAAGATGTTTAAAAAAATCTGTTAGAAGTACTTTCAAAGTTCAATTCCCCCTTAGGGGGATTTTCCTTCGAGGCCACCGACCCGGTTGCTTGCGCCCGCAATTTACATGTTCCTCCTAGTTAGTCGGTATTGGCGGGACTTGGGGCTTTACCACATAAGTGGGTTCCCACTGTCATCAAAAAAAAATTATTTCTAGAGATTAACATATTATTTTGTTCTCCTAGTTAGACATTAAGTAGCTGTATTAGAAAACTTGTAAACAAAAATAGAAAATCATTTAAGAGTTCCCAACTTCCCGGTATTTCTCTAAGGTAGAGTAAAAGTTCGTTTTCTATCATGTTCGAGTTTATAAAACCTATGAGCAACTCCTTAATCTTCTTGCTACAATACTACAATTACTTCAATCGCATGAGCTAGTGGTAAACTGGAAAAATGAGCGTCAGTTGGCAATCTAATAAGTAACTTGGACATATAACTAGCAGAAATGGTGGACGTGGATCCTGCTACGATTGATAAAATTTTGAATTGGCCTATGTCTAGAAAAGTTTAGGCAGCCAGCGGCTTCTGCTGGTTAAATAACACAACAATATTATCCAAGAAAAAAGGTTTTCACCGAGGGCTCTAGCACAATCCGCCTTTTAAGAACCAAAGGGAACAATGGCTGCTGTTTCTAGTCCTTCCACTTCCTAAATGCACGCATCCTTTAAAACTGAGAGTGGCATGTCACGTCAGCACGAGCAATTTTAATCACGCGGTCACATAACCTATACCCTATATATGTTAGCAAGGCTCTTTCAAATCAAAATTTGAGTAAATCAACCTATGAGAAAGAGATCATGGCCCTTGTCCTTTATGTTCAACATTTGCCACCCTACCCGCTTCTACAATATTTTAATGTATATACCGTTCAACATCAGTATGAAATTTAATGTACCAAGTATTTATGAAATTTAAAGATAGAGAAATAAAGTGCTGGTTGATCATCAGAACCCGTTTTGACAGGGCGAAAGGTGGTCTTTTCGGCTTGAAACAATTTTAATCATGATCAAACCTGTCTGATCCTTCCTTTTTGCAACCTTAAAATAATAATAGTCAAACCATGATCAGATATCAACTCACCACATCGGCAATCTTGGCTGGACTTGGTTCCCCTTTGGTGTCCCATTCGATTTTATGAAGAGAATGTGTAGCAGAATGCGCCCCAGTGTCCACACAAGTTTTGGCAGATAAAAACACAAGAAACTTTCCATCTGGGCTGAAAATTAAATACACAACCTCAATATCATAGCCAGCTGAATTTTCTATTTATTATTTCTGAAAGAATAATTGATTGCATGCAACAAAGAACCACATACAATGGTTCAAAAAAGTTATTTATTCTTTTAAATTACTCAAAAATAAACTAATTGAAATGAAGCATGTGCATACTTACGTGAATCGTGGGAGAAAAGCACTACTAGTGCCTTGAGTCAACTTTATCACCAATGCATCTTTATTCATAGTGTTATCTCGAATTTCTAATCTTACAGCATATATTGCACAAGGCCTATTATAGCAATATTTCATGCCAAACTTTCTAGCATCTGATGGCCACCCAACAAAAACCAGATACTTATGTAACCCTGTTGTTGTTGGAGCCCACACAACTTGTCCAACACTCAGTGACCTCCCAATCCCTTGTACAGCATGAACATCTCCACTAAAATAACAATTTTAAACACAATAAAGAAAACAAATTTTGTATCATGATTTCTCATCATGATTAAACATTGAATTGTTAAAACCTTTTAATATGGATCACAAAGAGGGCAGGCTGCCTCTTTCCAAAATAGGCTTCACCCCAATCCTCCTCCCAATCCCCTTGACCTTTCCAGCTATTCAAATCCTTATCAGTGACATCTGTTTTGTAACCAGTTGTATCACTAAATAATGGTTTGTGCACATTTGGTTCCTCTGCAACATAAGCAATAGCACTTTCATCTGAACTCCATGAGATTCCCTCAAACCTGTACACACCATTGTTGTAAAATTCGGAATTCATCGATTATTAATCGCTAGTTGGCCCTATACCGATTAAATTTAACCTAATCGGTCCAAAAATCGGTGGTCGGAGCTAGTCGGGCAGCCGGATTAATTAGTCGAAGGGCAAAAAATTGGGCAACCAAGTTTATCAGGCCAAAAAGTTTGTCTAAACCCAAAATTTCGGTCCAAGCCCAAAGAAATTGTGGTTTTCCTTCTTCCAGGTTTCAATCGACTCCCATAATCACGATCGATCGATCAAAAAGCAGCTGTGCACAATCGATCTCAGTCGACTCCCAGGGAAGCTTACGTTAATGTTTGAATTTTTAAGTACTTTGTATATTATCTTTAAGTTTATTAGAAAAATATTTGAATTTTGAAGTATTATATTTATATTGATGTGTGTATTTGTGTGTGTGTATATATATATATATATATATAAAATTTTGAAAAAATCTATATAGAAGTTCCAGTCCGATTAATCCCTAGTCCCTACCACGCGGACCGACTAGCGATTTTCTCCAACCATGGTACACACACGCATTACTCTTTTCAAAAGTTGATACAACTTTCAACAATTAAATCTAATCTAAAACCCATCAATAATGACAAAACTCGACTATTATAAGAATCAACGTCAATGTTCCATGCACACATATATAATACGCGCGCGCACATATATAGATTGTATCCTATGAAAATCAAATCTTGGAGAGGAAACCCTTCAACCCTATATGGGCCCTTCATTTGGAATCTTAAAAATAAATATGTGGCCCACATTAAAGTTGAATATTAAAATAGGATTTTGAATAAACAAATCAATTTTTAATGTGGTTTAAAGTAGACCACGTATTTATTTTCAAGTTGAATAAAATAGGATTTCACCTCTAAGATTGGGTTTTTATAGGATACAATCTCTACATATACATGTATACATATACATATTCACTTAGGAGAAGGTTCATAGGAAAACCTTCGTTCTAAAGAAAACTTAAAAAACTAATCACAACCATTACCCAACAATTTTTTTTTTCATTTTTTGTTCTTCATGTCTTTTTATTATTAGGCTAGAAATGTAATAAAAGAAAGAAAAAAATATGTAGGTCTTGTTATTACATATATGCAACTTGCACACTACATATATATACATTGTATGAGTTACATGTATGTAATATTATGAATTACATATGAAACTTCGTGAGTTACATATATGTAACTTTGTGAGTTACATATCTTTAATCAATTTTGTTTTACTTATTACATTTATACCCTTATAATTAAAAGTCATGAAAAGAAATTTAAAAAATTGATTGGATGGTGGTAGTTTTCCAGTTTTCTTCTGTTTGATAAGTTTTATCATGATCTCGCCTATATATATAGGGATTGTGTTATATGAAAACCAAATGTTAGAGAGTAAACCCTTCAACTTTATTTAGGCTACTCATTTGGAATCTTGAAAATAAATATGTATTCCACATTAAACCACATTAAAATTGATTTGTTAATTCAAAACCCAATTTTTTATTCAACTTTAACATGGACCATATATTTATTTTTAGGATTCAAAATGGAGGGCCTAGATAGGGTCCCTATCTAGGGTTTAATATGTTATACCTATATCATTTGAGTTGCCTATGTATATATAATTATTCATTTGGGAGCTTAATAAACAAGATGAAAGAAGCAGAGAAGCTTAGCAACAAAACTTCTAAAGTAGCTTCTAGCATCAATAACACATACAAACACGCTCTCCTACTCCATGTGTACTAAGAGATTAATCGTTTAGTTAAGACTGTTGAATATCACAATCTTTCAAAACACACATCAAAACAACATGCAACATGCATTTGAAATTTGGAAGAAAAACCTACCATCCATCTGCATACACAGAACCATGTTTGGACTGAGGAACACAAATCTCCTTCTCTAACTGAAACGGGCCCCATATTTCAAAGTGTATGGGTAAATCATTTTCAGGATTTCTTACCACAAGAAGCTTTGATCCTGATGGGGAGGGAACCATCAGGGATGCACCTGTAACTTCAATTGGAAATGGTGCCCATTCAGCATTTAAACCTCCATTTGAATCTTCAGAGATGGTACTTGACAACATAAGTTTCTTCTTCTTATTTGCTAAAAGATTTGGTTGGCTAATCGAAAACATAGTGTGGAACCCACGACCTGCATACACAATCAGAGACCACACACAAAAAAACATACGGCTTGTAACAAGTACAAAGAACTTGCATATAAATGAAAAATATATATATGAAAAGTGTGTTTATACCACTGGATGACTTGAAGGTCCATGCTTTGTCAATGGTAGACATGCTTGTGAATTCTTTGTACAATTTAGACTGAGAAACGTATTCTTCTTCTTCTTCTTCTCCGATTAGGTTGGATGTAACTTCCTTCACAGCCCTAACTCCTACGCCGTCCATTCCTGAGCAGACCCCGAGGCGTTTACTAGAAAATCAGATCACAAAATTCAAAAGGTTTTGATTATATCAGCATAGAATGTAATCAATCACATGCTATCCGATTGAAGATTATACATCCACTCAAAATACTTCAATTTGAATCTAAAAGAGTTTACTATTTCGGAAAACACAACATATACTGAAGAAACCATTTCTTGTTCAGGATGTAATTTCCATAAATCAAGTGAATAAAGAGGCATTTGAATGATGGATTATTAGGATTTAGGAATCAAAATCAGGTTACCTACCGTAGTAGAGAAAGAGAAGGATGGTGAGATGATGATTTGGGGATATTGGATCCAGAGATGAATGCAGAATACTTTAAAATCGGAATTGGGATGTTTTTTAAATATAACATCGCAGCAGCATATCAACAAAAGATTGGAGTCGCATAATCATGCAATGTTATTATTTGCCACAATAATAATTTTATCCTTTCTATTTTGCATTTCATGAGGTTGACATCCTTTGTAAGCGTGTACATTAATTAGAGCATTATCTACCATAATTTACGGCACTAAAAAAAAAATTAAATCGTTCGGTATGTCTCGATTAATCCATTAAAAGTTTGGGTCGATGATTCGGGTCAAGTTGTATCAAACAATAAAACTCTAAGTGTCTAATAATTATTATTATGCGTGAAAAAAGTTGAATATTTTGAAAAAATATATATAGTTCAACATGACGAAATGGGAAACCTTCTAAAACACAAAATTCTACACCCAAAATAAACACGAAATTTCCGTCATATGAGCACATAAAAACATATATTTTGCTCCAAATGAACAGATAACCACAAAAATTTTGCATCAAATGAACACATAAATTTTGCTACAAATGAACAAATAAATTTTGAACAAAATGAACACATAAATTATACACCATAAGTAGAAACCGAACTACCAAACGTCCAAGCAAATTACGTGCTCTGTTGGTGAGTTGGTCATTGCACTGTTGTAGCTCGTGAGTCACTCGATCACTCGTTGAAGCCGCTGGTTACCTTGCTTGTGTCGGTCACGGGTCTCAGGTCGCACCTAGGTAGCTGGTTGTACGATGGAGTGGAGTCGCTCGCTTGTGCTTGTTGGTCGGGAAAAGAAATGGGGATTAGGGAATTTATTGTTATGGGAAGTAGGTGGGAGGGTGGAAATAAGAATTGAAGATTTGAACTTTAAAAGGAAATAGGTAAATTTTGGTTACTTTTAAAGTGTAATTTGTCTCACCCCAACATATGACGGAATACGTCAGGATATAATTTGTAATTGTTCAAAAGCTCATGATGCTATATTAAAGTTTAAATATTTAAGCATTCAAATTAAAAGTTCAATTATCATTCAACGTCCAAACACCATACAATATATCATTAACGAGACATGAATTGAACTTATGAAATTGTAGTATGTGTGATTCCATACAAAATTCCAAACAAGTTCACATGAATCATGTTGTTGATTTTTGGACAAATCATTCTATATTCGAATCAACGATTCAATGATATTATAGCTAAGATGAGTGATAGTTATCAAAACCATCTAAGATTATATAATATCACATATCACATACATGTGTATTCTTTATCATTCGTTCATCCATAATCAAGCATCTACGAACTCATACGATCCTTAAAGCTAGTTAAGTATTCAAAACCTATTCAAATGCTTTAAAATGTATGTTAGTCTTGGTAGGTGATTGATATGATATCAAAGTATTAGGGGTGTGGTGTGGTGGTATGGTTGTACCCTATATATAAACATCAATAGCACATTAATAGTAGCATCGAAAGCTTTACCAAGGGTTGTATTCGTCAATTTCCTCTACAACTTCGAATAAATTATTCATCAATCAAGAATATTACTCAAATCAATTATTATTCATATACCAATATCGGATGTTGTCACACCCCGAGCCGGCAGGGTGGATCGAATTTCTCGTCAGGCGGAATGGTCTGTAGGAGCAATCTGAAGTACTGTAACACCAGTGCCGGAACAATGATCGCAACAGTAATTTGTACAGTAACTCAGGTACACATTATGTGAAACTATGTTTATACTATTGATACATTATGCTTAACATGATACTATTATACAATTGTCTGAAAATCTGATAAAAACCTTAGGGTTTAACAGTCAAAAACATGTCAGACAACACAGTGTGGAAACATAGATACTTGATTTGATACTATTGTGTATAAACGTATGTGAGGTTAAACAAAACAAAACCATAACGGTTGTTGTTACAGAATGCTAAACAGACGAATTAGTCGTATAGGTGACGATCTGTACGAATGATTCTGAGAGTTTAACATTCTGAAATAATGACCGAACAGTAGAGAACAAGAATCAGAAAGCCAAACCATCGTCGTGTTCGTTCGAATGACGATTCGAACGAATACGCGCGATGGCGACGCGTTCTGACGAAATGAAAACGAACACGAAAAAGAAACGAACGATCATAAATTTAAGGAAATATAATATTTCCTATTTTACAATTTTGAAACTCATCATAAATAAAATGAAACGAAACTATTTTATCAATTCGCGAACAAATAAACGAAACACGTAAAAGTAAAGAAATTCGATAAATAAATTAATTAAACGAAACTTAAAATAATTATTAGGATTAAATACCCTCCAAATCGTTAAAATAAATTCTTTTTATTTAAATTTACGAAAAATACGCGTACGAATCCGGAAACGCGACGAAAATACGAACCGAGCAACCGAAACGAACCTGAATACCCTCGGGGTATAAAAGCCTTGAATGAGGCTATTTTCTCATTTCTTGCAAACCCTCTCTCTCTACATTCTCTACCCGTCACCCATTCTCTCTCTACAATTCAAACCTTCAAAACATCATAAGTCTCTCAAATCTTGGTGGAATTGGATGATTATTGAGCCTAAACGACCATCTTGAAGTCCCCTATCTGAAAGTACAGCAGATCGGAGGGATTAACCAGCCATTTTCGAGGTAATGAGCTTAGAAAGTGAGAAATATTAGGGTTTTGTTGATCTTGCTCGATCCACACACACACAAACCGGTTGAAACCCTAATTCATACACTCACTACACCTTTTCCTGTTCGAGGTTAACCTTTTTACACCATAGCAACACCCAGGTCGTAGTTGGAAGTGAGGATGATGAACAGGTTCGTCGGGATACATGGATGCCGAACCTTCTAACTGCAACAGCCCTCACATGGCCGAACCATTTCCATGGGCGAGCCTTCTGCGAACCCAAATGCTATGCGGCGAACCATTGGGTATCATGAACCCTCATGCACAAGTCACGAGCCTATTAGCCACATGTTGCCAAACCATGCAGTGTAGCCGAACCCTACACCATCAGGCGAACCCTCCTCGAAGCCACGAACCTCCATGTCGACGAACCTACAACTGCATGGGCGAGCCTTTTTGCCACGAACCCTTCATGGCTGCCGAACCCACCCATGTTCAGCGACCCTTGATGGAAGCCAAACCCTCATGTTGGCAGCCGAACCCTGTGATGAATCATTTTAGCCGAACCCTTGTACAACTCTAGGCGAACCTAAACCAACATAGCCTAAAGGTTCGCTGCTATTCTTGACTTCCCAGTCGGTTCCAAGCAACCACCATCGGCACAACAAATTACCACGGTCCAAGTGCTTAATCTCAACTTAGATGATTCGGCCCATAGGTCAAGACTTAGTTCGGCCCAATGGCAAGCGTCAACCCAACTAATTTATTCACTTTACTAGTTAGTTCATGGAATTCGATCATGGCCCATGCGACATCGGCCCAAATCTATTCACCGGCCCATCTCCATAAAGCGTGGCCTAGTTCATTTGTTTCGACCCAATACCCTTTCTTGTTCGGCCCAAGTCCTAAAGCCCAAACAAGTTAATTGGCCCAATGCATGTCATCCGGCCCACAAACAACCAATTAGCCACTTAAGTAATTGTCACACCCCCAATGCAAGTTAATGCGTACCGCAGAGATAGGCCAGAAAGATGCTTCGTGCTACGCGAAGAAATCCGGGAGTCAACTCTTCGCGATGCCTGTCGCGTACCGTGACGGTTCCCCTTGTTGGGCCATCGCGTACCGCGATGGTCTCCTGGAGAGCCCAATAAGCCTGTTTCAATGGGTTTGATCCGTTCGTCGCCGTTTTCACGTCTACGAACCATCGTTTGGCCTCGTCTGAACTTCCAAGTTCAGTGTGTGAGTGTTTCGTGAGATTTCAAGTGTTGTGCTACACAATGTGCTAGACGCTCACCAACGTTCGTATGTTTTGACACGTGTGTGCTGCTTCTCGATGATTCCTCGAATCATCTAGTCATGTGTCAGTGTTCGTACTGTCGTGCCACGTGTCACACTAAATTGTTCTAATTCTAGTGCCACGTGTACATAAAGCATTTAAATACACATTTAAATAAATATAAAACTGACATGGAAATTACGGGGTGTCACATCCTCCCCTTGTTAGAAAGAATTTCGTCCCGAAATTCAACTTGCGTTGCCAGTGTTTGTCTGTTCTGCGAACAGGTGTGGGTATTTCTGTTTCATCTGGTCTTCACGTTCCCACGTGAATTCCGGTCCTCGTCGCGAATTCCATCGCACCTTTACTATTGGTATTTTGCTGAGTTTGAGCTTCTTGGTTTCCCGGTCCATAATCTCCACCGGTTCCTCAACGAAATTCAATTGTTCGTTGATCAGTATCTCCTCAAGAGGAATGACAAGTGTCTCATCAGATAAACACTTTTTGAGGTTCGAGATATGAAATACGTTGTGCACACTGCTCAGCTCGTCTGGCAGGTTTAGCTCGTAGGCCACGGGGCCTATTCGTTTGGTAATCTCGAAAGGCCCAATATAACGAGGGCTCAACTTGCCTCGTTTGCCAAACCGTATGACTCTCTTCCAGGGCGAGACTTTGAGTAGCACTCTGTCCCCCACCTGGAATTCCAACGGTTTGCGTCATTTGTCGGCGTAGCTTTTCTGTCTGTCTCGAGCTGCTGCCATTCGCTTGCGTATTTGCACGATCTTCTCAGCTGTCTTGTGCACAACCTCTGGACCGGTCAGTTGGCTGTCTCCAACTTCCGCCCAGCAGATGGGTGATCGACACTTTCGTCCGTAAAGTGCCTCGAATGGTGCAGCTTGGATGCTAGTGTGGTAGCTGTTGTTGTACGAAAATTCAACTAACGGTAGATGAGTCTCCCAGCTACTTCCAAAGTCAATAACACATGCCCGGAGCATGTCCTCCAGTGTCTGTATGGTTCGCTCACTCTGTCCATCTGTCTGCGGGTGGTAAGCGGTACTCATGTCCAATCTCGTGCCCAAAGCCTTATGTAGAGACTTCCAGAAGTGCGACGTGAATCGACTGTCGCGGTCAGATATAATCGAGGTTGGCACCCCGTGGCGAGTAACCACTTCCTTCAGATATAATCGACGTTAAACACTTACTCACGTAAGTTGCTATTTCAGCTTTCATGTTCGGCCACCAGTAAGTTGTCTTTAGGTCATGATACATCTTGTCAGAGCCCGGGTGTACGGAATACCGGCTCTTGTGAGATTCATCCATCACTACTTCTCTCAATCCTCCGTAGCGTGGAATCCAAATTCGATCCATTAAGTAATAAGCTCCGTCGTCTTTTACTTTCATTTGCTTATCCATGCCACGCATGGCTTCAAGAGTGAGGTTTTCAGCTTTTAGAGCTTCTTGCTGTGCGATTTGGATCTGATTTGGCAATTCAGAATGAATCGTGAGTTGTAGGGCACGCACGCGTTTTGTTGTTTCCTTCCAGCTCAATGCGTCAGCCACTACGTTTGCTTTACCTGGATGGTATTTGATAGCGCAATCATAATCGCCGATAAGCTCAACCCATCTTCGTTGCCTCATGTTTAACTCTTTCTGGTCGAAGATGTGTTGTAGGCTCTTATGATCGGTAAAGATAGTGCATTTTGTGCCATACAAGTAGTGTCGCCAGATCTTCAAGGCAAATACTACGGCTCCCAACTCAAGGTCATGAGTCGTGTAGTTCTTCTCATGCGCCTTCAGTTGCCGTGAAGCGTAAGCTATAACCTTCTCGCGTTGCATCAGCACGCAACCGAGTCCTTGTTTCGAGGCGTCGCAATACACCACGAAATCGTCTCATCCTTCCGGTAAGGATAGAATAGGTGCAGTACATAGTTTCTGCTTCAACAAATTGAAAGCAGTTTCCTGTTTGTCGGCCCAGTCAAACTTCTTGTCCTTATGAGTCAGGGATGTCAATGATTGAGCAATCTTCGAGAATCCTTCAATGAACCTTCGGTAGTACCCGGCCAGACCTAGGAATTGTCGCACCTCAGTCGGGGTCTTGGGTGCTTCCCAGTTCTTAATGGCTTCGATTTTGGCTGGGTCTACGTGTATCCCTTGCTCATTGACCATGTGTCCAAGAAATTGGACTTCGCGAATCCAAAAATCGCATTTTGAAAACTTCGCATACAACTGTTCTTTCTTCAATAACTCCAACACTAGCCTCAGATGTTCAGCTTGTTCCTCCTGATTCTTTGAATAAATCAGGATGTCGTCAATGAACACTATTACGAATTTATCGAGGTAGGGTTTGCACACTCTATTCATGAGGTCCATGAATACAGCTAGTGCGTTGGTCAGTCCAAAGGGCATAACCAAGAATTCGTAGTGTCCGTATCGGGTTCTGAAGGCTGTCTTAGGAATATCATTCTCTTGTATCCTTAGTTGATGGTAACCCGATCTTAAATCGAACTTCGAATAGTAGCTTGACCCTTGCAACTGGTCAAACAAATCGTCTATTCGCGGCAGTGGGTATCGATTCTTGATCGTCACCTTGTTCAGTTCTCGGTAATCGATACACATACGGAATGATCCGTCCTTCTTCTTCATGAACAAGACCGGTGCTCCCCAAGGTGAGAAGCTCGGTCTGATAAATCCCTTGTCCAACAGCTCCTGCAACTGGTTAGACAATTCCTGCATCTCAGTCGGTGCTAGTCGGTACGGAGCTTTAGCAATTGGTGCTGCTCCAGGTGTGAGGTCTATCTGGAACTCGACTTGTCGCTTCGGAGGTAGTCCAGGAAGATCCTCGGGAAACACTTCGGGAAAATCATGGACTACGGCAATGTCCTCAACCTTCCTTTCTTTCTTCGGTTGTTCCGTGATGAGGGCTAGTATCGCAGTGTATCCCTTTTGAAGGTACTTGTTTGCCTTCATGCGGGACATAATGTTCAGAGGTATTCCCCGTCGTTCTCCCTGAATCGAGATCTGTTCCCCGTTCTGCAACGTCACCCGTACGATCTTTTCGTTGCATACGATCTCTGCTTGGTTAGCGGATAACCAGTCCATTCCAACGACTACGTCGAAGCTTCCGAGAGTTACTGGCATTAAGTCGATTTCGAGTTCGTGATCCGCCAACACCATGACGCATCCTCGAAAGATGTGCTGGGTTTCAATCAGCTTGCCGTCGGCTAACTCTACAGTATATTTATAGTCTAGTGGTGTCGGGGTAATGTCTAGCAATTTACTAAACTCAATAGATATAAAGCTCCTATCGGCACCGGTATCAAATAATATGCTAGCGTAGACATTATTTAAAAGAAATGTACCGGTTACGATGTTCGGGTCATCCTTGGCTTCCCCCGAGCCAATCACAAAAGCTCAACCCTTGGCCGCTCATCCTCCGGCCTTCTTCAGCTGAGGGCAATCCCTCCTCATGTGCCCCGGTTTTCCGCATTCATAACACCCCTTGAGAGTGTTTTGGTTGTTGTTGTTGTTCTGGTTGTGGTTGGGGTTGTTGTTGTTGACAGGAAACTTTGACCTACAATCCTTGGCCATGTGGCCATGTCGTCCGCACTTCAGGCAACGATACCGCTCGCATTGCCCAAAGTGATGATATGAACATCGGTTACACAGGGGATATTTTCCTTGATACACACCCTTCCCCTTGTCATCAGGTTGGGTGGCAGTGAAAGCTTTGGCAGGTGCAGATCGCTGTTGTTGCTGCTGTGGTTGATGTTGGCTGGGTTCCCACTTCCTCTTCTGACTTTCTTAAGGCTTCACATGCTCGCCTCGTTTGGGTAACTTGCCCTGAGCCACGGCTTGGTCGGTCAGTTTGTGGGCTAATCGGATCAATGGTTGGATTGTGGTGTGGTCGGAAGCAGTTACCGTGCTCTGAATCTGTTCCGGCAATCTACTTATGAATTGCTCGATCTTTTTATACTCCGGCGTTACCATTGCCGGGCATAGCTTACACAGCTCGTGAAATCGAGTACTATATTTCTTGATTTCAGATCCCACCATTTTGTGCACCCAAAATTCCTCCTCGAGCTTCCGGATTTCGTCACAAGGACAGTACTCCTCATGAATCATCCTTGTGAAGTTCTCCCAAGGAATGGAGTTTGCGGTTTCAAGTCCAAGAGTCTGAACATGGGTGTTCCACCAGGTGAGGGTCGGTCCCTCTAGAGTCCCAGTGGCGTACTTCACTCGGTTCTCCTCCGTGCACTCAAACATGGAGAATACTGACTGCAGCTTTTCTATCCAGCGGAGCAGTCCCACTGCTCCCTCAGTACCCTGGAATTTGTGAGGGTGGCAGCTCAGGAAGGCTTTATACGAACACCCCTTTGCTGCGCTCTCTTGAGATCCTGTGCATCGGAGTTCAATGTAATGTGTTAGTGTCTGCGTTGCCTATACTATGTTAGTCACGTTAGGCAGGAGTTAATACCATTGTTAGTGCCACTAGTCTCGCTGGCAAGTCGGTTTGCCTCGTATTCCGCAAGTACTTTGTTGAACTTACGTTCGACCATCATGTCGATTCTTGCCTTTTCGGCCTTGTGTTTGAGTTTGCGGGCATTGGGTCCTCTTCCAGACATGCTTCTATATGGAAAGGTTAGAATGTTAGTTAGCATGAGTTAGAGTGTTAGCCGATTGTCATGTCAGAAGTCAAGTCAGATGTCATGTTAGCAATCAACCATGGTCACAGTATAATAAACAAAATAAAGCATCATTCTCATTAATAGTAAACTTGAAGTACAATGATTTCAAAAAATAATAGCAACATAAGTTTGTACGAGCACATCCCGCTCGTTTAGGCAAATACAAAAGGAAACATAAATGAAAGTAACTCGACTAATCTGAGTCCATGGTGACATGTGAAATGTCACTATCAGTATCTCCATCATCATCATCCTCCTCTGGATCCTCATTGGGATCCTCATCAAAGTCTCCTTCTTCGAGGTCATTGATCTCAAATTGGGGACCGTCATCCTGTGGTGGTTCCTCAATAAACTGCGCGGCCCACGCGTTAAGCATGGCCTCGCTAGCCTGGACCATCGCTTGAGTCTCCTCGTTGGCGACTCGGTTCTCAGTAATGCATCCATTATGCTCCTGCATGATGTCAACCATCTGCCCATGCTGACTCATCAGCTGGGAAACCTGGAGACGTAGGGTCTTCACCTGCTCCTCTAACCTGTCATTTCTCCTCTCAAGGCGATCGTTCTTTTCGCGAAGAACTCGGACCTCGTCCGATAGCTCGCCGCTCCTCCAGATCTCCCACCGTGTGCAGGCAACATGAGCCGCGAAGGCCTGCTCCAATGGCACCCCGAGCGGCGGTAGTCGATGACCTGGAGATGTATCGCCGGGATAATGGTATGGAGGTACCCTCTCTCCGATAATCCACTCCTGGATCATTGTGGGAAACCATCCCCAATGTCGAGCTCGTGCTGCGTGTCGAGCCCGTCTATCCATCTCGACATCGACCTGTGCCACTATGTCGTGGACTCGTCGTCGGCTCTCTGTCACCATATCATCAATGGTCGGGAGTCTGTCTGAGTTGCTGCTAGCGTCATTGTTGTCGGCCATCCTGTAAGTCTCAAGTTAGTAAGTAACAGTTCAATATAAGCAATAATATCATCAATGTGCAAGTTCTACGTGTAGTGTCTAAAGTTGAGCAATGGCTATAGTCTAAGTTTACTACATGCAAACCTAGTTCTCTATAACCAAGGCTCTGATACCAGTCTGTCACACCCCCAATTTCCCACTCGTGGTGTATGTCCACGTGGATGTGACGTGTCCAGAATCACAGCTCAAGGTCATATAGAACACCTCTATATGCGTTTACAAATACAATGTTCGACACTTGACAAAATAGTTTGCAGCGGAATAATAGTTATCATATCATATTGCAGCGGAAATCAAATGTTTGACATAATGCAGCAGAAAAAGTAAGTAATTAAACACAACATTGTTTAACAGAATAAAAGTAAATTTTTTTCAAAATGACATGACAGAATGCATGTAAGTTCCTAATGCTCGTCCCTTAATTTGTGCATTCCTGTCCTCACGCTAGCCGCGCTAGTTACCTGAGAATACAAGTTTAAAAAGTGTCAACACAATGGTTGGTGAGTTCACAGGCTTTGATATACATATAGTAATAAAAGTGTGTCATGCTGTTTATCAAATGTTAGTACCGAGCCCAAGGCTCCAAGTGTCAGTGCTTTACTACCGAACTAGACTTGTTTGTCCTTGCCTCCGCTATGTCTCGTATACATAGCAAGTTAGGTCAAAGTTTGCACGGGTTATGACATCCAGTCAACATGGTGCCCCGTGGGGTTAGTCATTCCCTAATGGATCCATTCAAACCTACCACGTTGTTCGTACATTAACGGTAAGACTTTGTGAGGGCTTAATACGAGTTCAACACTTAATGTTTGTCCAATAAACCAGCATACACAAAATGTTTGTACAGTAATAGATGTTTGACTCGATGCAACTAGTATTCTCCCCCTATTTAAAAGCGTTTGAAAAAGAGTAAAGAGGGGCCGTAAACTCACCTTAGTGAATACGTGAAAGTATAAGCGTAAGCTCCTGCGTCGTAGCGTATCGGTCACCGGCAACCTATATCGTATACCGTTCATGAGTTCGTGTAAGTGACCGTGCTAGTGTTTGTGTTAGTGCCCGTGTTTGTGCTCAACAACCCTTGGTTGTTCATGTTTGTCCGTGTCGGTCCACGATGACCGTGTTTGCTCGTGTTGGTCCACATTGACCGTGTTTGACCATGCTTGACCGTGTTTGACCAAAGTTGACCGTGTCAAGTCAACGACCCGTTGGTGAACCGTGTGACGGTTTGTGAATAGTGTAACATTCGTGTAAGTGCTTGTCGTGTGCAAAACGCGCAAGTCGCGTCTATGGACAACTTACTATTTATAGTAAGTTTCCATTTATGGAAAGTTCACAAAGCATAACGGTTAATAGTTCTAGCATGCTCATTAGTCCTATGTGATCATGTTAACACATAGCACGTCATCATACAAAATCACGTAAGTCGTTTTCATCATGTTAGTGCACAAAAGTTTCCTAAAATGGAAAGTTTCCATTTATAGCATACGTGATATCGAAAACCATCTAACTTAGCATCTAATCATCATATTATAACATATTAAGTCATTTAGCATGCTCAAATCATACAACATATTCATAGGTTGGTTTTTGTAAAAATAAAGTTACTAAATATAGTAACTTTGTGGTTTTGCAAAGTAATAACCATTTTTAACATTTCTAAACCATCTTCTCATCATCAATCATCATATTAACCAATCTAGAATCATTCAAACATGTCAACATAACCAAATTCATCATCTATCAACATCTTGACCCAAAAAGTTACTAAATATAGTAACTATGTTGAGAAATGACCGAAACATTATCAAAATCACATTTTGAACATCATTATCATTCTAATAACATTTAAATAGCAATCCTTAAGCTTGCATGTTACCAAATATCATCCATATCATCATTTCTCAAATAAAAAGTTTCTATGAATAGAAGGTTTCATCAAAATCATCATTTTAACCATTACAACATCATCTAAACATGTAATCATCCTCCAATATCATCAAGATGCATATCTAAATACTGAAAATCATTCCACATGCCATGGACATACATGCGTGTGGGTTTTTCACCATTTCAAGACTAAATCATGCATTCTTCATTTACACAACAACATGGATCATCATAAATCACCATCTAAACATCATAGATCATCAAGAAACATAGTAAAATCATCAAACCCAGAAAAGAAATTCGTGCATGTACACCATAAGTGCTTGCATGTGTGATTTAACACATGTATGTGTGTGTAATGGTGATTTTAAGTTACAAGAAGTGTGTGGCTACCTTCTAAAGCTCCTTGAACACCAAGATGATGAATATGTAGCTCCTGAATCTCCAGAAGTTCGTATGCAGTAGCTCTAAGTGAGTGGTGGTGGTCTAGGTGATCTCCTTTGGCTCTCCAAGTCTTCAATGTGGCTTCCAAGCTTCAATCTTGAGCTTCAAGGGCTGTTAATGGAGGTTCCAGAGGTTGAAGATGAAGGTAGGGAGTGATAATGTCAATCAGAACTCGAAAAATGAAGTGGTAGGGTGGCTAGTGATGATGGTGTCTTGGTTTTATAAAGATTTGCCGTCTGACACCCGTCGCGTACCGCGGAGATATGCCAGAAAGATGCTTCGCGCTACGCTAAGAAATCCGGGAGTCAACTCTTCGCGATGCCTGTCGCGTACCGCGACGGTTCCCCTTGTTAGGCCATCGCGTACCGCGATGGGCCCCTGGAGAGCCCAATAAGCCAGTTTCAATGGGCTTGATCCGTTCGTCGCCGTTTTCACGTCTACGAACCATCGTTTGGCCTCGTCTGAACTTCCAAGTTCAGTGTGTGAGTGTTTCGTGAGATTTCAAGTGTTGTGCTACACAATGTGCTAGACGTTCACCAACGTTCGTATGTTTTGACACGTGTGTGCTGCTTCTCGATGATTCCTCGAATCATCTAGTCATGTGTCAGTGTTCGTACTGTCGTGCCACGTGTCATACTAAATTGTTCTAATTCTAGTGCCACGTGTACATAAAGCATTTAAATAAACATTTAAATAAATATAAAGCTGACCTGGAAATTACGGGGTGTCACAGTAATCTAGAAACAAATACACGAAATATATTTTATGGAATTAAGACATAGAAATTTCTAAAGTAGGTGGAAATTGATGTAGTTACATATCAATTCTTATGTGAAAATGAGCAACCTAATGGCAATGTGTTGGGGAAATCCAATAATAAATTGAAACCAAACATATAACATGAAGGCTTAAAAGCTTAAGTGGTTAAGTGGTAAGGAATCCTTGAATAACAAACGAGGCCGGATGATGATCAACGTCTTTAAGTGTTAGTCAACTTTAGGACTAACACTTACACGCACAACAAATATATACAAACTTATACTTATAAACTACAACACTATGAAATCAATACAGGAACGTGAATATCAAAACAAGTGCAAACAAAGAGCGCGTGCATTCTTATTCTACTTAGTCAAACACTACGAACACAATGTGAGTTCATTTGTCCCTTTTCAAACTTATTTGTTTTACTTCGGGACTGAGAAGCATGTTAAACATTTTAATAAACTATTGAAATGTTATTTAATGCTTTTAAACTTAAACATGATGCTTATATTGATGCTTATGCTTGGAACCTAGTATACTTTGAAAAGCGATAAACTTGAAACTTATACTTCAAACTTGAGGCTTGAGACTATATGTTGGATGCTTATGAAACTATATGCTTAAACGTGAGACTTTATGCTTATGAAACTATATGTTTAAACATGAGACTTGATGCTATGCTATGGAATCCATGATGAAACTATGTGTGGACACCTGAAACTGTATGCTTGAAACTATTATTTGCGCATGAAACATTATGCATGTATCAAATTATAGGCTACGTAATTGCTAAACTTCTGCTAGTGCAGAGCTTGTACCTATGTATTGAGATACATGTAAACTAAACCATGACGAGGCTAAGCTATTACCTATATAAGAGACATGTAATTGCTAAACTTCTGCTAGTGCAGAGCTTTTGTCTGCTTATATGTGGTATGTAATTGCTGGATTAAACTAAACCATGACGAGGCTAAGCTATTATCTATATAAGAGACATGTAATTGCTAAACTTCTGCTTGTGCAGGGCTTTTGTCTGCTTATATGAGATATGTAATTGCTGGATTGTTTGTGTATGCATAGCTTGTGTCTATGTATAAGATACGTAATTGCTAAACTTCTGCTAGCGCAGAGGTTGTATCTTGTATAGGAGACACGTAATTGCTGGATTAAGCTTAACTAATTCATGAGATACGTATTGGCTAAACTTCTGCTAGTGCAGAGCTTGTATCTAGCCGTGAGCTACGTAATTGCTAAACTTCTGCTAGTGCAGAGCTTGTACTCACGAATGAGATTAGGGACAGCTAAACTATGTGCATGTGAAACTATGATGCTTGTTAAACTTATTTTGAGGCTAATACTTATGTATACTATAGACTTGTAAACATTGAAACAGACAATAAAACCTTTGATGAGGAATGGGTTTATTGGTAGGTAAAATGCTTAATTATTATTAACAACAGTGTCATATCCGGATTAGTATATGGTGGGATGGCGTCTGGGCGGGTTGTAGGCTCGACTCAGGGGTATGCCCTATATATAAGCATACCGATTTGGATATTACATGTGGAGTTAATAAGGTTAAGGTTTTACCGAAAGAGGTTTGTTAAAACTATTTTAAACTTATAAACTTTATGAACTCACCAACCATTGTGTTGAGTTTGTTTTCTTACATGCTTTCTCAGGTGAAGAACAGGTTTAAACTATGGCTATTGGATTGCATGCTAGGCGGCCTAGATAGAGGACCTAGTTGATTTTGGAAGCACATATTTTGTTAACTATACGAATCACTTTTGGTTGTCTTGTACAGATTACAAGATATAAAACATTGATTCTTTTGTTACGTTTACTTAATTAAATTGTAGAACCTTGATATTGTAATTTAACTTTGTAATCCTATTTGAATGCTTGATTGTGCTTTAGTTATTCTTAACATTGATGCTATGTAAACAATCTGATCATCATGATTATCACTCACGATATCGCACCTCGAGAACCGTCCGCCCGACGGGGACTTCGATCCAACCCCGCCGGCTCGGGGTGTGATAGATTGGTGTCAGAGCTCAAGGTTATAGAGAATAATAGGTCATTTACTTAAACGGTTTGGCCTAGACTATAACTTAGGGAACCTCATGTAGAGAACATAAGACTTAAGGTTGCATTGTGTCTTCTGCATTCGATCACTGCACTAACCAAATTCTTTTGGTTATGATCAGAATGCCGCCTAGAAGACAGCCTATTACTCAGACTTCTGCACCACACTCCTCGACACCCTCGCCTGCTGATTCACCACCGCCACCTCCTCCTCCTCCACATAGTCCTCCTCCCAACCCGAATGCGGGTCCACTTATTGATCCTGCTACCATCGCCTTGGCGACACTGCTGAGTACTCAACTGACAAGCCAACTGAAAGATGTCATCCCAGAGATGATAAACCGGATTCAAGGACATGGCAACACTTCTGGCCTTACCACAGGAGAGGCTAGTGGAAACACTAGTCACACTTCAGATTGCTCCTACAAATCCTTTGTAGGATGCAAACCCCCAAGCTTTACGGGAGTTGAAGGAGCTGTTGGACTGATCCAATGGCTAGAGAAAATGGAGAACACTTTGGACATTAGCAGTTGTCCAGAACACCATAAAGTTCGCTATGCAACCGGTTCATTCAGCAAGCGAGCTTTAACATGGTGGAACGCACAGATAAGGGCTAAAGGAAGAGATGAGGCAATGGCAATGCCCTGGGTAGAATTTAAGCTTCTTATGAGGAATGAGTTTTGCCCGAAACACGAACTGCAACAGCTGGAGATTGAGATCTCTAACCATGTGATGAAGGGAGCCGACCATATGACTTTTACAACTCGCTATCATGAATTGGTAGCTCTGGTGCCAGAGATGGTACCAACATTGGAAAAGCTGATTGATCGCTACGTAGCTGGATTACCCTCTTGTATTCAAAGCATCGTGCTGGCTGCATATCCTGCTACTTTGAAGTCTGCTATCTCCTTTTCAGCTAAACTCACCAATGTGATGGTGAAGTATGGAGTTTTAAAAGATGATGCGGGAAAGGCCAAGGAAACAACATCAAAGAAACCGGAATACCATCAAAAGAAGAAACAGAAGGTCGTAAAGAACTATGCGGCTGTCACTCCTCTGAGACAGGCACCTGCAGCTCCTGCACTCAGGAACTATGGGGGCGAACATCCCCAATGCACTCACTGCAAGTATCATCATCCTCCTACTGCTCAATGTAGGAAGTGCACTAATTGTGGTCGGTTTGGCCACTGGGTTACTAAATGCCATTTTGCTGTAAATCAGGCTACCAACACTGCAGCAAGAGCACTACCTCCACCCCACCACCACAGAATCCAGGCAACAACAACAACAGGGGATGCTATAACTGTGGGGAAATGGGTCATTTCTCCCGCAAATGTCCAAAGAGAGTGCAACCAGGAGCACAAGGACCTCGAGGACGAGCTTTTGTTATCGGAGCCAATGCTGCACGCCAAGACCCTAATGTGGTCACTGGTACATTTCTTTTACATGACTCTTATGCATCTATACTATTTGATACTGGTGTAGACCAGAGTTTTATTTCATCTGATTTTGCACGACAACTTAGTCTTACTGAGGAAACTTTAGACTCCCCTTACATTATCGAAGTAGCGAATGGGAAACAAGTTACCGTTAGCACTATACTTAGGAACTGCCCACTTACACTCATAGATCATACATTTGCCATCAACCTGTTGCCGATGGAGTTGGGCAGTTTCGACATCATCGTGGGGATGGATTGGCTATCACTTAATAGAGTTGAAGTCATCTGTTCTGAAAAGCTACTTCGGTCCAGTAACGAATGATCGTGTATTGGAAGTTCGTGGGGATCAAGCAAAGAGAAACGTAAAGATCATATCATGCATAAAAGCGCGTAAGTGTCTACAAAAGAAATGTATAGCTTTCCTGGCTCACGTAGTGGAGAAAGAGAAAGACAAGAAAACGATACAAGATGTACCGATAGTGAAAGAATACCCTGAAGTATTTCCTGAAGATCTA
This sequence comes from Mikania micrantha, assembly GCA_009363875.1. Classification (NCBI taxonomy): domain Eukaryota; kingdom Viridiplantae; phylum Streptophyta; class Magnoliopsida; order Asterales; family Asteraceae; genus Mikania; species Mikania micrantha. The sequence goes on along the minus strand of CM018694.1, from coordinate 22,753,570 downwards.
CCTGGTTTGCCACCTGTGCGACCGGTAGAGTTTCGTATTGATCTGATTCCTGGAGCAACACTTGTTGCTAAATCTCCTTACCGGTTAGCGCCTTCGGAGATGCAGGAATTATCTAACCAGTTACAGGAGCTGCTAGATAAAGGTTTCATCCGACCGAGCTACTCACCTTGGGGAGCTCCGGTTTTGTTCGTGATAAAGAAGGATGGATCTTTTCGCATGTGCATAGACTACAGGGAGTTAAACAAACTAATCATCAAGAATCGGTATCCATTACCGAGGATTGATGATTTGTTTGATCAATTGCAAGGAGCTCAATACTTTTCAAAGATCGATCTGCGTTCCGGATACCACCAGCTCAGAGTACAAGACGAAGACATACCCAAGACGACGTTTCGTACCAGATACGGGCATTACGAGTTTATGGTGATGCCTTTTGGTTTGACGAATGCACCCGCGGTTTTCATGGATCTTATGAACCGTGTGTGTAAGCCGTATTTAGATCAATTTGTTATTGTTTTCATTGATGACATATTGATCTATTCTAAAAGCAAAGCAGAACATGAGCAACATCTTAGAACGATCTTGGAACTGTTAAAGGAAGAGAAGCTCTATGCCAAATTCTCTAAGTGTGAGTTTTGGTTAAAAGAGGTTCAATTCCTAGGCCACGTAGTTAACAGTGAGGGAATACATGTTGATCCTGCCAAGATCGAAGCAATAAAAGATTGGGACACTCCGAAGACACCAACGGAGATACGTTCTTTTCTAGGCTTAGCAGGCTATTACAAAAGGTTTATCTCGAATTTTTCTAAGATAGCCCTGCCACTCACGGAGCTAACACTGAAAAGCGAGCCGTTTGTTTGGGAACAGAAACAAGAAGAAGCCTTTCAGACATTGAAGCAAAAGTTATGTGATGCTCCGATCTTATCCCTCCCAGATGGTTGTGATGACTTTGTTGTGTATTGTGATGCATCCCATCAGGGACTTGGCTGTGTACTTATGCAGCGAGACAAAGTTATTGCGTATGCTTCGAGACAACTAAAGATTCATGAGAAGAACTACACTACTCATGATCTAGAACTGGGAGTTGTGATATTTGCCTTAAAGATCTGGAGACATTACTTATATGGCACTAAGTGTACCATATTCACTGATCACAAGAGTCTGCAACACATATTTGATCAGAAGGAACTCAACATGCGACAGCGACGTTGGGTTGAGCTTCTGAATGATTACGACTGTGTAATCAAGTACCATCCGGGCAAGGCAAACGTTGTGGCTGATGCCTTGAGTCGGAAGGAACGGGTCAAACCCTTGCGCGTCAGAGCATTGGGAATGACTGTGCAGACAAGCTTACACGACCACATTATGCAAGCACAACAAGAAGCGATTGAACGAGGAAACTTGAAGAAAGACTTAGATTGTGGAGTGGAAAAACATTTGGAAACAAAACCTGATGGACTTGTTTACTTCAAGGATCGTATATGGATTCCTGCAGTAGGTGAGTTAAGGAAGCTTATTTTTGATGAAGCGCACAAAACCAAGTACTCTGTGCATCCCGGTGCTGATAAAATGTACCAAGACTTACGTGCATATTATTGGTGGCCGGGTATGAAGAAAGACATTGCTGAGTATGTTGGACGATGCCTTACGTGTGCTAAAGTGAAGGCGGAACACCAGAGACCGTCAGGTTCACTGGAACAGCCTGAAATTCCACTTTGGAAGTGGGAACAGATAGCTATGGACTTTGTTACTAAGCTACCCCGCACTTCCAGTGGACATGATACTATTTGGGTTATCGTTGATCGATTAACCAAATCTGCTCACTTCTTGCCGATGCGAGAAACTTAGTCAATGGATAAACTAGCGAAGCTTTACATCAACGAGATAGTGGTACGCCATGGTGTGCCATTGTCTATCATTTCGGATCATGATAGCAGATTTACATCAAGGTTCTGGCAGTCATTGTAGAAATCTCTGGGGATGCAATTAAACTTGGGTACAGCTTATCATCCACAAACAGACAGTCAAAGCGAACGTACTATTCAAACCCTGGAGGACATGTTAAGAACTTGTGTTCCAGACTTCGGTGGTAATTGGGATTCTCACTTGCCACTAATCGAGTTCTCCTACAACAACAGTTATCACAGCAACATCGGGTATGCCCCATTCGAGGCTCTTTATGGTCGGAAATGTCGGTCACCGATTTGTTGGTCGGAAGTGGGAGATAATCGAATAACAGGGCCAGAACTTATCCAAGAAACTACAGACAAGATTGCTCAGATACAACAGAGGCTACAAGCAACACGAAGCAGACAAAAGAGCTATGCCGACAAACGGCGCAAGCCGTTGGAATTCCAAGTGGGAGACCGTGTCATGTTGAAGGTATCCCCATGGAAAGGTGTAGTTTGTTTTGCAAAGAAAGGCAAACTAACACCACGATACGTGGGACCATTCGAAATCATCGAACGCATTGGTCCTGTGGCGTACAGATTAAGCTTACCGGATGAACTTAGTGGTGTACATGACGTGTTTCACGTCTCAAACTTGAAGAAATGTCTTGCCGATGAAACTCTTATCATACCGGTTGAAGAAATTCAAGTGGATGAACACTTACGTTTTGTTGAAGAACCTTTACAGATTATGGATCGCAAAGTTAAGAAACCGAGGCGAAGTCGTATTCCGATCGTTAAGGTTCGATGGAACTCAAGGCGCGGACCCGAGTTTACTTGGGAACGTGAAGATCACATGAAGAACAAGTATCCCCAACTCTTCACAGAGGAAGCCATACCGAATAACGAGTCTTAAATTTCGGGACGAAATTTCTCTAACAAGGGGAGACTGTAACACCAGTGCCGGACGCGTGCCGGAACAGTGATCGCAATAGTAATTTGTACAGTAACTCAGGTACACATTATGTGAAACTATGTTTATACTATTGATACATTATGCTTAACATGATACTATTATACAATTGTCTGAAAATCTGATAAAAACCTTAGGGTTTAACAGTCAGAAACATGTCAGACAACACGGTGTGGAAACATAGATACTTGATTTGATACTATTGTGTATAAACGTATGTGAGGTTAAACAAAACAAAACCATAACGGTTGTTGGTACAGAATGCTAAACAGACGAATTAGTCGTATAGGTGACGATCTGTACGAATGATTCTGAGAGTTTAATGTTCTGAAATAATGACCGAACAGTAGAGAACAAGAATCAGAAAGCCAAACCATCGTCGTGTTCGTTCGAATGACGATTCGAATGAATACGCGCGATGGCGACGCGTTCTGACGAAACGAAAACGAACACGAAAAAGAAACGAACGATCATAAATTTAAGGAAATGTAATATTTCCTATTTTACAATTTTGAAACTCATCATAAATAAAATGAAACGAAACTATTTTATCAATTCGCGAACAAATAAACGAAACACGTAAAAGTAAAGAAATTCGATAAATGAATTAATTAAACGAAACTTAAAATAATTATTAGGATTAAATACCCTCCAAATCGTTAAAATAAATTCTTTTTATTTAAATTTACGAAAAATACGCGTACGAATCCGGAAATGCGACGAAAATACGAACCGAGCAACCGAAACGAACCCGAATACCCTCGGGGTATAAAAGCCTTGAATGAGGCTATTTTCTCATTTCTTGCAAACCCTCTCTCTCTCTACATTCTCTACCCGTCACCCCTTCTCTCTCTACAATTCAAACCTTCAAAACATCATAACTCTCTCAAATCTTGGTGGGATTGGATGATTCTTGAGCCTAAACGACCATCTTGAAGTCCCCTATCTGAAAGTACAGCAGATCGGAGGGATTAACCAGCCATTTTCGAGGTAATGAGCTTAGAAAGTGAGAAATATTAGGGTTTTGTTGATCTTGCTCGATCCACACACACACAAACCGGTTGAAACCCTAATTCATACACTCACTACACCTTTTCCTGTTCGAGGTTAACCTTTTTACACCATAGCAACACCCAGGTCGTAGTTGGAAGTGAGGATGATGAACAGGTTCGTCGGGATACATGGATGCCGAACCTTCTAACTGCAACAGCCCTCACATGGCCGAACCATTTCCATGGGCGAGCCTTCTGCGAACCCAAATGCTATGCGGCGAACCATTGGGTATCACGAACCCTCATGCACAAGTCACGAGCCTATTAGCCACATGTTGCCAAACTATGCAGTGTAGCCGAACCCTACACCATCAGGCGAACCCTCTTCGAAGCCACGAACCTCCATGTCGACGAACCTACAACTGCATGGGCGAGCCTTTTTGCCACGAACCCTTCATGGCTGCCGAACCCACCCATGTTCAGCGAACCTTGATGGAAGCCGAACCCTCATGTTGGCAGCTGAACCCTGTGATGAATCATTTTAGCCGAACCCTTGTACAACTCTAGGCGAACCTAAACCAACATAGCCTAAAGGTTCGCTGCTATTCTTGACTTCCCAGTCGGTTCCAAGCAACCTCCATCGGCACAACACATTACCACGGTCCAAGTGCTTAATCTCAACTTAGATGATTCGGCCCATAGGTCAAGACTTAGTTCGGCCCAATGGCAAGCGTCGACCCAACTAATTTATTCACTTTACTAGTTAGTTCATGGAATTCGATCATGGCCCATGCGACATCGGCCCAAATCTATTCACCGGCCCATCTCCATAAAGTGTGGCCTTGTTCATTTGTTTCGACCCAATACCCTTTCTTGTTCGGCCCAAGTCCTAAAGCCCACACAAGTTAATTGGCCCAATGCATGTCATCCGGCCCACAAACAACCATTTAGCCACTTAAGTAATCTAGAAACAAATACACGAAATAGATTTTATGGAATTAAGACATAGAAATTTCTAAAGTAGGTGGAAATTGATGTAGTTACATATCAATTCTTATTTGAAAATGAGCAACCTAATGGCAATGTGTTGGGGAAATCCAATAATAAAATGAAACCAAACATATAACATGAAGGCTTAAAAGCTTAAGTGGTTGAGTGGTAAGGAATCCTTGAATAACACACGAGGCCGGATGATGATCAACATCTTTAAATGATAGTCAACTTTAGGACTAACTCTTACACGCACAACAAACATATACAAACTTATACTTATAAACTACAACAGTATGAAATCAATACAGGAACATGAATATCAAAACAAGTGCAAACAAAGAGCGCGTGCATTCTTATTCTACTTAGTCAAACACTACGAACACAATGTGAGTTCATTTGTCCCTTTTCAAACTTATTTGTTTTACTTCGGGACTGAGAAGCATGTTAAACATTTTAATAAACTATTGAAATGTTATTTAATGCTTTTAAACTTAAACATGATGCTTATATTGATGCTTCTGCTTGGAACCTAGTATACTTTGAAAAGCGATAAACTTGATACTTATACTTCAAAATTGAGGCTTGAGACTATATGTTGGATGCTTATGAAACTATATGCTTAAACGTGAGACTTTATGCTTATGAAACTATATGTTTAAACATGAGACTTGATGCTATGCTATGGAATCCATGATGAAACTATGTGTGGACACCTGAAACTGTATGCTTGAAACTATTATTTGCGCATGAAACATTATGCATGTATCTAATCATAGGCCACGTAATTGCTAAACTTCTGCTAGTGCAGAGCTTGTACCTATGTATTGAGATACATGTAAACTAAACCATGACGAGGCTAAGCTATTACCTATATAAGAGACATGTAATTGCTAAACTTCTGCTAGTGCAGAGCTTTTGTCTGCTTATATGTGGTATGTAATTGCTGGATTAAACTAAACCATGACGAGGCTAAGCTATTATCTATATAAGAGACATGTAATTGCTAAACTTCTGCTAGTGCAGGGCTTTTGTCTGCTTATATGAGATATGTAATTGCTGGATTGTTTGTGTATGCATAGCTTGTGTCTATGTATAAGATACGTAATTGCTAAGCTTCTGCTAGCGCAGAGGTTGTATCTTGTATAGGAGACACATAATTGCTGGATTAAGCTTAACTAATTCATGAGATACGTAATGGCTAAACTTCTGCTAGTGCAGAGCTTGTATCTAGCCGTGAGCTACGTAATTGCTAAACTTCTGCTAGTGCAGAGCTTGTACTCACGCATGAGATTAGGGACAGCTAAACTATGTGCGTGTGAAACTATGATGCTTGTTAAACTTATTTTGAGGCTAATACTTATGTATACTATAGACTTGTAAACATTGAAACAGACAACAAAAGCTATGATGAGGAATGGGTTGATTGGTAGGTAAAATGCTTAATTATTATTAACAACAGTGTCATATCCGGATTAGTATGTGGTGGGATGGCGTCTGGGCGGGTTGTACGCTCGACTCAGGGGTATGCCCTATATATAAGCATACCGATTTGGATATTACATGTGGAGTTAATAAGGTTAAGGTTTTACCGAAAGAGGTTTGTTAAAACTATTTTAAACTTATAAACTTTATGAACTCACCAACCATTGTGTTGACTTTGTTTTCTTACATGCTTTCTCAGGTGAAGAACAGGTTTAAACTATGGCTATTGGATTGCATGCTAGGCGGCCTAGATAGAGGACCTAGTTGATTTCGGAAGCACATATTTTGTTAACTATACGAATCACTTTTGGTTGTCTTGTACAGATTACAAGATAGAAAACATTGATTCTTTTGTTAGGTTTACTTAGTTAAATTGCAGAACCTTGATATGGTAATTTAACTTTGTAATCCTATTTGAATGCTTGATTGTGCTTTAGTTATTCTTAACATTGATGCTATGTAAACAATCTGATCATCATGATTATCACTCACGATATCACGCCCCGAGAACCTTCCGCCCGGCGGGGACTTCGATCCAACCCCGCCGGCTTGGGGTGTGACATGGTCCTAGGGTGCGATATTGTGTGATAATCGGGAAGATCAGATTGTATACATAGCACAACATTTGAGAATAACTAAAGCACAATAATATTAAACTAGGATTACAAAGTTAAATTACAATTGTTATGTTTGATAATTTAACTATGTAAATGTATCCAAAAGAATCATAAGTTTACTATATTGTAAGTGTACAAGATATAAAAAATTATTCACAAGTAACAAACAAAATATGCACTTCCAAAAGCTATCATGTACTCTGTCTGGGCATCCTAATATGCATCCTGAAATCTTAATCTTAATCATGTCTGTCACCTAAGAAAACATGTAAGAAAACAAAGTCAACACATGGTTGATGAGTTCATAAAGTTTTGTTATCAAAAATGAGTTTTAACAAACCGTTTAGAGTAACAACCTTAACCTTAGTAGCAACACCTATCATATCCAGTCAAGTATGCGTATATATAGGGCATACATAGGGTTAAGTCTAGCTGCCAGCCCACCACATACCGGACCGCATATGATATTGTTATTACAGATAATTAAGCGTTTCACTCCCTACCAATTTCCACATTCAACACTATTTAAGTATTTTGGTTATCCAATTCCAATTCATTAGAGTTCGAAAACCATGTTTGAGACCACCACTGTAAGAGACTAAAATCTGATTGGGGTGACTCAGAGAGTTACCCACGAGGATTAACAGTACCAATTTACAGAGATGTCTCGTGTGTAACGGTCTGATTGGTGCGTAGTTAGAGGATACCCATCAGAAGACACAAGGTTTACTAAGTGGAATCATAATCATCCTAGCCACACGTTACAAAACATTAAGAACTGACAATGAAGAACACTAGGGGTTGACACCATGTCAACACGCGGTGGCCAACCAGTCTGCCTTACGAAGTCCTTGTGAGTATTGAATATTTATTCCCGTACCATGTGCACATGTACCTGTTTACTAACCCGGATCCCATCCGCGTATGTCCCATCCTGGGCACACCAACCAACCATTATATATCTGTTTAATGTGCGAGTAAAATTATTGTATAAGTATTGTATGAGTTTGTATGAGAAAGTATATGTTTGAGAAAGTATTAGTATGAAAAGTATTTGTATGAGAAAGTATATGTTTGAGAAAGTATTCGTATGAGAAAGTAAGTGTTTTGAGAAAGTATTTGTATGAGAAAGTATACGTTTAAGGAAGTATTTGTATGAGAAAGTATATGTTAACAATAGTTTATATGTGAAATCTTAGTATTTTCTAAGCATAAACAAGGAAACATTGTAAACAAATATTGTAAACAAGTTATAAAACATGACAAACATTTGTATAAAACATTTTAACATGCTTCTCAGTCCCGCAGTAAAACAAAATATGTAGAGTCCATTTCAAGATGAAGACTGACAAAGCCAACCATAGAAGAGTTGAAGTCCAGATTTTGATCAGATTTTTTGTTGATTTTCGAATACATAGATTTCGTATACACATGTAATTTGTGCACTCGATCTTATTTCGTATAGTAGTTCGAGTACACCTAGACTTAGTATAAATAGATGTATTTTGTACAAGTTTAGGGTTGGATTCCTGAGGTGTGCTCTCTAGACGTATTGAGGCACATTTTCGAATAATTGACTGAATATATAAAAGTTTTGATCTTTCTTTTTGTTCTTCTTATTTCTTTGATTCTATTATGGATTCCGCATGTTATAGAGTCATCTGATGCAGATTAGAGACATAAAGCTTGGATCTTGATCAATTTTGGGACTTACAAGTGGTATTAGAGCCTTAGTGGTCTTTTCTACATCAAGGTACAAACTTTTCAGTGCAAGTTTACTCCTTTACTGTTCTACTACATCTCCTCTAGTTGCTATTCAAATTTGGTGCTCTGAAACTTGATAAATATTTCTTCGGAAATTTTTCAAGTATTTTTCGAGTTCAAATTTCGAAAACAGCCTGTTCGAGTACAGTGGATTTCGTATACAGGTAGAATTTGGGTCCTTTGGGTTTCGTATAGAGTTAAAGTTCGGATACATTGGTTTTCGAATACACAATCTGGTTCGGGTACTACTGATCTTCGAATAGACAAGATTTTCGAGTACACGAAAACTTCGAGTATAGTTTGATCTTTGAGCACATCCTGTGTTCGAGTACAGAAATTGTTCGTGTATACTGAAGACTTCGAGTATAGTTTGATCTTCGAATAGTGGTGTCACTTTGAGTAGTGCTTGGAGTTCAGTGCAATTGGGACTTCGTGAACTATAGTTAGAAAATTTTCAGATCAATCATGGCATCTAAGAATCTGACCAATCTGTCCAATCTGCTCAACTTGGACAATGAGATCGGCACTGGAACCAAGCCACCTAGGCTCGTGTCGGGAGACAACTTTCAAGATTGGAAGTTCAGATTTCAATCATTCATCAAGTACACTAACCCGAAACTTTGGAGGTCGATTGAAGATGTGCCTCATGTGCCCATGTACCAAAGTGAACTCAATGGATTAATTCCCAAGGATCCTGAATTGTATACGAAAGCTGACATTCTTATGATAGAGAAGGATGATAAAGCATATGAATCAATCACCATGGCTTTATCCACTGATGTTGCCCATGGTTTCAAGGAACATAAGACATCTAATCAATTATGGGATGCTTTGGTTGAAAGGTTTGAAGGCAATGAAGATATGAGAGAGAGTCGCAAAGACATGCTAAGGCAGAGGTTCAATATGTTCAATCATATCAAAGGTGAATCCTTGGAAGCTCAACTGAACCGTTTCACTCACCTTATGACTGAGATGACTAGCGCTAGGATTGAGATGACCAAAGGAGAGGTCGACAAAAAGCTCTTGAACTCATTGCCTTACAATTGGAATTCCAACTGCACTACAATCAAGAGAACAAAAGATACGTACACGACCTCCCTAAGCGAGCTGATCTCAATTATCAATTCCTATGACATGGATGACAAGCAAATAGCTCTCAATCATGCAAGCTCCATGGGTATTGCACAAGCATCAGAGAATGTTGCTAGTCTGTCATCCATTAACTTCCAAACATCAGGGTTGCAGCACTATCAAGTCCCTTCATCTTAGTCAATTCCATTTGAGGATGCATTCCTCTCATCTGGGCAAGCCAGTTCAGTGCCTAAGATCAGTCTTGAGAGTGAAGAAAATCTGCTTCTGTTTAAGGGCTTTATGAACAGTTATAACGCATTCATTGCTGGAGAGTTGGCACCTGCCAATCTTACTCAGGATAATCTAGAGTAGATAAATCCAGCAGATGTTGAGGATATGGACATTTCATGGTAAATGGCAATGGTTGTGTTCCGAGAAAAGAAGTTCATCAAAAAGTATGGAAGGAACAGCTTCGAAAACAACCCGGGAAAGAAACCGGGCTTTGATAAGTCAAAGCTGTGATGCTACAACTGTGATCAACCGGGTCATTTTTCCAGAGAATGCAAACAGCCAAAAGTGGCTAAGTAAGGACAAAAGAAGCCCGAAGAGAAGGCTGTGACTGCTGCTGTTGGAGGAGGTGCTAGCTCGTCTAAAGCACTGGTGACTCAAGAAACTGACTCCTATGATTGGAGTGATCAAGTGCAGGAACTGGATTTGACTCCGAGTCACGCTTTCATGGCAGAGGTGGATGAAAAGCAGAATGAGGTAACCCAAAATATTTGTTCCACTTCTTGCATTGATTAAGTCTTTAGATATCGATCTCATAAGGAGGAGTTGATCAAATAGGTCACCAAACTTAAGTACTTTAACTATGAGTTTTAAAAAATGAGGCACTTTTCAAAAAGAAACTTGATGCTGAAAGCCGTGATATTTCACAATTAAAAGAGTTATTAAGTGATAAAGAGTCCAACTATCGTGACGCGAGGCGTCGGATAAATGAACTCACTTCAGAGTTGGAGCATCTTAAGTCTCAATTGTCTAAATCAAAATTTCAAGCTAATAAGTATGAGTATGCTAGTACTATGGTGGCCAATATGATTGATGTCCTATGTAGGAGAAAGTCAAAAATTGGGATTGGTTTTACTGAGGTGAAACCTCCATTTAACCACAATTACTCCATCATGCCCAATATCAACACATCTGTTGATGATTTGTTGTTGAAATCTGTCTGAAGGTTTAATTTCACCACTGGTTCTAGCAAACCAGTTCCTTTGACAACAGATCCTATTGAGACCAGCCCCAATATTTCTGATGTTTCTGAGGTGTGTGCAAATAGTTTAAATGAAACAGAAGTGAGGGGGAAGATTGAAGAAAGAAATGTTGGGAGGAGCACAGATTGTTCAACATCTTTTGGAACATCACCTTTTATTTCAAACACTGATTTTGTTGGAAAATTTGATGGACTTAAAATTAAAACCAATGAGATGTCTAAAAACTTCAAGTCAACTTTTGTTAAGAATGATATTATTTTGGAATCAATATCTTCGTGTTTGCATCATGAGTACAAGGGTCATTCCACAGTCATCAAATAGGCAGGTTCAAAGTTGAACCCTAACTGTGAACCTTTTGTTCCAACTAGGTCATTGGAACAAGCCTCTACAAGCTCATCTTCTGATCACAGTGACTGTGATGTAAAACCCTTTGACCCTAAGGAATTTCATGAGAAGGTATGTTGTTTTGTATGTGGTAGACCAGGCCACATTGCCAGAAATTGTCTGCACAGACCTATTGAATTCTTTTATGGAAAGAATCAGAAGGTCACACCCAACGCCAAGCCATCTTTCAGATCAATGAGGACTGGCCAATCCTCAAAACCTAGGTCACACCTCAGAAAGAACCTCAACCTTCCATTGCCAAAAGGACCAAGTCATTTAAACAAAATCAATCTGGTTTTCAAAAACTAAATTCAAATTTTTCTAAAGTTAAAGGCAGGTCAAAGTGGAAAAATAATCCACCAATGAGAACCCCATTAAAACTAGTTAACCATGGTAGTGGTGCAAGGCAAAAAATTGTTAAGGGAAACCATTTAAACCTAAAGGGGCTCACAAGAAAGAACATGTTGTCTTTCCTATGCCTAAACATGTCATGGTTTGGGTACCCATCCATCATTGATTGTGTGTGGAATGCAGGGACGGCCAAATAAGCTCAAAAATGTTTGGTATGTGGATAGTGGCTGCTCCCGGCATATGACTGGGGATTTCTCTCAGTTACATGAAGTTACACCGTTCAATGGAGGATATGTATCTTTTGCGGGAGACAAGGGAGGAAGGAAAAGCATGAAAGGCACAGTTACAAATGGAACTCTCAGTTTCGAAGATGTGTATTATGTTGAAGAGCTCAATCACAGTTTATTGAGTGTTTCTCAGATTTGTGATAAGAGTTTTTCTACACACTTCACAAACAAGGAGTGTCTTATTTTGAAGCCTGGTTTTTTTGTACCTGAGAAGTGGATACTGATGAGGACCCCTAGAATCAATAATTCCTACATTATCAATATGAATTCATACTCATTCACAGAGAACACCTGCTTGTTCTCAAAGGCATCGGAGCATGATTGTCTACTATGGCATCGCTGACTGGGTCACATCAATATGAAGAATCTCAACAGACTTGCAAAGGGAGATCACGTCATCGGCCTGCCTTCCAAGGACTTCTCCACAATTGAGAAGTGCATCGTATGTGCCAAGGGGAAGCAACATAAGAGACCCCACAAGCCTAAGCTATTCAATTCTATATCATCGATTCTGCAACTTCTTCACATGGATCTCTTTGGACCTGTTAATGTTATGAGTATCGGGAAGAAATCATATTGTCTGGTGGTGACAGATGGTTATTCCAGATTTACTTAGGTGTTCTTTCTGGCCAAGAAAGATGAGACACTAGAGATTCTGAAGAAGTTTATCACCAGAGATTCTGATTGAAAATCAGAAAAACTTAAAGGTTAAGGTGATCAGAACCGACAATGGCACCGAATTTAGAAATCAGGCTCTCATTGATTTTTGCGATGAGAAGGGCATTGCCCGACAGTACAGTGCAACACGTACACCTCATCAAAATGGAGTTGCTGAAAAGAGAAACAGCACGAACCATGCTGTCTGAATCCAAACTTCCGATATTCTTTTGGGCGAGGCTGTTAACACAGCTTGTTATGTTCAGAATGGAGCATTGCTGAATACACGCCATCAGAAGACACCCTATGAGATCTTCTTCAATCAGAAGCCTAAACTTGGTCATTTCAAATCATTTGGTTGTCCGTGTACTCTTCTCCATACTGAGCCGAATCACAAGTTTGATGACAAGGCTGATGAGTGTTACTTTGTGGGCTATTCATCCGACAAGGCCGCTTATCGGGTGTACAACAAGAAGACTCAGATGATTGTTGAATCATATTATATCGATCGACAAGAGATGAACTCTACAGACGCCGGTTCTGGTCCAAACTGGTTATTTGAGTATGATTATACTTTTAAGCTCTTCAACACTACATCAGAGAATGCATGACCGTCTGAGCAAACCGATGATTTCTACAAGGGTGATGACGTGGACTATCGGGTTGACTACGTTCCGTGTGATCCCAAGCTTCTGACAGTTGACCCTCCAGGCATGTACAATCGGGCCCCACTAGTTCAACCAACCCCGATAAATGAAGTCCTCCCATCAGATCCAGACACTTCTCAGTCTATTCATCCACTTCCAGAAACCGATCAAGCTTCATCTTCCTCCCACCAAAATTTTGATAATCCACTGTTCTCTAAACACATTCCTAAAGAACATTGCGTGGATCATGGAGCCAAAGCAAGTGAGACTGCTCCTGTTGACACTATCTCTTCCTCCAGTGAAGATCCAGTGAACCATATCAGCAATCTGCTAGACAATCTAGCCGTGGAAGAAGTGCCAACACTCAGCATTAACAAGAATCATCCAGTTGAAAATATTATTGGACCTCTTTCAGAAGGCGTTCTCACTCGAAGCCGATCTATTCCAGCTCAGAACACCTTGCCTGAAGAATCTATCACACGAAGTCAATCAGGTTCGATTAATTCTTGTTTGTATTCCTGTTTTATTTCACAGGTCGAGCCTTAAGAATGTCAAGATGGCTTCTAAGGAGTCTAGCTGGATCGAGGCAATGCAGGAAGAGCTGATGCAGTTTCAGATGCTCAAGGTGTGGAATGGTTCCATTGCCCAAGGGGAAGCTGCCAATTGGAACCAGATGGGTTTTCAGAAACAAAAGGGATGACTCAGGAATCATTATCAGAACTAAGGAACGGTTGGTAGTTTAGGGCTTCTACTAACAGGAGGGGATAGACTATGAGGAAGTTTTGCACCAGTTGCAAGACTTGAAGCTATACAGATCTTCTTGGCCTACGCTTCCTACATGAACTTCACAGTGTATCAAATGGATGTGAAGACTTCTTTCTTGTATGGAAAGGTCAAGGAAAAAATTTACGTGTGCCAATCCCCAGGTTTTGATGATTCGCAACATCTTGACCATGTCTACAAGTTAGACAAAGCCCTCTATGGTCTTCATCAAGCACCTCAAGCACGGTATGCTACCCTCACAGATCATTTACTTGCTCATGGATATACCGTGGAGCCATTGATCAGACACTGTTTGTTTTCAAGGATAAGGATGATCTAATTCTAGTCCAAATCTATGTGGATGATATTATTTTTGGTTCCACGAGCTCGGTGCTGTCCAAGGAATTTGAAGCGGTGTTGAAGAAAAAGTTTGAGATGAGTGCAATGGGAGAAATGACCTTCTTCTTGGGTCTTCAGGTAAAGCAAGGTCAAAAAGGCGTGCTGATTCATCAAGGAAAATATGTTATTGATATTCTGACAAAGTTCAAGATGTTGGAATCCAAGCCTGCATCAACCCCCATGGCAGCTCGTCCAGTCTTAACTTCGGATTCTGATGGTGAAGATGTTGATTAGCACCTATATCGCTCGATGATTGGCTCATTGATGTACCTAACCGCCAACTGACTTGACATCATGTTCTCTGTATGTCAATGTGTCAGATATCAAGCCAATCCAAAGGCCTCTCATCTGATTGCTGTCAAGAGGATCTTTCGTTACCTTGTCGGGAAACCTCGTCTCGGTTTATGGTACCCTAAGAACTCTGAGTTTTGTTTACATGCTTACTCTGACAGTGATTTTTGTGGTTGTAACTTAGACAGGAAATCCACCACGGGAGGATGCCAATACTTAGGAGATCGCCTTGTCTCCTGGTAATGCAAGAAACAGAAAACCGTATCCACATCTACTACGGAAGCGGAGTATGTTGCTGTTTCTAGTTGATGTTCTCAAGTTATATGGATGCAACAACAGCTCCTCGATTACAGTTTGAATTTTCTTAACTCTCCAATCTATTGTGACAACGAAGCCGCTCTTCAGATCGTCAAGAATCTGGTACAACACTCCAAAACTAAACACATTGACATCTGGATTCACTTTATCCGTGACTGTTTCGAACGGAAACTGATTTATCTTGAAAAGGTCCACACATATGATAATCTAGCAGATCTTTTCACAAAACCGTTCGATACAGCTCGATTTCACCACCTCCTTGCATTACTCAAACTAATCGGTTTTGACTAAACCATATTTGTAAATATTGTAAAATTTGTGTTTTGTTTTTACTTTAATTTTTATCTATCACAAATTTAGGGGGAGAAAATTTACAAAAACTACAAAAATATTTTCGGTTTATAAAATTTACAAAAACTACAAAAAGATTTTAGTTCTTGAGTTAGTCTAATATGATCTACAAGCTTAGGAGGAGTAAAATTTTGAAAGAACACAACAAAAAGATTTACCATTATTCAAATTTTAAGAAAATACAAAAAGATTTTCCTTTTGGACGGATAAGTTAAGTTGCTCAATAGGGTAGTGAAGTGTCTTCTGACACTCAGAGGTTCACTACCTAAAGGTAATTTCTAATGAATAACATTTTTAAATAAGTATAATTCACTAAGGAGTTAAAACAAGTTTCTCCAAATTTAAAGAAATGGACATGATCATTCAAAAATATTACATATACAAATAAGTGAGAAGCAAGGAGAATCAGATAACCGGAAAGATGTAACAACTATTTGACTATTTGCATAAATCTTTAAGTCAAAACAAGATTGTGTTTCAATAAACTTGAAATTGTTTTGAAAAACTCGGGTATTTTCCATGTTTTTTGCAAACAAAGAACGAGAAATACTTACTGAAGCATCCTCTGTTTTGCGTAAGCAAAGACCTGGATGTGTGACGTTAAGGACAATGTGCCTACAGATCAGTAAAACAAAAGATGCCAATGAGCACAAAGATAATAGAACCCCTTCTTGTTCTTGATTCTAATCTAATAGATCTGTTCTTTTCTTTTCTCACCTTAAACTCTGTCAAAACATTTTAAGTTTGTTAAAACACAATAAAAGTTTGAAACAAAAGATTTCACAAAATTGATTGGTTGCATGTTAATCCGGTTTAAAGTCTGACTATACATAAACCTCACAAAAGATAGTTTCAGAAAAACTACTCGAAAAACCTTTGGTCATAAGTCTCATTCTTGAAGTTACGGATAAACGAGTGGAAATTATTAGTGGGGTATAATTATTCTAAGGTTGGGTTTTTATGAGAAATTACATTAAGGTGGTCAAATTTTTGATACAAATTTGATCCCACAAAATTGACTCGACTCAACTTTGTACTCGTCCAAAAGTTTCTAATTTTATTTTATTTTATTATATTTTATTTTATTTCAGTTAAAACATGCGTATTCGAAGGTCCTTTTCGTGTACTTGAAATCAGACTATATATAAACTAGCATCTGAGATTTCGAGTACCATTAACCTTCGACTACAATTTTATCTCTCATAAGGCGATCTCGATTTCAAGACTCGATTTCAAAATTCCACTCTGACCATCTTGTAGATCACATATAGGCGACCCTAGGTATAGATTTTCATCAAGTTTTGACCGCGGATTCAAAATTTATGGCCTAAAAACCATTTTCGAATACACAGTCGCGTTAACAGATAGATTTTTGGTCAATTCACCTCGAAAAACTCAAAATCCAAAAGCGATTTTCGAGTATGTTGATTGCCTATGAATTCCGAGCATTTCTAGTATGATTTGGAGTTCTTAGGAGCAAAATTGGGGAAGTTATGAAGGTTTTTGTGTTCTCGAAATTTGAATTTCGAATACTACATATTTCGAATACAGACTGTAATTCGAATACAGTCTGTAATTCGAATACAGCCACTTTCGAGTATAACTTATATTTCGAATACATCCACTTTCGAGTACGGCCTATATTTCGAATATAGCCTTTTTCGAATACAAACTGTATTTCGAATAAACCATGTATTTCGAATACACCCACTATTTAGAGAACACCTTAAATTTCAAGAACACCTAAAACTTCGTAAGCTCCCTTAGCGCCTTAGAATATTTTCTGATTTTTGTAGATCTGTCTAACTCCTTTAACCTGGACCCGGATGTTGACCTTTGACTTCTACCATAACTAACTTGATTTGTTTTGTTTTGTTTTTAGATGGCTGACTTACGATTTGTACCGGATCATAACATGTCAGCGTATCTTGGGGATCCACCTGAGAAGCATTCGGAGTTCAAGAGTCTGGTTGACGGACTGATTTTGTCGCCAATAAACTATGCTATCATGGAGCACCCAAGTATCGTTTCTGACTTTATTCAAGGATTCTGGAGTACAGTTGCTGAACACACTGATGCCAATGGAACTGTCAGTATTATTGGGAAGGTTCAAGGCCAACCCATCATTATTACAGAGCAAATTCTAAGGGAGTGCCTACAATTTGGAGACAAAGCAACCGAACCAATGGAGTTAGATCAAAATATGGTTAACAGGACCGTTTATCAGATGGGACACGAAGGTGCTTATCCTCCCACTAAGAAGAAGTTGCTACAGCCATACTGGAGATATTTGGCTCATGTCGTCACTCAGTGCCTCTCAGGGAGAAAAGGCGGTTATGATGTCCTTAATCAGACACTCAGTTCATGTCTTGTAGCTCTGGCCTTAGGAGTTGACTTCAACTTCTCCAAGATGATCTTCTTAGATATGCACATCAACATTAAAGGGAAAAGGAAGGAGATATTTCTAGCTTTTCCTCGCTTTCTGCATACTGTCATCAACAAAAGGCATCCCAATCTGGTTCTTACTCTTGGCACGTTGGTAATCAAAAGAATGAGAGACGATATTTTTGGCTACATGAAGATGAACAATAGAGGAAATAAGCAATACATAAGGGAACGCCCACTGATAAAGTTTGGAAGATTTGTGGGTGATGATGTGAATGAAGATGAACCAGGAACCCCATTGGCCATTATAGCTGAGGAACATGATGTTCATGCTACCAGTACAAGCACACGGGCTGATGAAGCTGCAAAGGAACTCACTTTTGAGTCATCCTCTTTCTCCAGTGAGGACTTTGTAGCAGAGAAGCCTCGTTTCTCAGGGAAGAAAGCGAAGAAGCTCAGGATGCTGACTATGCACCCACTCCTGAGTCGTCAACAAAGAGGAAAAAATTGAAGATGATGTCCAGAAGGACTAAGGACCCAAGACTGCAGAAGAAGTCTACTGAGTTCTCTTCTTCTTCTCATGCACCGACTCCACCACCTCCACCTCCCGTATTGCCCATTTCACAACCCATTCCACAGTCCACTCTACATTCACCAACACCTACACAACCTAATCCACCTACACAACCTAAGCCAGCCAAACAACCTCAGCCCAAACCTCAAGCCCAGAAGAAACCATCACAACCACCAAAACCCACAACATCCACCCAAATCCCAATCCCTCAACATACCACCACCACCACCACAGAAACAATCCACATGACACCATCATCACCTCCACACTCTCCCAAAGACAAAGGAAAATCCCCATTAAACACATAATCACCTTATATGCCAGAAAAATTTCCTGTCAACTTGGAATGGCTACAAGATCGAGTGTTCATGCTTGAGTAAGATTCAGAAGCCAAAGATAAGGTAATCGAGAAGATGCAAGACAAGATACTTGAAATCTGTGGACAGATCAAGGCACATTGGAAGGTCATCAGATTTATTTCGATAGAGAACGTAGAATTGCGTGAAGAGATTAATGAACTGAAAGGAATTAAGCCCTCAGAAACTGAATAAAGGAGAGATGATGACGATGATGATAAGGAGTCGAACAAAGAAAAGAAAGACGATGACAAAGATGATGATGAAGGGAAGGATGACAGTGATGATGATGATAATGATGGTGATGAGGGTAAAGGCAAAGACTCCTCAGGAAAGAAAGATGATGAGCCTCCCAATGATGACCATCAAGGGGGTGACACAGGAAATCCCTCTTCTTCAAGCAAGCCTGCAAGCGACTATGACGATCTTTTCGGAGATATTCCTGATGCTGTTCTGTTTGGTGATAGTGTTCAAGGAGCTGACACTGAGAAAGCAAGTTTTGATGATTTGTTCAAGGATCTGCCCGACGACTTTCAGTTTGAAGGGCTTGGTGAAGAGCTCATTGGAGCTGGACTTGGAGATCTATTTCTTGATATCTCAATGGACTCAGTGTTTGATGCGGTTTGTGATTAGGAAAGAGCTGAGTCCTCCACAAGTGCACCTGAAAAGGAAGAGTTAGAAAACGTAGTGATCAGAGACGTGACGCAGGATCCCTATGTTGAATGCTTGTATACTCACAAGTGTATGAACAAAGATGGGGACGAGATTCCTCCTTTAGGGACAGTCATCAATAGCTGGTTCGACAAACAAAGAGATTGGACTCCGGCACCTCCTGAAGTCAAAGCCACTTGGCTAGGAGAGATGAACGCTGAACATCCAGAGCACACCTTCATTTCTGATGACCGATCGTTGTTTGCTGTACGCAACGATAGGTCAAATGTCTACTGCTGGCTATACGACAAGGAAAGAGATCATTACCTAGTCAAGCGGATGAACGGAAAAGTGGAATATTACAGGAAGCTGAGAGATTTTTGCACTATGCCAAAGTTTGATATCCGAAGCATAAACAATGCCATGTTCTTCAACCCTTCCAAGGACAATCAAGCCTACCTATTTGCCAAGTTTTTGAAGGATCAGCGCGAAAAGGATTTTCCTGTGTTGCAGACTGCCAAGGGAAGGCGATTTGTTTCAAAATGCATTATTGATCCAAAATCAAAGAAGCCATGGGTATACTACAAGTATCCTCCTCCTCACACTGAAGAAGCTATTCCAGTGTCTCCTAGAGTTCCTGATAACTCACTGGCAAATTTCCTATCTTGGTATTTTGATGAGAAGAGTCTGGCAGCTGTCATCCTAAGGAATAAAGATGACATCAACAATGTGGACATGATCTTGGACCCGATGGATCTGCTAAAGTATGGAAAAGAAGACATTATGAGATTGCACAAGTCTCCCATCAAGGTGTATGGCGGATGGGATGAAGAGGCCAAGCCTTTTACATGCACAGTTGCTTATGCCATTGACCTAAAGCTTTACGCTGGAGCTGGACCACATTCAGTCACTCTTCCTATTGGTTGACTTCGCCAGTCTAGGGGGAGTTTGTAGAGCCCATTTCAAGATGAAGACTGACAAAGCCAACCATAGAAGAGTTGAAGTCCAGATTTTGATCAGATTTTTTGTTGATTTTCGAATACATAGATTTCGTATACATATGTATTTCGTGTACTCGATCTTATTTCATATAGTAGTTCGAGTACACCTAGACTTAGTATAAACAGACGTATTTTGTACATGTTTAGGGTTGGATTCCCGAGTGTGCTCTCTAGACGTATTGAGGCACATTTTCGAATACTTCACTGAATATATAAAAGTTTTAATCTTTCTTCCTGTTCTTCTTATTTCTTTGATTCTATTATGGATTCCGCACGCTATAGAGTCATCTGATGCGGATTAGAGACATAAAGCTTGGATCTTGATCAGTTTTGGGACTTACAAAATAGTTTGAAAAGGGAAAAATGAACTCACCTATATTGTAGAATACTTGAATGAACTAAGAACGCACTCTCTTGTTTGTTGTAGGTTTAATGACTTCAGCACCTGATTACATTTGTTATGGTTTTGTATTGTAAGTGATTATGGTTGTTTGATATTGTGTTTAGGTCTAAGTGTGTGACTAAGTGTCCTATTTATTTCTATAGTGAGTTGCTAAGTGTTTAATCTATGTTACCTTATTAGACTTATCCTTCTTGAGCACTTACCCATAACTAATTAGGGATTTAACCTTACTTTAAAGAGATTGATGTTTAATAAAATCATGTTTTTAACTTATCAAGGAAATCATTCGTTACTAAACTCTTATTTGGTTATGAAAAGTTAGATTTATTTTAGAAAAACCCTTTTTTATTTTATTTATAACACTTTCTCAAAATAAGTTATTGTTATATTATTAAACGTTAATTATATACTATTAGGTAGTACATTTTAATAAAATCTAAGTATAATCATGAAAACATTTAAGTTTGAAATCTTGGAACTTGGATTCAACTAGTTAAGTTTAACCCGAGTCCTTATATGTTCCCTTGATTTCATGTAATCTTGACTTAGCCCTTGTGTTTGTTTGGGATTGATCTTTTGACACTTGAAATCATTTAGTTTAAATGCCAAGAGTAATATGGATGGTTGGAAGTTGATCAAAGGTGGTGTTGATCCTACTAGGTTGGATGACACCCACTTGAACAATATCCACCATTATTCGACCTTTGCCTAATGCCCAATGTGACAACTAGTACCTGACCGGCCAGCAAGTCCGTACGGTATGTGTACTTTCAACAGTAACTATGTGTAAACACATGTGTGTAAACAGTACTTGTATTAACAAAATTCTAAATACAAGAAATAGTTGTACGTATTTTCGTGTAAACTTAAATACTGTAAGTACAACACGCATTGAAACAGTAGTTGGGTGTATTTAAGTGAAAACCTAAGTACAGTTAACACAACAAATCACGAGAAACAACAGAGTTCAAACAAATAACAAGAACAAATCGGTTGCGATCTGATATCCATAGATGACAGGAATCAGATGGCCGACAAATCAGTGTGAAAACAATGTAATAACAGGATGTTTAGTTGAGTCCGACAGTGAGGAAACACAATTCAAACAATATTGCAGATACGTTTCAGAATAACGAACTGACAGTGTGGTTGCATGGGTGACGATTCACACAAACATATCTGTGAGTTTAACGTTCTGAAATGATGACTGGGAAGTAGAAAACAAAATTCGGAAAGCAAAACCATCGTCGTGTTCGTTCGAATGACGATTCGAATGAATACGCGCGATGGTGACGCGATCCGACGAAACGAAAACAAAACACGACACGAACGAAAATAAATTAATAAAATAAAATAAATAATATTTTACAATTTTGAAACTCATCAAAATAATTAAATTAACCTCTTTTTGTTTAAAACAATTAAATTACGCGTAAAATTCCGGAAACGTGACGAAAACGCAAACCGAGCAACCGAAACGAACCCGAATACCCCCGGGGTATATAAACACCAAATGAGGTGTTCTCCCTCATTTCTAGCAGCCACTCTCTCTCTCTAACATCACATTCACGAACCCTCTCTCTCTAGGAGAATCACTCTTCTAATCGCGATATCTCACTCGTTTGTGAACGGATTTGGGCGTTCTTGGTGTCCACGCGTAGCTCTCGACATCCTCTACAAGGAAGTACACCAGATCTGAGCATTTACCAGGCCAAAATCAAGGTACCTCAGCTTGAACGTCTGAAAATTAGGGTTTCTTGACATTTGTTAGACCCAAACGGTTTAAACCTACGATGTGCTTGACTCCAAACCTTCATTCCAACTTTGCCAAGGTCCGAACAGACCATGGGAAGGACGTGGGAGCTCTGGAACAAGTCGCAACTCTACAGGTTCGATGAAGGAGAGAATAATGTTGCAGGTTCGCGAGTATGATTTAGCCGAACCTGTGAGAGTTGTAGTTGAGGGCTTGGCCGAACCCTCGATCCCACGAACCTAAGGGGTTCGAATCATCTGTGCAAGCGAACCAAAGAACTACCATGCTCACGAACCATTCCCTTTGCCGAACCACCCCAAGGTCGCGAACCTATGCTCACCAAAACCTGACCGAACCTTTCACGAACCTGAATGTCAACTATGCTCACGAACCCTTGACCACTGGACCTAGCACATGCGAACCTTCCTGCTGAACCATGAGATGTTAACGAACCTGTATGCTCCATTAAATCACGAACCTGGCAGCTTGTATAGGCGAACCTGTAACCTCCGAACCTTCATGCTTTCCTCGGGCACAGGCGAACCTTCGTGATCCAGAAAACCCTAGCCGAACCCCTGGCCGAACCTAGCATCATTGCCGAACCCTCCGTCAGTCCCACCCGTAGTCGCCGAACAAGTGGCGAACCTCACCCTCAGGTGGTATCCGGCCCACATGGGTGATGATGTAACCTAACATATACACAAATCGATGACATGTGGTTAAACGCACGACACTAAAGAATGGTAAACTTTCATGAAAGATCTAAGTTTTATACTTAGCATTTTTAATAATAACACATGGAGTCAAGATGAGCATAAAATTAATAACAAGTATACTGGGCCGAACGGAGACCAAGATCGATGGGTGTTAGCCAATATTGTGGCTAACACTCACACGCACACAAATCAACTATAATTTATACTTATAAGTTACATACAACGTGAAATCAATACAGGATCGTGAAAAAAAACTCAAGTACAATCAAGAGCGCGTGCATTTTTTGTTTAAGCTAAGTCAACCACTGCAACAACAAGGTGAGTTCATATGCCCCTTTTCTTTAATCTTAACTGATTTTAAACTCTCGGGACTGAGAAACATGTTTACTTTTATTTATTTAAGAGTTTTAATGTTTCGCATATCACTTATACTATGATTTAGATAATATTGTTAACTTGTTATCGCTTATCATTGTGTGCATGCTTGTATGATCATGTGATGACAGGAACAATTAGATGAATATGATAATATAATTTCATAATTCTTCAACACACTAGAATAACATAGTTGTAAGAGTTTATCTCACAACACTTAGTTATTCCTACATGAGGAAACATTGAGAAAATTAATACACAAACAAACATTGAGAACAATTACAGAGAAACATGATGACACAACACCACACATGAATGATTAGAAGATAAAATATCTTCTTAATATCATTCCACATTATAATTGACTAAGCGTGATAAGTCTAGTACTTATAACACTTAGTTACAACTTAAAACATACTATGCGATAGTATGGAGCATTTGGTATCCACCACCTGCGTCACTTAAGGGTAATAAGACTTGTTCTTACTACGGATTAAGGATTACATGGTGAACATATGGATTGCAATGGATGATAATCATGATAACATAACTTCATGATAACAACATCATTCACACAATGATTAACATAATGTAATAAGACAAGTTTTTATTCAACTTTGTTAATCACATTGAGAACATCCCACATTGAGAACAACAACAACATAGATGTACATCATCCATTGTTACCTGTGGACTAGTAGACTGAGGAATTTATTTTCTATCACGTCACATTACTAGTAACAGTTTCGATGAAGGCAATGGGACCACATGGTGATAGAGGTAAATCGGACGCATTGCAATATGATTACGTGAGGATTGCAATGGATTCCTTTTAGGCTCTATGCATTACAAGTTGAGAACAAATGACAAACAGTTAACTAACACTTTTAATAATTAAAAGTGAATCAACAGGTAACCCCACAAATGATAGATTAATACAAGGATCAGATTAAGTAAATCTAATATCCTTACTACATATAATGGTTATCAATACTTCGGTTTGATAACTGCAACTCTATTGTATTATTATTCTATACATGATATCACAGGTGAATTACAATTGGGTGATGAGCATAAACAGATGGATCCTCATCAACACATAAAACATACGGGGAATGGAAATGGAAATCCATAGTTGTATTACAAGTAGTGTGAAACTTGATTGAGCATGTGGTGGGATGGCGTCTAGGCTTGACCCTTTCGTATGCCCTATATATAAGCATGCTTGATTTGGAGTCATACCATTTGTATATACAACTAGGGAAGGTCCATTTGGGTGAACAGGTGAATCAAACAACATACAAGTACAAGAATAACATTGTGATTGTGCATGTGAATGAATCAAGGTTTCCAAATAACATACTTATGAACTCACCAACCTAGTGTTGACTTTGTTTAAATGCATGTTTTCTCAGGTGACGAACAAGTGTAGGTACGTACATTCAAGGATTAAGCTAGTGGACTTTTAGAAGACCTAGCTTCATTTTATGTTGCATGTTTTTGGTGACCAGAACAATGAATCATCTTTTGCATATCTTGTACAGATACAAGATATAGTTACATTAATTCTTTTGTTAGATTTACTTGGTTAAATTATGAACGAAACATTGTAATTTAATCTTGTAATTCTATATTATTTATGTGTTAGCATTTCTCATTTATTTATCATGTGCTATGTAACAATCTGATCATTTGATTATCACTCACGATATCACGCCCTGGGAACCTTCCGCCCGACGGGAAAACCCGATTCGTTCCCGCCGTCTCGGAGTGTGACAGATTGGTATCAGAGCCATGGTTATAGAGAAATATATGTCATATTACTTAAACGGTTTGGCCTAGACTATAACCTAGGGACCCTCATGTACATATATTATGACATAGGACTCTACTTGCATGTGTCTTCTGCATCTGATCACCGCACTAACCGATTTTCTTTCGGTTATGATCAGAATGCCTCCAGGAAGACAGCCAGCTTTACTGCCACCACCACCACAGGACTCTGCTCCTCATTCTTCTACATCTTCACCTGCTGACTCTCCTACACCACCGCCTCCACCTCCTCCACCGCCGCCACCGGTTCATCAGTTGGACCCTGCTACTGTGGCACTGGCCACTCTGCTGACTAGCCAATTGAGGGATGTGATTCCCGAGATGATGAACTGGATAAACAACAACAACAGCAATAACGTTGCCAACTCATCTAGAGAAGGCATCGGTAACACCCGCCAGCAACAGAACTATGATTACAAGAACTTTGTAGGTTTCAAGCCACCTAGCTTCAGTGGCAGTGAAGGTGCCGTCGGATTGATCCAGTGGATCGAGATGATGGAACTACTCTCGACATTAGTGGCTGTCCTGAGCAAAACAAGGTCAAGTATGCTGCCGGTTCATTTCACAAGAGAGCGTTAACTTGGTGGAACGCTCAAGTTCAGATCAGAGGCCGGGATGAGGCCCACGCTATGCCTTGGGATGACTTCAAAGCCATGCTGCGGGCGGAGTTTTGCCCAAGGAATGAACTGAAGAAGGTTGAGATTGAACTACTCAACCTAGTCATGGTTGGCTCTGGGTATCTGGCCTACACCACCTGATTTCATGAACTTGCTACATTGGCACTGGATGTGGTGCCAACACTGGAGAAGAGAATCGAACGGTATGTCGGGGGACTGCCGTCTTGCATACAGGGGCATGTGATTTTTGCCCACCCTACTACCATGGAACTGGTTGTTACTCTGTCAGCATCTTTGACAGATATGATGGTTGCTTCCGGATATTTCAAGAAAGAGGCTGACTCAGCCAAAGCTGGAACTTCAAAGAAGTCGGATAAACGTCCGGCTAAGAAACAAAAGGTGGCCAGAAACTTTGCTACCACCACTCAAGCCCCAATGCTCAACCAGCCACCACCATTGCAGATTAGAAAGCCATACACTGGCACTGCACCTTTGTGCAACTCATGTCAGTATCATCATCTACCAAACATCCCGTGCAGACACTGCACCAACTGTGGGAGGTTTGGTCATCTGGTAGCCCACTGCAGGAGCCCGAGGGCTCAGAACAGAAACAACAATGCAGCTACTGCTGCTGCTGATAACAGGTCTTCTACAACTGTGGCGAACCTGGTCACTTCTCTCGGGAGTGTCCTAAGAGAAATCAACAAAGGGCTCCAGCAGCAAGAGGTAGAGCCTTTCAGATAGGAGCTGCTGATGCTCGACAGGACCCGAACGTGATCACGGGTACATTTCTCTTATCTGACTTCTATGCATCCATATTATTTGACACTGGTGCGGATCAGAGTATTATCTCATCCGACTTTGCATGCCATCTTAATTATGTTGAGGAATTGTTAGACTCCCCTTACACTATTTCGATAGCAAACGGCAAACAGATCACAGTAGACACAATACTTAGGAATTGCCCACTAACACTTGGCGATCACACATTCTCCATCGACTTGATACCGATGGAGCTGGGCAGTTTTGACATCATCATCGGAATGGATTGGCTATCTCTTAACCGAGTCGAATTCATCTGTTCCGATAAACTACTACGTATTCTTGTGGAGAACAATGAGATTTTGGAGATCCGTGGAGACCAAGCGAAACGCAGTGTCAAGATAATATCGTGCATGAAGGCTCGCAAGTACGTCAGGAAACAATGCGTTGCATTCCTAGCTCACGTGACCGAGAAAGACAAGAAAACAATCAAGATTCAAGATGTGCCAATTGTGAGAGACTACGCGGACGTATTTCTGGATGATTTACCGGGACTGCCACCCGAGAGATCGGTGCAGTTTCGAATTGATTTGATTCCGGGAGTGACTCCTGTAGCTAAGTCTCCTTATAGACTTGCACCATCAGAAATGCAGTAGTTGTCCAATCAATTGCAGGAGCTACTCGACAAAGGATTCATCCGACCGAGCTTTTCCCCGTGGGGAGCTCCGGTTCTGTTTGTTAAGAAGAAGGATGGATCTTTCAGGATGTGCATTGATTACAGAGAGCTCAACAAACTCACCATTAAGAACCGGTACCCGTTACTGAGGATTGATGATTTGTTTGATCAGTTACTTGGAGCACAATATTTTTCCAAGATAGACCTGAGATCAAGTTATCATCAGCTCCGGATTCAAGAGGAGGACATACCAAATACGACCTTTCGTACCCGATACGGTCACTACGAATTCATGGTGATGCCATTCGGATTAACAAACGCACCGGCAGTGTTCATGGACTTGATGAACCGGGTGTGCAAGCCGTACTTAGATCAGTTTGTTATCGTCTTCATTGATGATATACTGATTTATTCTAAGAACGAGAAGGAACATGAGCAACATCTCAAAACAATCTTGGAACTTCTGAAGGAGGAATGACTCTATGCCAAATTCTCTAAGTGTGAATTTTGGTTAAGAGAAGTTCAATTCTTGGGTCACGTGATTAACAATAATGGTATTCACGTGGATCCTGCCAAGATTGAAGCAATCAAGAACTGGGATGTGCCTACAACACCAACAGAGATCAGATCATTTTTGGGATTGGCAGGTTATTACAGGAGATTCATTTCGAACTTCTCTAAGATAGCCTTTCCTCTCACCAAGCTCACACAGAAGAGCGAACCTTTTGTGTGGACACATAAACAAGAAGAGGCATTCCAGACATTAAAACAAAGATTGTGCAATGCTCCAATCTTAACACTCCCGGAAGGCAATGATGACTTTGTAGTTTATTGTGATTCTTCCCATCAGGGACTCGGATGTGTTTTGATTCAACGAGACAAAGTCATTGCTTATGCTTCAAGACAACTAAAGATACATGAGAAGAATTATACAACACACGATCTAGAACTGGGAGCTGTTGTCTTTGCTTTAAAGATTTGGAGGCATTACCTGTATGGTACCAAGTGCACTATCTTCACAGATCACAAGAGTCTAAAACATATATTTGATCGGAAGGAGCTTAACATGAGACAGAGACGTTGGGTTGAGCTCCTGAACGATTACGATTGTGTGATCAAATATCGTCCGGGCAAAGCAAATGTTGTTGCAGATGCTTTGAGTCGGAAGAAAAGAGTCAAACCCTTGCGCATTCTAGCAATGTGAATGACTATACAAACAAGTTTGAAAGATCAAATCATGAGAGCACAACAAGAAGCGGTGGCAAGAGACAACTTGAAACGCGAGCTCGATTGTGGAGCCGAGAAACACTTAGAGACAAGACAAGATGGAGTTATCTATTATCTGGGTCGTGTTTGGATTCCAGCAATAGATGAACTCCGAACACTCATACTTGACGAGGCACACAAGACACGTTATTCAGTTCATCCTGGTGCTGATAAGATGTACCAAGATCTTCGGTCGTTTTATTGGTGGCCGGGTATGAAGAAAGATGTTGCCACTTATGTTGGCAAATGCATCACATGTGCCAAAGTCAAAGCTGAACACCAGAAACCTTCGGGTTTGGTGGAACAACCGGAGATACCACAATGGAAGTGGGAACAAATAGCTATGGATTTCATTACAAAGCTACCCCGCACTTCCAGCGGACACGATTCAATTTGGGTCATCATTGATAGATTGACCAAGTCCGCACACTTCTTGCCGATCAGAGGAACGTATAAGATGGAGAAACTAGCGAGACTTTATGTCGATGAAATAGTAGTAAGGCACGGTGTGCCATTGTCTATTATTTCGGACCGGGACAGTCGATTTACTTCGCAGTTCTGGTAATCATTACAACAATCCTTAGGGACAAGTGTGAACTTGAGCACCGCTTACCATCCACAAACGGATGGACAAAGCGAGCGTACCATTCAAACCGTAGAGGATATGTTGAGAACATGCATCCTAGACTTCGGTGGAAGTTGGGACACACACTTATCACTCATTGAGTTCTCCTACAACAATAGCTACCACAACAGTATTGGATGTGCTCCTTTCGAAGCACTATATGGTAGAAAATGTCGGTCTCCAATTTGTTGGACCGAAGTAGGAGATAACAGAATCACTGGGCCTAAACTTATTCAGGAAACTACAGATAAGATTGCTCAGATACAACAGAGATTACAAGCAACACGTAGCCGCCAATAGAGTTATGCAGACAAACGGCGCAAGCCTTTGGAATTCGATATGGGTGACTGAGTTATGTTGAAAGTGTCCCCATGGAAAGGTGTAGTTCGATTTGGGGCTAAAGGCAAGCTAGCACCAAGGTATGTCGGACCATTTGAGATTACTCAATGCATAGGTCCTATGGCATACCGAATCAAACTCCTGATTAGCTCAGCGGAGTACACGATGTGTTTCATGTATCAAACCTCAAGAGGTGCTTTGCAGACGAAACATTAATCATACCATTGGAGGAGATACAAGTTGATGAGCAACTACATTTCATTGAAGAACCTGTAGAGATTATGGAACGTGAAGTTAAGAAACTGAAACAAAGCCGTATCCCTATTGTAAAAGTTCGATGGAACTCCAAGCGTGGACCAGAATTTACTTGGGAGCGCGAGGACAACATGAAAACAAAGTATCCCCACCTGTTCGAGAAGTAGAGCCCGAACTTTATGCTTAAATTTCGGGACGAAATTTGTTTAACAAGGGGAGACTTTGACAACTAGTATCTGACCGGTCGGCAAGTCCGTACGGTATGTGTACTTTCAACAGTAACTATGTGTAAATACATGTGTGTAAACAGTACTTGTATTAACAGAATTTTAAATACAAGAAACAGTTGTACGTATTTTCGTGTAAACTTAAATACTGTAAGTACAACACGCATTGAAACAGTAGTTGTGTGTATTTAAGTGAAAACCTAAGTACAGTTATCACAACAAATCACGAGAAACAACAGAGTTCAAACAAATAACAAGAACAAATCAGTTGCGATCTGATATCCATAGATAACAGGAATCAGATGGCTGACAAATCAGTGTGAAAACAATGTAATAACAGGATGTTTAGTTGAGTCCGACAGTGAGGAAACACAATTCAAACAATATTGCAGCGTCGATTCAGAATAACAAACTGACAGTGTGGTTGCGTGGGTGAGGATTCACACAAACATATCTGTGAGTTTAACGTTCTGAAATGATGACTGGGAAGTAGAAAACAATAGTCGGAAAGCAAAACCATCGTCGTGTTCGTTCGAATGACGATTCGAACGAATACGCGCGATGGTGACGCGATCCGACGAAACGAAAACGAAACACGACACGAACGAAAATAAATTAATAAAATAAAATAAATAATATTTTACAATTTTGAAACTCATCAAAATAATTAAATTAACCTCTTTTTATTTAAAACAATTAAATTACGCGTAAAATTCCGGAAACGCGACAAAAACGCAAACCGAGCACCGAAACGAACCTGAATACCCCCGGGGTATATAAACACCAAATGAGGTGTTCTCCCTCATTTCTAGCAGCCACTCTCTCTCTAACATCACATTCACGAACCCTCTCTCTCTAGGAGAATCACTTTTCTAATCGCGATATCTCACTCGTTTGTGGACGGATTTGAGCGTTCTTGGTGTCCACGCGTTGCTCTCGACATCCTCTACAAGGAAGTACAATAGATATGAGCATTTACCCGGCCAAAATCAAGGTACCTAAGCTTGAACGTCTGAAAATTAGGGTTTCTTGACATTTGTTAGACCCAAACGGTTTAAACCTACGATGTGCTTGACTCCAAACCTTCATTCCAAATTTGCCAAGGTCCGAACAGACCATGGGAAGAACGTGGGAGCTCTGGAACAAGTCGCAACTCTACAGGTTCGATGAAGGAGAGAATAATGTTGCAGGTTCGCGAGTATGATTTAGCCGAACCTGTGAGAGTTGTAGTTGAGGGCTTGGCCGAACCCTCGATCCCACGAACCTAAGGGGTTTGAATCATCTGTGCAAGCAAACCAAAGAACTACCATGCTCACGAACCATTCCCTTTGCCGAACTACCCCAAGGTCGCGAACCTATGCTCACCAAAACCTGACCGAACCTTTCACGAACCTGAATGTCAACTATGCTCACGAACCCTTGACCACTGGACCTAGCACATGCGAACCTTCCTGCCGAACCATGAGATGTTAACGAATCTGTATGCTCCATTAAATCACGAACCTGGCAGCTTGTATAGGCGAACCTGTAGCCTCCGAACCTTCATGCTTTCCTCGGGCACAGGCAAACCTTCGTGATCCAGAAAAGCCTAGCCGAACCCCTGGCGAACCTAGCATCATTGCCGAACCCTCGGTCAGTCCCACCCATAGTCGCCGACCAAGTGGCGAACCTCACCCTCAGGTTCGCTGGAATGCCTCCTTGACTCAACCTAATTCATCGACCACCCTAGAAACTATCGACCAAGACAACTTCGAAACTAGTAAATTATCTTCAGCCCACATGCAATCTGATCAGGCCCAATATCAATGTGAAAACAGAACCACAAACTCGGCCCAAACCTTGTGTATTCGACCCAGTACCATGTGGATTTCTTTCAGCCCAACAGTGCAGCCAAATCAACCGATTTAGAAGCTATGTTGGCCCATTACGGTTGATGTGGCCCAACAGTTGGCCCATGTTCATTTGTTGGGCTCACACAAAAACATCCGGGCCAAATCCCACTTGAAATCGACACTTACACACACAATGACCTAAATCTATGACATTTGGCCCATGGCCCAATAACTCGGCCCAGTAGGGCTGTTCTGGCCCAATTCAATCGGCCCAAGGGTGGTATCCGGCCCACATGGGTGATGATGTAACCTAACATATACACAAATCGATGACATATGGTAAAACGCACGACACTAAAGAATGGTAAACTTTCATGAAAGATCTAAGTTTTATACTTGGCATTTTTAATAATAACACATGGAGTCAAGATGAGCATAAAATTAATAACAAGTATACTGGGCTGAACGGAGACCAAGATCGATGGGTGTTAGCCAATATTGTGGCTAACACTCACACGCACACAAATCAACTATAATTTATACTTATAAGTTACATACAACGTGAAATCAATACAGGGTCGTGAAAACAAACTCAAGTACAATCAAGAGCGCGTGCATTTTTTGTTTAAGCTAAGTCAACCACTGCAACAACAAGATGAGTTCATATGCCCCTTTTCTTTAATCTTAACTGATTTTAAACTCTCGGGGCTGAGAAACATGTTTACTTTTATTTATTTAAGAGTTTTAATGTTTCACATACCACTTATACTATGATTTAGATAATATTGTTAATTTGTTATCGCTTATCATTGTGTGCATGCTTGTATGATCATGTGATGACAGGAACAATTAGATGAATATGATAATATAATTTCATAATTCTTCAACACACTAGAATAACATAGTTGTAAGAGTTTATCTCACAACACTTAGTTATTCCTACATGAGCAAACATTGAGAAAATTCATACACAAACAAACATTGAGAACAATTACAGAGAAACATGATGACACAACACCACACATGAATGATTAGAAGATAAAATATCTTCTTAATATCATTCCACATTATAATTGACTAAGTGTGATAAGTCTAGTACTTATAACACTTAGTTACAACTTAAAACATACTATGCGATAGTATGGAGCATTTGGTATCCACCACCTGCGTCACTTAAGGGTAATAAGACTTGTTCTTACTACGGCTTAAAGATTACATGGTGAACATATGGATTACAATGAATGATAATCATGATAACGTAACTTCATGATAACAACATCATTCACACAATGATTAACATAATGTAATAAGACAAGTTCTTATTCAACCTTGTTAATCACATTGAGAACATCCCACATTGAGAACAACAACAACATAGATGTACATCATCCATCGTTACCTGTGGACTAGTAGACTGAGGAATTTATTTTCTATCATGTCACATTACTAGTAACAGTTTCGATGAAGGCAATGGGAACACATGGTGATAGAGGTAAATCGGATGCATTGCAATCTGATTATGTGAGGATTGCAATGGATTCCTTTTAGGCTCTATGCACTACAAGTTGAGAACAAATGACAAACAGTTAACTAACACTTTTAATAATTAAAAGTGAATCAATAGTTAACCCCACAAATGATAAAATAATACAAGGAACATATTAAGTAAATCTAATATCCTTACTACATATAATGGTTATCAATACTTCGGTTTGATAACTGCAACTCTATTGTATTATTATTCTATACATGATATCACAGGTGAATTACAACTGGGTGATGAGCATAAACAGATGGATCCACATCAACACATAAAACATATGGGGAAT
Source organism: Mikania micrantha (assembly GCA_009363875.1). Lineage (NCBI taxonomy): Eukaryota > Viridiplantae > Streptophyta > Magnoliopsida > Asterales > Asteraceae > Mikania > Mikania micrantha. Next base: position 22,719,596 of record CM018694.1, on the reverse strand, counting down.
GGAAATAGAAATCCATAGTTGTATTACAAGTAGTGTGAAACTTGATTGAGCATGTGGTGGGATGGCGTCTGGGCTTGACCCTTTCGTAGGCGCTATATATAAGCATGCTTGATTTGGAGTCATACCATTTGTATATACAACTAGGGAAGGTCCATTTGGGTGAACAGGTGAATCAAACAACATACAAGTACAAGAATAACATTGTGATTGTGCATGTGAATGAATCAAGGTTTCCAAATAACATACTTATGAACTCACCAACCTAGTGTTGACTTTGTTTAAATGCATGTTTTCTCAGGTGACGAATAGGTGTAGGTACGTACATGCAAGGATTAAGCTAGTGGACTTTTAGAAGACCTAGCTTCATTTTGTGTTGCATGTTTTTGGTGACCAGAACAATGAATCATCTTTTGCATATCTTGTACAGATACAAGATATAGTTACATTGATTCTTTTGTTAGATTTACTTGGTTAAATTATGAACGAAACATTGTAATTTAATCTTGTAATTCTATATCATTGATGTGTTAGCATTTCTCATTTATATATCATGTGTTATGTAACAATCTGATCGTTTGATTATCACTCACGATATCACGCCCCGAGAACCTTCCGCCCGACGGGAAAACCCGATTTGTTCCCGCCAGCTCGGGGTGTGACACCCAACGCGTTTGATTCCATTTGTTATTGAATGTTACTTCGATATTGTTTAAGGATACTTAGGTAATTTCAAGACATTAGTTTTTGATGTGGCTTACTAATAGCGATGATTGTTAAAGTCGGCCAAAGTCACAAGAACCCAAGTACACCCCATCGATACTACCATAGTTGGATGTCCCCTTTCCATCAAGATTGTGACCATCGACATGGTCAATATCGACAGCCATCCATCCCACATCACTAGGAATTATCTTCCATAATAGTATCGAAGTAACTTAGCTAGTATCGATGATCATCAGCTACGATAATCGATGCACATGCGAAACAAACCGTCTTTCTTCTTTACAAATAGTACCGGGGCTCCCATGGTGAATAGCTCGGTCTAATGAACCATTTGTCTAGAAGCTCTTGAAGCTGACTAGACAGTTCTTGCATCTCGGATGGTACTAATGGGTACACTGACTTCGTCACTAGGTTTGCTCCAAGGACGAGATCTATTCGAAACTCCACTTGCCGTACGGTGGTAGTCCCATCAAATCTTCTTGAAATACTTCTGGATAGTCTCTGATGACCGGTACATCTTTAACCGCCTGCTTCTCCGGTTTTTTCTCCGCTACATGTGCCAGAAATGCACATTATTGCTTCTTCAACTACTTTTGCGCCTTGATACACGAAACTATCGTCAATTCGCGACATGGCTTCTCACTGTACACTCGCATCGTTTCGCCGGACGCTAAAGGAATTCGAAGTAGTTTCTCCAAATAGACAACTTCGACATTATGTTTTGATAACCAATCCATTCCAATGAGGACCTCGAAACTTCCGAGTGTCTTCGGAATTTGATCAATGAGGAAAGAATTATCGTTTAACATAAGTTTACAATAACGCAATATTGAATATACCAGTATGTTCTTACCACCAGCTACTTCTACTGTATATGGAGTAGTAAATACTGATGGTTGTATGTCAAGTAGTGATGCAATGGTGGCATAGACAAAACTCTTGCCTGCACCAATATCAAATAGTATAGAAACATAATGGTTGTTGATGAGAAATGTACTTGTGATGAATGCCAGCTCCTCACGTGCTTCAGCGGCTCCAATGACATAAGCACGAGCAATAGCAGCAGCAATGTTGTTGTTGAGACAAGGACATTGACTTCTGAAATGTCCTTCTGCCCCGTTGTTGTAGCAAGCTCTCCTGCCTGTGATAGCAGGAACTACTGCGGTTGTTGTTACATCACTGCGTGAACAGTAGATCGGAATAGTAGGATTTACTGTAGTTATGTGTACAGAAATTATCGGTACACTATTTTGTGTAATTTTATGTGAAATAATCATGCAAGCAGTGTAGAAACTCAATGCTGGCAAACAACACACACAAACATAATACTGACATGATCAAACATGTGAAACTATTAGAGGATACAATGTGTAAAATCCATGGTTTAACAGTCATAATCATATCTGACAACACGAAAATATTATGTGCATGTTAGTTAAGATTTTATTATGTATAAAGATATGTGAGATTATGTAGAACAAAACAATAACGGACGTCGTTATGTGAATATTAAACTGAAGGAGTATATGGGTGACGATTCGCACGTATATATCTTTCAGTTTAATATTCTAAATGTTGTCTACTAATTAGATAATCAAATTGGAAAGTACAGTCGTCGTCGTGTTCATACTGGTGAAGATCCGAACGAATACACGCGAAGACCTTACGATTCGATTAAACAGTTAAATTAAACTATTTCAAAATTTGAAAAATAAACAAAAGATATTTAGTTAATTTACTAGGAATAACCACCTAAAATAATTTAGGAATTTCTGTTTTTTAAAAATCGTAACGTTACGTTACGCTACACCCGGAAACAATGCCTTTACGCGAAACCAGGCGAAAACGAACGAACCCGAACACGCCCGAACTATAACAACCTTAGAAATGACAATAAATGTCATTTAATACCCTCATCTACCCCACTCTCTCTCTAGAAACCGGATCACTCTCTCTCCTCCCTTTCTCTCACTAGATTCAAACCCAAATCGCTCATAGCTGCACCAAATCGAGCGATTTTGGTCTGGAAACGACCATATCAACATGTAGGTCATGAAAAGACAAAGAAAATGAGCTTTGGATCAACGAATTTGAGGTAAAATCGAGCGAGAAAACCTTGTTTTTGTGATTTTTGGTGTTTCCTAAAACCTGCACATATTCAGCTAAATTTTGAGCTTCTAAACCTTAGGATCTTGCTCAAAAGTAGTTTAGGAACACAAGGAACACAATGTATTGAAGTTTTGAACGATTAGAAGTGGATGGAACCTGGGTAACTATTAGTATCGACGCATGAAACTCCCACAAACATAGTATCGATGAATGAAGTTTTCAACTCCGCTATTGTGTCGATATTGATAATCTCAACAGGGCTAGGATCGATGCGAATGGTTCGAACATGTTAATCTCGACAGTCTCTAAATTCGGAACCAGTGGGAGCTTCGATATTGTTAGTATCGAAGGACCAAGGACCCCCAAAACCCAGCCATGTTGATACTATAATCTCGATGAAGGGCTGTTGTGATTCCGTCGATACTAAGGCTGAGGGACCATCGATACTATGGTTTGAGTTGTCGATACTAATACTTAACCATAATCCAAGTGTTTTAAACTTGGAATCAACTTAAATCATTCAAAGATGACTTCGTAAGAGCTGTTAGAACATGAACATGTCGATTAGAGATCTATTATGATTTTGTGTGTGTTAATCGGTTTTGATTTCATCAACATTAAGATTTTCTAACGCCGAAGCTTCTTTAAAACTCTCTTAACACGTAAACTTATGTTTAAACGAACCTTTAGGCTTGAAACACTTGGGTTGTGGTCAAATAAACCCATAATTCAAGATGTTAGTATTGGTTATGGTTCAAGAGTGGGTGGTTAGGTGTTATCCGAAAATCTAGGGGTTTAGGCAATAACTTGGTAACTTTAAAGGTTAATGAACTAAGTGCATATGATCACCTATATTAAGTTGAAGGGTTATTACATAAATAGGATTTGTAAAAGAACAAAAGAACTATGGTGAGACAAAGGAAATTCGATGAAATAAAATAATTATGGGATATGTTGATCTTCTATAACCAACACCCGACACTTGGTGTTTTCATGCTATGGATAAGGAACTTAGATTATTCGACTTTGATGATCTTAGTAAGTTATCAACTCAAGGGTGAACAAGATCAAAGTTGTTAACAAAGAACTATTCAAGGACTTGGCGATTAATCTAGTTAGGTTAATCCAAGTACTAACATGTTGAAATTAATTTTCATAATGTAACTTAGATTTATTTTATAATATCTTCTAGTATATAACTACAGTTTAAAAGATAACCATAATTTATTTTTATTAAAGTAACTTGATAGTTTTTCGTAAAACAAACTTAACTTTTATAATTCAATATAAATAAGGTAAAAGGTGATTTATTAAATAACCGTGCCTTTAAATCTTAAATTAACATTGGATAAGGGTGTAACAGAGTATAATTATTTAGAACACATAGATAAGATCGTAGAGACATATTAGTAAAATCATAGGACACTTAGTTGCACACCGAGACCAAGACCCTGCATGCGTCAACTATAAATAGTTATAGTATCCGAATCATAATAAATCAACCCAGGTGTTGAAGCTACATAATCTGCAACAATAGAGAGCACGTAAATCTTGGTTGATTCACAAACACTGCAGCACAGGTGAGTTCATTTGTCCCTTTTCAAACTATTTTGTTTAACTGCGGGACTAAGAAGCATGTCAAATGTTTCATATAATTGTTTTATATAAATATTTGTCATGTTTATTGAACTGTTTACTGTTTATAAATTGTTTACTGTTAAATTGTATACTTGTTATGTTTATGCATGAAACATTATGATTTCATTTATAAACTAATTTTGAACATATATACTATCTCAAACATATACATTCTCGTGCAACTCATACATTCTCACACAAACGCATAATTTCACAAACAATCTCATACTTTCCCATACTTTCACATATGCAAACTCATACTTTCTCATATTTCTCATACAAATTCATACTTATATATACAAATGCACACTTTTCTCATACATACTCATACTCATAATCATACTCATACTCATACTCATACTCATACTCATACTCATACTCATACTCATACTCATACTCATACTCATACTCATACTCATACTCATACTCATACTCATACTCATACTCATACTCATACTCATAATCATACTCATACTCATACAAATACTCATACACATACTCAAACACAAACATTCTCAAATGGATGGATGAGATCCGGTTGGTAAACAAGTACATGTGCAAATGGTGTCAGAGAGTCTCAAGTCTGAATAATAAGCATAAGGACTTCGTAAGACAGACTGATTAGCCATCGTGTGTTGACCTATGGTGTCAACCCCTACTCATCATTCGGTGTTATTCGTTGTCAGGGCCTTTTAAGACAAACTTATTGGCCATCACGTGTTGACCTATGGTGTCAACTCCTACTCGTCATTCAGTGTTCTTCATTGCCCATCCATGGTTTGTAACGGTGGCTAGGATGGTTATTGTTGTGCGTTAAATTTTCTACTTGGGATATTTCAGGATCAGGGATATATAGGGATATTTGGGGATATTTCGGCATATATATCTGACTAACCATTATCTCTATTTATTCCTAATATAGCTTGCAAGATTTCAGGACATTACAGGTTATTATACAGCTCATCATAAATCATGGAGAGGGACTTCAACTGATTTAATTTGGGACGCGTCATCTAAGAGAGATTGACGCCATTATTTTGAACAAGTCTCCCATGTTTGGAAAGTGCTGAGATATTCGCAACTACCTTATGAACGTTGTCGACTGTTTGTTTGTATTTTCATAGTATATAAACTGAGGCAATTGATCGATATAGGACACGCGATACACATTGAAACACACAGAAGCTCATTTACATACTTAGCATCGATCAACTTGTGCTCTTTCGTTGTACTTTACTTATTCGAATATTAATAAGATTAGGCAGAGTGACAATTGTCACCTTCCGAGGTTTTTATGCAGGCAATGCTAAGGGATTAAGGGCTTTTCCTCGTATAAATTTCGTGTGTAAGTTGTTTATTTCATTTTATATTCTGGAATATCCCTAGGGATCCTCAGGGATATTCTGATCGCTGATTTGATATACTTAACATACTTGCTTGTAAAACACAATACCCCACTTTTCTAAATCGGTTTTGCTAAAAGTTAAGCTTGTTAATTTTTACCCGAAACAATTTGGCGCCCAACGTGGGGCAAACTTGTGTTTTTTATAACAAAAACCTTGTTTAAAGGCGTTTTCTAAAGAAATATAGTGAAATGGCTTCACAACCGAGGTCCACATCCGCATTACCTACTGTTTTTGCTACTACTACTAACGTATCTTCACAGATCCATGTCTTCTTCAAGAAACCCGAGAACCATGGAAAGAAGACTACTTTTGTGGCAGAGAGTGTTCCTTCAACAAGGACGACCACTACTGCCCCTGTACTCGTTTCTAATAATGATATTTTGAGTATGTTTCAACAGTTATAGCAGCAAATGATAGATCAATAACGGATGAATCAAAGACTTGTCAGGGAAGTGGAAAGCTTAAAGGCTGAGAAGAACAAGCAAGTTGAAGTCACTACACCAATTGCTCCAAGGATCCTTGATTTTGGAACATCAGGGATATCCGGTAATCATTCCGGAGACTTTATCCCTATGCAAACCAGTATCGGAACTTCTTCAGGATCCTAAGACTTGGGGATATCTCGGGATAATCTCCTTATCCCTAGGACATCACTTCCTACACTCTTTACTGGTAACACTTACAATTATTCTCCAGTTGACACTACTAATTTTGGTCCTTCACAGGAAACAAGAATATCTCCACAAGTGGCCAAAGAAATTCAGAAACTTTAGGATATGATATCAAGCGTACCAGGAGTAGTCAACCCTATTCCTGAAGTCCCGGAGATCACTCACAGGATATCCTGATTTGCTCCACCTATATGCGATGCCGAGATCCTAAAGAGATTTCAAACTCCTACCATGAAGCTATATGATGAAACTACGGATCCAGAAGAGCACGTAGCCCAGTATAGAGAAGGAGCGGGGACAAATCCTATTCCTTCACATCTAAAGGAAGCTTGCTTATGCAAAGGATTCGGTTCAACATTAACAGTAGCAGCCTTGAAATGGCTACTTATTGTTCCTCCTTATTCAATTACATCATTTGCCTATTTGATTAACTTGTTTAATAATCAATTTTCATGTAGCAGAACATTCGAAAGACTAACAAGTGATCTCTACAGGATAACACAAGGACCAGAGGAATTTTTTAAGGAGTTATGTCAACAAGTTTGGCAAAGAATCCTTAGATATCCCTAACTTGGATATTACTGTCGCCGTTCAAGCATTCAAAATGGGACTACAGAAAAACTCACCCTTTTATGATGACTTGGTTTTGAATCCTTGCAGGAATATGGATGAAGTCCGGAACTGTGCATTAAGGTTCATTAGATTGGAGGATGATAAAGAAATCCAGAAGAGGATTACTACAACACCTCCTAATGACCAGGGCAAAATAAAGCTGGATTCGCCCACCAACAAATCATTCAAACCCAAGCCATACTACAAATCCGACAACCATAAGATCAATTTTGTGGTTGAAGATGAAGATGATGAAGAATATCCCAGGATATCTGATTATTGTTTTTCTGTATATATCCCTGAATTAATGTGTGCCATGCAGGATCTAGGAGAAAAAGTTAGATGGCCTCTTATGGATAAGAAGTTTGCTGCGAAAGACAAGTCCAAATGGTGTGCATTCCATGAAGATTTTGGACATGTGACTGTAGACTGTATTGCCTTGAGGAAAGAGATAAGTTACCTACTCAGCAAAGGCCACCTCAAGGAACTTCTTGGCAAAAGAAAAGAAAGGAGGCTGGATTCCGATGGATTCCCAAAAAGAGCTGCATCTCCACCTAAGGATGCCAAGGTAATAAACTTTATCTCTGGTGGATCTGACATATTTGGTACTTCTTATTCTGCAGCCAGAAGACACGCCAAGGAGGCTAAGATGGAGAATGGAGAAAGACCCGCAAAGACAACAACCTTAAACACAGAAACATTGATATCCTTTGAAGAACAAGATCGGGAAAACATCATGGATCCTCACCATGATGGGTTAGTAATTACTTTATATGTTTTTAACCACTATGTCCACAGGATACTCGTAGATGGCGGAAGTTCAGTGAACATCATCCTATTGGAGACGCTCAAAAGGACGAATATTCTTGAATCTGAGATAACCACCAAATCCTTGGTTCTGGTTGGATTTAGCGGAGAAGCTAAAGCTACTGTTGAAGAAATTCAGTTACCAGTATATATCGAGGGGGTAAATTCCATGCAATGCTTTTGTATTATACATTCTTTGTCTCTCTATAATATTATATTAGGTAGACTGTGGATACACGATATGAAGGCAGTTCCCTCGACATATCATCAGTGCGTCAAACTACCGACACCATGGGGAGTGGTGAAGATCAACAGCGACCAACAGGAAGCTAAGTAATGTTATTCATCTTCGATGAAGGCAACGACGAAACCACCATCGACATAGAAATCAAAGAGCAACCTTGGGGATAATCAGGAATACTGGGAAAATGAGGTAAAAGAAGTACTAGTTAATCCCGAGGATCCCAAGACTAAAGTTCTCATAGGAACTGATATCCCCAAGGATATTGAGGAGAAACTGATTTCCTTCCTGAAATCAAGAATTTATACCTTTGCTTGGAAGCACGGGGGGTGATAGGGATATCCTCAGACGTAATCACACATAAGTTAGGAATAGATAGAAGCTTTAAACCTGTCCATCAAAAAAGAAGGAAATTTGCTCCTAAGAGGAACACAATCATCCAAGAGGAAGTGGAAAACTTCTCAAAGCCAAGATGATTAGGGAAGTAAAATTTCCAAGGTGGCTAGCTAACTTAGTTGTGGTACAAAAGAAGAATGGAAAATGGAGAGTTTGTGTAGATTACACGGACCTTAACTAAGCCTGTCTAAAGGACCCCTTTCCATTACCACACATAGACTCGATGGTAGATGCTACAGCAGGCCATGAAATGCTAACTTTCATGGATGCGTCGACAGGATTCCAGCAAATCCAAATGGAGCCTTCAGATCAAGAAGATACTACCTTCATGACACGGAAAAGGATATATTTCTACACAGCGATGACATTTGGCCTAAAGAATGCTGGAGCTATTTATCAAAGGCTTGTCAACATGATGTTTAGGGATAAGCTGGGGGACACTATGGAAGTATATATCGATGATATGGTAGTCAAATCAAAGATTACCAAGGATCATCTTCAGGACCTTTAGGAATCATTCGATATCTTGGATCGATACAATATGAAACTCAAACCTTCTAAGTGTCATTTCGGAGTAAGATCAGGAAAGTTCTTGGGATATATGGTCACCAAGAGAGGAATAGAGGCTAGCCCAGAACAAATCCAAGCTATCCTGAAATTAAAATCCCCAACAAACGTAAAAGAAGTACAAAGGTTAGCAGGAAGGATAGCTGCACTAAACATATTCATCTCAAGATCTTCTGAAAAATTAAAAGGATTCTACGATATCCTTAAAAAGAACAAGAAGTTTCAATGGGATGAAGAACATGGGAAGGCATTACAGGATTTGAAACAATGCTTATCCTCACCGCCATTGCTCATGAAACCAGAAGATGGTGAACCACTATCACTATACTTTGTAGTATCCCAAAGTACTGTAAGTGCTGTGTTAGTCAAGGATTACCAAGGATCACAACATCCAGTAACTATGTAAGTAAAAGCCTATTAGATGCTGAGACTATATATTCTCACCTAGAAAAGCTAATCTTAGCATTGATCATGGCCTCAACAAAACTTAGGCATTACTTTGAGACGCATAGGGTACATATTAAGACGATTTACCCAATTAAATATGTGTTAAGAAAACCTGAGCTACCGGGAAGAATGGCGAAATGGTCAGTAAAACTTAGCACTTACGATTTAATCTACGAACCAAGAACAACAATTAAGTCTCAAGCAATGGCAGACTTTGTGGCGGATTTTAGCAGTGATATTCAACCAGAAGTAGATTCGGAAGTCAAGCTTCTAGATGAGGATACTGGTGAAGAGCCTCGAATGTAAGAGGGACAGGTTTAGGGATCATACTAAAATCGCCACAGGGGGACATAATACACCAATCGATCAGTTGTGAATTTCAAGCAACCAATAACGAAGCTGAATATGAAGCCTTGATAGCAGGACTCCAATTGGCTAGGGATATGAATATAAGAAATCTACACGTATTTGTTGATTCCCTACTAATAGCAAACCTGTTTAATGGTTCCTATATGGTAAAAGGGGACAAATTGGCAAAATACCTAGAGATAGTTAAAGATATAGTGGATTATCCCTATCAAGGTCCCAGAGAAGAGAATGATGAAGCAGATGCGTTGGCAAACCTTGCATCGTCTCTAAAGATCTCTGAAGATATCGATATCCCAATCCTTCATATCCTGAGTCCAGCAATAGATACAGAGTTTTCGAATCAAATTCTTGTACCAAAGAATGTTGATATGCATGAAATATCTTGGATTATCCCTATCAAGGATTATCTCCAAACGGGAAAAATACCCGATGATGAAACAAATCCTAGAGCTTTTAAAGCTAGAGTATCCAGGTACACAATCATTCGAGATGTCCTATATAGGAGATCGGTAGTTGGCCCATATCTAAAGTGTTTAGAAAAAACAGAAAGTCTAGAGGTAATGAAGGATATTCATGAAGGAGATTGTGGGAATCACACTTGGGGTAGAGCATTACTTTCGAAAATTCTAAGAACAGGATATTTCTGGCCTACTATGAGAAAAGATGCAATGTTCTATTCCCAAAGATGTGACACTTGCCAAAGACATAGCAATATCATTCACCAACCAGCTGGACCTTTATATCCAATAGTTTCATCATGACCATTCATGAAATGGGGAATGGATATAGTAGGTAAACTACCAAAAGCACCAGGAGGAAAGGTATTCATGCTTTCCATGACCGATTATTTTTCAAAATGGATTGAAACTGAGGCTTTCGTACAAGTTAGGGAAAAGGAAGTAATACCCTTCATAAAAAGGAATATCCTGACCAGATTCGGGATACCTGCCGAGATCGCCTGCGACAATGTATCGCAATTTATTGGTAAAAGAACTACCAACTTCTGTGAAGCATGGGAGATAAAAATGATCACTTCTACGCTTGTACATCCTCAAGCTAACAGACAAGCAGAATCAAGTAATAAAATCAGCATAAACAATCTCAAAACGAAGTTGGGATCAAAGAAAGGAAAATGGGCAAAGGAACTCCCGTTTGTTCTATGGGCAGATAGGACAACTGTAAGCCCCAAAACCCACACATGCATGACACATGTTTTAAAACAACTATTCAATTTAGATCCAGATTTTTCAAACAAACAAGTGAACTAGACACATTGAACACCCCACTTTACAAAAACTTTACAAAATATTTGATGTTATTTAAACATTCAACAACCAAAATTACATTAGAGTTATTCACAAAAAACCTTTGTTTTAAACCCTAAACAAGTTTGATCCGAGTCCTTGCATTGCAATCCGATCACAACCGCTTTCACCCCTTCCGTTCACCTGAAAACACCATAATTAAGTCACTGTTAGTTCGTTAGAACTAAGTAAGATCACCATGCCCGCCCACCCGAGCTTACATGACCAAAATAGTCAATTTTGGTCAAATTCAGCACCCGACGTATTGGTTGGCGTATTTGGTGGCGTATCACAGAGGATTTGTGACATTGAGCTGTAGGTGGCGTATCCACTGGCGTATGATACGCGGGGCACCCCCTGCACGGCCATTTTTGATGTTTTCAACCATCTCGACCCATTCCGCTCATTTTCGACCATTCCAATACACCCATAAACATTATATAACACCATATAAACATACTAAACACCTTAATTCACCAATTTTATAACCATCATGGTCATAATATCAAACGATTTACTAACGGGTCGTTTGCACCCAAAACTCCATTGAAATCTTATTCCACAAGATTTCTCAAGGTAAGCAATCCACACCACTTGTGTTTTCTAACTTGATTACACCCAACAAAGGACATTCACACACCTTGTGAATAATCCAATGTCATGATCACACCACTTGTGATTCAAAACACCAATTTGAATTAATCTCAATTACAATTCACACACCTTGTGAACTAATTCAAATCATTTGACACACATACAATTAAACACCAAGTCAATCATGAACTAGCATTAAAACACCATGTTAACAATAATCAAGCAACATATATCACCTATTGCTTATCATTGTCTAACAACAAGTACTAGTTCACCTATCCACCGTAAACTCAAATCTTCAACACCATTCATACATGCATACACTTTTACACATAATAAGTAGAAGATTTGGGTGACTTACCTTGTCCCAACGTTAACACGCTATCCTCTATAACCAATTCCTTCCCGGTTCGTTTGGTGCCACTTACACCTTCACTATAAATTCCTATTATCACAACTAATACGTTTAATATATAGTTTGACTACGATTAGTCAAAATATACCCATTCACCCCAATATCACCATTTTAAATTCGATTGCTTCCAATTGACCCTTAATCATATCAATTCACCTTTGTTGAGTTTATATACCCCCACATTTCATACCACCATTAGTTTTAAACTAATTTTAAGTCAAATGCCTTACTTGGCATTTCATCAAGCACCTTTTATGCAGTAAATTTTATGCACATAGGTATATCCTCTATATAAACTCCATAAAGCCCCATATTTTGATTGAAAATCATTTAGATTCAACATTATCACCTATTTATCAATCACAATCTCATATTAACATCTATTTCATGTTTACACATTGAATTAAATCCGCAAGTTCTTATCCCCTAAGAACCATGCAACACCCCATCAACACCATGATATCAAAAATCATGAAATCATCACAAATGTGTTTTTAGATGTTATAAAAACTATTAACAACTAACACCATATAAAATATTTTTGAAATAACTCAAACCTATATTGTAATATAAAGAGAGATACACACATCCACACCAAAACAAGGGTTATTCCTAAATATCTCCAAAAGTATCTTCCAAAATTAAAAACATATTAACACAAGATAATCATAAAGCAGAAGAATAACTATTATATATCTAAACTCAGTATATTGGGTTTCACCATGAAAACATATGGTCCCTCCACCCCATACACTGAAAATGTTAGTTCAAGTACTAAGGATGTTTTAGGCTTTGCCATGAAAACCATGGTCTCTCCACCTAAAATATCCTAAAATTAATTAAAAATTGTGTGCCCATACTGGGACTTTCACCATAAACATTGTTTAAAGACAGAATATCATAAAAAGAACCACAAACAAGATGGGCTTAGGTCTTGTCAATTCTATCTTCATCACCCATCACCGCACCACCTGCACCTGCACCAGCACCAGCACCTATATCCTCAGCCTCCGCTGCCTTGCTAGTCTCCACCACACTGGCCGTCTTCGCCGCTGCATCAGAAGCTTCCGCTATATCTGCAGTCAAGTTAGCCAGGATCTTGACCCAGTCAGCGAGATCCTTATCCCACAGGTCAAATCCCTCCTATGATTTCTCCGCCATCTGGATCTTTGCCTTGAGGATAGCTATGGCGGCAGACTTCTTAGTGCCCTCAATAATCTCCTTGATCTTTAGCTTATGAGCAGCGTCGTTATCCTTGACCAGCTTCTTCAGCTTTTGAGCCTCTTTTTCATAATGGTCAGCTTTAGCGACAACAATCTTCTTCTGGTCCTCAAAATCCTCAATTTGTTTCTCAAAGGCTTCCTTGTCACCAGCAATCCTAAGGATAGCCTGCAAAATAGGAATATTTCAGGACATAATACACCAATCGATCAGTTGTGAATTTCAAGCAACCAATAACGAAGCTGAATATGAAGCCTTGATAGCAGGACTCCAATTGGCTAGGGATATGAATATAAGAAATCTACACGTATTTGTTGATTCCCTACTAATAGCAAACCTGTTTAATGGTTCCTATATGGTAAAAGGGGACAAATTGGCAAAATACCTAGAGATAGTTAAAGATATAGTGGATTATCCCTATCAAGGTCCCAGAGAAGAGAATGATGAAGCAGATGCGTTGGCAAACCTTGCATCGTCTCTAAAGATCTCTGAAGATATCGATATCCCAATCCTTCATATCCTGAGTCCAGCAATAGATACAGAGTTTTCGAATCAAATTCTTGTACCAAAGAATGTTGATATGCATGAAATATCTTGGATTATCCCTATCAAGGATTATCTCCAAACGGGAAAAATACCCGATGATGAAACAAATCCTAGAGCTTTTAAAGCTAGAGTATCCAGGTACACAATCATTCGAGATGTCCTATATAGGAGATCGGTAGTTGGCCCATATCTAAAGTGTTTAGAAAAAACAGAAAGTCTAGAGGTAATGAAGGATATTCATGAAGGAGATTGTGGGAATCACACTTGGGGTAGAGCATTACTTTCGAAAATTCTAAGAACAGGATATTTCTGGCCTACTATGAGAAAAGATGCAATGTTCTATTCCCAAAGATGTGACACTTGCCAAAGACATAGCAATATCATTCACCAACCAGCTGGACCTTTATATCCAATAGTTTCATCATGACCATTCATGAAATGGGGAATGGATATAGTAGGTAAACTACCAAAAGCACCAGGAGGAAAGGTATTCATGCTTTCCATGACCGATTATTTTTCAAAATGGATTGAAACTGAGGCTTTCGTACAAGTTAGGGAAAAGGAAGTAATACCCTTCATAAAAAGGAATATCCTGACCAGATTCGGGATACCTGCCGAGATCGCCTGCGACAATGTATCGCAATTTATTGGTAAAAGAACTACCAACTTCTGTGAAGCATGGGAGATAAAAATGATCACTTCTACGCTTGTACATCCTCAAGCTAACAGACAAGCAGAATCAAGTAATAAAATCAGCATAAACAATCTCAAAACGAAGTTGGGATCAAAGAAAGGAAAATGGGCAAAGGAACTCCCGTTTGTTCTATGGGCAGATAGGACAACTGTAAGCCCCAAAACCCACACATGCATGACACATGTTTTAAAACAACTATTCAATTTAGATCCAGATTTTTCAAACAAACAAGTGAACTAGACACATTGAACACCCCACTTTACAAAAACTTTACAAAATATTTGATGTTATTTAAACATTCAACAACCAAAATTACATTAGAGTTATTCACAAAAAACCTTTGTTTTAAACCCTAAACAAGTTTGATCCGAGTCCTTGCATTGCAATCCGATCACAACCGCTTTCACCCCTTCCGTTCACCTGAAAACACCATAATTAAGTCACTGTTAGTTCGTTAGAACTAAGTAAGATCACCATGCCCGCCCACCCGAGCTTACATGACCAAAATAGTCAATTTTGGTCAAATTCAGCACCCGACGTATTGGTTGGCGTATTTGGTGGCGTATCACAGAGGATTTGTGACATTGAGCTGTAGGTGGCGTATCCACTGGCGTATGATACGCGGGGCACCCCCTGCACGGCCATTTTTGATGTTTTCAACCATCTCGACCCATTCCGCTCATTTTCGACCATTCCAATACACCCATAAACATTATATAACACCATATAAACATACTAAACACCTTAATTCACCAATTTTATAACCATCATGGTCATAATATCAAACGATTTACTAACGGGTCGTTTGCACCCAAAACTCCATTGAAATCTTATTCCACAAGATTTCTCAAGGGAAGCAATCCACACCACTTGTGTTTTCTAACTTGATTACACCCAACAAAGGACATTCACACACCTTGTGAATAATCCAATGTCATGATCACACCACTTGTGATTCAAAACACCAATTTGAATTAATCTCAATTACAATTCACACACCTTGTGAACTAATTCAAATCATTTGACACACATACAATTAAACACCAAGTCAATCATGAACTAGCATTAAAACACCATGTTAACAATAATCAAGCAACATATATCACCTATTGCTTATCATTGTCTAACAACAAGTACTAGTTCACCTATCCACCGTAAACTCAAATCTTCAACACCATTCATATATGCATACACTTTTACACATAATAAGTAGAAGATTTGGGTGACTTACCTTGTCCCAACGTTAACACGCTATCCTCTATAACCAATTCCTTCCCGGGTCGTTTGGTGCCACTTACACCTTCACTATAAATTCCTATTATCACAACTAATACGTTTAATATATAGTTTGACTACGATTAGTCAAAATACACCCATTCACCCCAATATCACCATTTTAAATTCGATTGCTTCCAATTGACCCTTAATCATATCAATTCACCTTTGTTGAGTTTATATACCCCCACATTTCATACCACCATTAGTTTTAAACTAATTTTAAGTCAAATGCCTTACTTGGCATTTCATCAAGCACCTTTTATGCAGTAAATTTTATGCACATAGGTATATCCTCTATATAAACTCCATAAAGCCCCATATTTTGATTGAAAATCATTTAGATTCAACATTATCACCTATTTATCAATCACAATCTCATATTAACATCTATTTCATGTTTACACATTGAATTAAATCCGCAAGTTCTTATCCCCTAAGAACCATGCAACACCCCATCAACACCATGATATCAAAAATCATGAAATCATCACAAATGTGTTTTTAGATGTTATAAAAACTATTAACAACTAACACCATATAAAATATTTTTGAAATAACTCAAACCTATATTGTAATATAAAGAGAGATACACACATCCACACCAAAACAAGGGTTATTCCTAAATATCTCCAAAAGTATCTTCCAAAATTAAAAACATATTAACACAAGATAATCATAAAGCAGAAGAATAACTATTATATATCTAAACTCAGTATATTGGGTTTCACCATGAAAACATATGGTCCCTCCACCCCATACACTGAAAATGTTAGTTCAAGTACTAAGGATGTTTTAGGCTTTGCCATGAAAACCATGGTCTCTCCACCTAAAATATCCTAAAATTAATTAAAAATTGTGTGCCCATACTGGGACTTTCACCATAAACATTGTTTAAAGACAGAATATCATAAAAAGAACCACAAACAAGATGGGCTTAGGTCTTGTCAATTCTATCTTCATCACCCATCACCGCACCACCTGCACCTGCACCTGCACCAGCACCTATATCCTCAGCCTCCGCTGCCTTGCTAGTCTCCACCACACTGGCCGTCTTCGCCGCTGCATCAGAAGCTTCCGCTATATCTGCAGTCAAGTTAGCCAGGATCTTGACCCAGTCAGCGAGATCCTTATCCCACAGGTCAAATCCCTCCTATGATTTCTCCGCCATCTGGATCTTTGCCTTGAGGATAGCTATGGCGGCAGACTTCTTAGTGCCCTCAATAATCTCCTTGATCTTTAGCTTATGAGCAGCGTCGTTATCCTTGACCAGCTTCTTCAGCTTTTGAGCCTCTTTTTCATAATGGTCAGCTTTAGCGACAACAATCTTCTTCTGGTCCTCAAAATCCTCAATTTGTTTCTCAAAGGCTTCCTTGTCACCAGCAATCCTAAGGATAGCCTGCAAAATAGGAATATTTCAGGATATAATTAAAACAAAAGAAATGATAACCTTAGAAATAACCTTCTGAAGAAGTTCAGTAGCAGGGAAATCAGGGATATCATCCACATTGATCACATCAGGGCCCTTGCGTTTCTTGGAGGCCTTGGTTGAGCGGGTGTGCATGATCCTCGCCTTAGGATCTACAGGGCTGGTTTTCTCCTTCTTAATGGTTAATAAACCACTAAGATCTTCAAGATTGAAAGCAGATTCTAGAAAACATAAAATAAAAATAAGAACCCTGAGTTAACTAAATACCAACAAACTTGAGAAATGATACATGATGTCATTTGAGCTTGAGAATGTTGGGAAGATGCACTCTGGGCTGGGGATATGACAGGGATATCGACCTTCAAAGTTATGCCAAACTTTCGCTCCTTCTCTTCTATCTGCAGCAGGGCTTGTATCCTCTGCTCCGTATCCTCGTTCTTTACAATCAGTGACTCAAACTTTGGCGCTGAAAATAAATAAGAGAAATGAATTAACTATTAGAAATCTAAGTGCACTAGGACCAAATAAACCTATAAATCCTACCCTTTAATAACCAAGTGATAGGAAGAGATCTCCCCCCAGAAATAGAACTTCTTTTGACAAAGAAAAACTTATTTCTCCACTCTTCTCGTTCATAGTAATCCCATGAACTAGAACAGGAGCACCACTTCTCCTTTGGAGTAGGAAACAGGAATAGCCATGGGTACAAAGTTGATAAACATAAGAAAGCTCAGGAACCCCAATCCTTAAACCATATTTTTGGTTTAATCTATGAAGAGTGACAAGTAAACGCAAACCCATTGGCATCAATTGGGGATAACAGAGACGAGTGATGCGAAAGAACTCAGAAATCAAGGAAAGAAAAGGAAAAGATAAACCAAAAGAAAATGGGTATTCAGAAAAACAAACCCATGAGGAAGAACTGTGATCTGCTTTGAGAGTAGGATCAAAACGATGAAATATGGTGTTTTCGGGAAAACTTGAGACAGTTGCATGGAATCGATGTGATCGTCATCGAATATACATACATTATGCTCAGTATACTGTTAAATATTCTGGTCAAAGAAATCATCGGAGTCAGATGAAGACTGAGAGTTCGACATTTTTACTAAAATAAAAGAAGAAAAATCAGAGGATATCGAGCAGAGAACTTATCGGAAGAGATGATCAAAGAGATTTTTGTGATTTGAAAGAGGAGATATGTGATTATTATATGCGCAGAAAACTGACACAAAACAGTAACCTCTATCCTCATCTTAACCGTCCATTAAATCTTAAAACGTCCAATTTAAAATTCAAATTTTGAATTTTTACAGCTGCAATCACTAACTGTAAAAATTGGGGGCAATTGTTGTGCGCTAAATTTTCTACCCAGGATATTTCAAGATCAGGGATATTTAGGGATAATTGGGGATATTTTGGTATATATATCTGACTAACCATTATATGAGTTTATTCCTAATCTAGCTTGTGAGATTTCAGGACATTACATGTTGTTATACAGCTCAGCATAAATCACGGAGAGGGGCTTCAACTGGTTTAATTTGGGACGCGGCATCTAAGAGAGATTGACGCCATTATTTTGAATAAGTCTCCCATGTTTGAAAAGTGCCGAGATATTCTCAACTACCTTATGAACGTTGTCGACCGTTTTTTTTGTATTTTCATAGCATATAAACCGAGGCAATTGATCGATATAGGACACACAATACACACTGAAACACACAGAAGCTCATTTACATACTTAGCATAGATCAACTTGTGCTCTTTCATTGTACTTTACTTATTTGAATATTAATAAGATTAGGCATAGTGACTATTGTCACCTCCCGAGGTTTTTATGCAGGCAATCCTAAGGGATTAAGGGCTTTTCCTCGTATAAATCTCGTGTGTAAGCTGTTTATTTCATTTTTATATTTTGGAATATCCCTAGGGATCCTCAGGAATATCTGATCGCTGATTTGATATACTTAACATATTTGCTTGTAAAACACAATACCCACTTTTCTAAATCGGTTTTGCTAAAAGATAAGCTTGTTAATTTTTACCCGAAACATTTATGATACCAGTTAGTAGATCTAGTGTCTACTAATGAATATCCTCTAACTACACACCGATGCAAACCGTTACATGCTAGTTGCTTCTATGGTTAATACTGAAAGCCAACGGGTGTGTCCTTTGGTGAAGCCCCCTCTCAATATTCAGTTGTCCACAGATGTGAACTCAAAACTTGTTTTCAAACTCTAACAAATGTGGTGATGGTAGAGAGTGAAACTCTTAGCTAACATCAATAACAGTATCTTGTGTGGCCCGGTATGTGGTGGGCTGGCGGCTGGGCTGGCGGTAAGCTTGACCCTACGTATGCCTTATGCATAAGCATACCTGGTTGGATAGGATAGGTGTCATTGGTGAGGTTAAGGTTGTCACTCGGATAGGTATGTTGTTGGAATTGGAAGGGAGTGAAGCGCTTAATTATCATTAACAACAATATCATATGTGGATTAGTATGTGGTGGGCTGGCGGTAAGCTTGACCCTATGTATGTCCTATACATAAGCATACTTGGCTGGATAGGATAGGTGTTATTGGTGAGGTTAAGGTTGTCACTCTAAAAGGTTGTTGAAATGGGTAAAATGCTTAATTATCAATAACAATATTATATGCGGTCCGATATGTGATGGGCTGGCGGTAAGCTTGACCCTACGTATGCCCTATATATAAACATACTTGGCTGGATAGGATATGTGTTGTTAGTGAGGTTAAGGTTGTTACTCTAAAAGTTTTGTAAACTCATTTTCACTTATAAAACACTATGAACTCACCAACTATGTGTTGACTTTGTTTTCTTGCATGTTTCTCAGGTGACGGACATGATTAGGCTAAGGTTCAGGATGCATACTAGGATGCCCAGAGAGGACCTAATAGCTTTTGGAAGCACACATTTTGTTATTTACTTGTGAATCGTTTTTGATATCTTGTACAGTTACAAGATAGTGAACTCATGATTCTTTTGAATTGATTTACTTAATTAAATTATCAAACATCAATTGTAATTTAACTTTGTAATCCTAGTTAAATATTATTGTGCTTTAGTTATTCTCAAATGTTGATACTATCTATACAATCTGAACTTTCCGATATCGTGAGTTTGATTATCTCACGATATCGCGTCCTGAGAACCTTCTGCCCGACGGGAAAGTCGATCCATCCTGCCGGCTCGGGGTGTGACAGTTGTAGTGGCAGCAAGGTTTGTGGAACAGCACATTGTCACTAAGTGCTTGTACCTTCCACACTTAGTGCACTGTCGGCATGGAAGGGTTGGTAGATGATGATACTATCACTTCGAACAAAGAGGATACTGCCCCGTGTAGGCCTTTCTGGCTGTAGCAACTTGCAGCACAGTGTTAATCGGTTAGTCTTGGATTGGAACAGCTACAGTCATCGCTGCATAATTCTTGATGGTTTTTTGTTTCTTCCTCTTGGGCTGTTGTTAAGGCTTCTTCGTTTCCTCAGCCTTAGACCCCTTGAATAGCACTCAAATGAATAGTTGCCTCCAGAGTGGCGGGACTGCTTCCTATGACATTACCCCTGACCAGTAAGGGTAATCCTTCAATGTACTTCTCTATCTTTCGGGATAGAGGAGTAACCAGATGTGGTACCAGCACACACAACTCATGAAACCGAGTTGTTAATTTTGTGTTCTCCGCGCTATCTTGTATGAGGCTCCATATTTCTGCCTCTAGCTTCTTCAGCTCATGGCGAGGACAAAATTGTTCCACAAGCACCTTCTTAAAGTCTTCCCAAGGTAGGGATAAAGCTACCTTCTTGCCCTTGGTGTTCTTCTCAGCATTCCACCAGGTAAGAGTGGCCTTATGAAATGTGTTAGCGGCCATTTTAAACTTCATATTTTCAGGACAACCCGTGTAATTGAGTATGTCCGTGATGCTTTTGAGCCATTGTAGCAGGCTCGTAGCTCCCTCAGCACCCAAGTACTTCAGGGGTTTAGCATCGTTGAACTACTTAAAGGTGAAGTTTGCGTTCCAATGTTGGTGGTGTTGGAGTTGTTTGTTGTTGTATCACCACTTCTTCCCCTTAGGTTGTTGGTGATATCAGTAACCATACCCGGTATAATCTCCCTCTTCTGTAGGGAGATTACTTGGGCAATCTTGTTGATCTTTTCGTCGTCTCCCCTTGTTGAACCCTCGCCGTTAGGATTACGTCGGGGAGGCATTCTACGAAGAGAAAGCCACAAGCCAGTCAGTAACGTGAAGTTATACAATTGAATTACTAGTATTATCATTCAATTGTAATAATGAGCAAGCACACACATAAGCAGTTAATTTATTAGTATTCTTCTCATGTGGTTGTCTATCATGATCTTATGTACAATATTTCATGAAATCCCCACCAAACCTACACACTGACACAATCCCAATATGTCAAAGAGAGCTTATGTATAGGGCATACGTAGAGTCAAGCTCGGTCGCCACCCCACCACTTCTTCGACATACCACGATCGTGTCCTTGCTAGTATTTGGCACAATGTTTATACTAACTAACAGTGATGTTCCACTGACAATGATTCCGAATGATCTTGATCAACTGAACTATGATTGGATTATGACTGAACTTATGTTGGCATGTACTATGTTCAAATGTACTAACTGTGTTAACATGTTGAAATATGTTGGAACATATGTACCATGTTGTCATGTTAATCTATGTTGCAATGTACAAAGTATGTATGATTTACACTACATCTAAACATGTTCTCACATAATATTGTTACATAAAGTTTACACATAAGGTTGATTCACATGTTCTCTCAATATGTTCTCTGTTCTATTGATTTCAAGTATATGTTCACATGTATTTGATTGATGTTCTAATGATTCTTGTTGGCTCCAGATCTTCACCCCAAATAGTCACGCTGAATTCCCCCTGTCATACAGAAGGTAGTTTATATATAGGGCATACGTAGGGTCATGCCCAGCCGCCAGCCCACCACCACTTCAGTATGTCAGGGCTGGGCCGATGTTTGTATTTGAAGTTAGGATCTCAATTAACGATTGCTATTGCATGTCTCATTGACTATGATTGTAAAACTGTAGTCTTGGTTCACTTGTAACCAAGACCTCAGTCTCTCAATACATGCAGTATTCAGTGTTATGATTCCATGATAAGAATTTCAAGTTAGGAATACTAACAATACAGATTCCTACCCTTGAAGTCCCTAATATGTTAACATGCAGAGAATTTAAGATCAAGGATACTAAGAATACAGATCCTTGCCTCTGAAATCCTTTGATGAACACACATTGAAAATTTTAGTCAGGTATCCAAGAATACAGGATCCCTACCCTAAATTCCTAAATTTTGAAAATCATTTAGAAAACTTTTATCTATAAGATATTCCAAGATGAGTGCAGGCTTAATACTATCTCAAGTTTAGTTGGATTCTAAGCATTATCATCTTATAGTACTTAGTCCTATGGGGTGTCTTAGGTTATAATCTAGGTCATTCATATCGGGTTTTTCCTAGTTCTCTATAACCTTGCCTCTGATACCAACCTGTCATACCCTTCGTCGCATGCCGGATCCACGGCACAGTGATGATTAATCGATTGAATCATGACCAAGATTAATGAAGAACAACCACAACATTTACTAGATTTTATAAGATTGAGGTAGTTTGATTACATATCATATTATCTACCAAAAGAATGTACAACTAACCAACCTCAAAAATAATGTTTACAAAATAAGAACACACAAGGTAATTAAACAAAATGATTATGTAAGTTTCTAATCCATCCTAGCTTGTTTCGTGATCTTGTTCTATCTTAACTAGGTTGTCGTAGTTGTCCTTGTAATGTACCTATCTTTGATTACCTAAAACATGTGAAAAATATCTATCAACTACAAGTAGTTGGTGAGATACATGGTTTATGTTTTAAACAATATAAGTTCATAAATAATAACCTGTATGAAAATAGGATTGAATAATTGAACATTGTACAATTAAAATGTAAGTAACATCAAAATATTAACATGTTGTTGTAACCCAAAATTTCATCAAGTATATTAACAAGTCATCTTAGATCCAAGTAACAAACTAGGTTTGGAGTTAGGTTTAAGACTGACCAATGAAACCAATACGACCCATGGTAATAAAGTTAATTAATACCAACTCCGTATTACTAAGCATGTGTCCAATATAGCTTAAGCTATTAATTGACAGCTACTCCATATTGCTAAAACTACACAAATCAACATTTAGCTATAAAAAAATTTAAAGCTAACTCTGACCTTGATGTAGCAAACCCCCTTTTCCTTGTTGTGATCACCCAGTACTAATGATAAATGATTGTGTGAACATAAGAGTGGAAAACTAAGAATATTGTTTTCCACCACTTGTTTTCTAAGAATAGCAATTGTGTGAACTTCAAGTCTAAAACTCTAAGAATATATATTTCTGCCATTCAAGTCCTAAGATTAATGATTGTGTGAACTTCAAGTCTGAAATGCCAAGAATACTGCTTTCCATACTAGAAGTCCTAGAGAATATATACCAAATGTGAATAAGTTTGTTTACAAATATATGTCCATGTTACGTATCCTATTATGAATTTGAAAACCAATATATGACAAGTCATGACTAAAGTGCCTTTGATCCAAAGATTTTCTTGTAATTATATAAGTTGCCAACATAATGCCAACATAAGTTTTATATAATGAAATGAAAATTATTTAAGGAATTACTTCCGAAATAGTTAATCACATGTGTCTCCCCAAAGGATCTTAAAATTGAAAATAGGGGCTATGATCTCACCTGTCAACAGTAGACTCAGTCAAGTATAAGGGGCTAAGCAAATGAGATTTCTAAGTGAATCCTATAATATTTTATTCATACATATATAAGATTCATTGACATCGTTTGACTTTGTTTACTTGTTTTCATGAGTTATCTTGTTACTTGATTTACATACGTTTTAAGATTGTAGGTCCAGATCTTATCAAGACTCGAGCTTTATGGATTCGATCAACATCAAACGACTCTAGAATGTGCAGAATCCATAATAGAATCACAAGAAGAGACAGAAAAATGATTGCTTTGTATATTTCATGAAGTTCTCGAAAACAGTGCCTCAATACGTCTAGAGAGCACTTGTCTTGGGAATCCAACCCTAGAACATTACAAAATACGTCTATATATACTATTCTAGGAGTACTCGAACCCTATACACGAAAATGGTTCGAGTACTCGAAAATGTAACTACATGAAAATAGTCAAAATCAGGTCTTCAGCTCGTCACTGGTTGAGTTTGTCAGTCTTCGTCTTTGGTTGGGCTCTACAAACTCCCCCTAGACTGACGAAGTCAACCGATAGGAAATGAGACAGAGTGAGAACCTGCACCTGCATATAACTTCATTTCCATTGCAAAGGTGACAACCCTGGTGAAGGGTTTTGCTTCTTCGTCCCAGTCTCCATAAACTCGGATGGGTGACTCATGTAGCTTTTTCATGTCTTCTTTCCCAAACTTCAAAAGGTCCATCGGATCCAGAATCATGTCAATACCGTTGATGTCATCTTTGTTCCTGAGGATATCAGCAGCAAGAGTCTTTTCATCAAAATACAACAATAAGAAGTTAGCCAGTGAATTGTCTGGAACTCTTGAGGAAATTGGCACGACTTTCTCTGTAGCTGGAGGCGGGTATTTGTAGTAGACCCAAGGCTCTTTCTTAATCGGATCCAATATGAACAAGGAGACAAATATTCTTTCTTTGGCAGTTTTCATCACAGTGAAGTCCTTGTCACATTGGTCCTTGAGAAATTTTGCAAAGAGCTCAGCTTGACTGTCCTTGGAAGGATTGAAGAACATGGCACTGTTTATGCTTCAAAGATCAAACTTGGCATCGAGCAAAAATCTTGACGCTTTCTGTATTATTCGAGCTTTCCGTTCATCCTCTTCACCATATACAGCTATTTGTCCTTGTCATACATCCAACATGCAACATTGGATTTATCGTTTCGTACTGCAAATAGGTTACGAGGGTCCTGCAGGACATCTCCCAGCTAAGATTGTTGCGCCTCGTGAGGAGCAGGAGTCCAGTCGCTCTGTCGGTCAAACTAGCTATTGATCACTTTCTCGAGCGATGCAACTTCCTGTCCTTGAGGGTCGACATACTTGTGAGCATGAAAGTAGTCGACGTATGGATCCGTGGAAACATTGTCGATTACGATATTCTCTGGTTCTTTTGCAAATTCTCTTGTAGAAATTCGGCAGTCTCTTTCCTCTCCTGATCGCATACGACATCAAAAACTAAATCCATGGAAACATCAGCATACAAATTTCCATGTCCTACTGCACTGATCTCGTCTCCAAATCCATCAAACATAAAGTTCTCAGGATGGTTCTCAAATAAATCATCAAAGTAATCAAGAGGATTCTTTTAGGAAGGTGGATTCTCTTAAGCATCACCTTCTGTAACATTCTTAGTGGGTTTCTCCTCCTGTTGTCTAGAGGAACTAGCTCCCTGACCCATATCGCCACCAGCAGTATCATCATCATCATTGTCATCCTTCTTGCCATCTTTGTCATCATCCTCTTTGTCCTCATCCTCATATTCCTTTTCTTTCTTTTCCTTATCATCATCATCTTTGTCATCATCAGCCTTATCTTCTTCCTGAACATCAGGCCTTGATCCAGTCAGCTCCTCAATTACTTTTGATAGACGTCTGTTTTCTTTTTCCAGGCGACCGAGGTCTCTGTTCTGTTTTCAAAGCATATCATATACTTTGAACATGTCTTCCTGTAAATTGAGAATCTGTCCATCCTTTGTTGTTGAATCCTATTCCAGTTGGAACACTCGCTCTTGTGACCACTCCAGATCCATGGGCGTCTTTTTAGGCATGTAGGGTGATGGAGTTTGTAAAGGTGCATTGCCTTTGTGTTTTTGGTTCTTGGGTGGTGATGGTGGTGGTTCTGAGAAGCAAATAGGAATTGGAGAATGTGGCGGTCCGATGTGAGTATGTGGAGGGGATGATGGTGTGGCTTTGGTGGTTTCTGTGGTGGTGGAGGTATGTGGAGGAATTGGTTTTTGGGTGGATGTTGTGGGTTGTGTGGGTGGTTTAGGATTTGGTGGTAGTGGTGGTTTTGGCTGAGTGGGTTTGGGTGGAGGTGGTTTAGGCTATGTAGGCTTGGGTGGAGTTGGTTTAGGCTGTGTGGGCTTGAATGGAGGTGGTGGAGATGGTGCTTGAGAAGAAGAAGATGTGCCAGTTGTCTTCTTCTTCAATCGCGGATCTCTTGCCCTTTTGGACATTTTCTTTAGCCCTTTCTTCTTTGGAGAAGTCTCGAGATTTGGCACATAATTAGTATCCTGGATTTCCTCCCGTTCGGCTCTAGACAGTGGTGGAATGACCGGCTCAGTCTCTCTAATGACTTCTTCTTCACCAGAGGATGATGATGACTCGGATGATGAGTCCTTGGCAGCTTGATCAGTTTCAGCAGAAGTACCCGCGGGAAGATGATCGTGGTCATCGGCAATGAATGCAGTGGTTCCCGCAGGGTGAAGATCATGCTCCCCAGCAACAAATGTTGCAGGAGTGCCTTGTTCCTCCATTTCCTCTTCCAGTCCTACAAACCTGCCAAACTTCACAAGAGGGCGCTCCTCAATGCATTGATTCTTGCCTCTCTTGTTCATCATCATATATGAGAAGATATCCTCTCTCATCCTCTTGATCCCAAGTGTACCGATAGTAGGAACAAGATTTTGATAACACTTGTTGATCACGATCTGAATCAATTGAGGAAAGGCCAGGAATCTCTCTTTCTGCTTCCCTTTGATATTTTCATGCATATCCCTGAATATCATTCTTGAATAGTTGAAATCAACACCCAAAGCGATGGCCTCCATGCAAGGACTAAGAGTCTGCTTAAGCACATCATAACCTCCTTTCCTTTCGGACAAGCATTGAGTCACCACATGCGTAAAATTTCTCCAATAAGGGTGGAGAAAATTCTTCTCTGTTGGAGGATAGGCACCCGCGTGTCCCATCCTGTAAACATTCCCAAAGGATCTGCTCTGTAATGATGATCAGCTTCCCCTGAACCTTTCCTATCTGGCTCACAGTTCCATCGGCGTTAGTATGCTCGACAAGAGAGTTCCAGAAGTCGTGAATGAACTCAGAGATGATCTCAGGGTGTTCCATAATCGCATAGTTGACCGGCGATAGAATCAGTCCTTCTACCATGCTCTTGAACATGGCGTGCTTCTCCGGAGAATCTTCGACATACGCAGACATGTTATGGTCCGGCACGAACCGTAAGTCACCCATCTGAAACAAAAAAAACAAGTTAAGTTAGTTAAAGTTAAAGTCAAAAGTCAAGGGTCAAAGGTAAATTCTAAGTCCTAGTCCAGGTCAAAAGAGTTAAGTCAAAATCACCAAGTCAAAGGAGTTCATGATTTTAAGAGTTCACGAAATATCAGGAGTTCACGAAATGATTCGAGTTCATGAAAATTAGGAGTACACGAAATCTACATTGTATTCGTAATTTTGTGATCGAATTTGAAGTTCACGAAATTTGTTCACGAAAGGAGTACACGAAAATTTATACTCAAAGCTTGTATTCGAAATTCAAATTTTCAAGAACTCTAAAAAATCTCATAACTCCTTCAATTTTACTCCTTAGAACTTCAAATTATACTCGAAATGCTCAAAAATTGGAGGCGACCAACATATAAGAAGATCACTTTCCAATTTTGAGTATTTCGTGGTGATTTGTCCAAGATTCCCTCGGTTAGCGGACGGAAGTACTCGAAATTGGCTTTTGTCCCATAACTTTTTATTTTACGGTTAAAATTGTACCAAAATCTATACCTAGGTTCGTCTAAGTCTGATCTACAAAGTGGTTGGAATGAAATTTTCGAAATCGAGTACAGAGACTGAGATCGCCTAGAGACAGAAAGAGCGTACTCGAAAATTATGGTACTCGATTTCAGGTCTTCTCGAAGTATATATAGGGACACTTCGAGTACATGATTTTGTGTACTTGAAATCGTGTAATCATTTCGAGTAGACTATTTCGAATACAACTTTCGAGTACTATTATTTTTCTGAGAAATTTCGAACTTTTTCTAAAACAAAATAAAATAAAATAAAATAAACTCAAAAACTTTGGACGAGTTCAAAGTTGAGTCGGGTCAATTTCATGGGATCAAATCTATATCAGAAATTTGACCACCTTAAAATAATTTTTTACAGAAACCCAACCTTTAATAATTATACCCCACAAATAATTTCCACTTTTGAATCCATAATTCAAAAATAAGACTAATAATCAAAAATTTTCTAACGGTTTTTTTGAAAATCCTTTTGGGAAGTTTATGAACAATCAGACAGTAAAACCAGATTAACATGTAACCTATCAATGTTGTGAAATCTTTTGTTTGAAACTTTGACTATGTTTCA
This sequence comes from Mikania micrantha, assembly GCA_009363875.1. Taxonomy (NCBI): domain Eukaryota; kingdom Viridiplantae; phylum Streptophyta; class Magnoliopsida; order Asterales; family Asteraceae; genus Mikania; species Mikania micrantha. The sequence continues at coordinate 22,690,660 of CM018694.1, read as the reverse complement.
ACAAACTTAAATTGTTTCGACAGAGTTTAAGGTGAGAAGAGAAAAGAACAGATCTATAAGATTAGAATCAAGAACAAGAAGGGGTTCTATCATCTTGGCCTTAACATCACACATCCAGGTCTTTCCTTACATAAAACAGAGGATGCTTCAGTAAATATTTCTCGCTCTTTGTTTGCACAAAACATGGAAAATGCCCGAATTTTTCAAAACAATTTCAAGTTTATCGAAACACAATCTTGTTTTGACCTAAAGACTTACGCAAAAAGTCTAATAGTTGTTACTCTTTCCGGTTATCTGATTTTCCTTACTTCTCTCTTATTTATATATTTAATATTTTTGAATGATCATGTCCAATCCTTTCACTTGGAAAACTTGTTTTAACTTCTTAGTGATATATAGTTATCTAAAGTTGTTATTCTTTAGAAATTACTTTTAGGTAGTGAATTTCTGAATGTCAGAAATCATTTCACTTCCCAAATGAACCACTTTACGTGACCATCCAAATAATTTTTTTTGTATTTTTCTTAAATTTTGAAAGTGTAAAATATTTTTGTTGTTTTCTTAAAATTCACTCCCTCCTGAACTTGTATATCATCTTAGACTTACTCAAAAACCGAAAATCTTTTTGTTGTTTTTGTAAATAGACTCAAAGACCGCAAATATTTTTGTTGTTTTTGTAAATATTCTCCCCCTAAATTTGTGATCTAAAAATTAAACTTAAACAATACACAAATTTTACAGTATTTACAAAATTTTTTTAATCAAAAGTTATTAGTTTGAGAGAGGCAAGAAAATGGTGGAATCGAGCTGTGTCGAACGGTTTTGTGAAAAGATCCGCCAGATTATCATCTGTGTGGACCTTTACAAGATGAATCAGTTTTTGTTCGAAACGGTCGCGGATAAAGTGAATCCGGATGTCTATGTGTTTAGTTTTGGGGTGTTGTACCAGATTCTTGACGATCTGTAGAGTGGCTTCATTATAACAATAAATAAGAGAGTCAATAAAGTTCAAACCGTCATCGAGGAGTTGTTGTTGCATGCAGATAACCTGAGAGCAGCAACTGGAAGCAGCAACACACTCAGTTTCCACGATGGAGGTAGACACGATTGTCTGTTTCTTGCATTGCCACGAGGCGAGGCGATCTCCTAAGTATTGACATCCTCCTGTGGTTGATTTCATGTCTAAGTTGCAACCACCAAAATAACTGTCAGAGTAAGCAAATAAACAAAACTCAGAGTTCTTAGGATACCACAAACCGAGACGAGGTTTCCCGACGAGGTAGCGACAGATCCTTTTGACAACAATCAAATGAAAAGCCTTCAGATTTGCTTGATATCTGGCACACTGACATATAGAAAACATGATGTCTGTCGGCTAGTAGTGAGGTACATCAGTGAGCCAATCATCGACATAAAGGTGTTGATCAACAACTTCACCATTAGAATCCGAAGTCAAGACTGGACGAGCAGCCATAGGAGTGGATGCGATTCCAACATGTTGAACTTGGTGAGAATGTCGGTAACGTACTTGACCTGATGAATCAGCACACCCTTATGATCCTACATTACCTGGATACCCAAGAAGAAGGTCATCTCCCCTATTGCACTCATCTCAAACTTTTTCTTCATCACAGCCTCGAATTCTCTGCACAACACAGAGCTCGTGGAACCGAAAATAATGTCATCCACATAGATTTGAACAAGAATCAAATCATCCTTATCCTTACGGATGAACAATGTCTGATCAATGGCTCTACGAGTATATCCATTTGCATGCAGATGATCTTTAACTGTTGCATACCACACTCGCGGTGCTTAATGAAGACCATGAAGGCTTTGTCTAGCTTGTGGACATGGTCTGGATACTGCAAAACCTCGAACCCTGGGGGTTGACATACATAGATCTCTTCCTTGACCGTTCCATACAAGAAGGCAGTCTTCACATCCATCTGATAAATAATGATGTTCATGTAGGAAGCATAGGCCAAGAAGATGCGAATAGCTTCAAGTTTTGCGACTGGTGCAAAGACTTCTTCATAGTCGATCACCTCCTGTTGGTAGAAGCCCTGAACTACTAACCTAGCTTTATTCCTGATGATCCCACCCGAAACATCTCTTTTTTTTCTGAACACCCATCTGGTTCTGATTGGCAGTTTCCCCTTAGGCAACGAAACCTGATTCTACACCTTGAGCTTCTGAAACTGCATCAGTTCTTCCTGCATCGCTTCAACCCAGCTTGACTCCTTAACAGCCATCTTGACATTCTTGGGTTCAATCTACGAAATAAAACAGGAATACAAAAAAGAATTAATTGGACCTGATTGACTTCGTGTGATAGTTCCTTTAGGCAAGGTGTTCTGAGCGGGAATAGATCTGCTCCGGGTGAGAGCTCCTTCTGAAAGAGGTCCAATGGTGTTTTCTACTGGATGATTCTTGTTGATTTTAAAGTCGGAACTTCCTCCACAGCTAAATTGTCTAGCAGGTTGCTGATGTGAGTCAGCTGATCTTCACTAGAGGAAGAGAGGTTGTCAACGGAAGTGGTTTCACTTGCTTCAGCTCCATTATCCACGCAATGTTCCTTAGGGATGTGGTCCGAGAACAATGGATTGTCAAAGGTCTGGTGGGAGGAAGATGAGGTTTGATCTATTTCCTGAGTTGGCTGAACTGACTGAGAGGTCTCCGGATCTGATGGGATAACTTCATTGATCGGGGTTGGCTAAACTGGAGGAGCCCAATCATACATGCCTGGTGGGTCAACTATCAAAAGCTTGGGCTCACATGGAATGTAGTCAACCCTGTAGTCCACGTCATCATCCTTGTAGAAGCTTTCATTTGGCTCAGATGATCCTGCTCTCTCAGATGAAGTGTTGAAGGGCTCAAAAGTGGAATCATACTAAAATAACCTGTTTGGACCGAAACTGGCATATGTGTTGTTCATCTCTTGCCAATCGATATAGTATGACTCCACGATCATTCAGGTCTTCTTGTTGGATACCTGATAGGTAGTTCCTCAAATGAATAGCCCACAAAGTAACACTCACCAGCTTTGTCATCAAACTTGTGATTCGGCTCAGTGTGGAGGAGAGTGCAAAGACAACCAAATGACTTGAAATGACCAACCTTTGGCTTCTGGTTGAATAAAATCTCATAGGGAGTCTTCTGATGGCGTTTGTTCAATAATGCGTGGTTTTTAACGTAGTAGGCTGTGTTAACATCTTCGGCCCAGAAGAATATTGACAGTTTAGACTCTGACAGCATGGTCCATGCAGCCTCAATAAGCGTTCAGTTCCTTCTTTTAGCAACTCCATTTTGCTAAGGTGTACGAGCTGCACTGTACTGTCGAGCAATTCCCTTCTCATCGCATAAATCAATAAGTGTCTGATTTCTAAACTCAGTGCCGTTGTCAGTTCTGATCACCTTAACGTTTAAATTCTTCTGATTCTCGATCAGGGTGATGAACTTCTTCAGAATCTCTGGTGTCTCAGGAATAATCATCTGTAACAACAAGACAGTATGACTTCTTCCCGTTGCTCATGAAGTTAGTCGGTTGAGATTCTTCAAGTTGACATGACCCAGTCGGCGATGCCAAAGCAAACAGTCATTCTCCTATGCCTTAGAAAACAAACAGGGTTTTTCAGTGAATGAATCAAGATTCATATTGATGATATAGACATTATTGATTCTCGGAGTCCTCATCAAGATCCACTTCTCAAACACGAAAAATCCAGGCTTTAGAATGAGACACTCTTTTTTTGTGAAGTGTGTTGAAAAGCTCTTGTCACAGATCTGAGAAACACTCAACAAGCTGTGATTGACTTATTCAACATAGTACACATGAGACATATCCTCCAATAAATGGTGTGACTTCATGCAGCTGAGAAAAATCCCAAGTCATCAACTGATGTGCTGATTCTAGGCATGCTTGAGTAATTATGGTTAAAAGGAGGCTCACACTCCTTATAACCAAGACCCTTACCCCTTTTCTCCCGATACTAAATACTGACCATGTCTTCTAAAACCTTGCTTGCATAGTCATAATTTTCACATCTGACTGAGGTTTTAGAAAGTTGAGCTTAAACTTGTTCTAATTCTAAAGTGAGCTCATCGATTTTGCATCTGGCATCTCGATAATTTGACTCTTTGTCACTTAAAAGTTCTTTCAATTTTGAAACATCACGACCCTCAGCCTCAAGTTTTCTTTTAAAAATGGCCTCATTTTTGAGAAACTCAGAGTCAAAATATTTTAGTTTTGTGACTTCTTTGATCAGGGTCTCATTATGAGACCGATATTTAAAAACATTTTCAATGCATGAGGTAGAACAGAGTTTTTCAGTTACCTTATTTAACTTTTCATCCAACTTTGCCATGAATGCGTGGCTCAAGGTCATCTCTAGCTCCTGCACTTGATCACTCCAAGCATAAGAGTCGGTTTCCTGAGTAACTAGTGCGTTGGATGTACTTGTTCCTTCCCCAGCTGCAGTCTTCTCATCAAGCTTCTTCTCTGCCTCCTTCACCACCTTGATTCCCTAGCAAAGTGACTCGGCTCGTCACAGTTGTAGCATCTCCTCTTTGACTTGTCAAATCTCAGCTTTCTCCCTGGGTTGTTTCCAAAATTGTTCCTCCCATACTTTTTGATGAATTTCTTGGCATGGAAGATTGACATGGCCATCTGCCATGAGATATCCATTTCTTCGACATCAGCTGGGTTAATCTGATCTAAGTTGTCTTGAGTTAGATTGGCCGGTGCCAACTCTCCAGCAATGAATGCATTGTAACTGTTCATAAATCCTTTGAACATCATTTTCTGGGCTGATTTTGGGCACTGAACTGACTTGCCCTGAAAAAAGGAATGCAGTCTCAAAAGGAACAGACTGAGATGAAGGGGTCTGTTAATGCTGAGATCTAGAGGCTTGAAAATTGATGGCAGATAAGAGAGCAGCATTTTCTGATGCGGGAGTAATGCCCATAGAACTGGCATGATTGAGTGGTCTTTGATTGTCATCCGTGTCATACGAGTTGATGATGGAGAACAACTCACTAAGAGAAGTCTTATACATATCCTTTGTCCTCTTGATAGTAGTGCAGTTAGAGTTTCAGTTATATGGTAATGAATTCAAGAGTTTCTTGTTGACTTCTCCCTTTGACATCTCAATCCCAACACTAGTCATCTCAGTCATCAGATGAGTAAATCGATTGAGTTGGGCTTCCAGGGACTCTCCTTTAACATGACTAAACATGTTGAACCGTTGCCTTAACATGTCTTTGCGACTTTCTCGCACGTCCTCATTCCCTTCAAATATTTCCACTAAAGCATCCCAGAGTTCCTTGGCGGTCTGGTGCTCCTTGAAACCGTGAGCCACGTCAGTAGACAACGCCATAGTAATCGAGGCATATGCCTTGTCATCATTTTCTTTCAATAGGATGTCTTTTTCAGTATACAACTCGGATGTTTGGGAATTAGCCCGTTTAACTCACTCTGGTACATAGGCACATAAGGCCCCTCTTCACTTGACCTCCATAACTTCAGGTCCATCTACTTGATAAAAGACTGGAATCTGAATTTCCAATCTTGGAAGTTATCCCCTGACACGAGCCTAGGTGGCTTGGTTCCGGTGCCAATCTCCCTGTCTAAGTTCTGAAGGTTGGACAGGTTGGTGAGATTTTTGGATGCCATGACAAACAGAAAGTTTTTCTAAGTAAAAGTTCTCGAAATCCTCATCAGTTCGAAGTCCCAAGCAGTGCACTAAGTCCAAGCAGTACTTGAAATACCAAAAATACTCGAAGTCCAAGGTGTAATCGAAATCTAAGTATACGAAAAGTTGTACTCGAAGGACAAGTTCTTGAAATCTCCCAGTGTACTCGAAAGTCAGAGTGTACTCGAAATTCCCAATGTACTCAAAATCCCAAGTGTACTCTAACTCCCAAGTGTACTCGAGTTCGCAATTGTACTCGAACTCTGTTCTCGAAAACCTGTTCTTAAAGTGTGTACTCGAAATACTGAACTCGAAATTTTGAAGTCGAAAATACTTGAAAAATTTGCGCAGAAAAATTTCTTAAGATTCAAAGTCCCAAATTTCAATAGTAGCTGGATGATACAGAGAAGACCAATAAAGTATTGAACTTGCACGAAAAATTTTGTACCTTGACGTAGAAAAGAGCTCAAAGGTTGTGATACAAGTTGTAGGTCCCGATCTTGTCAAGACTTGAGCTTTATGCCTCCGATCAACATCAAATGACTCTAGAATGTGCGGAATCCATAATATAATCACAAGAAGAGATAGAAAAATGAATGCTTTGTATATTTCATGAAGTTCTCAAAAACAGTGCCTCAATACGTCTAGAGAGCACTTGTCTCAGGAATCCAACCCTAGAACAGTACAAAATATGTCTATATATACTATTATAGGAGTACTCGAACCCTATACACGAAAATGGTTCAAGTACTCGAAAATAAAAGTACACGAAAATAGTCAAAATCAGGTCTTCAACTCGCCACTGGTTGACTTTGTCAGTATTCGTCTTTGGGAGGGCTCAACAAAGATTATCAATATCGACAGGTGCTTGATGTCGATCTTATTCACATTTAAACCGATTTATATTGATACTCTTTTAACCTAAACCCCTTGGATTTCATTAAGGTTTTAATATCGGTGAGATTACAAAGAGTAGCTATACTATAATGCCAATGCTATGTTGTCCAAATGGAAAAGAAGTCATCGAGACTATCTAGTGTTGACCATATCTTGGAATCAACCTTAAATGTCTTTTTATATGTTAATATCAAGCCTACTTTGTTCCAAACTCCTTGGATGACATCAATTTACATAGTATCGATGATTTAATGCTTCCAATAGGTCGTCAAGACTGGTAGTATCGATGGGGATTTAGGCTGGTTCAAGGTGTACCCATCGATACTATAAGTATCGATGGGATATTAATATCAATGGTATGGGCATCGAACCAATTAGTATCGACGGGGACTTAACCCTTTTTACTTGGACGACATAAAAATTAATAGTGTCGATGAGGGCTTGTTGAACTTGTGGCCATCGAACTTAATAGTATCGAGTTTTAGCTTCCACCTTCATACATCGATACTAGTTGCCCAAATATTCATACGTCAATACTAACCTTATCGACCTTTCCGGCCTCGCCTCATGTTCCTATGCATAAATCAAGCTTTTTTAAGGCTTTCCAAGGGTATCTCATGTTTGGTTCTTGTGTTTTGAAAAGGTTTAAACTAGTTTTATGGTTGTTGGTTTCAGGTTGTACAAAAACCCTAAACATCGAAAGTTTGAGCTCCCCCTGCTTCTTTCGAGATGTTTTGAGCCCATATCCTTTGTACTTCCTTAATGTAGACGATAAGAGCTTTCTTTTGACACCAGTATCTCGAAATTTGATCAAGAATGGAAGGAGATAGGTGGTGGGTTTTTAGAGAAATAAAGTAGAGAGAGCTCCGAAATTTTTAGAGAGGGAGGATGTAGGAGCTAGTTGGTGAGAAAGTAAATGAGAGTTTTACAGCTTTTATACCTCGAGTGGTTACACACGCGTTCAGGTTCATTCGTTTTCAAGTTAATACATTATTTCATGAACGCAACGTAATTGCTACGTAAATAGAAAGAATAGTTTTATTTTGGACTTTTGAGTTGTATTTGAGGAGTTTCAAAATTCTAAAACATAAAGTATAATATTTTAGGCACTTTTGTAATATTCGCCTGTTTTAAACCGTTAACGAATATATTTACGTGTATACCCGTAACTATATATGTTTTTGGTTAATGTTTGTTGTTTCATTAATGTTGACTCGAACGATAAGTTCAACGTTGATATCTTTATGGATCGTCACACATAACGATACCGGGTTTCGCTTACAAGTTATGATTTTTGTTCATTGTTTTTAATTTATGATACAAAGTGCCATAATGCCATAAACTAACACTACCCCATTAACCGAACGAAGTTTATGTATAAGGCATATGTAGTGTCAAGCTACCTGCCAGCCCAGCCGCCAGCCCACCAGTGTTTCGATATATTACGATATTGTCCTTGCTAAACGTATATGACTATAAATATATATATATATATATATATGTATATACATTATTTTCTAACTAGAAGTTTCCTATGCTACACACAAGAATTCACATGAATGTTTGAATACACAGATTATGATTTATGATTTTTAAGTTCTCGTTATTGAATATGATGATGAAATGTACAGATGTTACAGTCTCCCCTAATTAAAGGAATTTCGTCCCGAAATTAACTAGTTGAAGCTACTGTAACAGATGAGGGTCCTTCAGCTTTATCTGGTATTCCCATTTCCAGGTGAACTCTGCACCACGTTTGCCTTCCCATCGTACCTTTACGAACAAAATCCGACTACGTTTAAGTTTCTTGACCCCATGATCCATGATTTCTACTCGACATTCAACGAATTGCATGTTTTTTTGGATTTGAATGTCCTCTAAAGGAATTTGGACATCGTGGTCAGCTAAGCACTTCTTAAGATTCGGCACGTGGAAGGTATCGTGAACATTGCTCAGCTCAATCTGAAGTTTGAGTTTATAGGTTATGGGACCAATCCTTTCTAGGATTTCAAAAGGTCCAGAGTACCTAGGAGCAAGTTTTCCCTTCTTCCTGAATCGAACAACGTCTTTCCAGGGATAAACCTTTAATAAGACTCGGTCACCGACTTAAAATTCAAGCGGTTGCCGACGTCGATCAGCATAAATCTTCTGCTGATCCCTCGCGACCTTAAGCCTTGATTGAATGATTGAAATCTTGTTAGTTGTTTCTTCAATGGTTCAAGGCCTACGACCTGTGAGTCACCCACCTCGGTCCAGCAGACTGGTGAGCGGTACTTCCTACCATAAAGAGATTCGAAAGGTGCACATTGTATACTCGTGTGGTAGCTATAATTATATGATAACTCAATGAGTGGAAGATGAGTGTCCCAACTTCCTCCAAAATTGTTCACACAAGAACTAAGCATGTCCTTGAGTGTCTAAATAGTCCTTTCACTTTGACCATTGGTTTGGGGATGATACACCATGCTAAGGTTAACACGGTTTCCCAAAGCCTTTTGCAGTGATTGCCAAAAGCGAGAAGTGAAAAGGTTATCACGTTCAGATATGATTGACATTGGTGTACCATGACGCGCAATGATCTCATTAATGTAACTAGGACAAGTTCTCCATTTTATAATCCTCTCAGATAGGGAGAAAATGAGCAGATTTGGTAAGTATGTCGACTATCACCCAAATCGAATCATAACCTCGCAGTGTTGTCGGAAACTTGGTTATAAAATCCATGGAAATTTGTTCCATTTAGACATTTCCTTACATATAGAGCTACGTCTTTCTTCATCCCGGGGCCACTGGTAGGATGTGCCTCATCGCAGATGAGAGTGAACAATTTTTCTGATTTTGGAAACCACATACGTCCGTTGAAGTATAGAACTCCATCAGATTGAGGTTCTAGTATACCTTCAACCCCACAATCTAACTCTATCTTCAATTGATTGTTGATCACCATTTGTTGTTGTGCAATACGAATCAATTCTTTCAGGTTCGGTTATGTGTTGATCTCCATGTCTCTAACACGCATTGGTTTGATTGGTTCCTTGCAACTAAGAGCATCCGCCACCACATTAGCTTTACCCGGAAGATAGCGAATCTCACATCCGTAATCAGTTAACAGCTCAACCCAATGCCTTTGTCACATGTTGAGCTCTTTCTGATTGAGAATGTGTTGCAGGTGGGGTCCGTGTATATGACACATCTGGTATCGTAAAGGTAGTGTCTCCAAATATTTAATGCAAAGACCACAACCCCTAACTCAACGTCGTGAGTAGCATAATTATTCTCATGAACCTTAAGTTGCCTTGAAGCGTACGCAATGACCTTGTCTTGTTGCATAAGCACACAGCCGAGACCAAGGTTTTAAGCATCACAGTAGACAAAGAAATCATCATTGCCTTCGGTAAGACTAAGAATAGGGGAGTTGCATAATTCTATTTAAGAAGTTGAAATGCATCTTCTTGTTTTTCCCCCATATGAACGCTTTAATTTTTTGGGTCAAAGTCATGAGTGGCAAAGCAATCTTTAAAAAATTCTCAATGAACCTTCGATAGTAACCTGCAAGACCCAGAAATGAACGGATTTATGTTGGAGTGGATGGAGTAGTCCAAATGGAATAGAAGTCATCGAGACTATCTAGTGTCGACCAGATCTTGGAATCAACCTTAAATATCCTATTATATGTTAATATTGAGCCTACTTTGTTCCAAACTCCTTGGATGACATCAATTTACATAGTATCGATGGTTTCAGGCTGCCAATGGGTCGTTTATAATCCCTAGGGTTTCTATCAAAATTCAAACATTGTAATTGTGTTTAATTCGTAATAAATAAAAGCGTTGGATATTCTTTGAAACACTTGTACTTATAAATGTATATTTATATATATATATATAGATCTAATTCATTAAAGTAATACTAATAATAATAATAACACAAGACGTAATCTAAGCCTTTATAAATTTCATTTTATAAAATGTTATAATTCTTTTAAAGCTTAAAATATTATAATACGTTGTAATAAAATGATAACATGTTATTAGTAAATAAACAATTATTAAAGTTATACATATACATATACATATACATATACATATATAATAATAATTGTTATTATTATCGTAATAAATTATTAAGGAATTTAAAGAATTAGTTTGAATAGAAATCTTAAAGTTTATAAAGTTTTAAGAAATACTAGAAAGATTATAATTCATATTAAAGTTTTTTCAAAATACTAAGTTTAAACATAATATAATAAAAACAAAATATAAAGGGACCAAAGTGGTAAAGAAAGAAGGTTGGTTTGTGAGTGAAAAGTTTTCAACAAATATAATAAAAACAGAAAAACCTATAGGAATAAATTTGTATATATTCCATTCTTCTATTCCCTTCTTCACCTAGACAATCACTTAACCCGAACCATGGGTTTTGGCAGCCCATTGTGCAATACAGCTCATGGCAACTCGATCCCAGCTCAATCTTTATGGATTTGGGAAGGATTCGAACGCGTGAACATGATATGATCTGTAACTAATCGTAATGACTCGATAATGAATCACAATCAATACCAAAAATATAAATCCCAACGTGTCAACCAAATCGGTAATAAACAAGTATAAAACCAAAATTAACCACACCAATACAAACCTTTGAATCCTCCGAATCAGTCTGTGCACGAAAATCACACTCAAAAACTCTCTCAAGAACGAACAAGACATGAGAATGGCCAACCCTTGCCTCGCATTCAAGTCCATCAATTTGAAATCCTAACAGGTAATATGTTATACTATGTATATGCTATTGACACTTGATGCATGACACAAAACTATTGTGCTAATGTTTTGAGATCTAATTTAAAGCTCATGGTTTAATAGTCAGAAACACATCAAACAACACTGAACTGACACCCAGATGTTCATTTAATGCTATTATGTATAAACATATGCGAGGATTAAACAAAACTGAACCATAATTGTTGTCGTTTCAGAATGCTAAACCGACGAATTATTCATATAGGTGACGATCTGTACGAATAAATCTGAAAATTTAACGTTCTGAAATGATGACTGAAAAGTAGAAAACAAGAATCAGAAAGTGAAACCGACGCCGTGTTTGTTCGGGTGACGATTCGAACGAATACGCGCGAAGGTGACACGTTCAGACGAAACGAAAACGAACTACAAAACAAACGATAATAATCTAAGAAAATTAAACATTAAATATTTATTAGGAATCACAATCTTTTAAAATTTTAAAAATAAAGTTATTTAATTAAAATACATAAAATACGTGCAATAGTGATGCGAGTTAACGAAATGTTAAAATAATCAATTACGATAAATAAATTCAAGAAAAGAGGATTTAAAAGATTTACTAGGAATAACCACCTTCCGAACATTTGAAAATAAATTATTTTTATTTTAATTTACAAAGCACACGCGTAACGTGCCGGAAACGCGACGAAAACGAGAACCGAGCTACGAAATCGAACCCGAACCTACACAGGGTATATAAGGTCTAAATGAGACCTTTTCTCTCATTTATTTCACTCCCTTTCTCTCTCTAACCTCTCAAAACCGTTTTTCTCTCCCTCTCTCTAAATTCCAACTTCCAACTACAAGATCTTGATCATTTGTTGATGAAATCACAAGTTTTTGGTGTCTACACGAAGCTACAAACGTCCTCTACCTCGAAGTACAACCGATCCGAACGTTTGTCCAGCCGATTTCGAGGTAATGAAGCTCGAAGCACATTAAGAACTAGGGTTTTTGACACTTTGATCACACCTAACCCACATCCGGTTAAGGTAGTCATTCCTAAGATGTTTCAACCAGTTCTAAGCTTAAACCGAACTGTTAGGTGAGTAGGGAAGCCATGGTTGAGCCTACATGTTGCAGGAAATCAATGATGATGATGAACAAGATAGTGGTTCGCGGCTTAGTGATTGGCCGAACCTTTGCTCTAAGGTGACAGAAACCTGTGGTGGTGACTAAGCCAGGAGGGAGCCACGAACCTCCAAGCTCAACGAACCTTGCATGTACCATGGACGAACCTGTAACCAACACCGAACAACCAGCTTGTCGAACCACCATGAGAGCTACGAACCTTTTTCCAGAGGCGAACCCTGTTTCTTTCATGCCATGCGAACCTACCTCATCAGACGAATCTATATATGATCAACGAACCTAATATCTCAACAGAACCTTGGAAGGAGCCGAACCTTGCATGGTTGCCACTATTCACAAACCTGGTGCTCACGAACCTCTCTATGTGAACCTGCACTCGGTCGAACCCTTTTTGCACAGCCGAACCTCAGCCGCCACAAACCTTTGATCATCGAATGCAAGAGTACCGAACCCTCTAGCCGAACCTTAGAACTCAACGAACCAGAGGACCCGAACCTGTGCCGGTTAACCCACTAATGGCAACGAACCTAAGACCCTGGTTCGGCCCAGGAACTGTTCTGCCATCTTCGATTAGTTTAAACCATGAAAACCCTTGGGCCCAATAGTTTGGCCACGCACGACTCATAAGGCCCAAAAAATTGTTCGTCCCACTTGAATTTATTCGGGCCATCTTTATTTGGCCCACACTTACGACACAGGTCCACGAATTCAGCCCACATGGACCTATTCGGCCAAACCATCATTCGGCCCACTACAGTTGTTTAGCCCAACATCATCACCCGGTCCTTTGTTTAGGCTCATGGGGTATTGGCTTGGCCCAAATCACTCTTTCGGTCCATAATGGTTAAATGCATGAACTAACATCCTAAGTAATCGAATTTGAATAACATGCATAGGATTTGAGTAAGCTACTACAAAGATGGTGAAAATTGGACTAAGCACATCATGTGAAAACCTAAAACTCAAAAATCTTTGAAGTTTGGTTAACGATTACTAACCCTTTATTTAAAAACCTAAGTTTTATACTTAGAATATTATTGGTTATGGTAACAATGCAAGTAAACAAGAAAGCTAACATTAACCTAATTGGGCTAAGTATCACTAAAATCTATAACAAGTAAATAGGGCCGAATGAATATCGAGACTCAGAGGTGTTAGCCAACTCTAGGGCTAACACATACATGCACACTATTCACTACTACTTATACTTATAAGTTAAATACAACGTGAAATCAATGCAGGATCGTGAATACAACAACAAACACAACAACGAGCGCGCGCATTCTTGTGTTTACATAGTCAACCATTTCAACAACAAGGTGAGTTCATTTGTCCGTTTTTAAACATATTTGTTTTACTTCAGGACTGAGAAGCATGTTATACATTTTGAACAAGTATTGAAATGTTTATTAAATGCTTTTATACTTAATCATGATGCTTATACTAATGCTTAAACTTGTTCCTCTTATTCTGAAAGCTAAAGGCTGAGACTTAAACTTAAGTGTCAATGCTATGATCTAAATGCTTAAACTATATGCTCAATGCTTATGTTAGAAACTTTATATGCTCAATGCTAAGGATATAAACTTTATGCTTAAACTATATGCTCAATTCTAATGCTAGAAACTCTATATGTGCTCAATGCTAAGGCTATAAACTCTATGCTTAAACTATATGCACAATGATAATGCTACAGACTATATGCTCAACCTAAATGCTAATACTACATGCTACATGCTACAAACTATGATTACGTGCTAAATGCTAAGCTTGTATCTATGCAAGAGATACGTAAATGCCAAACTATGCTATTGCAAGCTGGTATCTATGCATGAGATATGTGAAAGCTAAACTATGAGAATGCTAAGATCTTATCTATATATGAGATATGTAAATGCCAAACTATGCTACATCATGGCTTGTATCTGCATATATGAGATATGTAAATGCTAAACTATGTGTGTGCACAACTTGTGTCTATATATGGGATACGTAAATGCCAAACTATGCTAGAGCAAGGCTTGTATCTTCATATATGAGATACGTAAATGCTAAACTATTCAGATGCTAAGCTAGAATCAATTCATGAGATACGTAATGGCTAAACTATGCTTGAGAAAAGCTTGTATCTGTTCATGGGCTACGTAAATGCTAAACTATGCTAGAGCAAAGCTTGTACCCATGCATGAGATTGGTGAAAGCTAAACTATGGGTTGTGAAACTATTATCTTTGTACAACATACTTTAAAGCTAATCTACGTGAATGCTATAAACTTGTAAACTTTTAACAGTATGCAAAAGCAATGATGAAGACGGAATTGGGTTGTAGGTAAAACGCTTAATTATCATTAACAACAGTGTCATATGCCGATTAGTATGTGGTGGGATGGCGTCTGGGCGGGTTGTAGGCTCGACCCTTTCGTATGCCCTATATATAAGCATACCGATCCGGATATTACATGTGATGTTAATGAGATTAAGGTTGTTACCGAAAGAGGTTTGCTAAAGCTATTTTTCAACTATTAAACTATATGAACTCACCAACCATTGTGTTGACTTTGTTTTCTTACATGCTTTCTCAGGTGACGTACAGGAATTGGCTAAGGCAGGATTGCATGCTAGGATGCCCAGTTAGAAGACCTAGTAGACTTTTGGAAAGCACATATTTTGATATTGATGCGAGTCACTTTTGATATCTTGTACAGTTACAAGATAGTAACATTTGATTCTTTTGATAGGTTTACTTAGTTAAATTATCAAACGTTGATATGTGTAATTTAACTTTGTAATCCTAGTTTAATGCTATATTGTGCTTTAGTTATTCTCAATGTTGATGCTATGTAAACAATCTGATCATCATGATTATCACTCATGATATTGCACCCCGGGAACCTTCCGCCCGGCGGGGAAGTCGGTTCGTCCCGCCGGCTCGGGGTGTGACAGATTGGTATCAGAGCTCAAGGTTATCATAAGCTTCTGCACCTCATTCATACCACCAGATTCACCACCGCCACCTCCTCCTCCACTAAACCCTCCTCCGAACCCGAATGCGGTTCCAGCTCTTGATCCTTCTACTGTTGCTTTGGCAACTCTTCTGAGCAGCCAACTAACGAATCAACTGAAGGATGTCATCCCAGAGATGATAAACATGATCCAAGGCTACGACAACAATTCTGGTCACACTACTGGAGAAGCTAGTGGAAACACTGGCACTACTTCTAACTGCTCCTACAAGTCATTTGTAGGATGCAAACCACCAAGCTTTACTGGTGTTGAAGGAGCTACTGGATTGATCCAATGGCTAGAGAAAATGGAAACCACCCTGGACATAAGCGGTTGTTCGGAACATCACAAGGTTCGATATGCTGCTGGGTCTTTCAGCAAACGGGCCTTAACATGGTGGAACTCCCATATCAGAGCAAGAGGCAAACATGAAGAACTGGCAATGCCTTGGGCAGACTTAAAAATACTTCTGAGGAACGAATTCTTCCTGAAGCATGAATTGCAAAAGCTGGAAGTGGAGCTCTCAAACCAAGTGATGAAGGGAGCTGATCACATGACATTCACCACACGCTATCATGAACTGGTAGCTTTGGTGCCAGAGATGGTGCCAACTCTGGAGAAGTTGATCGACAGATATGTAGTAGGATTACCCTCCTGCATTCAAAGTATTGTGCTGGCTACAAATCCCGCAACTCTGGAGTCAGCCATCTCTCTCTCAGCCAAACTCACTAGTGTGATGGTGAAGTCAGGAGTTTTGAAAGACGACACAGGGAAAACTAAGGAAGAATCGACAAAGAAGCCCAAGCACCATCAAAAGAAGAAACAAAATGTGACAACTAGTACCAAACCGACCGGCAAGTCCGTACGGTACGTGTACTATCTATAGTAACTATGTGTACATATGTGATTGTGAACAGTATTTGTATTAACAGAAATCCTAAATACAAGAAATCGTTGTACTTATTTTTTTTAACTTTGATACAGTAAGTACAACGTACATTTGAAACATTAGTTGTGTGTATTTAAGTGAAAACTTAAGTACAGTCAACACAACAGATCATGAGAAACAACAGTGTTCAAGAGAATAACAGAAACAAATCGGTTGCATTCTGATATCCATAGATGACAGGAATCAAATGGCCGACAATTCAATGTGAAAACTATGTGAAAACAGCATGTTAGTTGAGTCCGACAGTGAGGAAATACAAGTTAAAACAATAACACAGTGTCGTTTCAGAATAACGAACTGACAGTGTGTTTGCGTGGGTGACGATTCACACAAACATATCTGTGAGTTTAACGTTTTGAAATGATGACTGGAAAGTTGAAAACAAAAGTCGGAAAGCAAAACCATCGTCGTGTTCGTTCGAATGACGACTCGAACGAATACGCGCGATGGTGACGCGATTCGACGAAACGAAAGCGAAACACGACACGAAACGATAATAAATTTAATAAAATAAAATAAATAACATTTTACAATTTTGAAACTCATCAAATAATTAAAGTAACATTCTTTTATTTATTACAATTAATTACGGGTAATTTTTCGGATACGCGACGAAAACGCGAACCGAGCAACCGAAACAAACCCGAACACCCTCGGGTATATAAACAACAAATGAAGCATTTTAATTCATTTCCCACTTTACTCTCTCTCTCTAAAAGCATAAACCCGGCTCCTTCTCTCTCTAAAAACTCAACCTCCATTAACAAGCTTCAAAGCTTCATAACTTCTTCATTTCTCAACCAATTTGAGTGATTCTTGAACCCACGCGAAGCCCGTGATGTCCTCTACATGAAAGTACAACGGATCTAAGAATTTGTCCACTGAATCTCGAGGTATGGAAGCGTGAATAATCTGAAAAATAGGGTTTTCTATACATTTTCTTGATTACCACCCTAAAACCGGCTAAAACTTGCCATTTCGAACTACACAACTACCAGTACACTACCTACGCTCAATCTAGTCATGGTGAAATAGGTCTATAACAGCTTGGAAGTGTGATGGAGATGGGGTACAGGTTCGTTCAGCTGGAGTATTGGCCGAACCTGTTGAAGGTTAGGATAAACCGCCGAACCCTGCTTGGCCAACTCAGGATGGCCGAACCCTACCCCTGATTCGCGAACCTTCGAGCTGCTGCATGGTCGGGCTTCACTCATGCGAACCTTTCATGCACGTGGGCTACGAACCAACTCCGGCGAACCTACTAGCGAACTCTATGGCGAACCTCTTAGCCAAACCACTGCAGCACCGAACCATCGGGACACGAACCTGTACAGGAAAACTTAGCCGAGCCTTTTCCCCACCGCCGAACCTGATCTGATAGCTCCATGAATGAACCTTTGGGGTCAAGCTTGGCCGAACCTGTAGACCTTGAGGTTCGCTGATAACGTGATCGGAATTCAAATTTTTTTTCTTTAGCCGAGCCCAACCCCAGTTCAATTACACCATCTGTAACACTTAATGGGCCATTTGATTTCCCAGCCCACAACCTGTTTAATCCAGCCCAACACTTCCTCGTTCGGTTCCTTGATTTGGGCGGCCCACAACACATACACTAGTTCCACCATTGGAATTCGGCCCAGTAAGAAACAACCAGCCCAAGTCCATTTCGGTTGGGCCACACATACTTCTATGGTCCATTTAATTACCTATCGGCCCATGAGTTGTTTAACTCAATAACAATTGGCCCAATGACATCTACTTGGCCCAATCTTTCCATATAGCCCAAACCCTACGGCCCAATCACAATTGGAGCGGCCCATAACACTCATAAGACTCAAACGACTTAGTTTGGCCCATATGTATATTTTGCCCAACATGAAGCCCACAAGGTCTAATTGTCATTAACATGAGAAACAAAAGGTTATAATATTTGAAGTACAAATCTAAATTACACTTAGACTTACTTGGGTATTATAGAGGATTAATTGACAATTTAAGGTCATCAATAAAACAAGATAATTAAGAACTAGTGGGATAAGTGTTGGCAAATATACAACAACTATACAGGGCCGAATGATGAATGTGACTCGTTGGTGATCACTAAGTTAGAACCAACACACACACGCGAACAATTACACTCAACACTTATAACTCAAATGCAATGTGAAATCAATACAGGATTTTGAACACGACAACAAGAACAACAAAGAGCGCGTGTATTCTTTCTTCTTTTAAGCTAAGTCAACCCTACAACAACAAGGTGAGTTCATATGCCCCTTTTCCTTAATCTTTACTGATTTTAAACTCTCGAAACTGAGAAACATGTTTACTTTTATTTATTTAAAAGTTCTGCTTAACATGTTATTTATACTTTGATTTAGATAATATTAAACTGTTTATTATCGCTTATCATTGTATGCATGCTTGTATGATCATGAGTTAACAGGGAAACTCAGATGATTATGATAATGTAATTTCATAATCATCAACACATTTGAATAACATAGATATAAGATTTTATCTTATAACACTTAGTTATTCCTACATGAGCAAACATTGTGACAATTCATACACAAACAAACAATGAGAACTATTACAGTGAAACATGGTGACACTTCAAAACACATGAATGATTAGAAGATAAAATATCTTCTTAATATCATTCCACATCATAATTGATCAAGTGTGATAATTAAATTTCTTATAACACTTAATCTACACCTTAAAAACATACTATGTGATAGTATGATCGCATTGATTACTTCACCGCCATACGTTGCTTAAGAGTACTAAGACTTGTTCTTAATACTGCTTAAGGATGTTAGGGTGATCATATGGGTTCAAGCAAATGATGTCATGATAACGTAACTTCATGATGTCAATATCATTCGTATCATGATTAACATAACGTAATAAGACAAGTTCTTATTTAACTTTGTTAATCACATTGAGATTAGCGACAGCACAGATGTGCATCATCCATTGTTACCTGTGGACTAGTAGACTGAGGAATTTATTCTCTCATGTCATATTACTGGTAACAGTTTCGAAGAAGGCATTGGGAACACACGGTGGGATAGAGGTGAATCGGGTGCATTGTAATCTGATTACGTGAGGATCACAATGGACTCCTTTTGGTCTCTATACGTTGCATTGAGATTACATTACAAATAGTTAACTAACACTTTTAATAATTCAAAAGTGTAACAATAGTTAACACACAGACAATAGAATAATACAAGGAACAGATTAATTGAATCTAATATCCTTACTATACATAATGGTTATCAATACTTCGGTTTGATAACTACAACACTATCATTATATTATTCTATTCATGATATCACAGGTGATCAATGGGACAAACATGTGAATTGGGGATGGAAATCAATAGTTGTACTGCAAGTAGTGTGGAGTTCTAGTGGTGATGTGGTGGGATGTTGGCTAGGGCTTAGTTCCCTTACATATGCCCTATATATAAGCATCACTACTAGGATTATATAGTACTTGTGACTATAACTATTGAGAAGCCATTGGGAGAACAGGTGAACATATAACATACAAGTAACATATTTATCATTGTGAATGGAATCAAGGTTTTACATTAACTTATTATGAACTCACCAACTTAGTGTTGACTTTGTTTATATACATGTTTTCTCAGGTGATGAACAGGTGTAGAACTTACATGCAAGGATTAAGCTAGAGGTCTTTTAGAAAACCTAGCTTTATTTTGTTTTCATGGTTTTGGTGACAAGAACAATGAATCATCTTTTGTATATCTTGTACATATACAAGATATAGTTACATTGATTCTTTTTGGTAGACTTACTTGATTAAATTATGAATGATACAGTGTAATTTAATCTTGTAATTCTATATCATGGATGTGTTAGCATTTCTCATTTATTTATCATGTGCTATGTAAACAATCTGATCATTTGATTATCACTCAATGATATCGCGCCCGGGAACCTTCCGCCCGACGGGAAAACCCGATCCGTTCCCGCCGGCCCTGGGTGTGACAGATTGGTATAAGAGCCATGGCTATAGAGAAATATAGGTCATATTACTTGAACGGTTTGGCCTAGACTATAACCTAGGGACCCTCATGTAGAGATTATGTGATATAGGATTCTATTTACATATGTCTTCTGCTTCTGATCACTGCGCTAACCGATTTTCTTTCGGTTATGATCAGAATGCCACCAAGAAGACAGCCAGCTTTACTGCCACTGCCGCCAAATGATTTGGCTCCGCACTCATCTACGCCTTCACCATATGACTCTCCTACACAACCACCTCCACCTCCTCCTCCACATGTCCCACCTCCACAGCCGCCACCACTTCATCAGTTGGACCCTGCTACTGTGGCACTGGCCACTCTTCTGACTAGCCAGCTGAGGGATGTAATCCCGAAGATGATGAATATGATCAACAACAACAACAACAACAATAACAACGTTGCCAACTCATCTGGAGAAGGCAGCGGCAACACCCGACAGAATCAGGACTATGCCTACAAGAACTTTGTAGGTTGCAAGCCACCCAATTTCAGTGGCAGTGAGGGTGCTGTCGGATTGATCCAGTGGATCGAGAAGATGGAGACTACCCTTGACATTAGTGGCTGTCCTGAGCATAACAGGGTTAAGTATGCTGCGGTATCATTTCACAAGCGAGCGTTAACTTGGTGGAACGCTCAAGTTTCGATCAGAGGTCGGGATGAGGCCCAGGCTATGCCTTGGAATGACTTCAAGGCGATGTTGAGGGCAGAGTTTTGCCCAAGAAACGAACTGAAAAAGGTTGAGACTGAATTGCTCAACCTAGTCATGGTTGGCTCTGGGCATCTGGCCTACACCACCCGATTCCATGAGCTTGCTACCTTGGCACCGGATGTGGTGCCAACACTAGAGAAAAGAATCGAACGGTATGTCGGGGGACTGCCGTCCAGCATTCAAGGGCACGTGATGTCTGCCCACCCTACCACCATGGAAATGGCTGTCATTCTGTCAGCATCTCTGACAGATATGATGGTTGCTGCGGGGCACTTCAAGAAGGAGGCTGAAACAGCCTAGGCTGGAACTTCAAAGAAGTTGGACAAACGTCCGGCTAAGAAACAAAAAGTGGCTAGAAACTTTGCTGCCACTACTCAAGCCCCTATGCTCAATCAACCACCACCATTGCAGACCAGGAAGCCATACACTGGCACAGCACTTTTGTGCAACTCGTGTCAGTTCCATCACTTACCAAATGTCCCGTGCAAACACTACACCAACTGTGGGAGATTTGGTCACACGGTAACTCACTGCAGGAGTCCAAGGACTCAGAACCGAAACAACAATGCAGCTGCTGCTGCTACTACTGATAACAGGTCCTACTTTACTTGCGGAGAACCTGGACATTATTCCAGGGATTGCCCCAAGAGAGCACAACCAAGGGCTCCAGCAGCAAGAGGTAGAGCCTTTCAGATAGGAGCCGCTGATGCCAGACAGGACCCGAATGTGATTACGGGTACATTTCTCTTATCTGACTTCTATGCATCCATATTATTTGACACAGGTGCGGATCAGAGTTTTATCTCATCCGACTTTGCATGCCATCTTAATTATGATAAGGAATTGTTAGACTCCCCTTACACTATTGAGATAGCAAACGGCAAACAGATCACCGTAGACACAATAATTAGGAATTGCCCACTAACACTTGGCGATCACACATTCTCCATCGACTTGATACCGATGGAGCTGGGCAGTTTCGACATCATCATCGGAATGGATTGGCTATCTCTTAACAGAGTTGAGTTCATCTGTTCCGATAAACTACTACGCATTCCTGTGGAGAACAATGAGATCTTGGAAATTCGTGGAGACCAAGCGAAACGCAGTGTCAAGATAATATCGTGCATGAAGGCTCGCAAGTATTTACGAAAACAATGCGTTGCATTTCTAGCTCACGTGATTCAGAAAGACAAGAAGGCAATCAAGATTCAAGATGTACCAATTGTGAAGGACTTTGCGGACTTGTTTCCGGATGACTTATGGAGACTGCCACCTGAGCAATCAGTGCAGTTCCGAATCGATCTGATTCCGGGAGCGACTCCTGTAGCTAAGTCTACTTATAGACTCGCACCATCTGAGATGCAAGAGTTGTCCAACCAGTTACAAGAGCTACTCGATAAAGGATTCATCCGACCGAGCTTTTCCCCGTGGGGAGCTCCGGTTCTTTTTGTGAAAAAGAAGGATGGAACTTTCAGGATGTGTATTGATTATCGAGAACCAACAAACTCACCATTAAGAATCGGTACTCGTTACCGAGGATTGATGATTTGTTTGATCAGTTACAGGGAGCACAGTGCTTTTCAAAGATAGACCTGAGATCAGGCTATCATCAGCTCCGGATTCAAGAGGAAGACATACCAAAGACAGCCTTTCGTACCCGATATGGTCATTACGAGTTCATGGTGATGCCATTCGGATTGACGAACGCACCGGCTGTGTTCATGGACTTAATGAACCGGGTGTGCAAACCGTATCTAGATCAGTTTGTTATCGTCTTCATTGATGATATACTGATTTATTCAAAAAATGAGAAGGAACACGAGCAACACCTCAAGACAGTTTTGGAGCTTCTGAAAGAAGAATGGCTTTACGCCAAATTCTCCAAGTGCGAATTTTGGCTAAGTGAAGTTCAGTTCTTGGGTCACGTGATTAACAGTGACGGTATTCACGTGGATCCTACCAAGATAGAAGCAATCAAGAACTGGGATGTGCCTACGACACCAACGGAGATACGATCCTTTTTTGGATTGGCAGGTTATTACAGGAGATTCATTTCGAATTTCTCTAAGATAGCCTTGCCTCTCACCAAGCTCACACAGAAGTCTGAACCTTTTGTGTGGACTCAGAAACAAGAAGAGGCATTCCAGACACTGAAACAAAGATTGTGCAATGCTCCAATCTTAACACTCCCAGAAGACAATGATGACTTTGTAGTTAATTGTGATTCTTCCCATCAGGGACTCGGATGTGTTTTGATGCAACGAGACAAAGTCATTGCTTATGCCTCACGACAGCTGAAGATACATGAGAAGAATTACACAACACATGACTTGGAACTGGGAGCTGTTGTTTTTGAATTAAAGATTTGGAGACACTACCTGTATGGTACCAAGTGCACTATCTTCACAGATCACAAGAGTTTACAGCACATATTTGATCAGAAAGAGCTTAACATGAGACAGAGACGTTGGGTTGAGCTCCTGAACGATTACGATTGTGTGATCAAATACCATCCGGGCAAAGCAAATGTTGTTGCAGATGCTTTGAGCCGGAAGGAAAGAGTCAAACCCTTACGCGTTCGCGCAATGGGAATGACTGTGCAAACAAGTTTGAGAGATCACATTCTACAAGCACAGCAAGAGGCAGTGACAAGAGACAACTTGAAACGCGAGCTCGATTGTGGAGCCGAGAAACATATCAAGAACAAAACAAGATGGAGTTATCTATTATCTGGATCGTGTTTGGATTCCAGCAGTAGATGAACTTCGAACACTCATACTTGACGAGGCACACAAAACACGTTACTCAGTTCATCCTGGTGTCGATAAGATGTACCAAGATCTTAGGTCATTTTATTGGTGGCCGGGCATGAAGAAAGATGTTGCCACTTATGTTGGCAAATGCATCACATGAGCCAAGGTCAAAGCTGAACACCAGAAACCTTCGGGTTTGCTGGAACAACCAGAGATACCACAATGGAAGTGGGAACAAATAGCTATGGATTTCATTACCAAGCTACCCCGCACTTACAGCGGATATGATTCTATTTGGGTCATCATTGATAGATTGACCAAATCCACACATTTCTTGCCGATCAGAGAGACATACAAGATGGAGAAACTAGCGAGACTATACATTGATGAAATAGTAGTTAGTCACGGGGTGCCATTGTCTATTATTTCTGACCGGGACAGTCGATTTACTTCGCGGTTCTGGCAATCATTGCAACAATCCTTAGGGACAAGTGTTAACTTGAGCACCGCTTATCATCCACAAACGGATGGACAAAGCGAACGTACCATCCAAACCCTAGAGGATATGTTGAGAACATGCATCCTAGACTTCGGTGGAAGTTGGGACACACACTTACCACTTATCGAGTTCTCCTACAACAATAGCTATCACAGCAGCATTGGATGTGCTCCTTTTGAAGCACTCTATGGTAGAAAATGTCGGTCTCCAATTTGTTGGACTGAAGTGGGAGATAACAGAATCACTGGGCCTGAGCTTATTCAGGAAACTACTGATAAGATTGCCCAGATACAACAACGATTACAAGCAACACGTAGCCGCCAAAAGAGTTACGCAGACAAACGGCGCAAGCCTTTGGAATTCGATGTGGGTGACCGAGTCATGTTGAAAGTGTCCCCATGGAAAGGCGTAGTTCGGTTTGGGGCTAAAGGCAAGCTAGCACCTAGGTATGTTGGACCGTTTGAGATTACTCAACGCATAGGTCCTGTGGCATACAGACTTAGACTCCCTGATGAACTCAGTGGAGTACACGATGTGTTTCATGTGTCAAACCTCAAAAGGTGCTTAGCAGACGAATCATTGATCATCCCATTGGAAGAGATACAAATTGATGAACAACTACACTTCATTGAAGAACCTGTAGAGATTATGGAGCGTGAAGTTAAGAAACTGAAACGTAGCCGTATCCCTATTGTAAAGGTTCGATGGAACTCCAAGCGTGGACCAGAATTTACCTGGGAGCGCGAGGACAACATGAAAGCAAAGTATCCCCACCTATTCGAGAAATGAAGCCTAACCTTTATGCTTAAATTTCAGGACGAAATTTCTTTAACAAGGGGAGACTGTGACAACTAGTACCTAACCGACCCGCAAGTTCGTACGGTACGTGTTCTATCTACAGTAACTATGTGTACATATGTGATTGTGAACAGTATTTGTATTAACAGAAATCCTAAATACAAGAAATCGGTGTACGTATTTTTGTGTAACTTTGATACAGTAAGTACAACGTACATTTGAAACATTAGTTGTGTGTATTTAAGTGAAAACTTAAGTACAGTCAACACAACAGATCATGAGAAACAACAATGTTCAAGTGAATAACAGAAACAAATCGGTTGCGATCTGATATCCATAGATGACAGGAATCAGATGGCCGACAATTCAATGTGAAAACTATGTGAAAACAGGATGTTAGTTGAGTCCGACAGTGAGGAAATACAAGTTAAAACAATCACACAGTGTCGTTTCAGAATAACGAACTGACAGTGTGTTTGCGTGGGTGACAATTCACACAAATATATCTGTGAGTTTAACGTTCTGAAATGATGACTGGAAAGTAGAAAACAAAAGTCGGAAAGCAAAACCATCGTCGTGTTCGTTCGAATGACGATTCGAACGAATACGCACGATGGTGACGTGATTCGACGAAACAAAACCGAAACACGACACGAAACGATAATAAATTTAATAAAATAAAATAAATAACATTTTACAATTTTGAAACTCATCAAATAATTAAAATAACATTCTTTTATTTATTACAATTAATTACGCGTATATAAACAATCCCGAACACCCTCGGGGTATATAAACAACAAATGAAGCATTTTAATTCATTTCCCACTTTACTCTCTCTCTATAAAAGCATAAACCCGGCTCCTTCTCCCTCTAAAAACTCAACCTCCATTAACAAGCTTCAAAGCTTCATAACTTCTTCATTTCTCAACCAATTTGAGTGATTCTTGAACCCACGCGAAGCCCGTGATGTCCTCTACATGAAAGTACAACGGATCTAAGAATTTCTCCACTGAATCTCGAGGTATGGAAGCGTGAATAATCTGAAAAATAGGGTTTTCTATACATTTTCTTGATTACCACCCTAAAATCGGCTAAACCTTGCCATTTCGTACTACACAACTACCAGTACACTACCTACGCTCAATCTAGTCATGGTGAAGTAGGTCTGTAACAGCTTGGAAGTGTGATGGAGATGGGGTACAGGTTCGTTCCGCTGGAGTATTGGCCGAACCTGTTGAAGGTTAGGTTAAACCGCCGAACCCTGCTTGGCCAACTCAGGATGGCCAAACCCTACCCCTGATTCGCGAACCTTCGAGCTGCTGCGCATCCAAGCCGAACCTTGGCATGGTCGGGCTTCACTCATATGAACCTTTCATGCACGTGGGCTACGAACCAACTCCGGCGAACCTACTAGCGAACTCTATGGCGAACCTCTTAGCCAAACCACTGCAGCACCGAACCATCGGGACACGAATCTGTACAGGAAAACTTAGCCGAGCCTTTTCCCCACCGCCGAACCTGATCTGATACCTCCATGAATGAACCTTTGGGGTCAAGCTTGGCCGAACCTGTAGACCTTGAGGTTCGCTGATAACGTGATCGGAATTCAAATTTTTTTTCATTTAGCCGATCCCAACCCCAGTTCAATTACACCATCTGTAACACTTAATGGGCCATTTGATTTCCCAGCCCACAACCTGTTTAATCCAGCCCAACACTTCCTCGTTCGGTTCCTTGATTTGGGCGGCCTACAACACATACACTAGTTCCACCATTGGAATTCGGCCCAGTAAGAAACAACCAGCCCAAGTCCATTTCGGTTGGGCCACACATACTTCTACGGTCCATTTAATTACCTAACGGCCCATGAGTTGTTTAACTCAATAACAATCGGCCCAATGACATCTACTTGGCCCAATCTTTCCATGTAGCCCAAACCTACGGCCCAATCACAATTGGAGCGGCCCATAACACTCATAAGACTCAAATGACTTAGTTTGGCCCATATGTATATTTTGCCCAACATGAAGCCCACAAGGTCTAGTTGTCATTAACATTTGAAACAAAAGGTTATAATATTTGAAGTACAAATCTAAATTACACTTAGACTTACTTGGGTATTATAGAGGATTAATTGACAATTTAAGGTCATCAATAAAACAAGATAATTAAGAACTAGTGGGATAAGTGTTGGCAAATATACAACAACTACACAGGGCCGAATGATGAATGTGACTCGTTGGTGATCACTAAGTAAGAACCAACACACACGCGAACAATTACAATCAACACTTATAACTCAAATGCAATGTGAAATCAATACAGGATTTTGAACACGACAACAAGAACAAGAAAGAGCGCGTGTATTCTTTCTTTTTTTAAGCAAAGTCAACCCTACAACAACAAGGTGAGTTCATATGCCCCTTTTCTTTAATCTTTACTGATTTTAAACTCTCGGGGCTGAGAAAAATGTTTACTTTTATTTATTTAAAAGTTCTGCTTAACATGTTATTTATACTTTGATTTAGATAATATTAAATTGTTTATTATCGCTTATCATTGTATGCATGCTTGTATGATCACGAGTTAACAGGGAAACTCAGATGATTATGATAATGTAATTTCATAATCATCAACACATTTGAATAACATAGATATAAGATTTTATCTTTTAACACTTAGTTATTCCTACATGAGCAAACATTGAGACAATTCATACACAAACAAACAATGAGAACTATTACAGTGAAACATGGTGACACTTCTCAACACATGAATGATTAGAAGATAAAATATCTTCTTAATATCATTCCACATCATAATTGATCAAGTGTGATAAGTAAATTTCTTATAACACTTAATCTACACCTTAAAAACATACTATGTGATAGTATGATCGCATTGATTACTTCACCACCATACGTTGCTTAAGAGTACTAAGACTTGTTCTTAATACTGCTTAAGGATGTTATGGTGATCATATGGGTTCAAGCGAATGATGTCATGATAACGTAACTTCATGATGTCAATATCATTCGTATCATGATTAACATAACGTAATAAGACAAGTTCTTATTTAACTTTGTTAATCACATTGAGATCAGCGACAACACAGATGTGCATCATCCATCGTTACCTGTGGACTAGTAGACTGAGGAAATTATTTTCTCTCATGTCATATTACTAGTAACAGTTTCGATGAAGGCATTGGGAACACACGGCGGGATAGAGGTGAATCGGGTGCATTGTAATCTGATTACGTGAGGATCACAATGGACTCCTTTTGGTCTCTATACGTTGCATTGAGATTACATTACAAATAGTTAACTAACACTTTTAATAATTCAAAAGTGTAACAACAGTTAACACACAGACAATAGAATAATACAAGGAACAGATTAATTAAATCTAATATCCTTACTATACATAATGGTTATCAATACTTCGGTTTGATAACTACAACACTATCATTATATTATTCTATTCATGATATCACAGGTGATCAATGGGACAAACATGTGAATTGGGGATGGAAATCAATAGTTGTACTGCAAGTAGTGTGGAGTTCTAGTGGTGATGTGGTGGAATGTTGGCTAGGGCTTAGTTCCCTTACATATGCCCTATATATAAGCATCACTACTAGGATTATATAGTACTTGTGACTATAACTATTGAGAAGTCATTGGGAGAACAGGTGAACATATAACATACAAGTAACATATTTATCATTGTGAATGTGCATGTGAATGAATCAAGGCTTTACATTAACTTACTTATGAACTCACCAACCTAGTGTTGACTTTGTTTAAATACATGTTTTCTCATGTGTAGAACTTACATGCAAGGATTAAGCTAGAGGACTTTTAGAAGACCTAGCTTTATTTTGTTTGCATGCTTTTGGTGACAAGAACAATGAATCATCTTTTGTATATCTTGTACATATACAAGATATAGTTACATTGATTCTTTTTGGTAGACTTACTTGATTAAATTATGAACGATACAGTGTAATTTAATCTTGTAATTCTATATCTTGGATGTGTTAGCATTTCTCATTTATTTATCATGTGCTATGTAAACAATCTGATCATTTGATTATCACTCAATGATATCGCGCCCGGGAACCTTCCGCCCGACGGGAAAACCCGATCCGTTCCCGCCGGCCCGGGGTGTGACACAAAAGGTCGTCAAGAATTACGTGATGGCCGCACCTCTGAGACAAGCCCCTGCGGTACCTGCTAATGCTGCACCTAAGAACTATGTTGGAGACCATTCTGCTACGGTGCAGTGTAGGAAGTGCAAAAACTGTGGTCGATTTGGCCACTAGGTTACGCAGTGCCGCACTCCCGCAACAAAAGCTACCAACAATGCTGCTAGAGCATTACCTCCACCACCAAACCCAGGCAACAACAACAACAACAATAGGTGATGCTATAACTGTGGAGAATTGGGTCATTTCTCCCGAGACTGCCCGAAGAGAGTGCAACAAGGAGCACAAGGACCTCGTGGAAGGGCCTTTGTTATTGGAGCCAATGCAACACGCCAAGACCCTAATGTGGTCACTGGTACATTTCTTTTACATGACTCTTATGCATCTATCTTGTTTGACACTGGCGCAGACCAGAGTTTTATTTCATCTGATTTTGCACGTCAACTTAATCATACTAAGGAAACTTTAGACTCCCCTTACATTATCGAAGTAGCGAATGAGAAAAAAATCACAGTTAGTACTATACTTAGGAACTGCCCACTTAAACTCACTGATCACACATTTACCATCAACTTGCTACCGATGGAGTTGGGCAGTTTCGACATCATCGTTGGGATGGATTGGCTATCTCTCAATAGAGTGGAAGTCATCTATTCCGAAAAGCTACTTCGGATTCCATTGGCGATTGATCATGTATTGGAAGTTCATGGAGATCAAGCAAATTGTAGTGTTAAAATCATATCTTGCATAAAAGCGCGTAAGTGTCTACAGAAGAAATGCGTAGCTTTCTTGGCTCACGTGGTGGAGAAAGAGAAAGACAAAAAAACGATACAAGACGTGCCGATAGTAAGGGAATACCCTGAAGTGTTTCCTGAAGACCTACCCGGTTTGCCACCGGTGCGACCGGTAGAGTTTCGTATTGATTTGATTCCTGGAGCATCACCTGTTGCTAAATCTCCTTACAGGTTAGCACCTTCGGAGATGCAGGAATTGTCAAATCAACTACAGGAGCTACTCGACAAAGGTTTCATCCGACCGAGCTACTCACCTTGGGGAGCTCCGGTTTTGTTCGTGAAAAAGAAGGATGGATCTTTTCATATGTGCATAGACTACAGAGAGCTAAACAAGCTAACCATCAAGAATCGGTATCCATTACCGAGGATTGATGATTTGTTTGATCAATTGCAAGGAGCTCAATACTTTTCGAAGATCGATTTGAGGTCCGGGTACCATCAGCTCGGAGTTCAAGACGAAGATATACCAAAGACGGTGTTTCGTACCAGATACGGACATTACGAGTTTATGGTGATGCCTTTTGGGTTGACGAATGCACCCGCGGTTTTCATGGATCTCATGAACCGAGTGTGTAAGTCATATCTAGATCAGTTTGTTATTGTGTTTATTGATGACATATTGATTTATTCCAAAAGCAAAGCAGAGCACAAGCAGCATCTTAGAATGATCTTGGAACTGTTAAAGGAAGAGAAACTCTATGCCAAATTCTCTAAGTGTGAATTTTGGTTAAAAGAGGTTCAAATCCTGGGTCATGTAGTCAACAGCGAGGGAATACATGTAGACCCTGCCAAGATTGAAGCAATAAAGAACTGGGATACTCCAAAGACACCGACAGAGATACGTTCCTTTCTAGGCTTAGCAGGCTATTATAGAAGGTTTATCTCAAACTTTTCTAAGATAGCCCTGCCACTCACCAAGTTGACACAGAAAAGCGAGCCCTTTGTGAGGGAACAGAAGCAAGAAGATGCCTTTCAGACTTTGAAGCAAAAGCTATGTGATGCTCCAATCTTATCTCTCCCAGACGGTTGTGATGACTTTGTAGTGTACTGCGATGCATCCCATCAGGGACTTGGCTGTGTACTGATGCAACGAGACAAAGTTATCGCGTATGCCTCGAGACAACTGAAGATTCATGAGAAGAACTACACTACTTATGATCTGGAACTGGGAGCAGTGATATTCGCATTAAAGATTTGGAGACATTACTTATATGGTACAAAGTGTACCATATTCACTGATCACAAAAGTCTAGAACACATATTTGATCAGAAGGAACTCAACATGCGACAACGACGTTGGGTTAAACTTCTGAATGATTACGACTGTGTAATCAAGTACCATCTAGGCAAGGCAAACGTTGTAGCTGATGCCTTGAGTCGGAAGGAACAGGTCAAACCCTTGCGCGTCAGAGCAATGGGGATGACTGTGCAGACAAGCTTACACGACAACATAATTCAAGCACAACAAGAGGCTGTTGAACGTGGAAACTTGAAGAAAGAACTAGATTGTGGGGCAGAAAAGCAATTGGAAACAAAGCCTAATGGAATCATCTACTACAAGGATCATGTATGGATTCCTGCAGTGGATGAGTTGATAAAGCTTATTTTTGATGAAGCACACAAGACCAAGTACTATGTGCATCCCGGTGCTGATAAAATGTACCAAGACTTACGGGCGTGTTATTGGTGGCCAGGTATGAAGAAAGACATAGCTAAGTACGTTGGTCGATGCCTTACATGTGCCAAAGTGAAGGCGGAACACCAGAAACCGTCAGGTTTACTGGAACAGCATGAAATTCCACTTTGGAAGTGGGAACAGATAGCTATGGAATTTGTCACCAAGCTACCCCGCACTTCCAGTGGTCATGACACTATTTGGGTTATTATTGATCGATTAACCAAATCTGCTCATTTCTTGCCGATGCGAGAAACTTACACGATGGATAAACTTGCGAAACTCTACATCAACGAGATAGTGGTACGCCATGGTGTGCCATTGTCTATCATCTCAGATCGTGATAGCAGATTCACATCAAGGTTCTAGCAATCATTGCAGAATTCTCTAGGGACACACTTGAAGCTGAGTACAGCCTACCATCCACAAACGGATGGTCAGAGCGAACGTACTATACAGACCCTGGACGACATGTTGAGAACTTGTGTTTTAGACTTCGGTGGGAATTGGGATTCTCATTTGCCACTGATCGAATTCTCCTACAACAACAGCTATCATAGTAGCATCGGATGTGCACCGTTCTATTGTCTCAAGTGTCAATCACCGATCTGTTGATCTGAAGTGGGAGATAACCGAATAACCGGGCCATAACTCATTCAAGAAACTACAGACAAAATTGCGCAGATACAACAAAGGCTACAAGCAACCCGAAGCAGACAAAAGAGCTATGCCGACAAACGGCGCAAGCCTTTGGAATTCCAAGTGGGAGACCGCGTCATGCTGAAGGTATCCCCATGGAAAGGCGTAGTCCGTTTTGGAAAGAAAGGAAAACTAGCACCACGGTAAGTGGGACCATTCGAGATCACCGAATGTATTGGTCCTGTGGCGTACAGACTTAGATTGCCAGATGAACTTAGTGGTGTGCACGACGTGTTTCACGTCTCCAACTTGAAGAAATGCCTTGCTGATGAATCACTCGTTATACCAGTTGAAGAAATTCAATTGGATGAACACTTACACTTTGTTGAAGAACCTTTGGAGATTATGGATCGCAAGGTTAAGAAACTGAGGCGAAGCCGTATCCCGATCGTCAAGGTTCGTTGGAACTCAAAGCGCGGACCCGAGTTTACTTAGGAACACGAAGATCACATGAAGACTAAGTATCCTCAACTGTTTACAGAGGAAGTCGTGCCGGATAACGATTCTTAAATTTCGGGACGAAATTTCTCTAACAAGGGGAGACTGTAACATCAGTGCCGGAAGCATTACCGGAACAGTGATCTCTACAGTAACTTGCACAATAACTCAGGTACACACTACGTGAAACTACGTATATGCTATTGACACTTGATGCTTGACACAAAACTATTATGCTATTGTTCTGAGATCAGATTTAAACCTCATGGTTTAACAGTCAGAAACACATCAGAAAACACTGAACTGACACCCAGATGTTGATTTAATGCTATTATGTATAAATGAATGCGAGGATTAAACAAAACGGAACCATAATGGTTGTCGTTGCAGAATGTTAAACCGATGAATTATTCGTATAGGTGACGATCTGTACGAATAAATCCTAAAATTAACATTCTGAAATGATGGCTGAAAAGTAGAAAACAAGAATCAGAAAGTGAAACAAACGCCATTTTTGTTCGGGTGACAATTCGAACGAATTCGCGCGAAGGTGACACGTTCTGACGAAACGAAAACGAACTACGAAACGAACGATAATAATGTAAGAAAATTAAACATTAAATATTTATTAGGAATCACAATCTTTTAGCATTTTAAAAATAAAGTTATTTAATTAAAATACATAAAATACGTGCAATAGTGACGCGAGTTAACGAAACGTTAAAATAATCAATTACGATAAATAAATTCAAGAAAAGATGATTTAAAAGATTTACTAGGAATAACCACCTTCCGAACATTTGAAAATAAATTATTTTAATTTTAATTTACAAAACACACGCGTAACGTGCCGGAAACGCGACGAAAACGAGAAACGAGCTACGAAATCGAACCCGAACCTACACGGGGTATATAAGGTCTAAATGAGACCTATCTCTCATTTATTTCACTCCCTTTCTCTCTCTAACCTCTCGAAACCGTTTTTCTCTCCCTCTCTCTAAATTCCAACTTCCAACTACAAGATCTTGATCATTTGTTGATGAAATCATGAGTTTTTGGTGTCTACACGAAGCTACAAACGTCCTCTACCTAGAAGTACAACCGATCCGAACGTTTGTCCAGTCGATTTCGAGGTAATCAAGCTTGAAGCACATTAAAACTAGGTTTTTTGACACTTTGATCGCACCTAACCCACATCCGGTTAAGGTAGTCACTTCCCAAGATGTTTCGACCAGTTCTAAGCTTAAACCGAACTGTTAGGTGAGTAGGGAAGCCATGGTTGAGCCTACATGTTGTAGGAAATCGATGATGATGATGAACAAGATAGTGGTTTGCGGCTTAGTGATTGGCCGAACCTTTGCTCTAAGGTGGCCGAACCTGTGGTGGTGACCAAGCCAAGAGGGAGCCACGAACCTCCAAGCTCAACGAACCTTGCATGTACCATGGACGAACCTGTAAGCAACACCGAACCACCAGCTTGCCGAACCACCATGAGAGCTGCGAACCTTTTTCTAGAGGCGAACCCTGTTACTTTAATGCCATGCGAACCTACCTCATCAGAATCTATATATGATCAACAAACCTAATATCTCAACTGAACCTTGGAAGGAGCCGAACCTTGCATGGTTGCCACTATTCACGAACCTGTCTAAGTGAACCTGCACTCGGCCGAACCCTTTTTGCACAGCCGAACCTCAGCCGCCACAAACCTTTGATCACCAAATGCAAGAGTACCGAACCCTCTATCCGAACCTTAGAACTCCACGAACCAGAGGACCCGAACCTGTGCTGGTTAACCCACTAATGGCAGCGAACCTAAGACCCTGGTTCGGCCTAGGAACTGTTCTGCCATCTTCGATTAGTTTAAACCATGAAAACCCTTGGGCCCAATAGTTTGGCCACGCACGACTCATAAGGCCCAAAGAATTGTTCGGCCCACTTGAACTTATTCAACCCATCTTTATTTGGCCCACACTTACGACACAGGTCCACGAATTCGGCCCACATGGACCTATTCGGCCCAACCATCATTCGGCCCACTACAGTTGTTTAGCCCAACATCATCACCCGGTCCTTTGTTTAGGCTCATGGGGTATTGGCTTGACCCAATTCACTCTTTCGGCCCATAATGGTTAAATACATGAACTAACATCCTAAGTAATCGAATTTGAATAACATGCATAGGATTTGAATAAGCTACTACAAAGATGGTGAAAATTGGACTAAGCACATCATGTGAAAACCTAAAACTCAAATCTTTGAAGTTTGGTTAACGATTACTAACCCTTCATTTAAAAACCCAAGTTTTATACTTAGAATATTATTAGTTATGGTAACAATGCAAGTAAACAAGAAAGCTAACATTAACCTAATTGGGATAAGTATCACTAAAATCTATAACAAGTAAATAGGGCCGAATGAATACCGAGACTCACAAGTGTTAGCCAACTCTAGGGCTAACACGTACACGCACACTATTCACTACTACCTATACTTATAAGTTAAATACAACATGAAATCAATACATGTAACGACCAGTTTTAACGGCTACGTGTGTTAATAAATAAACTTTATTATATTTTAAATTATGTTATGATAATAAGATAATAACATTTGGGGTATTTTAGTTAACTAGTAAGTAACTTGATTAGGTTAGTTAAGTGGGTTAACTAATTAAAAAAGTTGAGGGACCAAAGTTGCCATATGGGCAAAGTTGAATTAAAAAGAGAATATGACCATTGACTTGGTCAAAATTCAGAAAATTCAAGTGGGAGACTTTGTGTTATTAAAGGTCTCTCCTTGGAAAGGTGTTATACGTTTCAGAAAGTGAGGGAAGTTAAGCCCACGTTTCATTCGGTCATTCAAGATTATAGCTCGAATTGGCCAGGTTGCTTATCGCCTTGAGCTACCAGACGAGTTGAGTGGAATTCATAACACATTCCACGTCTCTTATTTGAGAAAATGTTTGGCTGATGAATCGGCTTATGTGCCACTAGAAGACTTGGAAATTGATGACAAGTTGAACTATGTGGAAAAGCCGGTAGCTATATTAGACAGAAAATTAAAAAATTGAGAAACAAGTCATTGAATCAGGTGAAGGTTTAATGGAAGAATAGAAGGGAATCTGACGCCACGTGGGAGTCAGAAGATGAAATGAGAAAGTTTTATCCTTTCTTTTTTAATGTATAAACGGTTTCGGGGACGAAACCTTTGGAAGGGGAGGATAATTTGTAACGACCGGTTTTAACGGCTACGTGTGTTAATAAATAAACTTTATTATATTTTAAATTATGTTATGATAATAAGATAATAACATTTGGGGTATTTTAGTTAACTAGTAACTAACTTGATTAGGTTAGTTAAGTGGGTTAACTAATTAAAAAGGTTGAGGGACCAAAGTTGCCATATGGGAAAAGTTGAATTAAAAGGAGAATATCACCATTGACTTGGTCAAAATTCAGAAAATTCAAGTGTGTGTGTGTGTGTGTGTTCTACGACCAAGAGAAGAAGGGAGAAAGAGCTTCAAACCTAGCTTCCCAAATTCGTTGATTACATGGGCAAAATCTGAGATTTGAAGCTTCCAATCTTATCTACTAGTGATTCTAACATCTTGTAAGTAACTTTTAATCTCTTAATTGATGTTGATTAGAAGTTCTTGAGATGAACAAAGTTAGGGTTTGTTTCAAATCTTGAAATTGGTTGTTTAAATGGGTTAGAAACCATGAATAGATGCTTATTAAGTGTTTCAGACAATCAAAATACTAGTTATTGTGTGTGATTGCATAAACTTATGAACTTTGATGTTAATGAACCATGCATGGGATTGATTAGTAAGTAAACATGCTGAATGAACATGTCTACAAGTTATGAACATAAGATGCTTGGTGAAATGCTTGAACCAAAATAGATTAGATGCTGAATAAAAAAAATATGTTGTTGTACTGTTATTCAAAAATTCGTATAAAATCATAGCAAAATCATGAGAAAATGAGCCTTATACTGTTGAAAAGATATTTGAAAGGGCTACAATCCATCTTTTGACATGAAAAGCTGAAAACAAACTTAAGATTGGTTAAAATGGCAATTACAGCAACAACATTGAAAAATTCAGCAAGCTGAATTGAGAAAATGAAGGTGGTGGTCTGATTTTGTAAATTGTGTATAAAATCAACCGTATATCCGTTTGAGGCGTATTTTATATGCCTGGAAAGGTCTAAGAGTCTACTACAACCCACATTTGAACATGAAGAGCTAAAACATATTGTAAATGTGTCAAAAGTGTTGATTACAGCAGCAACTCAGAAAGTTGCTGCACAAAAATGAGATTTGAAAGTCAATGTTTTTAACATAAACATGTGATTATAAGTAGTAGCTTGACTTCTAAACACTATATATTGATAATTGAGATTCAAATTAGTTTGAATCAATATGTATATGTGTTGTGTGTATTGAAACTAGTTGTATATATATATGTGTGAATTGCAACTAGGTGTGGGTGGTGGAAGTCAAGGGACAAGTCATAGAAGTGGAAAAGAGGTTGTAGGAGGTGACCAACTATCTGAACAAGGTAAGTTACCCAACTTACTATAACATTACATATAAATAGTAGAAAGAGTCTACTTTATTGTTGGTGTTTATTTATTGATTGTGCATAACTTGACTAATGAAACTAATTGAGTTAAAAGACCTATGAGAAGGC
Organism: Mikania micrantha; assembly: GCA_009363875.1. Lineage (NCBI taxonomy): Eukaryota > Viridiplantae > Streptophyta > Magnoliopsida > Asterales > Asteraceae > Mikania > Mikania micrantha. Next base: position 22,652,875 of record CM018694.1, on the reverse strand, counting down.
ATTTTTAGTTTCAATATGAATGTTATGCTTGAGTTGTATGTGTAATTTAAATAGCATAAAATTAGCCGGATGAGCCGGTAGATGAGTTCATGATACCACATGAGTGTGGATAGCCGGATGAGCCGGTAAAATTGATCAATTGAACCAATAGAGAGTGGATAACCGATTGAGTCGGTAGATAGTGTGATAAACCACTAGAGTGTGGATAACCGGATGAGCCGGGAGTTAAATTGATAAAAACCCACTAGAGTGTGGGTAATTGAATGAGTCAAAATAGTGAATATAATTTGATGATTAACTAGAGGTGCTAGTAATGGAGTTGGAAAATATATCATATAATCTTATTTGTGAAAATGACCCGTTAAGGGAAATTAATGCACAATGGTGAGTTATGTGCGTTTGAATATGATATATTATGATCTAAACATGATAAACATCCATATGATATGTATGTGGAAGTGTTAGAATGAGTTTTGGGAACTTTGGGGGTTGCTTACTTAGTTCATCTGAACTAATTGTTAATTTATATGTGATGTTTACAGGTCAAAATTAGATATGCAACGGGCGATCAGATTGGGCAAGTTTTGGAGCAGAATCACTCGTTATGTTGCTTTTTTGGTGGTTGTAACTTAAACTTACTATGTTTTGTTGATGTGTGAATGTTGTAAATAAGTTTGTGTCAGTTTTTGAATGTAACAGGTTATACAGGGTTGTTTATTGAGTTTTCAAACAAACCCTTGCAAAAAATTTTTATGGGACCAAATTCCGCAACGTGTTTTATGTCTAAACAGGTCTTTTATGATCCGTGTGGGATCAGGGTGTAACAAGTTGGTATCAGAGCAATGGTTTGAGTGAATCAAGTGCGTTGCGAACACTTGATCTCAAACTCGTGTGCTCTTGATATGAAAACATAACGTTTGATTCAAAGACCAGATCATGAAGCCTATGAGGTTAGCATATCTATTTCCTGTATTATAATTGTTAAATGTATTGTGAATCGTTACATATGAAATGTGATTATGTGATTATGTGAAACCGAAATCAATGTCTTGAGTATGAAATGAAGGAAGTAAGGAATTGGGCATATAATGAATGGACTAGTACGTCTGGCCAACTTACTAGTGCAAACATGGTATGAGCAAGTTCTTATGGAGATCATCTTATATTTAGTCCATTGAAATTAGGTAAGGTGTTAAGAGTTTGCATGAAAATTGATTGTAGAATCACTAAGAATTTGAATTTTATATAGTGATAACTATATGAATATACCATCATGTGTAAAACTAACATATAAGTTAAACAATTTCAGCCACTAATGGCTGATGAACATACCTCCGGTGGGAGTGGACATGTGGAGGGAATGCTTACTGAGAACCAACGTATGGTAAAAGAGGAAGTGGCAAGAGCTCTTTAAGCTGCTTTGCCTACATATATTGAAGAAATTAAATCCACCTTAAAAGATTTCTTTCACGAAGAGTTAGCAGATTTCAAAGCTGGGGTTGAGGTAGAACAACCTTCCAAGAAGGTTACTTATAAAGATTTTATGGCTTGTAAGCCAGCGGAGTTCAAGGGAGAGGTGGATCCTCTGATGAGTCAGAGGTGGATTGCTGATATAGAAAGTGCATTTGAGACCAGTCACTGTGACTCTTCTAATCAAGTCATGTTTGCTGGTAATCAACTCAAAGATAGAGCAAAAGATTGGTGGGAGTTGTTACGAAAGGAAAGAGGTGCACAAGGTATGAAAGGGTTGAACTGGACTCAGTTTAAAGAACTCTTCTTGAAACGCTTTTGTCCTCAGGCTGCTATTGATCGTATAACTCAGGATTTTTTACAGTTGAGGCAAAAGGAGGAGAGTATTGACACCATCACTGCTATTTTCTACGATAAAGCAAGGTTTTGTCCGGATTTGCTTCAGACGGAAAGGATGTGGATCAACCAAAATCATACCATGCTGAATGCTAAGTATCGGGAGTTCCTCACACCTTCTAGGTGTGATACACTGATGGAGCTAATAGATTGTGCTAGAGAAAGAGAGCTGGAGTTGAAAAGACAAGATGATTGTGGGGAGAAAAGAAAGGCGGTTGTTGAGGTGGGTTCTTCAAAGAAGGCAAAGTTTGTTAAGTCGCCTAAGAAGACCAGTTTTATTAAACCCTGTTCGAATTATGGAAAGCTACATACTGGTGAATGTCGTGCAAGAACCACCATATTCTATAAATGTGGCAAACCAGGGCATTTTTCTACTCAGTGCACGAGTCCTATTAGCTTATGTTACTGTTACAAACCCGGACATAGGAGAGATGAATGTCCTGAATTGAAGGGAACAAGTCAGGGTAGTGGTGGAGGTCGATCGTTTGTGACACAGAGTTCAGGAAAGAAGCCCGAAATACCAAAACCAAAAGGAAGAGCCTTTCAGATATCGGCAGAGGAAGCCAAAGTCACATCGGATGTGGTGACAGGTACTTTCCTCCTTAACTCGATATCTGCATACATATTGTTTGATTCTGGAGCTAGTAGATCTTTTATATCTGAAAAATTTGTGCATCATCCCTCGTTCGTTTTAGAAAAGCTATATGTGCCATTGGAAGTGGAGGTAACTGATTCTAAAAGTTTCTTAGCATTTGATATCTATCGAAATTGTAAACTTACCATCGAGGGTGAGGATTATAGTGTTGACTTGATTCCTATGGTATTAGGATAGTTTGATGTGGTTATAGGGATGGATTGGCTATCTAGTTATCGAGCCAATATTGTTTGTGATCGTAAAGTCATACAACTGATAGCTCCGAGTGGCTATGAGGTGTCTATTCAGGGTGAAAAGAGGGGTGGTGTTGTTTTGTGTTCATTAGTGAAAGCTATGAAGTATATGAACCACGGGGGTCAATCCTTCTTAGCTTATGTTATTGATAATGAAAAGGTGGTGCAGAAGTTAGAGGATGTTCCAATTGTTAGAGAATTCACTGATGTGTTTCAGGATGATTTACCGGGAATTCCTTCTGATAGAGATGTTGAGTTTAAGATTGATCTTATTCCAGGAGCTAAGCCTATAGCTAAAGCTCCATATCGTTTGGCACCGTCTGAATTGCAAGAGTTGATGACTCAACAGCAAGACCTTCTCGATAAGGGATTTATACGCCCTAGCATCTCACCGTGGGGTGCACCAGTCCTTTTTGTCAAATAGAAGGATGTGAGTTTACGAATGTGTATTGATTATCGAGAATTGAACAAGGTGACGGTGAAGAACAAATATCCTTTGCCTCGTATTGATGATTTGTTTGATCAATTACAAGGGGCTTCTTGGTTTTCAAAGATCGATCTTCGTTCGGGTTATCATCAACTTAAGGTTAAGGAAGAAGACATTCCTAAAACAGCCTTTCGTACCCGATACGGTCATTATGAGTTTCTAGTTATGTCTTTTGGGTTGACGAATGCACCTGCTGCGTTCATGGATCTGATGAACCACGTGTGTCGCCCAATGTTGGATAGGTCTGTCATAGTTTTCATAGATGACATTCTTATCTATTCCAAAAATGAAGCCGATCATGCTTGTCATTTACGTGAGGTACTTGAAACTCTTCGTAGGGAGAAATTGTAAGCTAAATTTTCTAAATGTGCCTTCTGGCTACGTGAAGTCCAATTTCTTGGACATGTGATTAATGCAGATGGCATTTTAGTTGATTCTTCTAAAATTCAATCGATGACAAACTGGAGTCCACCCAAGACTCCTACTGAAATCAGAAGCTTTCTTGGCTTAGCTGGATATGATCATAGATTTATTCAAGACTTTTCCAAGATTGCATCTCCCTTGACTAAACTAACAAGGAAGAATACTAAATTTGTTTGGGGTGAAGATCAAGATAAAGCATTTAATGAGTTAAAGACAAAATTAACTCAAGCACCGGTGTTGACGTTAACAAATGGACCTAATGATTTCGTTGTGTATTCGGATGCTTCTTATCTTGGTCTGGGTTGTGTTCTAATGCAAAGAGGAAAGGTAATTTCCTATGCCTCAAGACAATTGAAAACCCATGAGATCAATTATCCAATTCATGATTTAGAACTTGCAGCAGTCGTATTTGCCTTAAAAATATGGAGGCATTATTTATATGGTGTAATGTGTACGATTTACACTGATCATAAGAGTTTGAAATATTTCTTCACTCAGAAGGAATTGAATATGAGGCAAAGACGATGGCTGGAATTGCTCAAGGATTATGATTGTGAAATCCTTTATCATCCGGGTAAATCGAATGTGGTGGCGGATGCCTTGAGTAGAAAAGAAGAGTGTGAACCAATCAAAGTGAAAGTCATGAAGCTTGTGATTACTTTCGGACTAATTGAGAAAATTAAGGAGGCTCAAAAGGAAGCTTTAAATGAAGAAAACTAGAAACGAGATAGAATAAAAGGGCAAGCGTATAATCTAGATGAAGACAATCGTGGTTTAAAGACTATGTGGGGTCGAGTATGGATACCTCCCACTTGCCCACTTAAGTCTGCATTGTTAGAGGAAGCACACAAGTCTAAATACTCAATTCATCCAGGGGCTACTAAAATGTATCGTGACCTTCGAGTAAACAATTGGTGGCCTGGTATGAAACGAGATGTGGTTAAGCATGTTGCAAAATGTTTGACTTGTATGCAGGTAAAAGCTGAGCATCAAAAGCCATATGGTAAGTTACAACCATTGGAAATCCCATTGTGGAAATGGGAGCATATCATGATGGACCTGATTACTAAACTTCCTAAAACTAGGAAGGACTATGATACGATATGGGTCATCGTGGATAGGTTGACGAAGAGTGCCCATTTCTTACCTATTCGTGAGTCCTATTCTTCTGAGAAAATGGCTGAAATATATGTTAGAGAAGTGGTGTCTAGGCGTGGTGTGCCAGTGACAATTGATTCTGATCGAGACACTCGATTTACTTCTCATTTTTGGAGAAACTTTCAGAAAGAATTAGGTACAAAATTGTTGATAAGCACGGCGTATCATCCTCAGACTGATGGCCAAAGTGAAAGAACCATTCAAACGTTAGAGGATATGTTACGAGCGTGCATAATTGATTTTGGAGGTAGTTGGGATGATTTTCTACCTTTAGCCGAGTTCTCATACAATAACAGTTATCGTTCCAGTATTGGAATGCCTCCATATGAAATGTTGTATAGGAGAAAATGTCGTACTCCTGTGTGTTGGGGAGAAGTTGGGCAACGAGAACTCGCGAATAAAAAGGTAGTTTAAGTAACAAATGAACGTATAGATCATATTCGAGCTCATTTGAAGGCGGCACAAGACCGTCAGAAATCTTAGGCTGATAAGCGTAAGAGGCCTATCGAGTTCCAGGTGGGAGACTTTGTGTTATTAAAGGTCTCTCCTTGGAAAGGTGTTATACGTTTCAGAAAGTGAGGGAAGTTAAGCCCACGTTTCATTCGGTCATTCAAGATTATAGCTCGAATTGGCCAGGTTGCTTATCGCCTTGAGCTACCAGACGAGTTGAGTGGAATTCATAACACATTCCACGTCTCTTATTTGAGAAAATGTTTGGCTGATGAATCGGCTTATGTGCCACTAGAAGACTTGGAAATTGATGACAAGTTGAACTATGTGGAAAAGCCGGTAGCTATATTAGACAGAAAATTAAAAAATTGAGAAACAAGTCATTGAATCAGGTGAAGGTTCAATGGAAGAATAGAAGGGAATCTGACGCCACGTGGGAGTCAGAAGATGAAATGAGAAAGTTTTATCCTTTCTTTTTTAATGTATAAACGGTTTCGGGGACGAAACCTTTGGAAGGGGAGGATAATTTGTAACGACCGGTTTTAACGGCTACGTGTGTTAATAAATAAACTTTATTATATTTTAAATTATGTTATGATAATAATATAATAACATTTGGGGTATTTTAGTTAACTAGTAACTAACTTGATTAGGTTAGTTAAGTGGGTTAACTAATTAAAAAGGTTGAGGGACCAAAGTTGCCATATGGGAAAAGTTGAATTAAAAGGAGAATATCACCATTGACTTGGTCAAAATTCAGAAAATTCAAGTGTGTGTGTGTGTGTGTGTTCTACGACCAAGAGAAGAAGGGAGAAAGAGCTTCAAACCTAGCTTCCCAAATTCGTTGATTACATGGGCAAAATCTGAGATTTGAAGCTTCCAATCTTATCCACTAGTGATTCTAACATCTTGTAAGTAACTTTTAATCTCTTAATTGATGTTGATTAGAAGTTCTTGAGATGAACAAAGTTAGGGTTTGTTTCAAATCTTGAAATTGGTTGTTTAAATGGGTTAGAAACCATGAATAGATGCTTATTAAGTGTTTGAGACAATCAAAATACTAGTTATTGTGTGTGATTGCATAAACTTATGAACTTTGATGTTAATGAACCATGCATGGGATTGATTAGTAAGTAAACATGCTGAATGAACATGTCTACAAGTTATGCACATAAGATGCTTGGTGAAATGCTTGAACCAAAAGAGATTAGATGCTGAATAAAAAAAATATGTTGTTGTACTGTTATTCAAAAATTCGTATAAAATCATAGAAAAATCATGAGAAAATGAGCCTTATATTGTTGAAAAGATATTTGAAAGGGCTACAATCCACATTTTGACATGAAAAGCTGAAAACAAACTTAAGATTGGTTAAAATGGCAATTACAGCAGCAACATTGAAAAATTCAGCAAGCTGAATTGAGAAAATGAAGGTGGTGGTCTGATTTTGTAAATTGTGTATAAAATCAACCGTATATCCGTTTGAGGCGTATTTTATATGCCTGGAAAGGTCTAAGAGTCTACTACAACCCATATTTAAACATGAAGAGCTAAAACATATTGTAAATGTGTCAAAAGTGTTGATTACAGCAGCAACTCAGAAAGTTGCTGCACAAAAAGGAGATTTGAAAGTCAATGTTTTTAACATAAACATGTGATTATAAGTAGTATCTTGACTTATAAACACTATATATTGATAATTGAGATTCAAATTAGTTTGAATCAATATGTATATGTGTTGTGTGTATTGAAACTAGTTGTATATATATATGTGAATTGCAACTAGGTGTGGGTGGTGGAAGTCAAGGGACAAGTCATAGAAGTGGAAAAGAGGTTGTAGGAGGTGACCAACTATTTGAACAAGGTAAGTTACCCAACTTACTATAACATTACATATAAATAGTAGAAAGAGTCTACTTTATTGTTGGTGTTTATTTATTGATTGTGCATAACTTGACTAATGAAACTAATTGAGTTAAAAGACCTATGAGAAGGCATTTTTAGTTTCAATATGAATGTTATGCTTGAGTTGTATGTGTAATTTAAATGGCATAAAATTAGCCTGATGAGCCGGTAGATGAGTTCATGATACCACATGAGTGTGGATAGCCGGATGAGCCGGTAAAATTGATCAATTGAACCACTAGAGAGTGGATAACCGAATGAGTCGGTAGATAGTGTGATAAACCACTAGAGTGTGGATAACCGGATGAGCCGGGAGTTAAATTGATAAAAACCCACTAGAGTGTGGGTAATTGAATGAATCAAAATAGTGAATATAATTTGATGATTAACTAGAGGTGCTAGTAATGGAGTTGGGAAATATATCATATAATCCTATTCGTGAAAATGACCCGTTAAGGGAAATTAATGCACAATGGTGAGTTATGTGCAATTAGATGTTTGAATATGATATATTATGATCTAAACATGATAAACATCCATATGATATGTATGTGGATGTGTTAGAATGAGTTTTGGGAACTTTGGGGGTTGCTTACTTAGTTCATATGAACTAATTGTGAATTTAAATGTGATGTTTACAGGTCAAAAATAGATATGCATCGGGCGATCAGATCGGGCACGTTTTGCAGCGGAATCACTCGTTATGTTGCTTTTTTTTGTGGTTGTAACTAAAACTTACTATGTTTTGTTGATGTGTGAATGTTGTAAATAATTTTTTGTTAGTTTTTGAATGTAACAGGTTATACAGGGTTGTTTATTGAGTTTTCAAACAAACCCTTGCAAAAAAAATTTTATGGGACCAAATTCCGCAACGTGTTTTATGTCTAAACAGGTCTTTTATGATCCGTGTGGGATCAGGGTGTAACAATACAGGATCGTGAATACAACAACAAACACAACAACGAGCACGCGCATTCTTGTGTTTACATAGTCAGCCACTTCAACAACAAGGTGAGTTTATTTGTCCCTTTTCAAACATATTTGTTTTACTTCGGGACTGAGAAGCATGTTATACATTTTAAACAAGTATTGAAATGTTTATTAAATGCTTTTATACTTAATCATGATGCTCATACTAATGCTTAAACTTGTTACTCTTGTTCTGAAAGCTAAAGGCTGAGACTTAAACTTAAGTGTCAATGCTATGATCTACACGCTTAAACTATATGCTCAATGCTTATGTTAGAAACTTTATATGCTCAATGCTAAGGATATAAACTTTATGCTTAAACTATATGCTTAATGCTAATGCTAGAAACTCTATATGTGCTCAATGCTAAGGCTATAAACTCTATGCTTAAACTATATGCACAATGCTAATGCTACAGACTATATGCTCAACCTAAATGCTAATAATAGATGCTACATGCTACAAACTATGATTACGTGGTAAATGCTAAGCTTGTATCTATGCATGAGATACGTAAATGCCAAACTATGCTATTGCAAGCTGGTATCTATGCATGAGATATGTGAAAGCTAAACTATGCGAATGCTAACCTCTTATCTATATATGAGATATGTAAATGCCAAACTATGCTAGAGCAAGGCTTGTATCTGCATATATGAGATATGTAAATGCTAAACTATGTGTGTGCACAGCTTGTGTCTATATATGGGATACGTAAATGCCAAACTATGCTAGAGCAAGGCTTGTATCTTCATATATGAGATACGTAAATGCTAAACTACTCTGATGCTAAGCTAGAATCAATTCATGAGATACGTAATGACTAAACTATGCTAGAGCAAAGTTTGTATGTGTTCATGGGCTACGTAAATGCTAAACTATGCTAAAGCAAAGCTTGTACCCATGCATGAGATTGGTGAAAGCTAAACTATGGGTTGTGAAACTATTATCTTTGTACAACATACTTTAAAGCTAATCTACATGAATGCTATAAACTTGTAAACTTTTAACAATATGCAAAAGCTATGATAAAGACGGAATTGGGTTGTAGGTAAAACGCTTAAGTATCATTAACAACAGTGTCATACGCGGATTAGTATGTGGTGGGATGGCGTCTGGGCGGGTTGTAGGCTCGACCCTTTCGTATGCCCTATATATAAGCATACCGATCCGGATATTACATGTGATGTTAATGAGATTAAGGTTGTTACCGAAAGACGTTTGCTAAAGCTATTTTTCAACTATTAAACTATATGAACTCACCAACCATTGTGTTGACTTTGTTTTCTTACATGCTTTCTCAGGTGACATATAGGAATAGGCTAAGGCAGGATTGCATGCTAGGATGCCCAGTTAGAGGACCTAGTAGACTTTTGGAAAGCACATATTTTGATATTGATGCGAGTCACTTTTGATATCTTGTACAGTTACAAGATAGTAACATTTGATTCTTTTGATAGGTTTACTTAGTTATATTATCAAACGTTGATATGTGTAATTTAACTTTGTAATCATAGTTTAATGCTATATTGTGCTTTAGTTATTCTCAATGTTGATGCTATGTAAACAATCTGATCATCACGATTATCACTCACGATATCGCACCCCGGGAACCTTCCGCCCGACGGGAAAGTTGGTCTGTCCCGCCGGCTCGGGGTGTGACGAATCATTATCTTGAACGAATTTGTTTAAAACAAAATTCTAGGGCTCGTGGGTTACGAACCTGGTTTGGGAAGACCGTAGAACAAGAGTTTTTAAATAATGGGGTCTGGAGTTTTTGACAATAAGGAAGCCAGCCGAACGAGCAAACCCTTTTGCACATTCAAGTTCGCAAGCCAGTTGACCCGGGTTCAAGACCCGGCGACGGTTATTTTTGTCCCCTATTCCGATTTTTAACCTTATTTTAGCAGGTTTATTTATTTTTTAAAAAAAAAACAATAATAAATAAACAAAATAATAGATTATAAATTTAATAAAATATTGACACAAGTAATATATAATAAAAATAATTTATTATTTTCTAAATTCTTATCTATTATTTAAAACAGAAAATAAAATTTTATTAAAAAATGTTTTATTTGAATATAAACCACAATATTTGTTAAAATACAAATCCATACAAATTTAAATTTTTATATAAATAAAAAGAGGAATAATTACTCATAATTATTCGAAATGTTTATTTATAAATTCTCTAACATGTTTTTACGTAATTAGATAAAATATCATATATTTATTTTGCTTATAAATGCCAGTTAAATCTTTATTAAATTCAAGTTTTGCTAAAAACAATAAAACAATAAATTTTAAAACAAATAAATTTTGAACATATTACATTAATATTCTATCATTTTTATTTATTAAAAAATAAAAATATTGATTTTAAATATAAAATAAATATTTTAAAGTTATCAGTTAAACTATAAAGACGAGAATTCTTCCGATTGTAAACATGTTAGTCTTAGATATCCATAAAGATAAAGCATTACACTCAAACTTTAGGAATACTTAACTTATTAAGTTATGCCTATGAACATTAGGGTGACGGTTAAACATTAACTCATACATCATTATCAACCATTCTCGGACTAGCTAAGCATTAATCATTTGAGTAATTTTATGCTCCATCTTTACATTTTTGTACTTTTGGGATGTAGATATGATAGTATTCAAAAATCTAAGTTATTCTATATTCAAATTACAGATGCAATACCTTTAGTCTATTTGATTTGATTCTTTGTTATGTGATACTACTTGCTTTGTGATTCTATGTTACTCTATGTTATTCTATGTTATTCGATACCGAGTAGCCTAAGGTGTGTTAGATACAATCTTTGGTTTGACTTAGGTCAAATGTGTCAAAAGGGCGAAAAGTACAACTATGGGCACACTTGTGAAAATACTTAGCTTTGTGCATTGGAACGAGTTTGGAGACGATATAAACCATTGCAGACTTGTAGATATACTAATCTTTTTAGCTAAGTATTGTTACAAATTTGGAGACGAGATATTCTATAAACTTAATTGCAAACTAGTAGGATATGCATGCTAGAATTTAAACTTTGTAGTCTAATTGAATTGCATCATTTTTTCTATGTAAACTATATAAAATGTATGGGTTACTCACCAACTATGCAAATAGATGACCAAATCTATATTTTGCATATGTAACAGGTTAAGTGGATGCTTTGGCGAAGACACATGATAGGTTTCATGTTAGTAGACCTAGTTAATTCTTTAAAAAACTGTTTAAAATTTCATTTGTAATTGTTCGTTTATTCAATTCTTGTAATGTAACTTGAGTGTAATGAATGAAATGTTTGTATAATAATGAATGCTTTAATCATTCAAACATATTAATAAAACCATGAGCTAATGAACAGTCGAGCTCACGCCCCGACGTATTCCGCCGTCGGTCGAGGTGTGACAGATTGGTATCAGAGCCATGGTTATAGGTATTTAGGTTATTAGAAAATGATGGCCTTGACTATAACTAAGACTCCCCTATATGAGTTATCTCATATTATCTTTGATTGTTTGCTACTTGCTTATGTGCTATGTGCTATACAATACATATTATTTTGTGTTATATACATGTTACCATAGAGGAAAGCCTTAATTGTTAATTACCATAGAGGAAAAGCAATAGTTAATAAAATGTATTTGCATACACTTAGCTAGGAATGCCTTAGATTAAGATAACTTCTTATCATGGGTTTTACTTAGTTAAGCAATTGACATAGAATTTTCTTTAAGTAAACTTCATTCCAAACTCATGTACGCTCAAACAGTCTTTAGATGTTAGGAATTCAAACTCATTAGGCTTAACCCCTAATATTATTCCTTAGAAAAATAGGAATTCCAATATTGATTTTAAAATCCCGTTAGAAATAAGTTTGTGAAGTTGATATGTACTAACTGGAAGGGTGTAGTACCGTTAGTTGGAACTCCTATCTAGGAAAGTTATTCGTATAAATCCCCGAGGTACTGTGGGACCTGTTTAGCTTTCTGATGAGAGTATAATCACTTATACACCAAAACATATCATACCAAACACTTTACAAACTAAATGATTCTAATATGTCACCCGGTGTTCAATTTTGAATACTATTCTTATTGTTTTCGAACAAGTTCAAAAGAATTGTTTTTCTGTGATTGACTGACCATTCGTTTTTGTTTCAAACCCCTGTTAGAGATAAATTTGTTAAGATGAACATGTAGTACTTGGAAGGATGAATACCGGTAGTTGAGACTCCTGTATAGGAAAGCGATTCATAATCCCTGACGAGGGACAAGTCTAGCTTTCCTGAGGATTCTTAATGAGAGTATTTTACATATAGGCCAAAGCATGTTACATTTTGCAAACAACATTAATTCTAATAAGCCGAAAGGTGTCCCAATTGGATACTACTCCCTAAGATTTCTAATCAAATTCAAATTGATTTCAATACATTGTTTATAAAATTTCAAATCTAATGATATCACACTGAAGATTAGTGTTGGTGATTTATCACTAAATTTCACAAAATATTATGTCATTTTTCCTTTGTTGAATAACATATATGTTATGATTTAAGAAAATTAATAATATCATACCTAAAATTGTAATGGTGATACGTTACTATTTCTAAGGGCTATGGTGTTACTTTTTTTTTGATCTATAATAAATGTGTTATGATTAAATACCTCTACATTATCATACGTGAGGTTAGTGATGGTGATATATCACTATTTCACAAGATATGTCAATTCTATTTGATCTAGGTTACCTATTTTATGGTTCAAGAACTAGTAACATTATACCTAGGACTTGTGATGGTGATCCATCACTACATCTAAAGGTCATGGTGTTACATTTCTTGGGTTGTTAATGTATATGTTTTAATTTTTAAAACTACATAGTTGAGGTTAGTGATGGTGATTATCATTATGTCTCACAAGATATTATGTCATCTCTTTGTTTTATATTACCCATGTTATGATTCAAGCAACATTAAACCTAAGATTTGGGATGGTGATACATCACCAAAATCTAAAAGGTTATGGTGTTATTCTTCTTTAAATTTATATATATTTTGCAACTCAAGAAAACTACCAATATTATACTTAAAGATTTATTAATGATGATTCATACTAAATCTGAAAGGTCATAATATCGCATATTTCAATATTCGAACTCACGATAGAAACTTAATGGTATTATACTTATGATTATTAACTTTTCACTTTATCTAAAAATTATAATATCACCTCTTATATACAATCTATGATGACTATATTATAATTTCCTTGAATTCACTAAGATTTTATGCCTAAGATCAGTGATGAATAATTCTAACATGTCATTAAGTATTCAAACCTGAAAATTCTTTCCTATGCTTTAAACAAGTGACAATGAATTTTGATTTTTTATTTTAAATCAGGGCACAATGATTTCTTATTATATTTCATACCCTGTTTAATGTCTATAAGGTGACATGGCTTGAACTTATGGGATGTTAGTATGAGTGATTTCATAAAAAATTCCAAACCAGTTCATATTAATCATATTATTGATTTAGACGAATTGATCTATATTTGTATGTTTAGACAATTACACATAGAGTCAATGATATTATAACTAAGTTTAGTGATAATTACTTATCATCGCAAACAAAGGTTATATAATATCAAATACTTGAGTAATTCTAAATCATTCATTTATCCACAAAAATTGATCATCTACCAAATTCATACGTAACAACTTAGAGATTACATTGCAAAATTTCAATGTTGAAAACCTCTATACTCATACAATATTTAAAAGCTAGTCAAGGTCTTCGACATCTATTCAAAGACGTCGGGCGGAATAGTCCTGAGGCGTGATTGTAATCGGAGTGATCAGATTGTTACATTGCACATGCTATTATGAGAAACACTCATTATATTAAATGAATAAAAGTAAATTAAAACTGATTCATAATTTAATTTTATTACAACTTGAGTTTGACATCAGGAATGAGGACCAGATGTCCCACAAGGGTTACTTGCACACGCGCAAGTCTTGAATCTTGTATTCGGCCTAACCGAAAAGAGTCCATGCAGGAGTTGTAGGTTCCTCTAAGGGATCCTATCTTTCTCTCTCTAAAGTCATCACGCGTTCACCTGTTCTTCACCTGAGAACATGTAAAATCTGTCAACACAAGGTTGGTGAGTCACATTAGTTTTGAAAACATTAGGTTTTGTAAAAGGTATAGTGAAAGTCTTTCCATTCACATCAATTTGAAACATGATGTGTGAATGGTGTTGAAAACACGAATGAACTACACAAGTGCATCGGTCTGACCATCATTACTGACACCATACCAAATCACCGAAGGTGGTTTATGTATAAGGCATACATAGGGTCAAGCTTACCGCTAGCCCATCTGCTAGCCCACCATCCCTTCCATGATCCACGAAGATGTCCTTAACGAAAATCGGACCTTTTCACTTGTGTATCTCCATTATACACTACAAAACTGGTAATTGTAAAATGAAATTATGAGAAAGAAGTGTATGCTCTGTCTCCTGGTATAGGAGAAGGGTTTTGTTTGTTTAGAAAATCACACAAGTGATGCTTCTTTCTTGTGGTAAAACATTGTGTACTATGTACTCGTAGCAAACTCGTTCAAGACCAGGTCTTGAACATTTATTTGATTTGAAAAATCTTGTTTTTGTTGTGTGGTCTGTTTGTAATATCACCCTTGTGATCATTTACCAACCCTAACTAATACGATTATGTGATTAGTTCCCCTGGAACTAATCTGAGTTGTTGTTCTATGTGTGCTTGCGTGTAACGTACCAGCCTCAGCGCTGGAGGTTTGTTAAACCTATGGTACCATATACGTTACCATCGGTTGACCCACGTCAACTAATGGTAATTGACTCTAATGTGTGTTGTTCGAGAATCCCTCAGCGAATTCCCGACGTGATGTTGTGTGGACGCATGTCCTAGTGAATTACCCTAGACAGATCCCGTACAAAATATTGTTTGTTTGATGGGGGATACCAATGAAAATGATGGTATTCGATTGTGCACTACACAATTCCACGATTTGTGTCCGTTCACCTCTTTATTGGGCACAAAGCCCCGAACTGTTGTGGTCAAGGGACATCTCCTAGATGATTTGTGTTTTGAACCCTTGAACTTGTTTGTTACTGTTGTTTGATGAAAAGTTAACTGAAGCAATGAACGCCCAGTAAAAGTAATTGAAAAGACACTTATACATATAACATTCGTATAAGTGGTTGAGGGTTGATCCTTTTATTTAAATCATTTGAAAATAACTCTTATTCGTTGATCACTCGAATAAGAGGTTTCATGTTCTCAGCCCCAAATGATTTGGAAGGAAGAAAATTGAAAATAAGGGTCTGTGAACTCACCTGAGGTCTTGGGTCGTCGATGCACTCACTCGGTATTATCTCTCGATTTGAATCATGTGTTAAATATAAGTTAGTCAGGTTTTAGGTCTAACAACAGTGCCGGAATCATAACCGGAACAGTGACATGAACAGTAATTCAGGTACAATCTATGTGTGCTACATGTATATCATTATCATTTTATGTTTGACACAAAACTAATGCGCATTCATTTCAGAAACATAACTCAAAACTATGGTTCAACAGTCAGAAATTTATCTGATGACACAAAACCATCACGTGATTGTTAGTTAGGACATTATTACGTATAAACGTATGTGAGGTTGAACAGAACAAAATAACAACGGATGTCGTTATGTGAATGCTAAATTGACGGATTATTCGTATAGGTGACGCTCTGTACGAATATATCTGAAAATTTAACGTTCTGAATGATATCCAATAATTAGAAAACCATATTGAAAAGTGTAGTTATCGTCGTGTTCGTACGGGTGACGATCTGGACGAATACGCGCGACGACTGTACGATTCGATTTAAACAGGTAAATTTAATATTTTCAGAAATTTAAAATAAACAGAAGATATTTAGTTAATTTACTAGGAATTACCACCTAAATAAAATTTACAAACTCTATTTCAAAAACTGTAACGATTCGTTACGAAAATAAACGGATACCGACACTTCTACGCGAAACCGAGCGAGACCGAACACACCGAGTATTAGGAAGAAATTAATATGGCATTAAATGCCATATTTTCTCCCCACCTACCAGCCATCTTCCCCAAATTCGTCACCCTCTCTCTAAACTTTCTCTCTCTAGATTTAAAATCCCAAGATTCTTCAATACTTCACCAAATCAAGGCATTTTGATGTCAAAACGACCACAACAACTAGTAGATCTCGAAAGTACAAGCAGTCAGAGCTTTGAACCATCCAAATCGAGTTAAAGGTTGCGATTTTTAGGGTTTTTAAACCCTTGGTTCTAACACCCTCTGAACCGATTAAACCCACTCAAAACCTTAGGAAAACAGCACAAAATCACTCTAGGTTGGTTTAGGAACATGGGGAAACATCTTGTTTAGGTTTGGAACTCGATAATTGTGAGTTAGAGGTCCATGGCCGGTACCAAATGAATGAGGAAGTGCAGAGGGGCCGAATGGATGCAGGCCGAATGGCCATGGTGTGAATGACCCGACCCCATGGCCGAATGAGCCCAGTCACACGAGCCATCATTCGTAGAGCTTAGACATTCGCATGATGAGCCACATTCGGCCAACACCTTCGTATGGCCACCCTCAGCCGGCCGAACCATCTCTTTCGCATGAGCCACATTCGGTGACCGACTAGTTCGCATGACTACATGCATTCGTATGAGGTCACTTCACACGATCACCTGGTTCGGCCTAGCATTCCCATTTGCATAGTATGTTTTGTATGATTTGTTTATTCGGGAAAGGGTTTCAACTAAAGGACTTACTTGGGAACTTTTTTTGAACCACAAAACTCACCCTACCATTACGTGCATGCACGAGATTGCACGTGAATTTCATGAATGGGAGTCATTAGGGTTCTTAACGATTATTAACCAGTTTTTGTGAACTTTGATGATAAGATTTTCAACATCAAAACCTTTCTAGATTTCTCTAACATCTAAACATGAGTTTTAATAATCTATTGGCTTTCAAATCCTTGTGTGTTGCCAACTAGAGTCATTAGGATTTCTAGTGGGCAAGTCTAGTTAGTATTATTCAATGATCAAGGTTTCAAACACAAGTATGCCTAAACCATTCTAAAACCCAAATTAAGGTTTAGGTTAGATAACACTTGTAAATACATAAGGGAAACTCTAGATAGTGATGGCGACATTATGCAATAATTTTGGTGGTTATAAGTACGTCTACAACTTGGTGTCCAAGTATAACAAGTTTTATAACATTAAAACCTTTACGAACTTGCAAACATATATTGAGTCAAGTGTTAAGTGTTATCAAAGCTCAAAAGGAAAAAAAGTTGAGGAGTAATCATGAATCGAGAAACAAGCTAAGTGTGGGAGTTGATTCCATTGTTAACACCCAATACTTGGTAATTCTATACAAATATATAACTAAGTTAGATAGTTCAACTGAACTTTCTAAGCAAGTTATACATAAGAGATGATCAAGAAACTACGAGAAACAAAGATCTAGCAAAGGACTTGGAGTTAATTGAGTGAGATTAACCTAAGTCTAACATATTAACTTATATTTTCTTAAAATGACTTATGTTTTAATAAAGGAAAATGATTTATAAGATTCTTAATTAAAATGTTTTAAAATAAATGAAATGATTTCTAACTTAAAGATTTAACTTAAAATGGGTTTTATTAAAGATATTTTACCTAAAAAGATCATGAATGTAATGAATTAGACCTTATAAAAGTAAGGTTTAGTTGTGAACATCTACGTGGCAAAGGGATAATTAGTGTAGACTAATTAGAGATACATAGAAACACACTAGTAACATAGGACACATAGTTGCACACCGAGACCAAAACCTAGATACGTCCACTATAAATACTTATAGCATTCGAATCCTCTTAAAACAACTCAGGTACTGAGGATACTTAATCTATAAATAACGAGCGTGCATATCTGTTGTGATTCAATACATAGCAACACAGGTGAGTTCATTGCCCCTTTTCTAAACATTTTTGTTTTACAAACGCGGGGCTGAGAAGCATGCATAAATTATTTTCTTTAAATATATTTTACATAAATACTTTTATTTCATGTATATTTTATATGCATAATTGTATCCTAGACTTCTGTCTAGGTAAACTATTACAGGCTTACAAAATGACTTAATTACTCTCTAAGAGTAAGACAATGGTTTTAAAACAAAGAACTATTTATCAGAGTCGTGTTCAAGGAAGCTAAAGGTCAAATTCAAAGAACTAATGTCAGTGTTGTGTTCAAGAAAACTAAATATCAAATTCAAAGAATCAAAGTCAGTGTTGTGTTCAAGAAAACTAAATATCAAATTCAGAGAATCAATGTCAGTGTTGTGTTCAAGAAAACTAAGGATCAAGATCAAAGAAATCATATCCGTGTGTGAACCAAAGAACTAATAAACTCAATAAAGAGCAATTCAAGGTGGATGTCAGTTGTATGCCGATCATGACCACGTGTAAACACACGGAAAGTCCCGGCATAAATAGTAGACTTTTATAGTCACGCTATAATGGGCATAAATTAAACAATCAAACGAATTCAAGTTTACAGAGGTGAACAAAGATCAAAGGATATCCTAAACTCCCGACATGTACAGTAGACCTTAAAGGTCAAGCTGATATGGGCACATCATAAAGTCCCAACACATACAGGTAGACTCCTTTGGGTCAAGCCTGATATGGGCCATGTGTGAGACGATACAAACTGGACACCACCAACAACTAAGAACAAATGATTGAGTTAATTAAGGCCCAATCATTAAGTCTTAGTTGTATTAAATGTTTACTTATTCATTTAATTAAGCATTTAATATTGTGATTTTACAAATGCCATGGTTGATCATGAATGTGTGATGAACTCAAGAAATCGATAGAATTTCAATTTGTGGAATCAAAAACTAATGTGACGATGGGTGGAATGAAACGCTTAATTATCATTAACAACAATATGTTATGCGGTTCGGTATGTGGTGGGCTGGTGGCTGGGCTGGCGGTAAGCTTGACCCTACATATTCCCTATATATAAGCATACTTGATTGGATAACATAGGTGGTTGTTGATGAGGTCAAGGTTGTCATTTTGGGTGATCAATGTAAATAGATTTTCAGGTTATTCAAACGTTGTGAATCAAAGGTATGGGATGAAACGCTTAATTATCACCAGGAACAATATATCATCTGGTTTGGTATGTGGTGGGACGGTGGCTGGGCTGGCGATAAGCTTGACCCTACATATGCCCTATATATAAGCATACTGAATCACATGGTATAGGTGGTTAATGGTGAGGTTCAGTTTGTCATTCGGACAAGTTTATTCAAATTCATTTTCAAATAAAACTATATGAACTCACCAACCATGTGTTGAGTTGATCTTTTTGCATGACTTCTCATGTGACGAACAGGTCTGATTTAGAAGTTACTACTTTTGGACTAGGATGCCAGATAGAGGACCTAGTATTTTGGACTTGCATATTTTGGAACATCATTATACAGATTATTTTGTATATCTTGTGCAGATACAAGATAAAAGAATTATGATGTTGATAGTAGATTTATATTATTAAATTATAAACGAAACTGATGTAATTTAACTTTGTAAATTCTATTTTATTTAGCATTTTCTCATTATATATCATGTGCAATGTACACAATCTGATCATCACGATTATCATTCCCGATATCGCGCCCCGGGGCCTTTCCGCCCGACGGGACACACGATCCGGCCTGCCGGCTTGGGGTGTGACATTAGGTGATTACGTGCTCTATTTCTTGATGTGATTTTGGAAAATGTGTTTTCATTGGTTTTAGTTTTATTAGATTTAAAATCGAGTCTAAGGTTCAGTTCTACTGATACAAACGGTGTAAGATAGAACTTTCAACACTTACCCGTTTTTGGGCTGTTCTTGGTGCGAACGAGTGGCCCGTGCGAATGGCCCTCATTCACACGAACGGAGTGATGCGAATGCATACACTCCTTTGTGTTATCCGTTTGTGCGAATGGATCCTCATTCATATGGTTGTTCCACACGAACGAACCCATGTCCTTCGTGTGATAACTCGTTCGTCTGGCAGCTCGTTCGTGTGACTCCTCCTCACGAACGAGGTTTCTCATTCGCACGAATGAGCCCTTAGTACAGCTCATTCGCCTGTAAGTTCACCAAGAACGCCATTTTTGAAATCGGTGGTCATGTTAGGTGTTTTTATGGTCGTAATTGATGGTAAAATGTTTTGGAGTGTTTTGGTGCTAAGGATCAAATACTTACTGTGGAGCTCGTATTTGACCGAAATGAGATGAAAAGTGTAATCTTGAAATGGAGGTGTTGGGGTTGAAATACACACGATTTGGATGGTGGAATGGTCCGATTTCGTGTGGAAATGGCCGAAAAATCGAGTGGCCGAGTGTGGGGTTCGGTTGAGAGAGTTGGGAGAAAAATGGGTTTGAAAAACGTAAGTGTTGCTTTTATAGTTGTGCTATCACACGAATCGGCCGTTCGTACGAATGGCTCACATTCATGCGAACGAACTGTGACTATAAAGCTTAACGAATTAGACCGGTTCGTACGAATGAGAGTCCATTCATACGAACGGTTGTGTGTTTTAAAATTTTGATTGTTTATTAAATTGTTTTGGTGGGTTTTACATAAAATTGTTATTATTTTACGTCATCGTTAAAGATTCACGCTGACATCTGTATGAATCGTCACCCATACAAACGACGCGTTGTATTTAATAGCTGACATTGTTCGATACTGTAAGGATTTCATTTAGGGTATCCAAATCTAACAACATATCCACATGGATCGTCACCCATGTCGACATCTCGTTGGATCGATACTCTATATATTATCCATTGAGGTTTTGTTCATTGTTTTCCCTCACAGGTTGTTTTCTTTTCTTCTGATTCATGTTCATGTGATTAGGTGGATTTTCCTAACTGTTTTAGGAAAAACATGTGTTATTTTTTATTGTCGTTTATTATTGTTTTCTTTTCTCTCGTAACTCTATGTTTTGCACTGTGATTGTGCACACCCTTGGATTTCCGACTCATGGTTGTTCGGATACGGGTTGTCACACAAGTCCATCAATTTGAAATCCTAACAGGTAATATCTTATACTAACATGCTCGTCTTGATCTTAGTAACGAAAGCCCCATGAATGTTCGGGCTTACAATCATCATCTTGAACGAATTCGGTTAAAACAAAATCCTGGGGCTCGTGGGTTAAGAACCTGGTTTGGGAAGACCGTAGAACAAGGGTTTTTAAACAATGGGGTCTGGAGTTCTTGACAATAAGGAAGCCAGCCGAACTAGCAAAACCTTTTGCATATTCAAGTTCGCAAGCTAGTTGACCCAGGTTCAAGACCCGGCGGCGGTTATTTTTGTCCCCTATTCCGATTTTTACCCTTATTTTTGCAGGTTTATTCATTTTTTTTTAAAAAATAATAAATAAATAAATAAATAAAATAATAGATGATAAAGTTAATAGAATATTGACACAAGTAATACATAATAAAAATAATTTATTATTTTCTAAATTCTGATCTATTATTTAAAACAGAAAATAAAATTTTATTAAAAGATGTTTTATTTGAATATAAACCACAATATTTGTTAAAATACAAATCCAAACAAATTTAAATTTTTATATAAATAAAAAGAGGAATAATTACTCATAATTATTCGAAATGTTTATTTATAAATTCTCTAACATGTTTTTACGTAATTAGATAAAATATGATATATTTATTTTGCTTATAAATGCCAGTTAAATCTTTATTAAATTAAAGTTTTGCTAAAAACAATAAAACAATACATTTTAAAATAAATAAATTTTGAACATATTAAATTAATATTCTATCATTTTTATTTATGAAATAATAAAAATATTTATTTTAAATATTAAATAAATATTTTAATGTTATCAGTTAAACTATAAAGACGAGAATTCTTCTGATTGTAAACATGTTAGTCTTAGATATCCATAAAAGCCATAAATGTAAAGCATTACACTCAAACTTTAGGAATACTTAACTTATTAAGTTATGCCTATGAACTTTAGGGTGACGGTTAAACATTAACTCATACATCATTATCAACCATTCTCGGACTAGCTAAGTAATCATGTGAGTAATTATATACTCCATCTTTACATTTTTGTACTTTTGGGATGTTACATATGCCAGTATTCAAAAATCTAAGTTATTCTATATTTAAATTCTATAGATGCAATACATATAGTCTATTTTGTTCGATTCTTTTGTTATGTGATACTACTTGCTTTGTGATTCTATGTTACTGAATGTTATTCGATACTGAGTAGCCTAAGGTGTGTTATATACGATCTTCGCTCTGACTTAGGTCAAATGTGTCAAAAGGGCGAAAAGTACAACTATGGGCACACTTGTGAAAATACTTAGCTTTGTGCATTGGAACGAGTTTGGAGACGATATAAACTATTGTAGACTTGTATATATACTAAGTTTTTTAGCTGAGTATTGATACGAGTTTGAAGACGAGATATTCTATAAAATTAATTGCAAACTAGTAGGATATGCATGCCAGAATTTAAACTTTGTAGTCTAATTGAATTGCATCATTTTTTTCTATGTAAACTATATAAAATGTATGGGTTACTCGCCAACTATGCAAATAGTTGACCAAATCTTTATTTTGCATATGTAACAGGTTAAATGGATGCTTTGGCGAAGACATAGGATAGGTTTCATGTTAGTAGACCTAGTTAATTCTTTAAAACAATGTTTAGAATATCATTTGTAATTGTTTGTTTATTCAATTCTTGTAATGTAACTTGAGTGTAATGAATGAAATGTTTGTATTGTTAATAATGAATGCTTTAATCATTCAAACATATTAATAGCACCATGAGCTAATGAACAGTCGAGCTCACGCCCCGACGTATTCCGCCGTCGGTTGGGGTGTGACATCATCGACACTGGTAGTATCGATGTGGAGGTAGGCTAGTTCAAGATGTGCCTATCGATACTATTAGTATCGATGGGATGTTAATATCGATGGTCTGGGAGTGGAACCTATTAATATCGACGGGGACTTAGCCCTTTTTACTTGGACGACATCAAACTTAACAGTGTCGAAGAGGGCTTGTCGAACTTGTGACCATCGAACTTAATAGTATCGATGGAAGTTTTAGCAGCCACCTTCATACGTCGATACTAGTTGCCCAGCAATATTCATACGTCAATACTAACCTTATCGACCTTTCCAGCCTCGCCTCATGTTCCTATGCCTAAACCAAGCTTTTTTAAGGCTTTCCAAGGGTATCTCATGGTTGGTTCTTGTGTTTTGAAAAGGTTTAAACCAGTTTTATGGTTGATGGTTTCGGGTTTTACAAAAACCCTAAAAATAGAAAGTTTGAGCTCAAACCTGCTTCTTTCGAGATGTTTTGAGCCCAGATACTTTGTACTTCCTTAATGTAGACGATGAGAGCTTTCTTTTGACACCAGGATCTCGAAATTTGATCAAGAATGGAAGGAGATAGGTGGTGGGTTTTTAGAGAAATAAAGTAGAGAGAGCTTCGAAATTTTTAGAGAGAGATGATGTAGGAGCTGGTTGGTGCGAAAGTAAATGAGAGTTTTACGGCTTTTATACCTTGAGTGGTTACACGTGCGTTCAGGTTCATTCATTTTCACGTTAATACATTATTTCACGAACGCAACGTAATTGCTACTTAAATAGAAAAAATAGTTTTATTTTGGACTTTTGAGTTGTATTTGATGAGTTTCAAAATTGTAAAACATAAAGTATAATATTTTAGGCACTTTTGTAATATTCGTTTGTTTTAAAACGTTAACGAATATATTTACGTGTATACCCGTAACTATATATGTTTTTGGTTACTATTTGTTGTTTCATTAATGTTGACTCGAATGATAAGTTCAACGTGATATCTTTATGGATCGTCACGCATAACGATATTGGGTTTCGCTTACGCGTTACAATTTTTGTTCATTGTTTTTAATTTGTGATACAAAGTGCCATAAAGCCACACACTAACACTGCCCCAATATACCAAACGTAGTTTATGTATAGGGCATACGTAGGGTCAAGCTACCTGCCAGCCCAGCTGCCAGCCCACCACTGTTTCGATATACTAAGATAGTGTCCTTGGTAAGCGTATATGACTATAAATATATATATGTATATACTTTATTTTCTAACTAGAAGTTTCCTATGCTACATGGAAGACATTTTTCGAAAGCATGTCTTCAGAATCTCTTCATTACAAGAATGACCGCAGAAAAAGAAACCGAAAAGGACTCTGAAGCAAGCCATGGGTGACAACTACCGAAGTCCAAGACTGAAGAATCACTTAAGGCTTTAGTCTTAGGCTCTTGCTTTTTCAGTTTTTGTTGAATTTTATCCATGGTTATGTACATCTGTCTTATGTATCAGAGTTTGTAATGTCAGCTGTTTGTCTTAGTACTTTTTGTCTTCTTTGTATTAATGTTTCGGTATTTATACACAAACATTCTCTGAATTATATGGATTTGTTTTCCCATTATTACTTGTATTATTTTTTTATTTTCAAAATATATACAAGACTTAAAGAACAAGCTAGGAACCAAATTCATGACTTGAGAGGGTGTTCTAGCCTTGTTCTTACAAATCGAGTCTAACAATTGAATATGAAAACAAGTGTTCACTATTCAACACAAAGAAATTCCAAACTCCCACCATGAAACTATATGATGGGACTATTGATCCTAAAGAACATGCGGCGCAATATAATGAGAGAATGCAAAAACCAACCCCATACCCCCACATCTGAAGGAAGCTTGCTCATGCAAGGGCTTTGGTTCTACATTGACAAGGCAGCTCTAAAATGGCTGCTCGACGATCCTCCTTATTCAATTGCATCATTTTCTCAGTTAATTAACCTGTTTAACAATCAATTTTTTTGCACTAGGACGTTTGAGAATTTGACTAGTGACCTATACATGATAACCTAGGAAATTGAGGAAACCCTCAGGAACTATTTCAATAAATTTGGCAAAGAATCACTGGATATCCCCAATCTCGACATTGTCACAGCCTTCCATGCATTCAAGATGGGATTGCAAAGAAACTTGTCATTTTATGATGACTTTGAGATTTATCCTTGCATAAATATGGATGAAGTCAGGAATCGTGCAATAAGTTTTATCAGATTGGAGGATGAAAAAAAATCCAGAAGAGGATCACGACACCTTTTAACGATTGAGGAAAAAGAATGTTTGACTCACCTTTCAACAAATCCTTCAATCCAAACATACAAGTCTGACAATCATAAAATCAATTTTGTGGATAATGATGAAGATGAAGAAGAATATTCAAGGATATTCGATTACTACTATTCTGTTGATATCCCTACATTAATGTGTGCAATGCAATATCTGGGCGGAAAAGCAAGATGGCCTCCCAAGGAGAGGAAGTTTGGACCAAAATACAAATCCAAATGGTATGCCTTGCACGAGGACTTCGGTCATATAATAAAAGATTGCATCGCCTTGAGAAAGGAGATCAGCTACCTCCTCAGCAAGGGTCATCTCAAAGAACTGTTGGGAAGAAAGAGAGAAAGGAAACAAGATCTCAAAGGACCTCCTAAAAGAGTTGCATCTCCTCCCAGGGATGCCAAGGTAATAAACTTTATTTCTGGTGGGTCTGACATTTGTGGTACCTCTTATTCTACAGCCAGAAAACACGTCAAGGAAGCTAAAATGGAGAATGGAGAAAGACCCCTAAGGACATCAACCCTGACCACTGAGACTGTGGTATCCTTCGAGGAACAAGGTAGGGATAACATCCAGGATCCTCATCATGTCGGGTTAGTTATTACATTGAATGTGGCCAACCATTGTGTCCACAGGATACTTATAGATGGAGAGATTTCCGTGAATATCATCTAATTGGAGATGCTCAAGAGGATTAATATTCCTGAGTCAGAAATAGCTACAAAGTCTATGATTTTAGTTGGATTCAATGGAGAAGCTAAAGCTACTATTGAAGAAATCAAACTACGAGTATATATCAAGGGGATAAACTCTATGCAACGCTTTTGTATAATTGATTCCCTGTCTTGTTATAATATTATAATAGGTAGACCTTGGATACACAACATGAAAGTTGTTCCATCAATATATCATCAATGTGTCAAACTGCTTACACCTTGGAGAATAATGAAGATAAAGAGTGACCAGCAAGAAGCCAAGGAGTGCTACTCATCTTCCATGAAGGCAACAACCAAACCAAGTTCAACGTAGCAATCAAAGTGCGACCTTGGGGATATTCAGGAATCTATGGAAAAGAAAGTAAAGAAGTAATTCTAAACTCTAATAAGCCTGAAACTAAAGTTTTCATAGGAATCGATATTCCTGGGGATATAGAAGGGAAACTAATTTCATTCCTAAAATCAGGGATTTCCACATTCAGATGGAAACATGAGGATATGACAGGAATATCTCTAGAGGTTATTACTCACAATTTAGTATTGGACAGAAGTTTAAAACCTATCCAACAGAAAAGAAGAACATTTGCTCCTGATTGAAATGCCATCATCCAAAAAGAAGTTGAAAAACTCCTTAAAACAAAGATGATCAGGGAATTTAAGTTCCCGAGATGGCTAGCTAACGATGTGATGGTTCAAATATAGAGATAAGAGTTCAAATTTAGTCCATAAACAAGTGATGCCACCTCAAGTCAGATACATTAGTTCTTAACAATTAAAATTACAAAATATATACGTACAATACACAAGGCATGCTTTACAACAATAAATATCACAACTGCATACCAATGTTGTCAAAAGACTTGTGCGCCTAGTATCTTACAAGGCAAGGAACATGTAAAATGTATTGCGACCATTAGTCCCAGAAAGTATCATGAACAGATTTCGTGAGTCGCCAGTCAGTTACGAATATCTAATCCTAGATATTGGTTTTAGTAACTAAAATTAATTTCCCATTATAAAACACCCTAAGGGAATAAAAATCAATCTCTAGTTTGTTGAGTGTGTTAAAAAAATTAATTATGAATTAAAATTGATTTTTGACTTTTTATATTAATTGTTATCATTGTATAATAGAGTAGTTAATAATCAACATCATGGGTTTGTTTAATTAGTGTTTATCATTTCATCAAATATTGATACAAATTTGGTCTTTAAGGAGTTTCATGTTTAAGCAATAGTTAAAACGTGTGACAGATATAATTGTTATGGGTCCAGATCAAATATCAACTGCCAGTTTTATTGTATGCTTTTTGAACTTAAGGTCACGGGACTAAGCTATGAAAAATAGCCTCTTGTATAAATTTATAGTGTTAAATTGCGTACATCATATCACAAAGTTATCTAGCCCCTCCATCGTCCCTACACAACCAGGTATGCCCTTTATGTTTAGGTCATAAATTCAACAATATATCTCTAAATATCAAGAGGCCTAATATTGTGTTCTCATTACATGTGTTAAGTAACATACATTTTGAACCTAACACGTACACCCTTAAATGGAAGATAGCATGTAATGCGATACTTTTGGATCACATAAAATATGGCATGCTTGGCTTATTAGGTCTACTCATGTTGCTTATTAAGATTACGTGTTTATATACAAAGGCAAGGCAACGCAAACCATGACAACGTTATCAAATCATGTTGAACATAGAATATTAAATGTGGCTAAGGTCCATGACCCAACACATACCAGAAGCATCTACTTCCAAACGATTGAAGTAATGGTACGCAAACCAATTTTTTTTATAACCGTTTCAGTTTTTTTCAACAAAGTCAAAAACTGGTTGGTACGGGTTTCTGACTGATGTTTAACAGGTTTCGGCCAAGTTAAGGTGAAACCAATTCTGGTAGTTCCCATTCTGGTTATGATTTTTCTGAGAAATGGTAACCACGTAGGCCCGGTTTCAGTTGTGATTAGGGTAGTCCGGTCCAATTTCAGAACCGGACTTTTTTGCACACCAATTGAAGAATGAATGCAACTTGGCAGGTTGAGTAGGTTACACCCAAGAAGCAAGTAGGGCCAAAAACTACGGCCTACCTGGTGGAGTTTTTAATTTACGGACTTGCGGCCATAGGCTACGGTCCATCTTACAATGGTGACCGTAAGCTACGGCCCGATGGTTGTAGCTTGTGGCCTAGTAGTCAAATTGTGGCCTTGACGACAGTAGGACTCGCCGAAGTATTTCTCTAACATAAGCTTTACAAAACGAAGGGGAAATGAATGTTTGTGATATGATATTATAAAAGTTGTCACATACACACTCCACCCAGTTTGCAACTTCGACTGATAGGTACTGTTGATAAACAACACTTTCATCATTCATTTTGCATATAAGATTGATGAGTACGAGTGAAGTGAGTCCCAAATAACAAAAGAAAGATATAGATAACATGTGATTTGTCTTTACAACGTGTGACCAATTTACTCATATACATTATTACAAATTAAGAATCACTCACTCACTCATCATCCAGGAAATTGAGGTCATCGTCTTCATGTTCATATTCAAGAGGCCGATGAGAGTCTAATGGTTGAATGTCTGTCACCTGCCCCTTTCTACTCTCTCCATTTCCTTGTTCACATTCGAATATCTGCTCGTATTCCATTTCACTACAAAGTTCCTGAAAATGTAAACAAAATTAAGCAAAAATCTAATCCTGCAATTAAAGTGCTACAGTGGTCAAGAGCTTCACCTCGTCTATATGTTTCCCAGGCTTTACAATCCATTCATACAGAAGATTCTCTGGCACAAGCATAGCATCTGTTGAAATGTTCGGCATCTTCTTCCTTAATTGCCCTTCTTTGAGTCGTAAGTTGTAGTGAACATAGATCAAGTCGTTCAATCTTTTCTGCGCCAGACGGTTATGCCTGCGCCTATGAATCTCATCATAATTATGCTCACAACCAAAACAGGAGCATGTTTGACTCAATATGCGTACGGCAATCTGTTGCAGCTCTAAGCAGTTTATGCCATGCTGTTGCCACCAAGCAGCTGAAACATAAAAATATAATCAATGCCACAGCTCTAAGATGTGTTGTTTTTTGTTAAAAAAACAAAACAAAACAAAAAACAAAACAAAACAAAACAAAACAAAAAAAAAAATCTTTTAACAGCTATTACCTGGGTTTAGTTCTGTTCGAGTGCTGATCGCCAAATCAGTTCCAAAATCAGCTTTTGCTGAACCAAAGTCTGAAATCTGCAGCAAATCCATCATCAAACAGAATGACTTGCAGGAATTAATAACAAAGGAAGGGAGAAGTGGTTTACCTACCTGCTTGGATGCTGAAACCCGTCTTGCATTGTTTGGCTCAAACCTAGCAATGCAAGAATTTAGACCACGAACAACTTCTGGGTGCTAAATATATAAAAACACAAGAATATAAGAGCGAGTTTGTTATAAGACGAGGAAACGAAAGCTAGCTGTTACGTAGGTTGATTGCATACGGGAACAAAGTCAGGTCTATATCTGTAGGATGGATTTAGAAAGTAGGCAGCAAGATACAAAGGATGACTGAAAGAGTGATTATCAATTATGCTCCACAGGCTACCATATTTGTGTAGGTCATCACCATGGTTGCTCTTTATACTGAGTTTCGCCTTGTGCAAGTCATTGTATATATATGGCATGGACATGGACAGATCACCTCCATTGATCTTTTGAAGCACATCAAGAATAGGTCCCACTGACCTCCTAACGTGCTGCACCTTCTTCCAGAAGGTTGCATTCATTACAATCTTTTCAACCTCTTCACCCTCATGAGATTTTGAAAGTCGGGATGACAACCATTTAGTGGACTGAAACAAGCGCTTGAGAGCATCCCTGTGATCCATCAAGTTATGTAACGTTACAAAACTTGAAGCATTGCAGGTGAAAGATGCTCTGACAAGTTCCTGTCCCCCTGTGCATTCTCGTTTCATTAAATTCCATAACCACATCTGGCTATACAACAGTCTTGTGATCTTCTGTCCTTTCTCAATACATTCTGCCACCCATTTTATCTTTACAAAATCTTCCAGCATTTGTTCGATGCAAGAAGCTGCACAAGGAGTCCAAAACAGATTTTGTCGTTTTTCCTCCAGCATCTTTCCAGCGGCTTCATAACTGGGTGTGTTTGGCGTGACAACCTTAACATGCGCAAATCATGTGAGAACTAAAGAAAAATCTCTATTGGAAATATATATTTTATAAAGCTTAGTGCTAGTGTAATGAATAAAATTTAGAAAAAAATATGATGGCAGACCTGCACAACATTTTCCTCGCCCATGTCATCCACAATTTTATCAAGATATTTAAATAAAGTCAACGAATCTTCGACAAATTCAGTCGCATCAAGTGAAGAAACAAAGTGCATACCCCGAGGACATGAAACCAAAATATTGATTAATGTCCTGTTGTGTGCATCTTTCCAAGTATCTGCCAATATAGAACACCCAGTGACTGCCCAAGAGGCTTTATATTCAGCCAGGTATGTTTTAATGGTTAGGATTTCGTCCTGAAGAAAACGAGTGGATAGCGTGAGGCTGGAGGGAGGTGGTGCTCCAAATTGAGAGACCATCTCCAACATCTTATGGAAGTAGGGTGAGTTTGCTGCATGTGCGGGAACTCCAGCATGATGAAAGAACTTGGAAATCGCAGATATGACCTCATCCTTTCTTCCTGAAATTTTATGATTATTATTAGCCACCAACATTTGAGCATTAGTAGTCTCCGGTTTTGGTATA
The DNA here is from genome assembly GCA_009363875.1 of Mikania micrantha. Lineage (NCBI taxonomy): Eukaryota > Viridiplantae > Streptophyta > Magnoliopsida > Asterales > Asteraceae > Mikania > Mikania micrantha. The sequence goes on along the minus strand of CM018694.1, from coordinate 22,621,867 downwards.
TCTGACAATGTTTCTTCTCTTCTAACAAATCTTGTTCTCTTATCTCTGCTGGTGATTAGTAGATGTGGATCATCCTCCTCTTGCTCATCCTCTTCATCTTCATCTTCAGATTGCACCATGTAAAATGCTGATGATGATGATGGCTGCTGCTTATGAGGCTCAGGTCTTCTCTGCCTCCTCCCAGTGCGATGCCATTTCATATTTTCTTTTATTTTGAGATACACTTCCTCAGGGGCACTTTTACAAGGTGCAACTTCACCAGGTATTCGGGCAAGGTGCTGCTTAAAGCGGTTAATGCCACCACTAACTATTTTATCACAGTAATTGCATTTGACTTTTTTCTTTCTTTCATCCCGAGGAACTCCGTGTTCCCAGCCAGGGTCAACATATCCTAGTGACCTGAGAGGAGGAGGAGACATATTTATTACTAAACCCTTGTCCCCACCCATCCCTACAACCAGCTGCTGCTTTCCTTTGTTCCTGTTATCGTATGCAGCAGTCATATGGTGTCCCTCTTCCGCAACATCATTATCATTAGAACAAGGTGGAAAGTTGAGATATGTTGTTTGCTCCTCGTATTCAATTTGCTTCGTTTTTTTGCCAACACGACATCCTTCCAAGTTTTCTTTCATTTTTAGGCACACCTCTTCTGGAGCCTTGTCACAATAGGTCACTTCCCCAGATACTCTAGCTAAATGTTGCTTCAACCTGTAAATCCCACCACTAACTATTTTCCCACAATAATTGCATCTCACCTTTTTCTTTTTCTCATCCTGAGCAGTACCATGCTCCCATCCAGGATCAACAAATCCACCACAACGTACTGATGTCATATCCTCACCCACATCATGGATGAAACCCTTGAACCTAAATAAAATGGAACACTTTTAGAAATGTATGCCAAAACTGTCGCCTTCTATATCTCTACAAAAAAGAAAGATATTTAAAACTGAAAAATTAGGCTCTAATCATAGTTATTAAAAGCGAGCGCCTTGAGCGCCTAGGCTTCAATCTGAAGCCAGGCGGTAAAATCCCGCTTTTGATCATTAGGAAAGTCAGGCACCACTTGGAAGCTTGTTTTTTTTTTAATTTGTGAAAAATATATAAATTAATTATAAGTTAACATGATTAGGAAAGTCAGGCGCCACTTTGGTTATGAAGAAATATTATCTATTATTTTATGAACCTTTGTTTTCAAGTATAAACTTTTTTGGTTTTGAGGGACTTTTCATTTGGGATGATTTTGCTATTTGATATTTTGAACATTGTGTTTGGTTAGTGAGAACTTTTTTCTAGTCTTATTTTTTATTTTACAATTTATTTTAATATTTTTTTGGAAATGGGACTTTTTCTTTCTCAGGCCCCCGCTTATTTTACGCTTAACGCCTAGGCCCTAGGCGGGGATCAATCGCCTTGAAGGCGCCTTACGCATTTGATAACTATGGCTCTAATAATTCGTCATTAGTCAGGGACTGATTTTGCGAGTCCCCAACTAGTGACAGATTTCTAGTCCTAGATGATGGTTTTAGTGACTGAGTAACATTCCTCATTGTAAAACACCAAAAGGGAATAAAAGTCATCTCTAATACATAAAAATTCAGTTCTCAATTTGTCCCCTGTTACCTCATCATTTCAGCCCCCAATACATTTCATCGGTGACTACAAATCTGTCTCGGATACTACGATATTTCAATCTCTGGTATAGCTTTAAGCACTACATGAGCCTATAACATGCCTACATTGTCCTAATATGTTTCGTTACATTCCTTATTACATATCAAATCAATCTCCAATAAAATATTTTTAAAGACTGAGAATTAGTAAAAAGCAATACCATCTACCATGCATACTTTTTTTCTCCGACATGCTCCAAATAGTCTTGTCTATAACTTTAACATAGATCTAAGATTGCATTTCTACCTCAAATCATCAGTTACGTTGTTCTCCTTGCTTCAACTAAACATTATAATCATGCTAACTACAAACACAATTCCATCAACCATATAGGTGGCAAAAGGGTCCGGTGTGTATTTCAACCATGAGTCTGGATCACTAATACTAAGATTTTCTTTAAAAATAGAAAATAAGCAACATAATTATCAACCACATTGCTATAAGAAAACAGTTCTTTATAACAAATTCATCAAAATCAATGAATTAAAACTTTTGATCATGCTTAAACCGTTGCTCTGCTTTCTGGTATTTGCATCTTAAACCTTATCTAAGAGCAGTTGTCATCAAAACTACATCCTAGCGTGGAGTGTGTGAGTTATTTACCGGTTCCTGATATGATATGAGCAAATTCAACAATACCACATGTATCAATAATCAAATACTTTGAGAACATAAAGTTACTCTGAACTCAGGAACAAGAAGAGAGATCTAGGTCTACATTTGAGATAAACCCCAAACGTATACAAGGGGGCGTAATTGAAATGAAAGAAACCCTAAATTGCAGATAGAGTAATAAAATCAGAATATGAGACTACAAGACAAACATGTGATGGTACCTGCGTTGAAGACGGTGGGTGGATTGCCGATACAATTGAAGCAGAGAAAGAAATGATGTTAAGTTAACCGGAGAAGCATCAACATGATACGAGACGTAAGTGTTATTTTGTCTATTCAAGCCCTCTTTCAATTCTTCTTTTTCTTTTACCTTATTTTGAGTAATTTTTGTTTTTTAACTAGTTTGATACCCGTGCTAGGGGTGTTCACGAGTTGAGTCAGAGGTCAGCTCGGACTCGGCACCTCGGACTCGGCTCGGATTTAAACCGAGCCTGAAATCTTAGCTCGGACTCGGCTCGTTTTTAACCGAGATAGCTCGGCTCGGCTCGGCTCGGTTTTACATAAAAGATTTTATGTTTGAATTGCATTCCCCTCAACTCGGCTTCGTTCGTTTTTGGCTCGGTTTTTACATAAGAAATTTAATATTTGAATTGTATTCACCTCAACTTGCCTCGGTTCATTTTTTGGCTCGGTTTTTACATAAGAAAAGAAACATGAATATGTGGAACTAGGAATTATTAATAATATGATTTAGGAATTAAGAATTAGTGGAGCACGTGAAATTGAGATTCATTTCTTATGTAGTCCTCTTTTCTTTTTTTTCTTTTCTTTTTATTTTTATTTTTTTAACATAAATACAAAATAACACCAAACTGAAGTAACCATATAGTTTTATATTTTAGTATAACATGTTGTACAAACGAGCCGAGTCACGAGCCGAGCATACGAGCCGAGCAACGAGCGAGCTACAAGCCGAGCCAGCCCTGGCTCGGACTCGGCTCGGTTCGGCTCGGTTACAAACGAGCTTTATCCGAGTTTTTTCCGAACGAGTTACGAGCCGAATCCGAACTTCGAGCTTTTTGGACAGCACTACCCGTGCTTCGTGAAGCATGACAAATTTTAATAAAGTTTGAATGTAAATGTTTGTTATTGTCAAGTGAAAATTAAGAAACATTAAATCCTAAAACATATGTAGTTTTAAAAACGAACATCATCTTGCAGTAACATCCGAAAGCATCATCGGATTGCAAACTCACACTCAATAATTGACGTGGTAACCCTCGGCCACCCCTATAGTATTTCAAGGAGAGCCAAGTCCTTGAGCCAAAATCTGACATCCCCAATTCGTTGCACAATTTTAAATCAAACAAGGACGCCATGTAATCCACGGGGTTTTTCGGTTACAAGTTGAATTCCTATAGTATTAAATGCTAATTTAATAATTTCATGGAGAATTCGTTTGATAATTTTATTCATAAATAAATACATATTATATGAGGTAAACATGTATGTGTGTGTGTATATATAATATTAATAATTAAAATAATAATAATAAATTATTAATGTTGTTGTTGTTATATTCTAGGACTTAATTATGAGAATAGTTCCTAATAATATTTTTGTATGAAAATCTATAAAATATAACAAAAGGGTGTTATAAAAACATTTGGTTAATAATATATAACAAAGATTTTATTGTATAAACCTTTCTACATAAAATAATAAACTAGCTAAAGTTGATGGATTTAAAAGTTAACATGTTGTATCTTAAATGTGAGATGAAAAAAAAAAAAAAGAAAAAAAACTTAAAAAATATAGAAAACAGAAAAATGAAGGGTTGAAGTTGCCAAACTTCAAAACCTTTCTTCTTTCTCTTCCTTCATAATATCGATCAAGAGGTCGAATGCCTCAAGGGTCTGCTTTTTGCCAAACTCGATCAATCATGATTCTAAACTCTAAATTCAAAAACATACTCGTCCTTAAATCCAAATCGAATCAATCTACATTGTTAATTCCTAAAATAGTTGATAAATTACGCCATTACAGCTGTATATGATTCAGTAAGAGGTATTGAAATATAAACGATTAAAAGGAAAGCAAATTGAACAAAATCAAACAATCAGAATACTTCGTGACCTTGTTCTTAAACAATACACAACAAAAACATCTTCTAAAACGTCTTCAATCTTTGGATCGAATCCAAGACCCAACTTTGACTGGTCCTACTCGAATTCTAGAAGAACAAACTCAAACAAGGTAATCCTTTACACCAATTGACTTGTTTTTACACAAGGATCAAAAGCCCCAACAAACTATAGGCTCACGATCATCTCATCGAATGAATTTGATTGGAGATTGAGTTAGGGTTTATATGATTTGGGATCAATCAAAGAATGTGTCTATTATTAATTGAAATGAGATCTAATCAACGAATCCCCACCCAATCGAGTGGTAATGTGCTCAGTCGTAGGTCAAGGGATCCGGGTTCGAAACCCAACTTGAGTACCCTTTTCTGGTTTTGGCCATTTTAGCATTTTTCCAGCCTATTTTCTTTTTCAAAAAATTCCTGAAAATCATTCTTTAAATATTCTGTCAATTAATTACAGTTCCAAAAATTTACTATTTATTTTTCTATTTTAAATTTGTTTATATTCATAAATGAAATTAAAAAATTAGTTTTTTTTATAAAAAAAATAAAATAATAATAATAATAAACAAAATGATTTCCTTTTATTATTTTATAAATACCTTGCTATTATAAAGTAATATATAAAACATACATATATATTTAATTACCATTTTATTTAAATTCTTTTAAATGTTAAAATAAGATTTTATATTTAAAAGTCATTTTTTTATTCCAAGATATTAATTTAAACAAATTAATTTGTTGTTATACACACTATGTTTGTTTTTATAAACTAAAATCAAAATGATTTTTTAAATAATTATTCTAAAAAATAATTTTAATGTTTATCAAAATAAACTACTTACTTACTTATCCATTTAAGTAATTACTTTAAACCATTAAAGATTTAAATAGAATGATTTTTTTACAAATATTTAAATCAATCATAAATTATTTTAATTTATTTTTGACCAATTCATAAAACATATTATTTAATCATAAAACTTGTTATTCACAAAACAAATGCATGGAATTAGGTTATTCAAATGCTATGTAATTCAAATAAAAATAGTTATTTAGTTAAATAAATAAATAACTATTCAAATTTATACAGTTCAAACTTAGACATATATTATTCTATAACTTCCATAGTGTGCCCTAGTTTTAAGACAATCAAAACTTGATCTCTAAGAAATACAAATTTTATTATGCCTTTGAAACTTCAGGTGAAGCACCATCTTTTAATCCATTAGCTATCGATTTACCACTTGGACTAAGCTAAGACACCAAGTGAGTTTCACTCATACTCAGTCTTTTACATTTTGTACTTTTGGGATGTTACATATGTCATTATTCAATCAAACTTTATTCTATAGTCAAAATCAATTAGATGCAAACTATTAGTCTAAGTTGTTTGACTTATGTGCTATGGTATGTCTACTTATTTATATGTCATGTTTATTCTTGTTATGTCATGTATATCTAGTAGTCTTTGCAATATAATTTAGGTTATTAATTATATATTGCAAAGGTGAAAGAGCTTATAATCAATGTATTAGTAGCCTTTGCACAATGCCTTTCGTTATTGTATAAAGCCAAGGTGAAAAAAGTGCTGATATTTAATTGTTGTTGCTAGTAGTATTTCATTAATGACTTATGTCATTAAGTTAATAAAGGTGAAAGAGCCAAAATTCGTGTTGAACTTGTAGTTATGCCTGCATTAGGTCTTATCAAATTTGGCTTTATTTGCATTTAAGTTTTAATCATATTCATATCTATATACACTAGTAAGAAACTCGCGCGATGCGACGACGGTGACTCATTTTCAAATCGCTAAATATAACAATGCAATTATGATGAAAAATTAGAGTTGTCAAAAGTATTACATCGCAACCAACCAAATATAAACAAAAATAAAAAAAAATCCGATCAAAAATACATACCTTAAGTTGCAAGAGAAATCCGAGCAGAACGACAAAAAGGAACCTACAAAAAACAAAGGACCCAATGAAAGCAAGGTTGCAAGCAAATATAAATAAATTTGTAACTTTAGTTGCATCTATTACAAATACAAAACACCAATCACTAATTATAACATCTTAATTTTAAAATGTTATTATAAAACGCGTGTAATAATTGTCCTAGATTTAAAAAAAACTAGCATGAGTCGCCCAAAATACGTATTTTTCCTTACGAAATGTAAACCAACTAAAATCTATTTTCATATAAAATTTAACTACTATTAATAACCCGGTTTGCATCCGATCGTAGTTAGTAAGCATGTTGCACATACCTTAAGTAGTTATGAAATGTAAATTTGTTAAATCAATTAAATTTTAGAAATCAATATCCCTCTCTTGTTGATACATGTAACATCACTGTATTTCCGGTCGTCCGTACATCCGTACGATTTTACTGTTACGACCTGATATAATAATTATTAATGATAATGAATTACTGAATGCATGATTTGATGATTATCACTGTTATTGGTATACATACTTAGAACATATTATTATACGCGTAAACCATGGGAAGTTTAGTTGTAACTCAACTAAACAGAACCAAAGAGTTTATCGCAGATGATTACACGGATCATGGATTTTGGTTTGGAATGAAAGGAATTAGGAGTTTGTTATGTTTGGTTACTAAACATAGTCAAGGACACATGGTCATGATTTATCGAAATAGCGGTGGGACGGTGTTGGGGAGGTTGCGATCTACTCCAGCATATGCCCTATACATATGCATATTTCGGTCTATTATGGATGTGTCAGTGACTTGGTTTAGTGGGTTTTGGATTGGGATTGATAATGTTAAAGTTAATGAAATAATGGAAATATAACTGGAATTAATTACGCGATGGTGAGGTTACGGACATAACGTAAATTCGAATATTAATTCAGAAATGCTAACTTAATAATATATTCGCGTGGGTGACGATTCACACGAATATAAGTATTAAGAATAATATTCTGAAACGATATTCCATAAAACGTAAATCGAATCGAAATACGATACGAGCGTTGGATTCGGAAAGGTGACGATCTTTACGAATACGTACGTGAGTAACGCATTTCGACGAGATAACTAAATAATGTCTAACGATAATAAATTAAAAAATGGGAATTAATAATGTTTATTAGGAATCATAACCTAAAACAACTTCGAACAAAACATTTTAATTAAAGAATTATTTAACGAGATTAAACGAAATTGCTTTATAAAATAATTTAATTGAAAGCGCTTTATTGTTATAAAAACATAATTATTTAAACGGAGTTATTGTATTAAAACGATTCTATTTAAATTCATTTTTATTTAAAACGAAATATGGTTATTTAAAACACTTTAATGTTTTAATTGTATACACGAGAAAACCGAGTTTATTTTACGGGTTATCGCGATAATAACGAGACCGAGCACACGGGAAAGACAGGGGGTATAAAAGATGGAGTCTACTCTTTCTTCTTCATTTTCTCAAGCCTCTCTCTCTCTCTAACCCTAAAATTCGTCCAAGCTCTCCCTCCCAACTTCTCTCTAAGTTATCTTCGTCGTTACTCAACGAAATCACGAGATCTTGGCGCCTACGCGTTCGTGTGATCGAGAGGAACAAGAAGATACGAAGAAATCTAACTATTTATCGACCTCTTGAGGTAAATCTGGATAGTTATTTTCGGTTTTTCATTAACAAACACTAGGTGTATGTTTTGTTAAAGTTTAAACGAAATTGGGGTCGAGTCTAGTTATCCGAATTAATATAAACGGATGGAAGCCATGGATTTCTTGCAAAAGCTTGGAACTAAGGAGTGATGAAGACGATGAACAGTAACAGGCACTACTAACCGGCGAACCTGACAGTACCGAACCCCAGGGTACTCACGAAGTAGGTGCATGCTAGTCACGAACCCAGGGTAGCCGAACCTTGCCCTGGGACGAACCTTTTGAGCATATTAGCTGAACCATAATCGAATGAACCTGTTTGTGTACTTACCGAACCTTAGACATCAGTTAACCCTAGTTGGGACGAACCTTAATGCCTAACTCCTGGCTGCCGAACCCACTATGGCTGTCGAACCTTCCACAGTCCAACGAACCATGGCAGCCTGGCCGAACCTCTCTGGCTTCAGCCGAACCCAACCTTACAAACCCTAAATGGCGAACCTGTTTATAGTTGCCGAACCCTTTATAGTTGTATGGACAGCGAACCTGCTTGGATTGTGCGAACCTCTGCTTTCTACGAACCTATGATTTGCCAAACTTTAGTGGGTCACGAACCTAGTAACAAGCCACGAACCTTGTATCTGCTTTATGGCCGAACCCTTAAAATTTATGGCCGAACCTAAGGAGAAGTGGAAATAGGTTCGCTGGATCAAGGGTTACAAAACTCTAAACGGATAAGTTAAGGTTAAGGTGAAACAATGAATAAAGGAAAATGAGTATCACCATGCATGCATGAGGATAGAGAGGCACCACCTTTCTTTGATAACATAAGTTTAAAATTTATGAATGTTGATTTATGTGAATACATGATGGGAATAAATTAAATATGTATTCTTTAAACTTGAATCATGGTGGTTAGCTAAGTAAATTATGCATGTATGGAGATACGTATGAATAAAAGTAATATTTGCGTTTTAGAATGCTTATTTAAGGGAAATATACATACGAGTTCACTAGTAACAATCATTATTAGATAATTGAGACTAATAAGTTGAATGACATCTTGATGATAATCCTTAATAAATTTTAGGTGTCATAAGTTAACTTAGAATAACACGCTAAGAAATCAAACATTTAAGGATTTAAAAAGAAGGCTTAAATTGAAATAAAATGCGTATGCTTATAAACATTAAAACATATACAGGTGATTGAGTTGTTTGTGACTTGTATTACGCGAGCGCGCATTCTACTAAAACGCTGAATCTAAGGACTCAGGTGAGTTCTCATAACCTCCCTTTTCTTTTAAACTATTTTGTTTTTAAACTCGGAGGTGACACATGTATACCACATAACATATTGACTTGATAAGACAGGGATGATACTTGTTTGCTTGTATGAGATCCATAGTTATGGATTGTCATATTCCATGAGTTGTTACTAATGACTTTGGTCATCTGTAATGACTGCATGTATTGTCACTACTCCATGAGTTGAAGCTAATGACTTTGTGTTATTCGCGACGACTGCATGTATTGTCACGTGGATGTTTCCACAACTCCGTGTATTTGTTGTGGTTGACTTCGGCCTTCCTCTATGATTACATGTATTGTCACGTGGATGTTTCCACAACTCCGTGTGTCGTTGTCATTGACCTTGGTCATGCACAATGATACATGTATTGTCCCTTATACTAATTGAGAACATCGATGGATTGTAATTGGTTGATTGAACATATGATTGATTATCTATGAGTTATTAATATATGTGATTATGTGTTTGGATTGTATATTTGGGTATTATGTTGGATTATCTCAGAGGATGTTATGAAGAAAATATAAACTCTTATATCTCTTTTATAAAACATATTTATATATAAAACTTGTGATTACTCACCAACTACTTTGTAGTTGACACTTGATTTTTACATGTTTCAGGTAATGAAGCTAAGTAGGTTGAGGAAGATGAACTCACACTTTTGGATATCATCATATAGGATCTTGGACTTAGCTAAATAACTGAAATTCTGGCGATTAGAATTTAGTTAGATAGCTAAATCTCTTTTGTAATTGATGTAACTATTTCATGATGAACATGATTTTTGTGTAATTAATTTGGTTGATTGAATGATATATGATGATTTGATTTAGATGCCCACGAGCTTTTGAACAATCTACACATCCCTCGTGGCATCCCGACATTTCCGCCATCGGTCGGGGTGTTACAGATTGGTATCAGAGACTGGGTTATAGGGAATTTGGTTACTAGAAATGGTTGACCTAGTCTATAACCGTAGGATACCCTAGTATGAATTATTTCATACACTAGTTAGTATATTCAGGATTTCATGCTTATGTGTTTATTACATGTTAATAGAACTCCTGTTATACATCTGATTTATATATGCTGTTTACTAATTATTTGCTTACTTGTGCCCTAATGACTCGATAAGGACATACTCGTGGTGTATTGTAAAGGTGGTGGGACGGTAGTTTGGGCGGTTGCAACCTACCCTTATCATATGCCCTATACATATACCATTTACAGTACATCGGGTGGATGTCAGTATTGAAGAATAAGGGAACTACCCGGTTGGGAAAAAATATCTGTTTAAGAAATTAACTGCTTAGGAATTTAATTGCTTCAGGAATTATCTGTTAGATCTTTTGATCTCCAGACAAGGACACACTCGTGGTATACTACAAAGGTGGTGGGACGGTGTAAGGGAGGTTGCGATCTACCCTTGCATATGCCCTATACATATACCATTTGTAGTATATTGGGGGTCTGTCAGTGTCAGGAATATAGGATACTATTAGGATATTACTAGGAAATGTTGTAGAGTTATGGTTGACGGATTGTTGATGTATGTTTGTTGGATTGGTTTGGATTGACTTATGGATGACCACACTTAATGAACACACATAAACTCACTTATGAACACACATATTGGACACGTGGGGTGTATAGGATCAACGAACGACACGGACACATATTGATAGACTAAAGACTTGGATGACGATATAGACACTTAGTGATAATATAAACGCATAGTGAGGATACTAACACTTAGTGATGGTATGGACACTTGATGAGAATAAATTATAGGGAGGATATGAACACTTAGTAACAATAAGAGCACTTAGTGATGATATGAACCCTCACTGATGATTATGAATATTGGAATATGGTATTGATTTTAGTGAACTTAGACATTAGGGGAACTTTAATGTCAGGTGAACTTAGAAATAGGCAAACCTACATGTCAGGTGAACTTAGACATTAGGCAAACCTAATTGTCCAAGGGAACTAAAGACCACTTCACTCAAAATTATCCTACCTAGGATAAGGTTTGTGAAGTGAGACTATGGTAAGATACATGATACACTCTAGATTCTGACAAGGGCATAATCGTGGTGCAATGCAACGGTGGTGGGACGGTGTAGGGGAGATTGCGATCTACCTCTGCATATGCCATATATATAAGCTTGTTGCATTGCATCTAGAGGTTGTCAGTGTTGGTATAGGGTGGGGAATGTATGGAACTTAGGAATATTTAGCTAATAATAGTTATGACCAACTAGGACACTAGTATAATATTAGGGAATTGATAAATGTTATGAGTTTAATGACAGATAGGAGATAGATATAATTCCTATATGTAATCCTAACTGCTTAAAATGAACTCATTTGACCCTAGTTTGTATGACTTACATTGTAAACAATAGTAACTTGTTTCTAATCTCTTCAGAAACATGCCACCTCGCCGTCACAACGGAGATGATACGAACTCTGAGGACGCTAACGGTAATGCCAACTCCGACATGCAAGAGTTAGCCAACCTCATTACTGGATTGGTGAACCAATTGACTCAGGGCAATCAGAATATCAATCAGAACAGAGGTGGTGCAAACCCGCCAACTTGCACATTCAAACACTTCAATTCCTGTAATCCACTGAAGTTTACAGGATCTGAAATAGCCACTGGTCTGCTGCAGTGGTTTGAGAGCATGGAGAACACCTTCATTAACAGCGATTGCCCAGAAAATCTGAAAGTTCATTATGCCACTAGTGTTTTCCAAAAGAGAGCACTAACGTGGTGGAATGGGGAAAAACGAACTAGGGGAGTTGAAGCTGCTTTAGAACTGACTTGGACTGAGGTCAAGAACTTGATGACCACTGAATTCTGTCCTCGTAGTGAGATGAGGAAACTGAAGACTGAGTTCTGGGAACTCAAGCAAGATAGTGGCGAGAACGTCATCTACAACACTCAATTTCATGAATATAGTCTCCTAGTACCTCATCTGGTGACACCCTTGGAGAGGGCGATTGAGAAGTACATCGGTGGTCTGCCTATGCAGATCCAAGACACTGTATACGGAAGCAACCCCAAAAAATTTGAGGCTGCGATCCGTTTATCTGCAACTCTTACTGATAATCATGTGAAAGCTGGAACACTCACAAGGAAAGGAACAAAGAAGACTGAGGTGAAGACTGCTACAAAAGAAACCAAGACTGAAGTCAAGACTAAAGCTGCTAGTTCTTCTAAAAGCAGCAACAAGAAGAGAAAGACCAGAAATTTCGTGGTCACTGCTCCTGCTGCTAAGTCTGTGCAGCAATCATCCAACAACACCACTGCAAGGAATTATATTGGGAATACTCCCCAGTGTAATACTTGTAGATATCATCACTTGCCTAACGTGCCTTGTCGCGTCTGCAACATCTGTGGCAAGTATGGCCATTTTGCAAATGTTTGCCGGAGTGCACCGCAAGCGCAAAGGATGCAACCTGCTCCGCTTGCACTACCAGCTCCGCAAGCTCAACAAGTTCAAGCTGTACCCGTTTGCCAAGTACCTGTACAGGCAAGAGCCTGTTACGAATGTGGTGAAGTGGGTCACTTCAGGAATCAATGCTCAAAGTTGACCGGGAATAATCAGAGGGTGGCAAGAGGCCGGGCGTTCCAACTGAATGCTCCAGCTGCTCAAGCCAACCAGGATGTGGTCAATGGTACATTTCTGATCAACAACTTTTATGCATCTGTCTTATTTGATTCTGGTGCCGATAGGAGTTTCGTTTCATATGATTTTGAATGCATGCTTGGTAGAACACGTACATATTTAGCTAAACCGTTTAACGTGGAGGTGGCTGATGGAAACACTATTGATATTGACACTGTTATTATTGGATGTACTGTGAACTTAAGTGATCACATTTTCCCAATTGATCTCATACCTATGCATCTTGGTAGCTTTGATGTTATCATAGGCATGGATTGGTTAGCCACCCACAAAGCGGAGATAGTTTGTCATGAGAAATACATTCGTATTCCCTTACCTTCGGGTGAAACTTTAAGAGTTTTTGGAGAAACTTCTAGTAAAGGTCTTAAGCTGATGTCATGCACTAAAGCACACAAGTACCTTAGGAAGAAATGTATAGCATTTTTAGCACATATTGTGGAGAAAAAGGAGAAAGGAAAGGGCATTGAAGACGTTCCTGTAATCAGAGATTTCCCAGAAGTATTTCCAGATGATTTGCCAGGTCTTCCACCAGAACGTCAAGTAGAATTCCGAATTGACTTAGTGCCTGGTGCGAACCCAGTCGCTAAAGCTCCCTACAGACTTGCGCCTTCAGAGTTGCAAGAACTGGCGAGCCAGCTATAAGAACTAACTGACAAGGGATTCATTCGCCCGAGCCATTCACCATAGGGTGCACCGGTCCTGTTTGTCAAGAAGAAGGACGGGTCATTCCGAATGTGCATCGACTACCGCGAGTTGAACAAGTTGACTATCAAGAATCGATATCCACTGTCGCGCATCGATGATCTCTTCGATCAGCTTCAAGGCTCGGCATGGTTTTCAAAGATCGATCTTAGGTATGGGTATCGTCAGCTTCGTGTACATGATGATGATATTCCCAAGACTGCTTTCAGAACAAGATATGGCCATTATGAATTTCTGGTAATGCCTTTCGGCCTTACCAATGCACCTGCGGTTTTCATGGACCTCATGAACCGTGTTTGCAGGCCATACTTGGATAAATTTGTGATTGTATTCATTGATGATATTTTGATCTACTCAAAGACCAAGGAAGAACACGAGAAACACCTTAAGTTGGTTTTGGAGATCCTAAGAGAAAAGCGACTGTATGCCAAATTCTCTAAATGTGAATTTTGGCTTAAGGAAGTTCAATTCTTGGGGCACATAGTCAATGAAAATGGTGTTCACGTGGATCCTGCGAAAATTGATGCGGTGAAGAATTGGAGTACACCGAAGACACCGACGGAGATTCGATCGTTTCTAGGACTTGCCCGTTACTATCGGCGGTTTATTTCGAATTTCTCCAGGATTGATGTCCCTCTCACTTCTTTGACTCAGTAGAATATGCCGTACGAGTGGGGACCGAAGCAAGAAGAGGCATTTCAGACTTTGAAGCAGAAACTTTATGATGCTCCTGTCTTGACATTGCCTGACGGAAATGATGATTTTGTGGTTTATTGTGATGCATCCAACCTAGGTCTCGGTTGTGTTCTCATGCAACAGGGAAAAGTTGTTGCTTATGCATCAAGACAGCTGAAAATTCACGAGAAGAACTACACTACACATGACTTGGAACTTGGTGCAGTCGTGTTTGCTTTGAAGATATGGAGACATTATCTTTATGGCACAAAGTGTGTAGTCTTTACAGACCATAAAAGTTTACAGCATATTCTCAATCAGAAAGAACTTAACATGAGACAACGGAGATGGGTTGAACTGTTGAATGATTATGACTGTGAAATTCGCTACCATCCTGGTAAAGCGGATGTAGTAGCAGATGCGCTTAGTCGCAAGAGTCAAGTTCAGATCCATAGTGTCTGAGTGCACACTAATCTCCGTAATGATGTTCTCACAGCCCAACAACACTCATTGGCTCAGGATAACTTGAAAAATGAGATGTCTTGCGGGGCTGAGATATTATTGGAAACTAAGGATGATGGTTTAATGTATTATTTGAATCGGTTGTGGATACCGAACAGGGGTGATCTTAGGATGGTGATTATGGATGAAGCTCATAAGTCTCGCTACTCAATCCATCCAGGTTCTGATAAGATGTATCAAGACCTTAGGGACTTGTACCGGTGGCCTGGAATGAAGAAGGATATTGCTGAGTATGTGTCCAAGTGCCTTAACTGTGCTAAAGTCAAGGCAGAACACCAGCGACCTTCGGGATTGTTGTTACAACCAGAAATACCCATGTGAAAGTAGGAGAATATCTCTATGGATTTCATTACCAAACTCCCACGAACCGCAAACGGTAAAGATAGCATTTGGGTGATAGTTGATAGATTGACCAAGTCGGCTCATTTCTTACCGATACGCGAGACGTACCCTGTGCGGAAATTAGCTCGTATCTACATCGATGAGATTGTTAGCCGACATGGTATTCCCTTAAGCATAATATCGGAGCGTGATGCTCGTTTCACGGCACGATTTTGGGAGTCACTTCACGAAGCATTTGGAACAAGACTGGATCTTAGCACCGCTTATCATCCTCAAACGGATGGAGAAACGGAGCGAACGATTCAGACATTGGAAGACATGTTGAGAGATTGTGTCATCGATTATGGTGACAATTGGGATAGCCATCTACCATTAGTCGAGTTCTCGTATAACAACAGTTATCATGCGAGCATTGGTATGGCGCCGTTTGAAGCTCTTTATGGCAGAAAATGTCGGTCACCTGTTTGTTGGACCGAGGTCGGCGAATCGCAGATCACAGGTCCAGAGATTATTCAGGAGACGACTGACAAGATCCGCCAGATCCGTGACAATCTGTGAGCTGCCCGCAGTAGACAGAAGAGTTACGCGGATAAACGACGAAAACCTTTAGAGTTTGAAGTTGACGATATGGTATTACTCAAAGTATCGCCTTGGAAGGGCGTTGTGCGACTCGGGAAGAAGGGTAAGCTTGCTCCACGATATGTTGGCCCTTTTAAGATCCTCGAACGGATCGGGAAAGTTGCCTACAAATTGGAACTTCCTCCTGAACTTAGTAATGTGCACCCGACGTTTCACGTGTCCAATTTAAAAAAGTGCTTAGCTGATCAGGATCTTCAGGTACCACTCGATGACATTCGCATCGATGATACCATGCATTTTGTTGAAAGACCAGTGGAGATAATGGATCGTGAGGCTAAAAAGCTCAAACGCAGTAGAATTCCAATTGTCAAAGTACGTTGGGAATCGAAGCGGGGTCCAGAATTCACCTGGGAGCGGGAAGATCAGATGAAGCTTAAGTACCCACATTTATTTACTACAGTCACTCCAAGTTGAATTTCAGGACGAAATTCCCTTAACTAGGGGAGACTGTAACATCACTGTATTTCCGGTCGTCCGTACATCCGTACGATTGTACTGTTACGACCTGATTTAATAATTATTAATGATAATGAATTACTGAATGCATGATTTAATGATTATCACTGTTATTGGTATACATACTTAGAAAATATTATTATACGCGTAAACCATGGGAAGTTTAGTTGTAACTCAACTAAACAGAACCAAAGAGTTTATCGCAGATGATTACACGATCATGGATTTTGGTTTGGAATGAAAGGAGTTAGGAGTTTGTTATGTTTGGTTACTAAACATAGTCAAGGACACATGGTCATGATTTATCGAAATAGCGGTGGGACGGTGTTGGGGAGGTTGCGATCTACTCCAGCATATGCCCTATACATATGCATATTTCGGTCTATTATGGATGTGTCAGTGACTTGGTTTAGTGGGTTTTGGATTGGGATTGATAATGTTAAAGTTAATGAAATAATGGAAATATAACTGGAATTAATTACACGATGGTGAGGTTACGGACATAACGTAAATTCGAATATTAATTCAGAAATGTTAACTTAATAATATATTAGCGTGGGTGACGATTCATACGAATATAAGTATTAAGAATAATATTCTGAAACGATATTCCATAAAACGTAAATCGAATCGAAATACGATACGAGCGTTGGATTCGGAAAGGTGACGATCTTTACGAATACGTACGTGAGTAACGCATTTCGACGAGATAACTAAATAATGTCTAACGATAATAAATTAAAAAATGGGAATTAATAATGTTTATTAGGAATCATAACCTAAAACAACTTCGAACAAAACATTTTAATTAAAGAATTATTTAACGAGATTAAACGAAATTGCTTTATAAAATAATTTAATTGAAAGCGCTTTATTGTTATAAAAACATAATTATTTAAACGGAGTTATTGTATTAAAACGATTCTATTTAAATTCATTTTTATTTAAAACGAAATATGGTTATTTAAAACACTTTAATGTTTTAATTGTATACACGAGAAAACCGAGTTTATTTTACGGGTTATCGCGATAATAATGAAACCGAGCACACGGGAAAGATAGGGGTATAAAAGATGGAGTCTACTCTTTCTTCTTCATTTTCTCAAGCCTCTCTCTCTCTAACCCTAAAATTCGTCCAAGCTCTCCCTCCCAACTTCTCTCTAAGTTATCTTCGTCGTTAGTCAACGAAATCACGAGATCTTGGCACCTACGCGTTCGTGTGATCGAGAGGAACAAGAAGATACGAAGAAATCTAACTATTGATCGACCTCTTGAGGTAAATATGGATAATTATTTTCGGTTTTTCATTAACAAACACTAGGTGTATGTTTTGTTAAAGTTTAAACGAAATTGGGGTCGAGTCCAGTTATCCGAATTAATATAAACGGATGGAAGCCATGGATTTCTAGCAAAAGCTTGGAACTAAGGAGTGATGAAGACGATGAACAGTAACAGGCACTACTAACTGGCGAACCTGACAGTACCGAACCCCAGGGTACTCACGAAGTAGGTGCATGCTGGTCACGAACCCAGGGCAGCCGAACCTTGCCCTGGGACGAACCTTCTGAGCATATTAGCTGAACCATAATCGAACGAACCTGTTTGTGTACTTACCGAACCTTAGACATCAGTTAACCCTAGTTGGGACGAACCTTAATGCCTAACTCCTGGCTGTCGAACCCACTATGGCTGCCGAACCTTCCACAGTCCAACGAACCATGGCAGCCTGGCCGAACCTCTCTGGCTTCAGCCGAACCCAACCTTACAAACCCTAAATGGCGAACCTGTTTATAGTTTCCGAACCCTTTATAGATGTATGGACAGCGAACCTGCTTGGATTGTGCGAACCTCTGCTTTCTACGAACCTATGATTTGCCAAACTTTAGTGGGTCACGAACCTAGTAACAAGCCACGAACCTTGTATCTGCTTTATGGCCGAACCCTTAAAATTTATGGCTGAACCTAAGGAGAAGTGGAAATAGGTTCGCTGGATCAAGGGTAACAAAACTCTAAACGGATAAGTTAAGGTTAAGGTGAAACAATGAATAAAGGAAAATGAGTATCACCTTGCATGCATGAGGATAGAGAGGCACTACCTTTCTTTGATAACATAAGTTTAAAATTTATGAATGTTGATTTATGTGAATACATGATGGGAATAAATTAAATATGTATTTTTAAACTTGAATCATAGTGGTTAGCTAAGTAAATTATGCATGTAAGGAGATACGTATGAATAAAAGTAATATTTGCGTTTTAGAATGCTTATTTAAGGGAAATATACATACGAGTTCACTAGTAACAATCATTATTAGATAATTGAGACTAATAAGTTGAATGACATCTTGATGATAATCCTTAATAAATTTTAGGTGTCATAAGTTAACTTAGAATAACACGCTAAGAAATCAAACATTTAAGGATTTAAAAAGAAGGCTTAAATTGAAATAAAATGCGTATGCTTATAAACATTAAAACATATACAGGTGATTGAGTTGTTTGTGACTTGTATTACGCGAGCGCGCATTCTACTAAAACGCTGAATCTAAGGACTCAGGTGAGTTCTCATAACCTCCCTTTTCTTTTAAACTATTTTGTTTTTAAACTCGGAGGTGAAATATGTATACCACAGAACATATTGACTTGATAACACAGGGATGACACTTGTTTGCTTGTATGAGATCCATAGTTATGGATTGTCATATTCCATGAGTTGTTACTAATGACTTTGGTCATCTGTAATGACTGCATGTATTGTCACTACTCCATGAGTTGAAGCTAATGACTTTGTGCTATTCGCGACGACTGCATGTATTGTCACGTGGATGTTTCCACAACTCCGTGTATTCGTTGTGGTTGACTTCGGTCTTCCTCGATGATTACATGTATTGTCACGTGGATGTTTCCACAACTCCGTGTGTCGTTGTCATTGACCTTGGTCATGCACAATGATACATGTATTGTCACTTATACTAATTGAGAACATCGATGGATTGTAATTGGTTGATTGAACATATGATTGATTATCTATGAGTTATTAATATATGTGATTATGTGTTTGGATTGTATATTTGGGTATTGTGTTGGATTATCTCAGAGGATGTTATGAAGAAAATATAAACTCTTATATCTCTTTTATAAAACATATTTATATATAAAACTTGTGATTACTCACCAACTACTTTGTTGTTGACACTTGATTTTTACATGTTTCAGGTAATGAAGCTAAGTAGGTTGAGGAAGATGAACTCACACTTTTGGACATCATCATATAGGATCTTGGACTTAGCTAAATAACTGAAATTCTGGCGATTAGAATTTAGTTAGATAGCTAAATCTCTTTTGTAATTGATGTAACTATTTCATGATGAACATGATTTTTGTGTAATTAATTTGGTTGATTGAATGATATATGATGATTTGATTTAGATGCCCACGAGCTTTTGAACAATCTACACATCCCTCATGGCATCCCGACGTTTCCGCCATCGGTCGGGGTGTTACAATACAACATTGTATAATAACATAAGAAAACATGCAAAAATCAGATGGACCTAGCAAATAACATAGAATATGTGATTGCCAGCCACATCTCAATAAAATCAATTGATGTACTAAAGGTCAATTATCAAGGAAATTAAACTTTACAATCTAAAATTATTATTATTTAACATATGTACATATTGCATATGTACATATAGCATCTAAAATGTAAACCTGTTAAATCTATTTTTTATAACGAATAAACTAATAAACATACCTTAAGTAGAAAAAGAAAATCGAGCAAAATGACAGAAAGCACCTACAAATAAACAAACGACCAAAACTATTTAGAAATCAATATCCCAATTTTGGAGTCATGAACGCTTTATTTAGGCAACTAATTGAAATCAGAGTGGGTATGAAAGCAGTCAAAAGTATTATTTGGTCATAGGACCACCTCTAGTTAACCATCGACCAAAAGAAAACAAACAGCCCCGAAACAAACCCTATTGTTACCAAGTGATGGATATCATCTTCAACTTAAACCCCCATTAAATAAACAAGAAAGAAAGTCATATACTATGAAAAGAAAATTAACCGTTTTTAGAAAGAGAAATGGAAACATTTGAGTAAATAACCCACCTCCGTACAATAAATTACTTTATAAATCATGTATGAGATTCAATTTCTGTATCTTTACAAGAATTACAGGATTGTTCACGTGAGCCCTGTCATACAAAATAGTTGAAGCTTTTTTCCGAAATAAGCAAATCCTTATTCAATTAATTTTATAAAAAAAGTCAGAGCATAATTCGAAACAAAAATTAAATTAGTTCCATCAAAGGTTATAATATAAACTGTCTACAATATCTTACTCCAAACTATGATGCATAATGAAAAATTATTGTTGAAGAACATTATAGTTTGGATGTGCAATTAAGCTTCCTATAATACACAACTTTATTGAAGAAACTTTGATTGCATAAACTGAACCTTAAATCCACAAGACTAGAAGAAACCATAATATTGGCAGACATATGAAGTATGAACATGAATTATAAATCTATGTAACTAACATGATAAACCATTAATACATTAAAAACCATAAATTCTTAATTCTTTTGTGATGAGTATTCGAAATGTAAGTGTTGTAAGACTTGCACCAAATATATTGAACAAGGGAATACTTCAAGAATTTATGATGAACCACAAATTTTCATAATAATGCAAAATCAAATATCTAAATTGAAGTCCCTAATATGATTTTACTAAAACATAGTTGAGAAATAGAACCTCAAAATACCCTAGGTTTACAGAAAATTAACCAAAAAAAGATGGAAACTAAAGAACCTTGAGTGGTTAGAGGTAATAGGATTTGAGGAGCGATGATTTTGGTCGGACATAATGGTAGCAGCAGATAGTTTGAGGAGCATGAGTGGTGTTTGTTCTTTGCCTCAGAAATGGTAGCGAGAGTGACAATTCTTTGTGGACGCAACAATCGTTGGGAGAGACACTGAGGATGCCGAATGAAGATGAGGAGAACTAGACAAGCTAGGTTTTTCAATTTTGATTTTAAGCTGATCAGCTTGTATAACTCTTAATTTTAAGAGTTTTTGGTAAAATAACATTTTCTCCTTCCAATACGTATTATATTGTAGTATAGTGTAACATTCGTCAAAAATTTTAGTAAATGATTCGTTGCTAATCAAACAAAATGGGCTAGGCCCAATTAAGCCCAGTAATACCCAATAAGAAATTAGACCAATCTAGGCCTAAACCATAATTAACATCTCGTTTAAACTAACAAGTTTGTTTTAACGAAGTCATTATGAAACTATTTGTTAGTTGCGAAAGGAAATAAGCAACTAATCGATTAAAGTTTGGTGATCGGTTATTACGGAAGTTACATACATAAGCAAAACAATATTATTAAATCTTTGGTTACACATATGATTATCAATAGAAGTTTATGTGGACAGCTATTACGTAAAACTTTTTAAACTTGTTTAAACTTGTTTGATAAGTTAAAAACACGGTTGATCTGTTTAAACGTGTTTATACGTCAGGTAAATTCTAGTTAACAAATTTAATATTTAAGAAGGTTTCTATTGTTCCCAAAGTATTTCAATTTCAAGATAATAATCGATGGTGATTACGTGACTCGAACGTGTTTGTTTCACGATTTATACGCGACTTATATGTGATGGCACCCCTTTGGAAACCATAACTATAAGAAAAAAAACAAACCCTACCTTCCATATTTTCTTCCATCTGTTTTCACCCCTCAAACACTCACTTGATGTGTTTTTCCCTTTGGTTCGATCGTAAGGAAACAAGAAGGATCACCAGCTCCGGTGACCATCATCTCCGACCACCACCACATCCCGCATGATCTCCAGCCCTGCCTCATCGTTCTAGCAGCAGCGAAATACCTAGGTTCATGTCTGTATGTTCGTTCGAGAGAACCAGGAGCAAACTACCTCCATCCCCAGCCTCCTCCTCTGGCAACTCCATCTCCAGCGCGACCCTTCCTCTGGCGCACTCTCTCTTTAGCTCGTAACACACACCAGTGGTGTGGGAGGGTTCTGCTCAAACCTACAACAACATCTAGACACATGATGTGTGTGGTTCCGACCGCTCGAAGTAAAAGCAAAGGAGCTGCGGCTCAAGCAGGCACGTCTCCGACCATTTCCTGATCACCACCTGCGAGTTAAATGCAGAGAGCACCCTACCTTAGTTTGTGATAGTAGCAGACCCAGGAACATCATGCGACCAACTATGACTCGACCGAAATACGGTGACAAGCCTTGACGAAACCGGTAGCCAAAACTGTTAGTACACTGATAGCATCAGCATCAAATGTTGAACTGTACACTGAAGATTGAAGAAGTGTTGCTGATTTGATGTGATGTTTATGTTTATTGTATTTGTTTTAGTTTAATATTATTTGTTTTGTTTTTATTCTGTTTGGTTTTGATTGTTTGAAAAAGATGGCTAAGTGTGGATCCATCGATATAATAGTATCGATGGTATTAGCATCGATACTATTAGTATCGATAGATGACTTAGTCTCGATACTAATAGTATCGACAGATTGCCTATAAATAGGCCAAGTTCGATTCAATTAGGATCGATTGAGCAGAATTCTTATGTACTGAAATTTTGTAATATTTCTCTCTGATTGTATGTACGGAATTCTACAATATTAATACAAGATGAGAAGATCTTTTGTTCAATTCTATTAGTCTAATATTTCTTTCAACTTGTTCAAACATGATATGATGGATTCTGCACGTTATATTATGTTACACCAGATCATTAGATCCTAACCATGGACCAACAAGTGGTATCAGAGCAATTTGCTCGGTTGTGATCTTGGTAGAACAAGTTTTTGAATATTTTTGTGATTTTTGGTGATTTTTGTGATATTTGAAGACTTCTTGGTAGAACAAGTGGTACCAGATCATCAAATTATAATTATTCTTTGAAGAGTAGTTGCAGAACTTGAAATCGTGTCAAAAATCAAAATTTTTGAGTTCAACAATGTTAGTATCAACAAAAACGGGTTTCGGAGTGTTTTCCATCGATATTGTTAGTATCGATATTCTTAATATCGATATTACTAGTTTTGAAAGACTTTTATTGAACTGAATAGTATGGACAACACTTTCATCGATATTAGTAGTATCGATAACTTAGTATCGTCGATACTGATAGTATCGACAAAATAACTTCTGAATTTTTCGAAGTGTTGATAATTGCAACAAATTATCTTCAAATGGCCTCATTATCTACTTTGTTAGCTGACAATGAAGCTGGAACAATGGCTAAACCACCAAAACTGGTTTCATTGAGTGAGTACTCATCTTGGAGTGCTAGATTTGAATCATTTCTATCCATAGTCAATCCAAGTCTGATGATACCATTAATTGTGGGATGCTTTAGCAAAGAGATGTGAAGGAAGTGATGAGCTCAAAAGAAGTAAGAGAACACTTCTTAAGAAACAGCTTGAAGTATTCAAATGTTTAGACAATGAAACTTTTGAGGAATTGTTGACGAGATACACATTGTTATTGAGTGAACTTAGTAATTTGGATTATGAGGTCTCTTTGGAAGAGCAAAATGATAAAGTTTTAGATTCACTTCCATCCTTATGGGAAACATATGTTATGATCATAAGAGAGAATACTGATTTAGAGATTACTGAACCTGATGTTCAAATTTCTAAACTTCAATCTTTTGATCTTGATATGCTAAAGAGAAAGGCTGGAAATACATTTTCAACTCAAAATCCAGGATTATATATGAAGCCTTTTGTAGCTCTTGCAACTTCTTCAAATTCAGTTGCTTTTCTATCAAGTACTGAAGATGGTGACATATTAGCTGTCATTGATGATACAACAGAAGTATGTTTTACTTCTGCATCTAGCAAAGAGAAAACATCAGGCAATAGATCCAAGGAAATGAATGTGAAGATATCTCAAGAGCATCTAGCATTTTTTATGCAGTTTGTGAATGCATATGATTCAGTGGTAGTAGATGATGCTCAGAGATTGATAGATGAGGATATGGATCAATTGGATCTAGATGACTTGGAAGAAATGGATATTCTGTGGCAGATGGCCATGTTAACCAAAAGAGCTAGGAGATTTCTTCAAAGGACTGGACTGAGATTTCAGGGAATTCAAAGAAAAAGCTTGGCTTCCCTAAACAAAAGGTGAAATGTTACAATTGTGGAAACTTAGGACATTTTGCTAGAGAATGTGAAATGCCAATGAGAAACAATTCAAGATTTGACTCTGGTCCTAAATTTGAAAAGTTTGATCCTCGAAGAGGAGCTCCCACTACTTATTTATCTGCACCTACTACAAGTACAAAGGCAACTCTTCCAGCTAAAGATAAAGCTTTTCTTGTTGAAGAAGAGTGTGGTACTGATTGGTCATCTTATGTTGAGGAGGTTCAAGTAAATGATGAATCTCATGTTTGTAGGACCAAGAAGGAGCTCGAAAACAATCCGATTCCAAGGAATATCTGCTTGACTACCTCTGGAATAGTGTGGAATCCTATTCCAGGGTTTTCCAATCGAAATCAACAGAAACCATGGTGAATCGAGTGAGAAGAATCAACGTGCGAGTGAGAATCGATCACCACGGGTTGAGAATCGAAGTTGGACAGGAAGAATCGCTCAAAACTTCAAGGGTTTGACACTGGAGTGCACAAGGAAGAATGAGGGCTCTCAGAAGTTAGGGTTTGAAATGATTTGAACTTGTATTTATAGACTGTAGTCATTCAGCCGAATGAGTGGCCGAAGCAACTCATTCGGCGAATGACTATGTCGAATAGACAAGCCAGTCGAATGAGTCATTCTGCGAATGCCTCATTCGCTGAGTATAGTCATTCTCTATTATCATTCGGCGAATGACTTCATTCGATAGAGTCATTCGCCCGAATGAGTAATACTCATACTGAAATATCAATAAACCAAATCAAACACTTATATAAACAAACTTAAACATTAATAACAATAACAATATATAAAGACAACTTCCATTAATATAACTTTAATCTTTACATGATGATTAATACAAAATTGAACTAGGGACATTAATTGCATCAACAAACTCCCCCTTGGACCTAGTTCAGCTCTTGGAAGTGTCTTTCTTGAAATACTTTGTAGAAATGGCTTTCCAGTCAGCTCCAGCATGAATCTTGAATATACTGCAGAGACGGATCACCCTTATGAATTGTAGTGCCTGTACCATGTCCTGTACATCGAAGAAAATCTGATGACAATACAGTGCTAGGACATCTTTGTGGGACAAGTTAGTCAACCACATCGGTTCAAAAATCCTTACTGTCTCCCACTTCTTATCCTTACACAAAACAATCACTGCCTCTCCAGTCCTTCCATCATAATACCACCATCGGAAGCCTTCCATAAAGTCTTGACGCATCTTCCGTAAAGGAATCTTCTTCAAGACTTTAGGAGGAAGCCACTTCAGGATAACCTTATGCTTCCGGGTGTCTCCATCAATCTCTGGCAAATAATAACGTTCAGGCTGTTGGAGCTGAAAGTTCACCCATCTCTTTCTGTACTCGTACTGGATTTGCCGAGAGAACCAGGCAGACATTCCTGAATCTTCACTGTACAGCATCTTCAGACGTGCTAGTTGATTGACTTCAAAGCCTGGCAACGTCTTAAAATCATGACGATGTTTGAAGTAATCAATTCCTCTCTCTCTCTTCACCGCATAGCACCCTAGATCATGAAAGTATGCCCAGCTCAAGATTTGACCTCTAGCCTTGTAGCCTTTGGTTCGGTAGACTTTCTTGTGTGTGGCTGGCATCTTCATCGTGTTTTCCCTCTTCAGGACCTCCCAGTAGGCCTTCCATTCCTCTTTTCTTTCTCAGAATCTGAATCATCGGAGTGAGTAACAGAACCTTCGATCCTGGGAGTGCTGTCTTTAAGATCTTCAATCTGTTCAGCAAGACGAGCATTCTCCGACTCCAATAACAAAATCCGTTCATTGAAACCAGTGGCTGTCAATGCCAGCTGGTTGTGCTCATCAATGTATTTCAGAAACTGTTCTTCTTGCTGGGCTGATCTGGCTCTGAGATCTGCTCTCTGATCCGCAGCTTGAAGCAACAGTGCATCCTGATCTGTTATCCTCTGAGTAAGTTGAGCGATAACCAGATCTTGCTCTCTACTCTTCCTTTCCTGCTCTAGATTCCTCTCCATCAGTCTCAGTACCATACTGTTCAGTGTGCTCAGCTGATCAACAACTGAAACAGTAGGTATGAACGTGTCAGCTCGTGAGGTAGAGGGACCAGTAGAAGCAGCAGTGAAAATGGGAGCCTGGGTCATAGAGGTGGTCAGAGGGGCGGTGGTAGCACGAACAAGAGGAGCCCTTGACCTTGTCAGTGAAGAAACTGAGACAGCTGCTACTGATGTGACAGTAGTTGTAGCAGCTGTTGTCAGTTCTGACCTCCTCTGGAATGAAAATCTAGATCTCTTTCCTCTCCCAGCCCGAGAAGATGTAGACTGAACAGCTGCAACAGACACAGCTGTAGTGACAGGAGCAGAGGAACGAGGAGGAGAAGAAATCTCAAACTCAGGAATAAATGAAGGATCAGTAATCTCTTCCATCTCAGATTCACTCCTTTTCCTCTTCCTCTTTATCATCCTGCCATTAACCCAGACACTCTCAAACTCCTCATCTGATGTATCTTCTGAATCAGAACTACCATCGTCATCAGCACCATCTTCACCTTCATTATCACTTGAGTCCTCTGACTCATCTCCATCAGCAGCAGATGTGGTGACTGTAGTATCAAGAGGAGTAGTCACTGTGGAAGTAGTAGTGGCCATGAAATCCAGTTCCATCAGTGAGTCAATGTCAACATCCTCATCAGCAGCTATAGAGGTACTGACTCCAGCACCTATATCAATATCTGCTGCACTAACTCCTTCAGCATCTACACCACTAACACCAATCATGCTAATATCTGCAACAGAAATGATATCAACAGCAACAACACTAGATCCAACACCAGCTGAACTCACACCAACACTTGCACCTGCACCACCTCCACCTGCACCACCATGATCATCACCACCATCATCAGGCACAACAATATCTTCTATATCAGAATTAGAATCATCATGTCTCCATCTTCGACGAACAGGAGCTATGTAATCTGGCCTAGAAAGATGACCAAATAAAGATCAAGTTGCCGGCTTCCTTTCCTTGCCTCTGTATGACATTACTCTATTTAGATTGATGTCATTGATGTGCTCCAACCTGAGGATATCTGCATTGATCTTTGGCAGATTCGGCAACTGTACATCAATCAACTGCTGCAAGAAACGAGGATACATCAAGAACTTCTTATCTCCTTTCAGAGTCACATTCTCCTTCATGTGTGAGAAGACCATTTCTGAGAAGTTGAATGGCAGGTTCAGCACTAGTGCAAAAAAGGCACTGAATGGTTTCTCTCATGTCATCGAATCCTCCTCTCCTTGACCCAAGGCAATGTATAAGTACATGTGCTAAGTACTTAAACTGAGGAGACATGAATGCCTTGTTCAGAATCCCATGTAACATCAGTGCCGGAACCGTCACCGGAACAGTGATCTCTACAGTACATGAACAGTAAAACAGGTACGAATCATATACATTTCAGTACTATTCATATTTATATCATTTATCATTATCATAATGAGTTGTCATAGAACAGTGGCAGAAACATTTAACAGAAACACAGTTCAGAATAATGGTTCTTGAGTCAGATAATTATCTGGCAACACAGAACCATCATGTGATTATTTGCTTAGGATCTATTATGTATAAACGTATGTGAGACTTTACAGAACAAAACGCACGAATATTATTATGTGAATGCTAAATCGACGGGTTATTCGTATAGGTGACGATCTGTATGAATAAATCTGAAAGTTTAACGTTCTGAATGATATTCTTTAATTAGAAAACAAGATTGAAAAGTATAGTTGTCGTCGTGTTCGTACGGGTGACGATTCGAACGAATACGCGCGACGACCGTACATTTCGATTTAAACAGTTGATTTTGTTTTAAATTTTTAATAAATAAAAGATATTAGTTAATTTATTAGGAATCACAACCTGGAATAATTAAATAAACTCTATTTTATATAACCGTGTCGTTTTGTCACGAAAACTACACAAACGGACATTTTACGCGAAATCGATCGAGACCGAACGAGTGGGTATTATAACTCACATTAAATGAAACATTTATGTTCCAACCACCTACACCAACCTCCCTCCTCATTCTCACACTCGTCACTCTCTCTCTAGCTCTCTCTCTCTCTAGAAAATTCAACTTCTCTCTAAGATTGGAAGCTTGTTTCAAGTGGGATTCGATCAAACTTGGCGTCATCTTGATCCTCTCATCTCGTAGATCACGGGAGTACAACTTATCTGAGCATTCATCCACGAAATTCGAGGTAATGTTTAAGTTTAAACTCGACTTTGTAGGGTTTCACGAACTCATGTAAGTTTTGCTATGTTAATCGATTTTAAGCACTAGAAACACATAGGTGTAGGTGCACACACGTTTATGTATTGTTAGAAATGGGTTATAACAGATTGTGGCTGCAAACAAGGAGAAAAGGTTGCAGGTTCGTGGAACAAAAAGATGAACGAAGGAGACAGGTTCGCTAGCCGAACCCTAGTGCGCTGCAAATGATGGAGCCGAACCTTCCTGGCACCCCACGAACCCTGGACACCGAACCCTGCAGTCTGAATCACGAACCTGTGGCTTACTGACAGCCGAACTCTGACCCACTGCACCGAACCCTGTGGTGCAGTGCCGAATCATTAGGGTGACGAACCCTTTTGTGCATGGGTTCGCGAACCACCATGCTGTGGATGGCCGAACCTTATATGAAGCGAACCATTGGCTCACGAACCATTGATGACCAAACCTTTCCTCACTTCTAGTAGACGAGCCTTAGCCGCGAACCCATCATCAGGGCCGAACCCATAAGGTTCGTGGGAAATATAGTATTAGCCGAACCCTATCTAGAACCTCATAGGTTCGCTGCCTTGGATTTCATGCAAAGCCTAGAAATTGTTTAATGATGTCGCGATGGGACTAGGATCAATGAAACAAATGATATAACCTAGGGAATGACTAGGGGACCATTGAATCTAGTATTTCATGAAAAGTTGATCACATAATAAACATGCATGAGTTATTAAGTTATGTGTGTGTGCATGGCTTAAACAAATGTAGAAGTTGCATGGGAGTATGGAGTAAGGATTTCTATGTCAAGATATCTTTCTAACATACAATAACAACTTAAAACGAGTTGTAAACATGAATAACTTAGACATCTATGTCACATGGTTCAAACAATTTTGATTATGATCAAGAAAGAAGTCAAGTATTGTCAATTGGGCTTAAATGGGCCCAATGGGACTTGATTAAGTCCATCAAATGTTAAACGAGTAATTAAATTTAATAATTTTTCTAAAATTTTGTTTAATTTGAAATCATAAATGGCATTGATTTCCTTTAAGTTTACTTGATTATAAAAGTTAATTGTAATGTTAGGTTTAAAGACTTGTTTGATTTAAATTACTTACTTGAATTGATTGATTTGAGGACTTGTTGAAAAATAGACGATTTAATTGTCTGGAATTGTTTAAAAACAAAGGAAACTCTGCCGAAATTTTCTAAAATTTAAAGGTAAGTTGTAACTAATCATGGGAATTGGGATCATAAGAAGGGTAATTAAGATAGAGTAGATCTTAGATACACTTAGTATTAAGACACTTAGTTGCACACACAACAAGACTCAAGGTCTTAGGCACAACGACTACTACGCGTACTTATTATATTCGAATTCTTATAAAATAACTCAGGAACCGAAGAAACTTAGCTTACATACAGGAGCGCGCATTTTGTGTTAGATCAAAGTACATAGCAGCACAGGTGAGTTCATTGCCCCTTTTCTAACATTTTTGTTTTAAAACGCGGGGCTGAGAAGCATGCGTAAACTGTTTAACTAAATTGTTTACTTGAATGCTTTTAAATTATATGTTTTACATATGTATAAATGTTATCCTAGATCATATCTAGGAAGATTTTATGCAGGTTTATTAATTGATTCGCTTATATATTAAGTGAATAAATAAGTTAAACTAAACTTTTAAATGAGTCAAAACATTTCAAACAAGCCAAAACAAACATTTGGGAAATCAAGTGGGTGAATTCAAGGAATCAAAACAAACATTTTGGGAAATCAAGTGGGTGAATTCAAGGAATCAAATCAAACATTTTGGGAAATCAAGTGGGTGAATTCAAGGAATCAAATCAAACATTTTGACAAAACAAGTGTGGGACATCAAGACATCAACAAAACAATCTTTGCAAAGACAACATTCATGTTCTACAAACCAAGTGTTTGTTGAACAATTAATCAAGTGTACAACCGATCAATGAATCTTGTATTCTATGATCAACACATCAGGTACATCTTGTGACAAAATCAGACGATCATTAAATCATTTTTAAGGGGTAGTATGTGAAATATCAGAGATAACATTTGCCAACACATTGAACTCAGAAATCCTATATTTCAAGAAGTCCTAGCTAGACTGATTGACTTGTAGGTCTTATGTTTGATGATATTTACAGAATTCCCTAACTACTAAGTACCTAGATTGACAGACTAGTCTACTCGAGTATGACCATAGGCCCCAATCATAAGGACTTAGATTTTATTAAATGTTTATTACTTGTTAATTAAGCATTTATAACTGTTTATACAATTGTGTGGTTGATCATATTATGTGATGAACTTATGAAATCAATCGTGGATTTCAAGTGATTGTAATTACAGGGACGACAAACAGAAGAATCATTGGGTTAAAGGTAGGGGTAAAATGCTTAATTATCATTAACAACAATGTCCTATGCGGATTAGTATGTGGTGGGATGGCGTCTGGGCGGGGTTGTAGCCTCGACTCAGGGGTATGCCCTATACATAAGCATACCGATCTGGATGATACATGTGATGTTAATGAGATTAAGGTTGTTACCCGTGGGTTAAACAAAGGTTTTGTGAGAACATTTGAGTCATTGTGAACAAGAGTGTGTGATAGGTAAAGATGCTTAATTATCATTAACAGCAATGTCCTATGCGGATTAGTATGTGGTGGGACGGCGTCTGGGCGGGGTTGTAGCCTCGACTCAGGGGTATGCCCTATACATAAGCATACCGATCTGGATGATACATGTGGTGTTAATGAGGTTAGGGTCTTTACCAAAGAAGGTTTTCAAATCATTTTCAAATCATTTTCAAATACTAAACTATATGAACTCACCAACCATGTGTTGACCTTTATTTTTGCATGACTTCTCAGGTGACGAACAGGTCAATTAGGAAGTCATTTCTTGGACTAGGACTCCAGATAGAAGACTAGTATTTTGGACCTGCATACTTTTGAAGACATCATGATATAAATTATTTTGTATATCTTGCGTAAATACAAGATAGTCATTTATTGATGTTTTACAATAGATTTACATTGTTAAATTATAAACGTTACTGCTGTAATTTAACTTTGTAATTCTATTTTAATTAGCATTTCTCATTTATATCATGTGCAATGTAACAATCTGATCACTTCTGATTATCACTCCCGATATCGCGCCCCGGGAACCTTCCGCCCGACGGGGACTCCGATCCTACCCCGCCGGCTCGGGGTGTGACAGATTGGTATCAGAGCCATGGTTATAGAGAAATATAGGTCACTTATTTATTTGGTTTGGCCTAGACTATAACCTAGGGACCCTGCATATAGAGAACTTAGGACTTAAGACTTATTTGCATATTGTCTTCTGTATTCGATCATTGCACTAACCGGTGACTTTATTGGTTATGATCAGAATGCCTCCACGAAGACAACCTCCTTTGATACAGCAACCACCTCAAGACTTGGCTCCACACTCCTCAACACCGTCTCCGAATGACTCTCCACCACCACCTCCTCCACCTCCTCCTCCCCCTCCTCCATTGATTACTCAAGCATCTGGTTCAGGCACAACACCGACTATGGACCCTGCTACTATCGCTCTGGTGACGTTACTGAGTAGCCAGATGACGAATCAGATGAAAGAGGCAATACCGGAGATGTTCCTTCGTCTTCGTAATGAGATCCTCAACACTGGCAACACATCAGGAGAAGCCAGTGGAAATACTGGAGATTCATCTCACTACTCCTACAAGTCCTTTGTAGGATGTAAACCACCCAGTTTCAGTGGGTCTGAAGGCGCCGTTGGATTAATCCAATGGATTGAAAAGATTGAAGCTACTCTGGACCTCTGCAGCTGTCCAGATCATCATAAAGTACGCTACTCTGCTGGAACATTCAACAAGCGGGCTCTGACCTGGTGGAACGGTCAGATCAACGCTCGAGGAAGAGAAGAAGCTATGGGCATGCCGTGGGAAGACTTCAAGACACTGCTACGAACGGAATTCTGCCCTAAGAATGAACTGCAAAAGTTGGAGGTCGAACTATCCAACCATGTGATGAAGGGGGCTGATCACATGGGTTACACTACTCGTTACCACGAGTTAGTAGCTTTGGTGCCAGACATGGTACCAACTTTGGAGAAAAGGATAGACCGATATGTGGGTGGACTTCCCGCCTGCATTCAGGGTATGGTTGTTTCAGCCAACCCTACTACTGTTGAATCAGCAGTGAGATTGTCTGGCAAACTCACTGATTTGATGGTTGCCTCTGGAGTTTTAAAGAAAGAGGCTGACACCGGCAAACGCAAGGAAGAGTCTTCCAAGAAGCCTCACCACCATCAGAAGAAGAAACAAAAGACTATCAAGAACTACACAGTGGCCACACCTCTCCAACAAGTAACAGCAGCACCACAAAACCCCAACCGCAAGCCTTACACTGGCACGTTTCCTCTGTGTGCCAAGTGTCAGTATCATCACCCTGCTGACGCTCCGTGTAAACATTGCACGGGATGTGGAAGAAAGGGCCATTGGGTCCAATACTGTAGGATGACTCCTAATCAAGCAGTCAACAATGCCGCTTTGGCTCTCCCTCCACCAGCTAATCAGAACCATGGTGGATGCTATAACTGTGGCGAACAAGGCCACTTTGCGAGGAACTGCCCAAAGAAGGCTCAACCAGCAGTTCAAGCACCCCGTGGACGAGCCTTTGCTATAGGAGCACCAGCTGCACGCCAGGACCCCAATGTGGTCACTGGTACGTTTCTCTTACATGACTTTTATGCATCTGTCTTATTTGATACTGGTGCGGATCAGAGTTTTATCTCTACCGACTTTGCATGCCAACTAGATTCCATAGAGGAACAGTTAGACTCCCCTTACATTATAGAAGTAGCTGACGGGAAACAAATCACAGTTAGTACAGTTTATAGGAACTGCCCATTGACACTAAATGATTTTACATTTACCATCGATTTGATACCGATGGAGCTGGGTAGTTTTGACATCATTGTTGGAATGGATTGGCTTTCATCTAACCGAGTGGAAGTCATCTGTTCTGAGAAGCTGCTTCGAATTCCATTGCCGAGTGATCGTGTATTGGAAGTAAAAGGGGATCAAGCAAAGCGAAGTGTCAAAATCATTTCTTGCATAAAGGCGCGTAAGTGTCTACAGAAGCGGTGCATAGCATTCCTGGCTCATGTGGTGGAAAAAGAGAAAGACAAGAAGAAGATTCAAGATGTACCAGTAGTGAAAGAATATCCCGAAGTATTCCCCGAAGACCTACCAGGTTTGCCACCTGCGCGACCGGTAGAATTTCGTATTGACTTAATTCCTGGAGCAACTCCTGTTGCTAAATCTCCTTACAGGTTAGCACCTTCAGAGATGCAGGAATTGTCTAATCAGTTACAGGAGCTACTTGACAAGGGTTTCATCAGACCGAGCTACTCACCTTGGGGAGCTCCGGTCTTGTTCGTGAAGAAGAAAGACGGATCATTCAGAATGTGTATAGATTACCGTGAACTGAACAAACTAACCATCAAGAATCGATATCCATTACCGAGGATTGATGATTTGTTTGACCAACTGCAAGGAGCTCAATACTTCTCTAAGATTGACTTGCGGTCTGGATATCATCAGTTGAGAGTTCAAGATGAAGACATACCGAAAACGGCCTTCCGAACCAGATACGGGCATTACGAATTTATGGTGATGCCCTTCGGATTGACAAATGCACCAGCGGTTTTCATGGACCTCATGAACCGAGTGTGCAAGCCGTACTTGGATCAGTTTGTCATTGTTTTCATTGATGACATACTGATTTATTCCAAGACCAAAACAGAACATGAGCAACACCTTAGAAAGATCTTGGAGCTGTTGAAAGAAGAGAAACTCTATGCCAAATTCTCTAAATGTGAGTTTTGGCTAAGAGAAGTTCAATTTCTGGGCCATGTGGTCAACAGCGAGGGAATTCATGTAGACCCTGCCAAGATTGAAGCGATAAAGAATTGGGACACTCCGAAAACACCGACGGAGATACGGTCTTTTCTGGGATTGGCGGGTTATTACAGAAGGTTTATCTCAAACTTTTCTAAGATAGCTTTGCCTCTCACTAAACTAACCCAGAAGAGTGAACCGTTTGTCTGGGAGCAGAAGCAGGAAGATGCTTTTAGATATTGAAACAGAAACTATGTGATGCTCCAATTCTATCTCTCCCAGAGGGCTGTGATGACTTTGTTGTATACTGTGATGCTTCCCATCAGGGACTTGGTTGTGTGTTAATGCAACGGGACAAAGTCATAGCCTATGCGTCACGACAGTTAAAGATTCATGAGAAGAATTACACTACTCATGATCTTGAACTGGGAGCTGTAATCTTCGCACTGAAGATTTGGAGACATTACTTATATGGCACCAAGTGTACCATATTCACTGATCACAAAAGTCTGCAGCACATCTTTGATCAGAAGGAACTCAACATGCGTCAACGCCGTTGGGTTGAACTTCTGAATGACTATGATTGTGTGATCAAGTACCATCCGGGAAAGGCGAACGTTGTAGCTGACGCCTTGAGCCGGAAGGAACGGGTCAAACCCCTACGTGTTAGAGCAATGGGGATAACCGTGCAGACCAGTTTAAGTGACAAGATCATTCAAGCACAACAAGAAGCACTTGACAGGGGTAATCTGAAGAGGGAACTTGATTGCGAAGCAGAGAAACAGTTTGACACGAAGCCTGATGGAATGATCTACTACAAGGAACGTATATGGATCCCTGCGGTAGATGAATTGAGAAAACTTATCTTCGATGAAGCACACAAGACTAAATACTCTGTTCATCCAGGCGCTGATAAGATGTACCAAGACTTGCGTGGATTTTATTGGTGGCCGGGAATGAAGAAAGACATAGCCGAGTATGTCGGACAGTGTCTTACGTGTGCGAAAGTAAAGGCGGAACACCAGAGACCGTCTGGTCTACTGGAACAGCCTGAGATTCCGCTCTGGAAGTGGGAACAAATAGCTATGGATTTCATTACCAAGCTACCCCGCACTTCCAGTGGTCATGATACGATTTGGGTAATCATTGATCGTTTGACAAAATCTGCTCATTTCTTGCCCATGCGTGAGAACTTCACCATGGATAAACTGGCAAGATTGTACATCAACGAGATAGTGGTACGCCACGGTGTGCCATTGTCTATTATTTCTGATCGAGATAGCAGATTCACATCAAGGTTCTGGCAATCATTGCAGAAATCTTTAGGGACACAGTTAAATCTGAGTACAGCTTACCATCCACAAACGGACGGTCAGAGCGAACGTACTATCCAAACCCTGGAGGATATGCTAAGAACCTGTGTATTGGATTTCGGTGGGAATTGGGACTCCCATTTACCACTGATTGAGTTCTCCTACAATAACAGTTACCACAGCAGTATCGGATGTGCACCATTCGAGGCTCTTTATGGCCGGAAATGTCGATCCCCGATCTGTTGGACTGAAATTGGAGACAATCGAATAACTGGGCCTGAATTGATTCAGGAAACCACTGACAAGATAGCCCAGATTCAGAAAAGACTACAAGCAACAAGGAGCAGACAAAAGAGCTACGCCGACAAACGGCGCAAGCCGTTGGAATTCCAAGTGGGGGACCGAGTCATGTTAAAGGTATCCCCATGGAAAGGCGTTGTACGCTTTGGAAAGAAAGGCAAGTTAGCACCAAGATACGTTGGACCGTTCGAGATCATCGAGCGTATTGGTCCTGTGGCGTATAGACTAAGATTACCAGATGAACTCAGTGGTGTGCATGATGTGTTTCACGTCTCAAATCTAAAGAAATGCCTTGCTGACGAGAGTCTCGTCATTCCAATTGAAGAGATTCAAGTCGATGAACAGTTGCATTTCATTGAAGAACCTTTAGAGATTATGGATCGTAAAGTTAAACAACTAAGACGAAGTCGTATTCCGATTGTAAAGGTTCGATGGAATTCAAGACGCGGGCCTGAGTTTACTTGGGAACGCGAAGATCACATGAAGTCAAAGTATCCCCAGCTGTTTGAAGAGGAAGCTGTACCCGATAACAACTCTTAAAATTTCGGGACGAAATTTCTCTAACAAGGGGAGACTGTAACATCAGTGCCGGAACCGTCACCGGAACAGTGATCTCTACAGTACATGAACAGTAAAACAGGTACGAATCATATACATTTCAGTACTATTCATATTTATATCATTTATCATTATCATAATGAGTTGTCATAGAACAGTGGCAGAAACATTTAACAGAAACACAGTTCAGAATAATGGTTCTTGAGTCAGATAATTATCTGGCAACACAGAACCATCATGTGATTATTTGCTTAGGATCTATTATGTATAAACGTATGTGAGACTTTACAGAACAAAACGCACGAATATTATTATGTGAATGCTAAATCGACGGGTTCTTCGTATAGGTGACGATCTGTATGAATAAATCTGAAAGTTTAACGTTCTGAATGATATTCTTTAATTAGAAAACAAGATTGAAAAGTATAGTTGTCGTCGTGTTCGTACGGGTGACGATTCGAACGAATACGCGCGACGACCGTACATTTCGATTTAAACAGTTGATTTTGTTTTAAATTTTTAATAAATAAAAGATATTAGTTAATTTATTAGGAATCACAACCTGGAATAATTAAATAAACTCTATTTTATATAACCGTGTCGTTTTGTCACGAAAACTACACAAACGGACATTTTACGCGAAATCGATCGAGACCGAACGAGTGGGTATTATAACTCACATTAAATGAAACATTTATGTTCCAACCACCTACACCAACCTCCCTCCTCATTCTCACACTCGTCACTCTCTCTCTAGCTCTCTCTCTCTCTAGAAAATTCAACTTCTCTCTAAGATTGGAAGCTTGTTTCAAGTGGGATTCGATCAAACTTGGCGTCATCTTGATCCTCTCATCTCGTAGATCACGGGAGTACAACTTATCTGAGCATTCATCCACGAAATTCGAGGTAATGTTTAAGTTTAAACTCGACTTTGTAGGGTTTCACGAACTCATGTAAGTTTTGCTATGTTAATCGATTTTAAGCACTAGAAACACATAGGTGTAGGTGCACACACGTTTATGTATTGTTAGAAATGGGTTATAACAGATTGTGGCTGCAAACAAGGAGAAAAGGTTGCAGGTTCGTGGAACAAAAAGATGAACGAAGGAGACAGGTTCGCTAGCCGAACCCTAGTGCGCTGCAAATGATGGAGCCGAACCTTCCTGGCACCCCACGAACCCTGGACACCGAACCCTGCAGTCTGAATCACGAACCTGTGGCTTACTGACAGCCGAACTCTGACCCACTGCACCGAACCCTGTGGTGCAGTGCCGAATCATTAGGGGTGACGAACCCTTTTGTGCATGGGTTCGCGAACCACCATGCTGTGGATGGCCGAACCTTATATGAAGCGAACCATTGGCTCACGAACCATTGATGACCAAACCTTTCCTCACTTCTAGTAGACGAGCCTTAGCCGCGAACCCATCATCAGGGCCGAACCCATAAGGTTCGTGGGAAATATAGTATTAGCCGAACCCTATCTAGAACCTCATAGGTTCGCTGCCTTGGATTTCATGCAAAGCCTAGAAATTGTTTAATGATGTCGCGATGGGACTAGGATCAATGAAACAAATGATATAACCTAGGGAATGACTAGGGGACCATTGAATCTAGTATTTCATGAAAAGTTGATCACATAATAAACATGCATGAGTTATTAAGTTATGTGTGTGTGCATGGCTTAAACAAATGTAGAAGTTGCATGGGAGTATGGAGTAAGGATTTCTATGTCAAGATATCTTTCTAACATACAATAACAACTTAAAACGAGTTGTAAACATGAATAACTTAGACATCTATGTCACATGGTTCAAACAATTTTGATTATGATCAAGAAAGAAGTCAAGTATTGTCAATTGGGCTTAAATGGGCCCAATGGGACTTGATTAAGTCCATCAAATGTTAAACGAGTAATTAAATTTAATAATTTTTCTAAAATTTTGTTTAATTTGAAATCATAAATGGCATTGATTTCCTTTAAGTTTACTTGATTATAAAAGTTAATTGTAATGTTAGGTTTAAAGACTTGTTTGATTTAAATTACTTACTTGAATTGATTGATTTGAGGACTTGTTGAAAAATAGACGATTTAATTGTCTGGAATTGTTTAAAAACAAAGGAAACTCTGCCGAAATTTTCTAAAATTTAAAGGTAAGTTGTAACTAATCATGGGAATTGGGATCATAAGAAGGGTAATTAAGATAGAGTAGATCTTAGATACACTTAGTATTAAGACACTTAGTTGCACACACAACAAGACTCAAGGTCTTAGGCACAACGACTACTACGCGTACTTATTATATTCGAATTCTTATAAAATAACTCAGGAACCGAAGAAACTTAGCTTACATACAGGAGCGCGCATTTTGTGTTAGATCAAAGTACATAGCAGCACAGGTGAGTTCATTGCCCCTTTTCTAACATTTTTGTTTTAAAACGCGGGGCTGAGAAGCATGCGTAAACTGTTTAACTAAATTGTTTACTTGAATGCTTTTAAATTATATGTTTTACATATGTATAAATGTTATCCTAGATCATATCTAGGAAGATTTTATGCAGGTTTATTAATTGATTCGCTTATATATTAAGTGAATAAATAAGTTAAACTAAACTTTTAAATGAGTCAAAACATTTCAAACAAGCCAAAACAAACATTTTGGGAAATCAAGTGGGTGAATTCAAGGAATCAAAACAAACATTTTGGGAAATCAAGTGGGTGAATTCAAGGAATCAAATCAAACATTTTGGGAAATCAAGTGGGTGAATTCAAGGAATCAAATCAAACATTTTGACAAAACAAGTGTGGGACATCAAGACATCAACAAAACAATCTTTGCAAAGACAACATTCATTGTTCTACAAACCAAGTGTTTGTTGAACAATTAATCAAGTGTACAACCGATCAATGAATCTTGTATTCTATGATCAACACATCAGGTACATCTTGTGACAAAATCAGACGATCATTAAATCATTTTTAAGGGGTAGTATGTGAAATATCAGAGATAACATTTGCCAACACATTGAACTCAGAAATCCTATATTTCAAGAAGTCCTAGCTAGACTGATTGACTTGTAGGTCTTATGTTTGATGATATTTACAGAATTCCCTAACTACTAAGTACCTAGATTGACAGACTAGTCTACTCGAGTATGACCATAGGCCCCAATCATAAGGACTTAGATTTTATTAAATGTTTATTACTTGTTAATTAAGCATTTATAACTGTTTATACAATTGTGTGGTTGATCATATTATGTGATGAACTTATGAAATCAATCGTGGATTTCAAGTGATTGTAATTACAGGGACGACAAACAGAAGAATCATTGGGTTAAAGGTAGGGGTAAAATGCTTAATTATCATTAACAACAATGTCCTATGCGGATTAGTATGTGGTGGGATGGCGTCTGGGCGGGGTTGTAGCCTCGACTCAGGGGTATGCCCTATACATAAGCATACCGATCTGGATGATACATGTGATGTTAATGAGATTAAGGTTGTTACCCGTGGGTTAAACAAAGGTTTTGTGAGAACATTTGAGTCATTGTGAACAAGAGTGTGTGATAGGTAAAGATGCTTAATTATCATTAACAGCAATGTCCTATGCGGATTAGTATGTGGTGGGACGGCGTCTGGGCGGGGTTGTAGCCTCGACTCAGGGGTATGCCCTATACATAAGCATACCGATCTGGATGATACATGTGGTGTTAATGAGGTTAGGGTCTTTACCAAAGAAGGTTTTCAAATCATTTTCAAATCATTTTCAAATACTAAACTATATGAACTCACCAACCATGTGTTGACCTTTATTTTTGCATGACTTCTCAGGTGACGAACAGGTCAATTAGGAAGTCATTTCTTGGACTAGGACTCCAGATAGAAGACTAGTATTTTGGACCTGCATACTTTTGAAGACATCATGATATAAATTATTTTGTATATCTTGCGTAAATACAAGATAGTCATTTATTGATGTTTTACAATAGATTTACATTGTTAAATTATAAACGTTACTGCTGTAATTTAACTTTGTAATTCTATTTTAATTAGCATTTCTCATTTATATCATGTGCAATGTAACAATCTGATCACTTCTGATTATCACTCCCGATATCGCGCCCCGGGAACCTTCCGCCCGACGGGGACTCCGATCCTACCCCGCCGGCTCGGGGTGTGACATCCCAGCTCCAAGATCTCCCTCATACTTGCACCTCATGAAGCAGCCTCGAACTAAGTAACGATCCAGAAGATACGGATGATCAGGTGCATCTTGGAAACCACAAACTCTTCGGATGTGTTCAGCAGAAATGACCACATGCTGTCCTTGAACTTTTCCTCGAATGACTGTATGCTCAGCTTCACAGTCAATATCAACAGATGCCCAAAAATCCTGCTGATGTGAAATATATGGCACATGTAAAGTAGAGATGGCTGTAAAGATCCTCGAACGCCTGAGAAAGGTGATAATCTCAGTGTAGTGTTTGGCGTTCGGAGTGGTGAGATCCAAATATGCACATATATTGTTCTTCGTTACTGACTTGTATCCTGCCATTCTAAACATCAGATAAAGAGATGTTAGAACAGTTCAATAGCTTAAAACACTGAAATCAGATTAAAAACAGAACACAGAATCAGTTTAAACTGATATGCCGAATGAAGTGAATTTTGACGAATGAACACTTTGGTCGAATGAGTCATTCGCCGAATGAACTACATTTGCCAAACAAATCTCATTCGCCGAATGAGCTATTCGCCGAATGAGTCATTAGCTATCTTGGCTGTTCGTTGAATGAGCTATTCGCCGAATGAGTCATTCGCCGAATGAGTCATTCGCCGAATGACGACATTCGGCTGTCAGTTCAATTTCAAATCCTTCTTTTCAAAATCTTCAAATCAGTTCGCAAAAACCACATATTTACAATCAGAAATGACCGATTAACACATTTAAAATGTGTCAAATGAGGTCTTAAGTCCATTTCGACCATTTATTGCAAGGGCGAAATAAGAAACCGTAAAACCCTAAAATCTGTTTGGTTTTTGATGATTTCATGGTCAGAATTTGACGATATTCGATCCCAATGTACCTGAGATGTTAATAAACAAGATTATCAGTGGCTGGGTGAATAGTAGTCACGAGAAAAAAATAGACCGAAGAGAGAAGGTTTTTCGGCAAATGAAGGTTCACACAGTGGCGATCGAATGACGAGGGGAGAATGAGGTAGTTCGCCAATTGAAGGCTTATATAGGTTGAGTCATTCGCCGAATGAGACCCACGAATGAACTCTTCCTTCTGAAAGTCATTCGCCGAAAGAATCCAGCGAATGAGTTCTTTCTCCCAAATGCCATTCACCGAAAGAGATTCAAATCTATAGTCATTCGCCGAATGACTTCGCAAATCTCTTCTTTCGATCAACAATCATTCGCTGAATGTTTCATTCGCCGAATGAGTTTCATTCGGTCGAATGAGACATATTCAACACAAAAACACAACCAATTTCAAGATTTAACATTTTGACCAGTAAAACATATGCCATTTATGAAGATATGTCTGTTTGGTTCAGGATTCAGATAAGACAAACATCTGAACCTAAAAATGATCACCTAAACTAAAATTGAAAATAGAAAATCTTTTTGTACTTTTCTGAAACAAAATACAACTGTACAGCTAGTAAATAAAGAAAAAGAAACACTTGTTTTTGTGAGAAGTCTATTGATAAAGTAACACATACACCTAATCACATCAAATCAGCGTTACTGAATGTTTCACTTCATACACATTTGTCATATGATACGATTACTGATATATTTGTCCAATATTAAACCATACAGTACATAACTCTTAAACAAGCTTTATGATCACTCATGTTTTCTGATTGAGTTCCCCATTTCATTTAACCATTAAAGATCAAAATCAGTTTATAACTCATTTCTGCATATCTTAATACCAGTCATCATAAATTCAATAAGATTCCAAGATTATTATCTTTTTGTATTTTTCTTGTTCTATCCAAATGGATGGCTTCAGCTAGGTCCGTCCCAGCAATATGGCACATATATGGAATCAAACTTAATTTGTTTATGTATTTCTCAAGCTTAATACCAGCTTGCTTTTATTTTTCTTCAAGCTTAATACCAGCTTGTTTTTGTTTTTCTTTGTTTGAAACCTCATTTGATTCCATGATGACCGGTGTATGCTTGATTTGAGTCAAAAACTATTTTTCACTTAAGTGGTTTTATAAAACAGATCCCACAAATCAGACTTTCTAAGTTATCACAAATTGTTTATTCATTTTGTAGAGTCGGCCTATCAATACATCAGATCATAATTCTTTTGTGTTTTCAGCTTACACATTCACCTCTGCTTCTATGACATGACAGATTAATGTATCACTTTTTCAAAGAAAGACCATCTCAATTTTTAATTTTTCAACTGTTTTTGTATTTTTGAATTTTTCAAATGTTTTTGGTTTTTCTATTAGCAACTATCTCCCCCTAAAAACCTAAAACAGAAAATCTTTTTGAGTTTTTGATGAAGAAAAGAAACTTTACAAGAAAACTTAAATGAAATAAATTGACAAAACAAAGACTACCTAAGAAAATCGATGATCATTTGTTAGATTCAGATGAAGGTAGGACTTCATCCTTTTGAAAAA
Source organism: Mikania micrantha (assembly GCA_009363875.1). NCBI lineage: Eukaryota > Viridiplantae > Streptophyta > Magnoliopsida > Asterales > Asteraceae > Mikania > Mikania micrantha. The sequence continues at coordinate 22,578,166 of CM018694.1, read as the reverse complement.
CACCATTAGCCGATAACAGATATAGAAATCTTGGTTTATCAAAAGCTTTTGTGAAAAGATCGGCTTTCTGGTGATCGGTGTGAATTTTAACAACATCGATTAATTTCTTTTCAAAACAATCACGTATGAAGTGATATTTAATGTCAATGTGTTTTGTTTTTGAGTGCTGGACTGGATTCTTAGTGACAGCAATGGCAGCAGTATTATCAACATATATAGGAGTGTTAGAAAAATGTAACCCATAGTCCCTGAGCTGCTGTTGGATCCAGATGATCTGAGAACAACAACTAGCAGCAGCAATGTATTCAGCTTCACAGGTTGAAGTAGACACCGATGTCTGCTTCTTGCACTGCCAGGTAACTAAACGGGTTCCAAAGAACTGACATCCAGCAGATGTTGACTTGAAGTCTCTTTTGCAGCCACCATAATCGGAGTCACTGTATGCAGGAAGCTCAAAATTATCATCATTAGGGTACCATAAACCAAGATCAGGAGTACCCTTCAGATAACGCATAATTCTTTTCACAGCAATCAGATGAGACACTCTTGGTTTTGACTGATAACGTGCACACAAGCATGTAGCAAACATGATGTCTGGCCGAGAAGCAGTGAGATACATAAGAGACCCAATCATTCCTCGGTACAGAGTGGCATCAATTAACTCCCCCTTTTCATCTGGTGTAATCCCGTGATTGACAGCCAGTGGGGTACCAGCAGGCTTTGCATCAGACATACTGAACCGGCTCAGAATGTCACCAACGTATTTGGTTTGATGAATGAAAATCCCTGCCTCGGACTGATCCACCTGTAATCCTAAGAAAAACTTCATCTCTCCCATTGAGTTCATCTCAAATTTCTCTTTCATAACCTTCTCAAAATCCTTGCACAGACTATCATTTGTGGAACCAAAGATAATGTCGTCCACATAGACTTGCACCAAGAGTAAGTCACCATCTTTTTCTCGAATGAACAATGTACAGTCAATGACACATCTTCTAAACCCGTTGTTCAGAAGGTGAGTAGATAGTGTCTCATACCATGCACGCGGAGCTTGATGCAATCCATATAAGGCCTTGTCTAGCTTGTAGACTTGGTCTCGATGTAATGGATCCTCAAACCCTAGAGGTTGACTGACATACACTGTCTCACTAATCACACCATGAAGGAATGCACTCTTGACATCCATTTGATAGACTTTAAACTTCTTAAAGGATGCATATGCCAAGAAAATACGTATTGCTTCAAGTCGAGCAACCGGAGCAAACACCTCATTGTAGTCCAAACCTTCTATCTGTCTGAATCCCTGAACAACCAGACGTGCCTTGTTTCGCACAATGATCCCATGATCATCTTTCTTGCAACAAAGAATCCATCTAGTGCCAATTACTTTTGCACCTTTAGGTCTGTCCACAAGTTGGCATACTCCTAACTTTTTGAATTGTAAGAGTTCTTCTTGCATGGCATCAACCCATGATTCTTCTTTTAAGGCTTTAGTGACAGTACGTGGCTCAAATTGAGATATAAAGCAGGAATGAGCACAAAAGCTTACATCTGCAAAATCAAGAATGTCAGCAAGACCTCCTGAAGAAAGCTGATTTCTTGTCTTAACCCCATCCAAAGGACTTCCAATGATGTTTTCTTGAGGATGAATGCGATTAATTCTTCCAACAGGATGAGCTGGAACCTCAACCTGAGGATCCAGGTTGTTCAGATTCAAATCCTCAAGATCTGGTACAAGATTGTCAACAGCTGGTTCAGGAGCAGCAGGCTGAAAGTAATTGTCATATGTGTCTGAGCTGTCATCATTTATCTGTGTTGTTGGAACAGAAGCAGAGGAAGGTTGCATAGGCTCATCAGGTGCATTCTGTGCATCATACAACATCTGAACTGCAACATCTTCATCTGAATACATGGGAGGCATATTGAAAGAATCAAAGAGACCAGAATAATCAAACATCCAGTCTGGGCCTTTTCCAGGTGGGGGCATAGAATATTTCTGAACATCAACATGATACCACTCCTCCACATTATGAGTGAATGTGTTATAAACTCGTTTATTTGGAGTGCTGTACCCAAGAAAGTACCCTTCTTCCACCTTTTCATTGAACTTGCCCTGCTCGTGTTTCTTAAGAATCGTGCACGGTGCACCGAATGGTTCAAGATACTTAAGATTTGGTTTTCGGTTATGGAGCGGTTCAAAACAAGTCTTCCCATGTATTTTCACAATGAGAACCCAATTCAGTGTATAGCAAGCATTTGCTACAGCTTCATTCTAAAACTGAACCGGAAGAGATGAATCAGCAAGCATGGTCCTAGCAGCCTCAATCAATGTCCTATTTTTCCGTTCAGCAACACCGTACATTTGAGGAACATATGGAGCACTGAACTGTTGCACAATACCCCGTACATTACAAAAAGTCTCCATGTTGTGATTTTTAAACTCTGTTCCATTATCTGTTCGAAGCTGACGAATCTTGAGCTTACAAAGTGATTCAAGTTTGGTGACCAACACTTGAATGCAATCAAACGTTTCGGATTTCTCCTTTAAAAAGAAAACCCAAGAATATCTCGAATACTCATCAGTGATGACAAGACAATATTGATCTCCAGCTATACCCTTGCGATTTACAGGATCAAACAAATCCATATGGAGAAGCTCAAGAGGAACATTGATTGAATGAAACTTTTTCAGCTTGTGAGACTGCTTGGTTTGCTTTCCTTTCTTGCATGAAACACAGATATCAGACAGCTTGAAATTCTTCAGACTAACCCCTTCAACCAGATTGTTGTGTACCAGGTGATTCATCTTGCGCATACTCAAATGACCCATCCTCTTATGCCAAAGAATTGAATCTTTTTCCGTTGCCTTTGACATAAAACATGAAGCTGTTGAGGATGTTGTTGAAGCTGTGGCCATGTTGAGGACATACAAGTCTTGCTTTCTGGGAGCTGACATCAAAATCCAGTCTTCAGGAATTTTCACACCTTGCTTGAGAATGTAGCATTTGGAATCATCAAATAAGACTTTATACTCCTTGTCACAGATCTGTGAGACTGAAAGAAGATTGTTTTCCAACTGCTTGACATATCTGACCTTGTCAAAAGAAACTTGCCCATTTGTCAAAATTCCCTCTCCTGTGATAAACCCGCCTTTGTCACCGGCAAAAGCTACATAACCACCACGAACTGCATTCACATTGGTGAGTAAGGAGATATCACCAGTCATATGCCTGGAAGCCCCACTATCAACAATCCAATTGCTGTTAAAACCAGCTTTTGGGGCAACCTGCACAAAAATGAAACATTTAGTTCAATTTGGGAACCCAAGCCTTAACAGTCTTGGGTTGACCCAAAGAGTCTCGGATCCACACATCGATCCATTTACCATCATGGACAGCCTTGTCTAAAATAGGTGGAATTGAAGTCTCAGAAGACTTGACTTTCCAGACAGTATTTTTATTGAAAGAGGTTTTCAGGTAAATGGATGATGATTTTGCTTGATTATCGTTAGGAACTTTGAGAGCATCCATATTCACCAACTTCCTTTTACCCTTGTCCAACGATTTTGCCTGATTAAGTAGTTTGGGTTTTGTTTGAACAGGCCTAGCTACAGATTTTACAGGTTTAGTGAAAACTTGATTCAGTTTTCTGAATGATGCAACTTTTGGCCTGATCAACTGTGGACAAAATATGACTATGTGTCCAGGTGCACCACACTCAAAACAAACCTTTTCACCCTTTTTATGAAAATGTTTTAAATCAAAGAAAGAAGGCCTTTGAGATTTAAAAACATTTGTTTTAGGTTTGTCTTGATTAAAACCCAAACCCTTTGTCCCTTTGTTTCCAATACATTCAGACTTGTTAACACATTTAGCTTTAGACTCCTGAGAAGCTTTTACAAAGCACAATTCTTTGTAAATCTTTGAATTTGAGATTGGGTCACCTTTCATGACAGCGGGGGTTTGATTCTGAGCAGTAGCACAATCAGATGAATCATCTGATTCATCCTCAGAATCGGAGACTCAATCCTCAACAATTCCCTCCACAAAAGATTCCTCTATTCTTGAGGAACCCTCATTAGTAATTAGTCCAATTGGATCGATTACTAATGGAGTTGTGAACTGAAAGTCCTTAACTTCTTTGTCATTTGGTGTATTGACAAAGGTGTTTAGGATTGGTGGAGGACAATTCTGATAGTTCACTTTTCCCTTTCCCTTCTGATCAGTACCCTTACTGATCATATGCTCAATAATGTATGATGAGCTCTCATAGCTCTTGAGCTTCTGTCCCAAAGTCTCATAGTCACACTCGACTATGGCTAACTTCTTCTTTATCTCATTGATGGTATTGAGATAAGAAGTGATAGCATAGTCCTTATTCAGCACTGCAATCTCAGCCTCGTGCAATTGTCTGTTTAAAAGATCAATTTTAGCTTGAAAATCTTTTTCATTAGATTTTAAAATTTTGTTTGCCTCAATGCACTGGTCGAGATCGTTCATCAAAGCACTATTATGTGTCTGATAAGCAAGAACCTTACTTCTAAGGTCAACACAAGTAAAACACTCAGAATGTGAAGATGAACAGTCAGTATATACCTGCTCTGACTTAGAAGAAGCAGAAGAATTTACCATCAAAGCAAACTGAGTAGTGGATTCTTCAATTTCAGCATCAGATTCCTGAGTTTCTGAGTCAGTCATGCTTTCAGACTCTGAGCTTGATGCTTTTGTTGTATTGATCTTTGTTTCCTCAGAAGTGCTTTCCTCACTGGAATCATCAATCTTCTGAATCTCAGCAACACATGCTTTATCTTATTCACCTTGATCTGAATTGAATCTGAAATCCCAGTTCACACCTTCATCTTGTTGCACCATCAATGCTTTGCTTGCTGATGAAGATCCAGCCTGGGTAGGAGAATCAATGGGAACCAATCTCCTTTCTGGATTTGCAGTAGAGGACTTTTGATGTTGAAAGGGATTCTTGTTTCCAGCTTTCTTTGGTTGCTTGCATTGTCTAGCAAAATGACCTTTCTCTCCACAGTTGTAGCATGTCACCGATGCCATATCAAATCCAAACTTAGACTCCTTGTTTAAATTGATGTCTTTTCCAGTTCTCCTTACAAACTCCTTAGCTCTTCTAACAGCACTAGCCAAAGCCCACATAATATCAATCCTTTCCATGTCATCTGGATCTATCTGAGAATAGTCATCATTTGTCAGATAAGGATTGCCAATCTGTCCAGCTACCAGTTCGTCATAAGAACTAACCAAAGTGGATAGCAATCCCATATGCTCCTTAGCAATCTCAACAGTGACTTTATCAAAGTTCTCTGTCTTCAAACTTGTAACTGGTTGATGATGTTCCTTTTGAGAGCTGGTTGAAGAAGATGACTGACTAAAATGAATCTGAGCAGAAGATGGAGCTTCAGATGTCTGAGAAACAAAAACAGTTTTCAGTGGAGCATGTGAGGATGATTTCTCAACTGTAGGAGTGGAATAATACAATGATGGATCCTGGACTTGAGCAACCCTTTTAGCTTTCCACTTGTTCTCTATTTCCTGCTCTTTCAGCTTCTGGATGAAATCATTTATGTCCATGTGTGCCATCATCTCATTTTGCTTAAGCACCATCAAAAATGATTCCCATTTTGGAGGTAGGGCATCTGCCAAACACTGAATCTTCTCTTGAGTAGTGGTTTTAACTTCATGATTGAACAGCTCACTCAAAAATTGATAGAATCTGGCAATCAACTCATCTAAAGATTCATTTCCAACATACATGAAACTGTTGAACTCTTTCCTTAAAGCCTTAGACTTGATATTCTTTAATGCATCATTGCCCTCATACCGTTGCTGCAAAGCATCCCACAGATATTTAGAGGATGTGAACTGTCTGAATTGATGGAAGATATCAGTAGCAATGGACTGAGATAGAATAGCATAAGCTTTCTTCTCATAATCATAAAGCTTTCTCTGAGGATCAGTCATCCGTGTGACTAGCATAGGAGTTCCATCTTCATTAAGAGGCCTCAGATATCCTCCTTCAATCATCATCCATAAATTGGTATCCACTCTATTGATGTGGATCTCAAACCGATACTTCCAGTGCGGATAATCGTCTAAAGATAGCAACTTGGGAGCCTTGTTGGAGTTTCCCGTCTCAGTCTCAGTCAACAATAACGTCTGAATGCGATGGTTCTGGTTTGCCATCAATGCTAAATCCTCCATTTAATCAAAAACAGCAAGATGCAACACTTAGAAAAATTCTCAAACTGATGGCCGAATGAAGATGTTAGGGGCGAATGTCAGGGCCCGAATGAATTAAGTCTGGCGAATGAGAGACTGAGTATGACTGTTAGGGCGAAAGACCTTATTCGACGAATGAAGTGTCGAATGAGGTTATTCGCCGAATGAGATATGAGAATGAAGCTATTCGCCGAATGAGTACGACAAATGAAGCTATTCGGCGAATGAAACTGGCGAATGATGCTATTCGGCGAATGAGACTGATTCGGCCAAACTTATTTGGCCGCCATGTTCATTCGGCCGATCTGAGGGTTTTGGCAACTAAAATTGCAATAACTTTCGATTTAGACAAGATCTAAGTACCAAATTTGGTATAGAACATCATAATATGATTATGAACAAATTGAGATTGAAGTTTGGATAAAAACACCAAAAAAATCCACGGATTTGCAATGTAACAGTAACTTTTTGGCCAAGGCGATCAGGGTTTTTGTGGGTTTCGAAAAGACAGACTGAGATCTGATGATTTTGAGTGGAAATCAAGCAGAATCAAGAGCCATAGCTCTGATACCACTTTGTAGGACCAAGAAGCAGCTCGGAAACAATCCGATTCCAAGGAATATCTGCTTGACTACCTCTGGAATAGTGCGAAATCCTATTCCAGGGTTTTCCAATCGAAATCAACAGAAACCGTGGTGAATCGAGTGAGAAGAAAATAACGTGCGAGTGAGAATCGATCACCACGGGTTGAGAATCGAAGTTAAACAGGAAGAATCGCTCAAAACTTCAAGGGTTTGACACTGGAGTGCACAAGGAAGAATGAGGGCTCTCAGAAGTTAGGGTTTGAAATGATTTGAACTTGTATTTATAGACCGGCCGAATGAGTGGCCGAAGCAACTCATTCGGCGAATGGCTCATTCGCTGAGTATAGTCATTCTCTATTATCATTCGGCGAATGACTTCATTCGATAGAGTCATTCGCCCGAATGAGTAATACTCATACTCAAATATCAATAAACCAAATCAAACACTTATATAAACAAACTTAAACATTAATAACAATAACAATATATAAAGACAACTTCCATTAATATAACTTTAATCTTTACATGATGATTAATACAAAATTGAACTAGGGACATTAATTGCATCAACAATGTTGCTTTCATGGATCGGACAAGTTCAAAAAAGGTTGAATAATCATCAGGAAGGATCTTAATCTAAAACCAAATTGTTTAAAATGTTGTGCTTATTCAGCAAAACTTGATATAGTTGCTAAGAAAAATCAATCATTGATTGATGATGTCAACTATTTAGAAGATAATGTTAAACAATATCTAGCTAATGAACTAAAATATAAAAATAAACTTGAAGAATATAGTGCTGATATTAAAACATTGACTTTGCAATTGGCAGATAAATAGGACATTATCAATCATATGATTGATGAGTTGAAGGATAGAACAAAGAAATGTAAATCAATTGAGTGTTTGTCTAATGCTCAAGTGATTTTTGATAACATTGTGGCTAATCACGTTAGTAATCCAGGTACCCAAGGGATTGGTTATAAGAGTGTTCCCCCTACTATTAATCATCTTTATGGGTCTCTTCCTAAAGAGCCAAATGTTATTCCATATGTTGCTCAATCTTCTAATAATTTAGATATGATTGCAAATGATTTAACTAACTTGTCTAGTTCTGTCAGTCTTAAATGTGCAGGAACAGGGATAGAGGATTCAAGGGTCAAACAAGAAGTATGTGATGATGTTGAAGATGTTAGTAGAGATGTGTCTGGTTTAAATTTTGATGATAACAAAAAATATGATATATCAAATGTGTTTGATAATAACAATGTTTTTGAATTTTTCATAATTGAAGATGTTGACATTAGTAATGAAGCTGTTAAAAAAGAATCTAATATTCCTAGAGACAGATGCCTTTTTTTTGAACCAGACAACATTATCTATTATACTCTTAAAGGAAAAGATGAAATGTTTTGTGATGATGTTCATCCTTTGAGGTTGATTAATCCAGTTTTGATTGATACTGTTTTTAAGAAACCTAATTCAAAGATTTTAAAAAACCAGAACTAGTATGTGAAAAGGATTGAGTAATAAAAGGAAAACTTGATTTTGTTAAGAAACAAACTAATCAAAATGATATTGACAAATTATTATGTCAATCAAATGTTGTTTTCTTCAACAATAAGAGTAAAAAATCTTCATCACAAACTTCTTCTTCGCAAGAATCATCTTCTGTAAACTGGGGTGTTCATAGTGATAGATATGTTGAGTCTAAGATGTCTTGTAGCAATGGATCTGTGGCTTCACTTTCACAAGGGTCTAGCTCAAGGTCTAAGACTCAGATAGTTAGGCTACAAAAGGATGATAGTCCCTCACATGTTGTTCATTTCAAGAAGAATAGGAAGAAAATGCCTACTAAGCCAATTAATTTGATTGATTTCATCACAACAACATTCACTGCACATAGTTCAGCATCAAAACATCATTGAAAACCAGTGAAGTCTGTTCATTCTTTTCCTCTTGTGGAAAAGAAAGTTGTTAAACAACCTTTCAAAACCATTTTTCGAAATCCAAAATTGATGAATTGTGTTAAAACAATATTTGTTCCAAAGAAGATTGTTAACTCAGCTAAACAAATTGTCTATCATCAAAATGAAACTATTCTTTATGAACCTATTCCTAATCGATTATGGACTGTTAAGGCAAAAGTTTCTATTGATGACACTCAAGATGTTTCTGCAATCCATGTTAAACGTCAAATGACTAATGTATGGATTCCAGTTTCTAATTAATTTATGTTTATGTGTGCATGACTCATTATCAAATAGTTCAGCGAATACATGGTTCATTGATAGTGGTTGTTCTCGACACAAGGCTAGAAATTTGGATCTTTTGTCAAACATTAAGCGCACTAATGGTAGATTTGTAAAATTTGCTGGAAATACTGGTGGATATATCACAAAAGAGGGAGTGTTATCAAATGATAGAATAAGTTTTGAACATGTCAGTTTTGTGGAACAGCTCAAACACAATTTGTTGAGTGTTTCACAATTATGTGATAAACATTATTATGTTATTTTTAATAACAAAGCATGTTATATATTGAAGCCTGGAGTTATGATACCTGATGATTGGGTTGTAGTGACTGCTCCAAGACACAATAATGCATATCAGTTGGATATGGATTCTGCTACTTCATCTTCTCAACTTTCATGATTCTTTTCTAAGGCTACTAAAAAAGATTCAATTTTATGGCATAGACGAATGGGACATGTTCATTTACGCAAAATGAATTTTCTGATTTAAAATGGATTAGTTGAAGGTGTTCCATCTCAGTTTTTTGTGATGCCTGATCACTGTATTTCTTGTCAAAAAGGAAAACAGCGTAGGCAATCACATAAGCCTAAAGTTGATAATTCTATTAACACTCCTCTAACTATGTTATGGTCCAGTGTTAGTGAAGAGTGTTGGTGGATGATCTTTTTCTTTAGTAGTTACTGATGATTTTTCAAGATTTTCTTGAGTTTTCTTTTTAGCTGCTAAATCAGAAACTCCGGAGATTTTGAAGAATCTCGTTGTCAAGATTGAGAATGAATTTTCTGCACATGTGAAGTTTTTGAGGAAAGATAATGGTACTAAATTTAAAAATCATAATTTGGAGCTGTTCTACATTCTGAAGGGTATTTCTCATCAGTTTAGTGCTCCATATACCCCTCAACAAAATGGTGTTGCTAAAAGGAAGAATCGTACTTTAATAGAAACTGCAAGAACTATGCTTGATGATTCTCATCTTCTGATCACTTTTTGGGCTGAAGCAGTTAATAGAACATGTTATACATTAAACTGTGTTCTAACTGTTAAGAAGCATGGCAAGACCTCATATCAATTACTTAAAGGCAGAAAACCTAATATTTCCCATTTGGAACCTTTTGGAGCTACTTGTACTTATTTGAAGATGACTTCTCCAAAATTTGAGTCCAAGGCTGTGTAAGGAATATATTTTGGATATTCAGATAACTCATTGAACAAAAGGGTTTTTAATTTGGCCACAAGGATAATTGGATCGGATTTTGCAGTTTTTTCTTATGCGGTACCTCGACGTGACATGAACGTGAAAGGGGTTTAAGAATCAGTTTTCTTTTTATAAGGACTAAACTCACTTATTTTGGCTTTTTTACCCCATATTGGAGGGTGGATCTCGAAAGATATGAAAGATCTCGCTCCAAGCCGTACATAAGACTTTCATCGAATACGGCTTTCCACATAATTCTATATGTATCTATAAGATTGAGTGTAGAAGCATACGAAGTTACTGTATGTAGATTCACTGACACATTGCCTGGAAAGGGTCCAGAATGGCTATTTGATTATGATTCAGTCTTTGATTGTTTTCATAACTTGTTTCCTTCATCTTCAAATGATATTGCTGAATCTTTTAGTTATACTATTAACATTCATGGTTCTTTTTTTCCAAGATTTATTCTTGAATCTTCTGAAGGGAGTTCTCTTGTTTTTATTGATTTTCTTCTTCTTTATTTGTTCCTGAACAACATGAAATTTCTGAAGATGAATTTCATGATTCAATTAATGATCCATCTGTTATTATTGAATCTGAAATTCAGGGAGAGATTTACCAGAAGAAGATACACATATTACAAATCTTGAAGAAGAACTAGCCGTGGAGGAGATTGCAACTCATAAAGTTAATATAAATCATCCAATTGAAAACATCATAGGTGATTTAACTTCTGGTGTCAAGACAAGGAGTCAGCATGTTCAAGATGAAGGAGATGAGGTTTTATTATTGAGTATTCAAGAGACAATGAGTTCATGTTTATATTCACGCTTTATAAGTCAAATAGAGCCAAAGAATGTTAAAGAGGCATTGAAGGAGTCTTCTTGGATAACAGCCATGAAAGAAGAATTGAGTCAATTTGAGAAACTTGGTATTAGGAGGCTTGTAGATTGTCCTGAAGATGCCATTCCCACAGGTACCAGATGGGTGTACAAATGTAAAAAAGAGGATAAGGGTATTATTGTGAGGAACAAAGCTAGACTTGTTGTTCAAGGTTTTAATCAACATGATGGAATTGACTATGATGAAGTATATGTTCCTGTTGCAAGAATTGAAACTATTCGATTGTTCCTTGCATATGCTAGTTTCAAAAAGTTCAAAGTCTTTCAATTGGATGTCAAAAGTGATTTCTTATATGGAAAAGTGAAAGAAGAAGTCTATGTTCTTCAACCATGTCACACCCCGAGCCGGCGGGCTGAATCGACTTTCCCGTCGGGCGGAAGGTTCTCGAGGCGCGATATCGTTTAATGTTCACAACTTGATTGATTCACACACAATGGTTGACTCATCTTTGATTGATTCACACAATGATTGTATCTCAAATGGTTGTATCTCATATGTTTGACTAATGTTCAATGATTCCAGTTGTTCCGGAATTTCACTTCAAATACGAACGCCGAATTCCCCCTGTCATACTGAAGTTAGCTTATATATAGGGCATACGTAGGGTCAAGCTAACTACCTGCCCAGCCGACATCCCACCACCACTTCAGTATGCCAGAGTTTGACCGCCGTTTGTATTTGAAGCTAGAATCCCAACTTTTGATTGATTATGATTGATTCATGATTGTCTCTTGTACTATGAATATGATTATGATTGTGTAAACCATGGTTCTTAATTTACATTGAAATCAAGACCTTAGGTTTTAGTGTATGTGTCCTAGGTTAATTAGCCTAGGTTCCCAATACTTACAGTATTGAGTATAATGATCTCCTTGTGTGAACTTCAACTAAAGAATACTGTCACACATATTCTAAGTTATGAAGTCCTAACGATAATGAATACCTGAATATGATAACATGATAAGGATTTCAGATCAAAGATTCTAAGAATACAGATCTTTGCCTCTGAATTCCTCTGATGAACATGATAAGGATTCCAGATCAAAGATACTAAGAATACAGATCTTTGCCTCTGAATTCCTCTAATGAATATGATAAGGATTCCAGATCAAAGATACTAAGAATACAGATCTTTGTCTTTGAATTCCTCTAATGAATATGATAAGGATTCCAGATCAAAGATACTAAGAATACAGATCTTTGCCTCTGAATTCCTCTAATGAATATGATAAGGATTTCAGATCAAAGATACTAAGAATACAGATCTTTGCCTCTGAATTCCTCTAATGAATATGTGTTTAGAAATTTAGTTCGGATTCTAAAATTATAGAATTCCAATCCAAATTCCTTGACTCGATCTCCAATCTTAGAAAAGTACCCCTAAGATCTTTCAAGCTTAATGTAGACTTAATGCTTACTTAAGTTTACTTAGATCCTAAGTATCCTCAATCCTATAGCACTTAGTCCTATGGGGTAGCTTAGGTTATAGTCTAGGTCATTAGTTATTGGGTTTTTCCTAGTTCTCTACAACCTTGGCTCTGATACCAACCTGACACACCCCCTTTGCCGCGTGCGGAATCCACGGCGCGGTGACAATCAATGGTTGAATCGCGCACAAGTATTGAATAAGAACAACCACAATGCATTACTAAGTTTCATAAAGTTTAGACCATTGTTTAATTACAGACATTCTATCTATCTACCAAAAGTATGACAACTACAGACCCACAAATATTGTTTACAAAATAAGACTCAAACAAGAAAATTAAACAATCAGGATTAAGTGTGTTTCTAAATCCATCCTAGCTTGTTTCTTCATCTTGTTCTATCTTAAACGGTCTCCTTAGTTGTCCTTTAGAATGTCTTACACCTGATTACCTGAAACACGTGAAAAGCAACTGTCAACTACAAAAGTAGTTGGTGAGAACAATAGGTTTAACAATTGTAAATATGAATCTGCATTGTAAGGCATATGTGTAAAGCATTGAATGAAAATACATGGATGGTTGCAACCTAAACTAACATCAAGTATGTATAACGCGTGCAAACAGTCAACAGACTGTTTACTAGAAAAACCAACTTATGATCAAGTCCCCAACTACGTTTGGAGTTAGAAAATTTTTCAGCAACTTTGAATAACCATAATGCATCCAATTCTGCAGTTAGCTTTTAAAACAAATTTAAAAGCTAACTCCAGCTTTGGCGTAACCAAATGTGTCCAATTTCCCTTGTTGTGATTACCCAGTACTAACGCTAAATGAATACGTGTCCGCTTTCCCTTGTTGTGATCACCCGGTACTAATGCTAAAGGAATACGTGTCCGCTTTCCCTTGTTGTGATCACCCAGTACTAACGCTAAATGAATATGTAACTTGATGTGTGTATAAGTTTGTTTACAACGATGAACACCATGCTTTTGAATACTTTGATTTGAAAACCTTGCTTGAATACCATGATTTGAAAACCTTGCTTGAATACCATGATTTGAAAACCTTGCTTGAATACCATGAATTGAATCCTTTGTTTTGAAACCTTTGATTTGATACATAGAATAGTGTCCTTGTATAGTAACAAGGGTTATAACATATTATTTTCGAAAGCACGAGTTTATAGTAAAAGAGTTTATAAATCCCATTATTTAAAAGTGTTTATCATTTATAAAACCATTTGAGTAAAAATGATATAAACAGTTTAAAGAACCTTTATAAAACCTTTTTAGTATCAACTGTTTAATTAACAGTTGATAAAATCCTTTAAAACAGTTGATGAATCCGTAGAATTTATACAGTGAACCTGTAATATTTGTAAAGTAGCATACATCTTGTGTAATGAAATATGATTGTAATAAGAGTGTTTGATCACGTGTTCCACCCCAAAACAGTTGTAAAAAACAGTAAAAGAGGGGCTAATGTTCTCACCTGTCTGCAGTAGACTCTGAACTAGAACAAGTAGCAAGTAGCAAACAAGACTTCTAAATGTTCCCTATATCATTGTAATCATACATAGAATATAAGATTTATAATATTGTATTCTTTGTTTGATTGATTTGCTTGTGTTATCATGATTTTGATTATCCTTTGAATAACTTGTTTTAACCAATTTGAATCCTTATGAAGATAGTTCTTGAGTGTTAGATTTTTGTGTTATCAGAATGTTGACTTCTTTTGTAATGAACACATGTTTATTGAAATTTAATTAGTGGGCCTTATGTTGGGCCAACTATCCCATATGAGTCAACTATAACTAGGCCGAAATGTTAGCCATGGTTCTAACAAGTTCTCATGGGCTACGTGGGATTATGGTCCGGCTCAATGACTTACGCATGGTCCTATTGGGCCATGATTGGATCAAAACAATTTCATTGGGCCAAACTCTTTCTGTTGGGCCTATGCATTTGTTATTGGGCCGATTGAGTCAGTAGAAATTGGGCCACATGACTTTAAGTGCACCGAATGGTTTATGGGCCAAATAACTAAACTGGGTGTTGATTTATGGGCCGATATACTTGGCCCGGCTTAAACAATTAAATAACACGTCTAGCATTCAAACCCGCGACCCTGTTAGCTCTAACCACCAAGGGTTCGGCCGTAGCCTGGCATGGGGGTTCGGTTAATGGTTCGGTGTGCACAGGTTTGTATTCCACAAAAGATCTGTATGGCTGCAACATGGTTCGGCCGAGGGTCCCCATGGGTTCGGCTATCATGCATGTCACAGGTTTGTTCCCTATTGAAGGTAGGTTCTAATCATCTAAGGTTCGGCCATGGCTCTGTGTATGGTTCGTTTCCATGGTTTGCCAACTGAAGGTTCACCGAAGAATTCGTACACATTGCCTGGGTTCGGCTACTAGCAAGGTTCGGTAACCTCAAGAGGGTTCGGTAGTTGAGCCGTGGTGAGGAAGGTTCGTTGCTAGATGGTTCGGTCACCAAAGGTTCGTGAGGCCCCCTAAGGGTTCGGCTGGTGATCAACGAACCATGCAGGTTCGTTAGGGTTGAGGTTCGTGTGATTGGGAAGGTTCGCCTGCAACCTAATGGTTCGTTCAACCTCCAGGTTCGCCGATGGCTAAAAAGGGTTCGGTGGTGCCATGAAGGTTCGTCTGCATGCTGAGAGATTCGTGAGTGGAGGAGGTTGGTTGGGGGGAATGGGTTCGGCACCACAGGGTTCGCGAGACCACAAGGGTTCGGCTGGCACCTAGAGGGTTCGGCCGTCCTTTTCCCCGGCGAACCTGTTACAACTCCATCTTCCATCTCGAGCTGCGACCATCCATGGTGAGGCCTCCACATCTCTGGTGAACAAGAACAAAGTGTAGAAGGCCTAGGGCTGGTCTACATGGTTCCTAATACCGGTTATATGGTTCGGTCGAGCAAATAGGTGAAAACCCTATATTTCGAGTTTTTCAAGCTCAAATACCTCAAGATTTTGTGGATAAATGTGACAACAAGTACCAAACCGTCCGGCAAGTCCGTACGGTGTGTGTACTTTCACCATTTACTGTGTGTAAATACAGTGCGTAAACAGTTGTGTGACAACAGAACTCAGAAAACAAACCACAGTTGTATGTGTTTAAGTGAAAACTTAAATACAGTAAATACAACAACTCAAGAGAAACAACAGTGTGCAAACAAACAACGAAAACAAATCGGTTGCGATCTGATATCCATAGATGACAGGAATCAGATGGCCGACAAATCAGTGTGAAAACAACATGATAACAGGATGTTTAGTTGAGTCCGATAGCGAGGAAACACAATTCAAACGTAAATTACAGTGTCGTTTCAGAATAACGAACTGACAGTGTGTTTGCGTGGGTGACGATTCACACAAACATATCTGTGAGTTTAACGTTATGAAATGATGACTGATAAGTAGAAAACCAAATCAGAAAGTGAAACGTACGATCGTGTTCGTACAGTTAGCGCTCTGTACGAAGACGCGCGTAAGTGACGCGATCTGACAAAACGGAAACGAAACATGACACGAACGAAAATAAATTAATAAAATAAAATAAATAACATTTTAGAATTTTGAAACTCATCAAAATAAGTAATTTAACTTCTTTTATTTATTTCAAACAATTACGCGTAAAAAATCCGGATACGCGACTAAGTTACGAAACGAGCAACCGAAACGGACCCGTACACCACACGGGGTATAAAAACCCTAAAATGAAACCATTTAACTCATTTTATCATCTTCAGTCTCTCTCTTTCTTAAAAACCCGGCCACCACTCTCACCACCACCAAACCACCTTCAAAACACCATAACTCTCTCATTTCTTCACCGATTTGAGTGATTCTTGCGCCCACGCGAAGCTCTTGGCGAGCTCTACCAGAAAGTACAGTGGATCTGAGCTTTTAACCAGCAAAATCTGAGGTATAAGCAAAAGAAACACACGGGGATTAGGGTTTTTGGGGTTTTTGTTCGACCCACTCATGGAGCAGGTGCTAGAGCCTGTGTAAACTAACCCTACATCTTCAAGACCTTGTTCTGGTTCACCATCGAAGTGGGAGCAGCACCATGGCTGATTGTGGCTCGAGGAGGGTGATAGATCTACAACAGATTCGTCGAGGGAGGTATGGCCGAACCCTTAAAGTGTCAGCCAAACGTTCATCGGTTAGGGACGAACCCTGTGACCTTCTGTCACACCCCCGCTAAAGCGGAAACACGAGGGCGAGACGAAATTGGATTACAAATACATTGTTTATAAAGAAACTTACTAAATTGCATTCATAATCCAAATAGACATACATAAGAGAATTACATAAATTCAAATGACATATCAATAAGAGTTTTACAAAATGATATGATCAAAACAATACAACAATGGAAGATTTCTCTATATAGTCTAATCTAAATTAAACAATATCTTCAAAATCTTCTTGTTGTGACAAAATCCATGAAGCTAATTTCCTGAAATACATGCTCAAGTGTCAACTAAAAATAGTTGGTGAGTCCATAGGTTTATGACTTGATAAAGCATGGTTAGAAAAGAGTTTATATTGATATTCATCCATTAATGTTTAACAATAAAGCATGCATTTTATGATTATGAGTTTAAACGATGTCAAACGTATACTTCACTCAAAATATTGCTAATGTACATCATGAATATTAAAGAAGTTTAAACGATAGTAACACGTATACTCAAGTAATCACTAAAATGCCTATTTCAATTAAACACATATGGATGTAAAGATTTTAGCATCTAGCATGTATTCCACCCCAAAACATTAAAGTAAAAGAGGGGCTATGAAACTCACTAGTAGTAAGATGCTAGAAGGTAGATGATATTAAGATCTTGTTTCTCGTCACGAACTTCAAACTCCTAAAATAAGGAAAGTATACATTTGTTGAGTTTTTCGATGGATTTAATATTTAGTATTTTTATAAGAGATGCGTTAACCCGATTAATAGATTGGGGTTATTGCAAAGTAATGACTTTCATTAAGTCATATAAGAGATGATAATACGTTACTCGAACTTGTCATCTTCCAACTTAATAATGATATTAAGCCATAACACAGTTCGCTTTTTAATTTGGCATTTTAATCGACTCGTTATTTTGAGTCGTACCAAATTACGAATGAAACCACGGATGGTTTAATAATAATAGGACCACAGATGGTCTAATAATAAATAATGAAACCAAAGATGGTTTAAAATGATTAAGTTTGTAATGCGTATAATCAAGTTTAGGAATAAGGTTTATGAATTTATTACTTTCAAGTAATATTGATTTAAAGTCAAACCTTAAATGGGTTAATCACATTTAAGTAATATGTTTGAATAATTACAAGTATATATTTGTGAATGTATTAAAATGCTAAAAATATAAAAGCATGGTAAACGTTGAAAGTATGTTTTGTATAGTTGTTGATCTTTGATTAAAGACCCCTAATTATACAAAACCTTTGTGTTATCAACATTCAAAATAATAAGGCAAATATTGAAGGTATGTTTGGATGTTTGGTAGAGAACAAACACACAAACCTTTTTGTTATCAATATTGCAAGAATCCATAACTTGAAAATATGTTTGTGTATAGATTGATCATAGGTTACTTGTCATAAGACAAGTTATTAGGAAACCTCACAACACACAAACCTTTGTGTTATCAAGCATGGTAACAACTTAGAATTAGAGGGTTAGAAGAAGAAGAAGTATGAAGACATAATGTGAATAATGTAAGAACATTTAGTTTAAGTGAGTATTACCTTGAAAACCTTAGAAAGATTTCAAGAGAAGTGATTTAGGAAGATAGAATTAGAAATCCAAAGAAAGAATGGATTTGGTGCAAAGGATTTGTGAAGGATGGAAGGTGGTATTTATAGTTGAAATTGGAGAGGGGAGGGTCTTGGGGAGACAAAAATGTTGGAAGGGGACAAGGATGTGGGGGTGTAGATTAGTAGGTTAAAAAGTTAAATGATTATGTTTAATTAGGATTTTTGATTAAAATTTAATTAAGGAAAGAGTTCTTTCAATTTTTATAAATAAAAATGTGTAAAAATAATTATAAAAAAAAAAAAAAAGTTTATTAATTCATATTTATTTAAAAGAACATTTTATAATTATTTAAATATTTATTTAAATATTAAAATAGTTATAAATTTATATTTATTGATATACTCAAAAATTTTATAAAATTTATTTTAATATTTGGGATATTTATAAATGGTTTATATTATAATTCACTTTATTAAATATTTCCAAAATCTCGTATTTATTCCTTGATTATTTTTATACGCATTACGATATTTGAAACCCGTGACAGATCATGGTTTCTTAGTTTTGTCTAAATACCATCAACTCAACATACGTAATACTTGGTTTTTGTTCGTAAATGACTGGATAGCTAAGATTTTAATATGGTTATTACCTGGGATTTTCACGGATGTCACAGTCTCCCCCGGTTAAAAGAATTTCGTCCCGAAATTCAGTCTTTATTTACCAAGGTAGAGTCGTTCGTGAATAACTGAGGATACTTTTTCTTCATATGATCCTCCCTTTCCCATGTGAATTCAGGTCCTCGTTTAGAGTTCCATCTAACTTTAACTATCGGAATGCGGCTTCGCTTCAATGTCTTCACATCTCGATCCATAACCTCAATTGGTTCTTCGATAAAATGGAGTTTGTCGTCGAGTCGAACCTCATCCAATGGTATTATCAATGTTTCATCCGATAGGCATTTCTTTAGATTGGACACATGGAACGTATCATGCACTCCACCGAGTTCTTGTGGTAATTGAAGTTTGTAGGCCACGGGACCAATTCTATCGAGAATTTCAAAAGGTCCGACGTACCTCGGAGCTAGCTTGCCCTTCTTCCCGAATCGCACAACACCTTTCCATGGAGACACTTTTAACATTACCTTATCGCCAATTGCAAATTCCAATGGTTTCCTTCGATTGTCGGCGTAGCTTTTCTGACGATCCCTGGCGGATTTGATTCGGTCTTTGATTTGTGCAATTTTATCTGTTGTTTCTTGAATGATTTCGGGACCGGTTATTTGACTTTCCCCGATTTCTGCCCAACACACGGGAGATCGACATTTTCGTCCGTATAAGGCTTCGAACGGTGCGCACTTGATGCTCGTGTGGTAACTGTTATTATACGAGAATTCAATTAATGGAAGATGGTTATCCCAACTTCCACCAAAGTCTACCACACAACACCTAAGCATATCTTCCAAGGTTTGGATTGTTCTTTCAGTTTGGCCGTCGGTTTGTGGATGATAGGCGGTGCTAAGGTCAAGACGAGTTCCGAGTGCCTTTTGCATGGATTGCCAAAATCGGGAGGTAAATCGGCTATCTCGGTCAGAGATGATGGACATGGGCACCCCGTGCCTTGTGATGATTTCAGTGATGTATAATTTTGCAAGCTTCTCCATCTTAAAATCCTCTCTAATGGGCAAGAAGTGAGCGGACTTCGTCAATCGATCGACGATGACCCATATAGAGTCATAACCACCAGAGGTACGTGGTAGTTTGGTGATGAAATCCATGGAAATTTGCTCCCATTTCCATTGCGGGATTTCGGGTTGTTGTAGCATACCCGATGGTTTTTGATGTTCGGCTTTCACCTTAGAACAGGTTAGGCATTTTCCGACATACAAGGCGATGTCTTTCTTCATTCCGGGCCACCAATAGTATTCCTTGAGATCTTTGTACATTTTGTCGGCGCCTGGATGAATAGAGTATTTGGATTTGTGGGCTTCATGAAAAATGAGCTCTCGGATGTTGTTCAGTTCGGGAACCCACATTCTTTCTTGGAAATACAACACATCGTCTTCCTTTGGTTTGAGTTTCTTCTCCGCCCCGCATAGTAGTTCTTCTTTGAGTTCCTTTGCCTTTAGAGCTTCCTTTTGTGCTTCAAGAATTTGGGTTTTGAGAGAGGTTTGGATTGTCATACCTAAGGCGCGTACGCGAACGGGTTTGACCCTCTCTTTCCTACTTAGTGCATCAGCCACCACATTTGCTTTACCGGGATGGTAGCGTATGTCACAGTCGTAATCGTTGAGTAACTCAACCCATCTTCTTTGACGCATATTCAGCATTTTCTGATCAAGGATGTGTTGGAGGCTTTTGTGATCGGTGTATATAAGACACTTGGTACCGTAAAGGTAGTGTCTCCAGATTTTCAAGGCAAAGATGACGGCTCCCAACTCTAAGTCGTGAGTGGTGTAATTCTTCTCATGCACTTTGAGTTGTCGAGATGCATATGCAATAACTTTGTCTTTTTGCATCAACACGCAACCGAGACCTTGGTGCGATGCATCACAGTATACGACAAAATTATCGATACCGTCGGGGAGTGATAGGATCGGAGCATGGCACAACTTATGTTTCAACAATTGAAAGGCTTCTTCTTGTTCACTTCCCCATTTGTACTTTTGCTCCTTTTGAGTGAGCATGGTTAAGGGCTTGGCTATTTTAGAGAAGTTCTCGATGAATCTCCGATAGTATCCAGCCAACCCTAGGAACTGTCGAATTTCCGTCGGGGTTGTTGGTGCTTCCCATTTCTTCACGGCCTCAATCTTGCTTGGGTCGACTTGAATACCCCTATCATTAACCACATGACCAAGGAAGTGAACCTCCTTTAACCAGAACTCGCATTTGGAAAACTTAGCATATAGTTTCTCTTTTGCCAAGAGTTGGAGCACTAGCTTCAGGTGTTGCTTATGATCTTCCTCGTTTTGTGAGTATATAAGAATATCATCGATGAATACGATCACAAATTTATCGAGGTAAGGTTTGCACACACGATTCATTAAATCCATAAATACCGCAGGAGCATTGGTGAGTCCGAAAGGCATTACTAGGAATTCGTAGTGCCCGTATCTTGTTCGGAATGCGGTTTTTGGGATGTCATCTTCATGAATCCTTAGTTGATGATAACCCGACCGAAGGTCTATTTTTGAGAAGTGTCTAGATCCTTGTAGTTGGTCGAACAAATCATCAATCCGAGGAAGAGGATAGCGGTTCTTAATGGTTACTTTGTTGAGCTCTCTATAGTCGATGCACATTCGAAACGATCCATCCTTCTTTTTGACAAACAGGATGGGTGCTCCCCATGGCGAGAAGCTTGGTCGAATGAATCCTCGATCCAAGAGTTCTTGTAATTGGCTTGATAACTCTTGCATCTCGGATGGTGCAAGACGGTAGGGTGTCTTTGCTATTGGTGCTGCTCCCGGAACCAGATCGATACGGAATTCTACTTGTCGCACGGGTGGTAATCCAGGTAGCTCGTTGGGGAATACGTCGGGAAAGTCTCGGACTATCGGTATGTCTTCGATTTTCTTTTCTTCTTGGTCCTTGACTTTGACGTGGGCAAGGAAGGCTTGACATTCCTTCTTCAGATACTTGTGTGCCTTCATGGCGGAAATGAGGTGTAGTTTCCTACTTGCTATCTCTCCTTGAATTTCTAGTGCTTCACCGTTCGGTAATGGGACTCGCACAATTTTGAGGTGACATTGGATTTCGGCTTGATGCTTGGACAACCAGTCCATTCCAACGACTACATCGAAACTTCCAAGTTGGATGGGTATGAGGTCTAGGTAGAACGAGTGACCGTCATAGTTAAGGACGCAACCTTTGAGGATCTTTCGTGCAGTTAATATTTTTCCGTTGGCTAGTTCTATGGTGTATATTTCAGTTAACGGGGTAGATTTTTGATTCACAACATGCTCAAACTTAGTTGATATAAAACTTTTATCAGCACCAGTATCAAATAAAATAGAAGCAGGATGATTATTTACAAGGAACGTACCAGTGACAACGTTGTTGTCTTCCCGAGCTTCTTTAGCTCCCATGACGAAAGCTCTTCCCCGTGGTGGATTGTTAGAAGATCCCGATCCTTGCGCCTTTTTGGGGCAAGTGTTGAGCATGTGGTCGGGGCTTCCACATCCGTAGCAAGCCCGTGGAGTGGGGTTGCTTCGACAATTATTGGCTTGATGCCCCGGCTTCCCACACTTGGTGCAGACGAGACACGTTCCAAAGTGGAAGAAGTTGCATTTTGCACACTTAGGTGCATGTTGATTCTTCCTTTCTTGGTTAACTGCCCCATAGTTACGGACAGTTGCAGGCTTCTTGTTATTGTTGGGTTTCTTGAAGTGATTGGAGTGATTGGTTTGGTTGGTGTGGTTGGAATGGTTGGATGTGTTGGGGTTATCAAGTTTTCTCTTCTCTCCCGAGTTCTTGTTCTCGAAAGCATTAGTTCGGACCAGATGGTCCCGAAGTTGGCCGGCCAAGAGGATGGCACTTTTAAGTGTGGTCGGCCTAGAAGCGGTGACCATGCTTCCAATTTGGGGTGCAAGTCCCCAAATATAACGCTCGATTTTCCGAGCTTCCGAGTTTACCATGTGTGGTAGTAAACTCGAGAGTTCGTGGAATCGATCATTATAAGCCATCAAATCAGCACCCTTCATGGTTAGGTGCCAAAACTCGTTCTCTAGTTTTTGGAGTTCGTTAATAGGGCAGTATTCTTCCAGTAGTAGAGCTTTGAACTCTTCCCATTCCATCGACTCAGCTTCATCAATACCCCTAGCTTGTATCTGGTTGTTCCACCAGTTTAAGGCCTTTCCCTGAAAGGAATTGGCTGCGTATCTAACCTTGTGGGTTTCCAAGCAATCAGAAATGCGGAGTACGGCTTGGATTTTGTCCAACCACCTTAGTAACCCTATGGCCCCATCGTTGCCATAAAAGTCCTTTGGTTTGCAAGACATAAAGTGCTTGTAGGTACAACCCCTTCTCGTATTGTTGGTTTCGGGGTCAGTCCCGTTAGTGTTGCTGTTATTGGTATTATGATTATTGTTGTTTCCCGAATTAGCTTGAGCCAGTATGCCGGGTATGGCCGCGGCTATTCTTTCTTCCACAAGTTTCTCGATGTCGGCCGGAGTCATTAGGATGGCCTCATCGGTGTTATCAGTTGGTCCCTTTTTTTTTAATGGTCGTCCTCTTTTCGTTGGCGCCATTAGCTATGAAGTTTAAAAATGAAATGGTTTAGTATCTCATCGTAATGATTTATTTATTATATACTTGATTAAATTCTTTGTGCGTGCAAGAGTATGGATCATCCTTTTGTCAAAAAGTTTATCTTGTTGGTTATGACCAATGTTTTGAAAATCTTGCGATTAGGAACCCATATTAGTAGTGAACTTAGAATAGGAATTGCCAAAATTCTCATGCATTTCAAATGGCGATTACGCGTGCACTCGTAATGGTGGTTTGACTTGCATGATCACTTTGGTTCTTGCTATTTTAGGTTGACATATCAATGTGAGTATAGAATAATCATTTTGGAGTTTATCTAAATCAATGAGGTTGGCTTCAAAGTGAAGCGGAATGGCAACCCAAAGGAATTGCCGTTGACTTATTAGAGCCGTATAGTTCGTACAACGTTTGGTATAACATGCTTTGGCCTATAGGTTAGAATGTTCTCATCGGGAGTCCCCAGGAAAGCTAGACTGGTCCCGCAGTATGTCGGGGATTTATACGAATCGCTTTCCTAGACAGGAGTCCCAACTACCGGCATTCGCCCTTCCAGTTAATACATGTCCGTTTATACAAAACTTAGCTCTAACGAGAATAGAATAAAAATATTTTTGAGTGTAAGAGTGTTAAACATATTTTTGTCATACATACATATTATGTGTTTTAAATTTTTATATAATAGGGAAAAGTAAAAGTTGTAGGATTTAACTAAGGCTTTTACAATCTAAGGCATCCTTAATGGAATACTTAAATTCTAATGAATCTTATTTCTAACAAACAAGCAAGTAAGAATGTATAGTGGTAACAAGTAGTTCAAATAAGGTAGCATGTAGAGTTCATGTAAGTCCTAGGATGAGCTATAAGTTATAGTCTAGGTTTCATGCAACCTAATTCTCTATAACCAATGGCTCTGATACCAATCTGTCACACCCCCGCTAAAGCGGAAACACGAGGGCGAGACGAAATTGGATTACAAATACATTGTTTATAAAGAAACTTACTAAATTGCATTCATAATCCAAATAGACATACATAAGAGAATTACATAAATTCAAATGACATATCAATAAGAGTTTTACAAAATGATATGATCAAAACAATACAACAATGGAAGATTTCTCTATATAGTCTAATCTAAATTAAACAATATCTTCAAAATCTTCTTGTTGTGACAAAATCCATGAAGCTAATTTCCTGAAATACATGCTCAAGTGTCAACTAAAAATAGTTGGTGAGTCCATAGGTTTATGACTTGATAAAGCATGGTTAGAAAAGAGTTTATATTGATATTCATCCATTAATGTTTAACAATAAAGCATGCATTTTATGATTATGAGTTTAAACGATGTCAAACGTATACTTCACTCAAAATATTGCTAATGTACATCATGAATATTAAAGAAGTTTAAACGATAGTAACACGTATACTCAAGTAATCACTAAAATGCCTATTTCAATTAAACACATATGGATGTAAAGATTTTAGCATCTAGCATGTATTCCACCCCAAAACATTAAAGTAAAAGAGGGGCTATGAAACTCACTAGTAGTAAGATGCTAGAAGGTAGATGATATTAAGATCTTGTTTCTCGTCACGAACTTCAAACTCCTAAAATAAGGAAAGTATACATTTGTTGAGTTTTTCGATGGATTTAATATTTAGTATTTTTATAAGAGATGCGTTAACCCGATTAATAGATTGGGGTTATTGCAAAGTAATGACTTTCATTAAGTCATATAAGAGATGATAATACGTTACTCGAACTTGTCATCTTCCAACTTAATAATGATATTAAGCCATAACACAGTTCGCTTTTTAATTTGGCATTTTAATCGACTCGTTATTTTGAGTCGTACCAAATTACGAATGAAACCACGGATGGTTTAATAATAATAGGACCACAGATGGTCTAATAATAAATAATGAAACCAAAGATGGTTTAAAATGATTAAGTTTGTAATGCGTATAATCAAGTTTAGGAATAAGGTTTATGAATTTATTACTTTCAAGTAATATTGATTTAAAGTCAAACCTTAAATGGGTTAATCACATTTAAGTAATATGTTTGAATAATTACAAGTATATATTTGTGAATGTATTAAAATGCTAAAAATATAAAAGCATGGTAAACGTTGAAAGTATGTTTTGTATAGTTGTTGATCTTTGATTAAAGACCCCTAATTATACAAAACCTTTGTGTTATCAACATTCAAAATAATAAGGCAAATATTGAAGGTATGTTTGGATGTTTGGTAGAGAACAAACACACAAACCTTTTTGTTATCAATATTGCAAGAATCCATAACTTGAAAATATGTTTGTGTATAGATTGATCATAGGTTACTTGTCATAAGACAAGTTATTAGGAAACCTCACAACACACAAACCTTTGTGTTATCAAGCATGGTAACAACTTAGAATTAGAGGGTTAGAAGAAGAAGAAGAAGTATGAAGACATAATGTGAATAATGTAAGAACATTTAGTTTAAGTGAGTATTACCTTGAAAACCTTAGAAAGATTTCAAGAGAAGTGATTTAGGAAGATAGAATTAGAAATCCAAAGAAAGAATGGATTTGGTGCAAAGGATTTGTGAAGGATGGAAGGTGGTATTTATAGTTGAAATTGGAGAGGGGAGGGTCTTGGGGAGACAAAAATGTTGGAAGGGGACAAGGATGTGGGGGTGTAGATTAGTAGGTTAAAAAGTTAAATGATTATGTTTAATTAGGATTTTTGATTAAAATTTAATTAAGGAAAGAGTTCTTTCAATTTTTATAAATAAAAATGTGTAAAAATAATTATAAAAAAAAAAAAAGTTTATTAATTCATATTTATTTAAAAGAACATTTTATAATTATTTAAATATTTATTTAAATATTAAAATAGTTATAAATTTATATTTATTGATATACTCAAAAATTTTATAAAATTTATTTTAATATTTGGGATATTTATAAATGGTTTATATTATAATTCACTTTATTAAATATTTCCAAAATCTCGTATTTATTCCTTGATTATTTTTATACGCATTACGATATTTGAAACCCGTGACAGATCATGGTTTCTTAGTTTTGTCTAAATACCATCAACTCAACATACGTAATACTTGGTTTTTGTTCGTAAATGACTGGATAGCTAAGATTTTAATATGGTTATTACCTGGGATTTTCACGGATGTCACAGTCTCCCCCGGTTAAAAAATTTCGTCCCGAAATTCAGTCTTTATTTACCAAGGTAGAGTCGTTCGTGAATAACTGAGGATACTTTTTCTTCATATGATCCTCCCTTTCCCATGTGAATTCAGGTCCTCGTTTAGAGTTCCATCTAACTTTAACTATCGGAATGCGGCTTCGCTTCAATGTCTTCACATCTCGATCCATAACCTCAATTGGTTCTTCGATAAAATGGAGTTTGTCGTCGAGTCGAACCTCATCCAATGGTATTATCAATGTTTCATCCGATAGGCATTTCTTTAGATTGGACACATGGAACGTATCATGCACTCCACCGAGTTCTTGTGGTAATTGAAGTTTGTAGGCCACGGGACCAATTCTATCGAGAATTTCAAAAGGTCCGACGTACCTCGGAGCTAGCTTGCCCTTCTTCCCGAATCGCACAACACCTTTCCATGGAGACACTTTTAACATTACCTTATCGCCAATTGCAAATTCCAATGGTTTCCTTCGATTGTCGGCGTAGCTTTTCTGACGATCCCTGGCGGATTTGATTCGGTCTTTGATTTGTGCAATTTTATCTGTTGTTTCTTGAATGATTTCGGGACCGGTTATTTGACTTTCCCCGATTTCTGCCCAACACACGGGAGATCGACATTTTCGTCCGTATAAGGCTTCGAACGGTGCGCACTTGATGCTCGTGTGGTAACTGTTATTATACGAGAATTCAATTAATGGAAGATGGTTATCCCAACTTCCACCAAAGTCTACCACACAACACCTAAGCATATCTTCCAAGGTTTGGATTGTTCTTTCAGTTTGGCCGTCGGTTTGTGGATGATAGGCGGTGCTAAGGTCAAGACGAGTTCCGAGTGCCTTTTGCATGGATTGCCAAAATCGGGAGGTAAATCGGCTATCTCGGTCAGAGATGATGGACATGGGCACCCCGTGCCTTGTGATGATTTCAGTGATGTATAATTTTGCAAGCTTCTCCATCTTAAAATCCTCTCTAATGGGCAAGAAGTGAGCGGACTTCGTCAATCGATCGACGATGACCCATATAGAGTCATAACCACCAGAGGTACGTGGTAGTTTGGTGATGAAATCCATGGAAATTTGCTCCCATTTCCATTGCGGGATTTCGGGTTGTTGTAGCATACCCGATGGTTTTTGATGTTCGGCTTTCACCTTAGAACAGGTTAGGCATTTTCCGACATACAAGGCGATGTCTTTCTTCATTCCGGGCCACCAATAGTATTCCTTGAGATCTTTGTACATTTTGTCGGCGCCTGGATGAATAGAGTATTTGGATTTGTGGGCTTCATGAAAAATGAGCTCTCGGATGTTGTTCAGTTCGGGAACCCACATTCTTTCTTGGAAATACAACACATCGTCTTCCTTTGGTTTGAGTTTCTTCTCCGCCCCGCATAGTAGTTCTTCTTTGAGTTCCTTTGCCTTTAGAGCTTCCTTTTGTGCTTCAAGAATTTGGGTTTTGAGAGAGGTTTGGATTGTCATACCTAAGGCGCGTACGCGAACGGGTTTGACCCTCTCTTTCCTACTTAGTGCATCAGCCACCACATTTGCTTTACCGGGATGGTAGCGTATGTCACAGTCGTAATCGTTGAGTAACTCAACCCATCTTCTTTGACGCATATTCAGCATTTTCTGATCAAGGATGTGTTGGAGGCTTTTGTGATCGGTGTATATAAGACACTTGGTACCGTAAAGGTAGTGTCTCCAGATTTTCAAGGCAAAGATGACGGCTCCCAACTCTAAGTCGTGAGTGGTGTAATTCTTCTCATGCACTTTGAGTTGTCGAGATGCATATGCAATAACTTTGTCTTTTTGCATCAACACGCAACCGAGACCTTGGTGCGATGCATCACAGTATACGACAAAATTATCGATACCGTCGGGGAGTGATAGGATCGGAGCATGGCACAACTTATGTTTCAACAATTGAAAGGCTTCTTCTTGTTCACTTCCCCATTTGTACTTTTGCTCCTTTTGAGTGAGCATGGTTAAGGGCTTGGCTATTTTAGAGAAGTTCTCGATGAATCTCCGATAGTATCCAGCCAACCCTAGGAACTGTCGAATTTCCGTCGGGGTTGTTGGTGCTTCCCATTTCTTCACGGCCTCAATCTTGCTTGGGTCGACTTGAATACCCCTATCATTAACCACATGACCAAGGAAGTGAACCTCCTTTAACCAGAACTCGCATTTGGAAAACTTAGCATATAGTTTCTCTTTTGCCAAGAGTTGGAGCACTAGCTTCAGGTGTTGCTTATGATCTTCCTCGTTTTGTGAGTATATAAGAATATCATCGATGAATACGATCACAAATTTATCGAGGTAAGGTTTGCACACACGATTCATTAAATCCATAAATACCGCAGGAGCATTGGTGAGTCCGAAAGGCATTACTAGGAATTCGTAGTGCCCGTATCTTGTTCGGAATGCGGTTTTTGGGATGTCATCTTCATGAATCCTTAGTTGATGATAACCCGACCGAAGGTCTATTTTTGAGAAGTGTCTAGATCCTTGTAGTTGGTCGAACAAATCATCAATCCGAGGAAGAGGATAGCGGTTCTTAATGGTTACTTTGTTGAGCTCTCTATAGTCGATGCACATTCGAAACGATCCATCCTTCTTTTTGACAAACAGGATGGGTGCTCCCCATGGCGAGAAGCTTGGTCGAATGAATCCTCGATCCAAGAGTTCTTGTAATTGGCTTGATAACTCTTGCATCTCGGATGGTGCAAGACGGTAGGGTGTCTTTGCTATTGGTGCTGCTCCCGGAACCAGATCGATACGGAATTCTACTTGTCGCACGGGTGGTAATCCAGGTAGCTCGTTGGGGAATACGTCGGGAAAGTCTCGGACTATCGGTATGTCTTCGATTTTCTTTTCTTCTTGGTCCTTGACTTTGACGTGGGCAAGGAAGGCTTGACATTCCTTCTTCAGATACTTGTGTGCCTTCATGGCGGAAATGAGGTGTAGTTTCCTACTTGCTATCTCTCCTTGAATTTCTAGTGCTTCACCGTTCGGTAATGGGACTCGCACAATTTTGAGGTGACATTGGATTTCGGCTTGATGCTTGGACAACCAGTCCATTCCAACGACTACATCGAAACTTCCAAGTTGGATGGGTATGAGGTCTAGGTAGAACGAGTGACCGTCATAGTTAAGGACGCAACCTTTGAGGATCTTTCGTGCAGTTAATATTTTTCCGTTGGCTAGTTCTATGGTGTATATTTCAGTTAACGGGGTAGATTTTTGATTCACAACATGCTCAAACTTAGTTGATATAAAACTTTTATCAGCACCAGTATCAAATAAAATAGAAGCAGGATGATTATTTACAAGGAACGTACCAGTGACAACGTTGTTGTCTTCCCGAGCTTCTTTAGCTCCCATGACGAAAGCTCTTCCCCGTGGTGGATTGTTAGAAGATCCCGATCCTTGCGCCTTTTTGGGGCAAGTGTTGAGCATGTGGTCGGGGCTTCCACATCCGTAGCAAGCCCGTGGAGTGGGGTTGCTTCGACAATTATTGGCTTGATGCCCCGGCTTCCCACACTTGGTGCAGACGAGACACGTTCCAAAGTGGAAGAAGTTGCATTTTGCACACTTAGGTGCATGTTGATTCTTCCTTTCTTGGTTAACTGCCCCATAGTTACGGACAGTTGCAGGCTTCTTGTTATTGTTGGGTTTCTTGAAGTGATTGGAGTGATTGGTTTGGTTGGTGTGGTTGGAATGGTTGGATGTGTTGGGGTTATCAAGTTTTCTCTTCTCTCCCGAGTTCTTGTTCTCGAAAGCATTAGTTCGGACCAGATGGTCCCGAAGTTGGCCGGCCAAGAGGATGGCACTTTTAAGTGTGGTCGGCCTAGAAGCGGTGACCATGCTTCCAATTTGGGGTGCAAGTCCCCAAATATAACGCTCGATTTTCCGAGCTTCCGAGTTTACCATGTGTGGTAGTAAACTCGAGAGTTCGTGGAATCGATCATTATAAGCCATCAAATCAGCACCCTTCATGGTTAGGTGCCAAAACTCGTTCTCTAGTTTTTGGAGTTCGTTAATAGGGCAGTATTCTTCCAGTAGTAGAGCTTTGAACTCTTCCCATTCCATCGACTCAGCTTCATCAATACCCCTAGCTTGTATCTGGTTGTTCCACCAGTTTAAGGCCTTTCCCTGAAAGGAATTGGCTGCGTATCTAACCTTGTGGGTTTCCAAGCAATCAGAAATGCGGAGTACGGCTTGGATTTTGTCCAACCACCTTAGTAACCCTATGGCCCCATCGTTGCCATAAAAGTCCTTTGGTTTGCAAGACATAAAGTGCTTGTAGGTACAACCCCTTCTCGTATTGTTGGTTTCGGGGTCAGTCCCGTTAGTGTTGCTGTTATTGGTATTATGATTATTGTTGTTTCCCGAATTAGCTTGAGCCAGTATGCCGGGTATGGCCGCGGCTATTCTTTCTTCCACAAGTTTCTCGATGTCGGCCGGAGTCATTAGGATGGCCTCATCGGTGTTATCAGTTGGTCCCTTTTTTTTAATGGTCGTCCTCTTTTCGTTGGCGCCATTAGCTATGAAGTTTAAAAATGAAATGGTTTAGTATCTCATCGTAATGATTTATTTATTATATACTTGATTAAATTCTTTGTGCGTGCAAGAGTATGGATCATCCTTTTGTCAAAAAGTTTATCTTGTTGGTTATGACCAATGTTTTGAAAATCTTGCGATTAGGAACCCATATTAGTAGTGAACTTAGAATAGGAATTGCCAAAATTCTCATGCATTTCAAATGGCGATTACGCGTGCACTCGTAATGGTGGTTTGACTTGCATGATCACTTTGGTTCTTGCTATTTTAGGTTGACATATCAATGTGAGTATAGAATAATCATTTTGGAGTTTATCTAAATCAATGAGGTTGGCTTCAAAGTGAAGCGGAATGGCAACCCAAAGGAATTGCCGTTGACTTATTAGAGCCGTATAGTTCGTACAACGTTTGGTATAACATGCTTTGGCCTATAGGTTAGAATGTTCTCATCGGGAGTCCCCAGGAAAGCTAGACTGGTCCCGCAGTATGTCGGGGATTTATACGAATCGCTTTCCTAGACAGGAGTCCCAACTACCGGCATTCGCCCTTCCAGTTAATACATGTCCGTTTATACAAAACTTAGCTCTAACGAGAATAGAATAAAAATATTTTTGAGTGTAAGAGTGTTAAACATATTTTTGTCATACATACATATTATGTGTTTTAAATTTTTATATAATAGGGAAAAGTAAAAGTTGTAGGATTTAACTAAGGCTTTTACAATCTAAGGCATCCTTAATGGAATACTTAAATTCTAATGAATCTTATTTCTAACAAACAAGCAAGTAAGAATGTATAGTGGTAACAAGTAGTTCAAATAAGGTAGCATGTAGAGTTCATGTAAGTCCTAGGATGAGCTATAAGTTATAGTCTAGGTTTCATGCAACCTAATTCTCTATAACCAATGGCTCTGATACCAATCTGTCACACCCCCGCTAAAGCGGAAACACGAGGGCGAGACGAAATTGGATTACAAATACATTGTTTATAAAGAAACTTACTAAATTGCATTCATAATCCAAATAGACATACATAAGAGAATTACATAAATTCAAATGACATATCAATAAGAGTTTTACAAAATGATATGATCAAAACAATACAACAATGGAAGATTTCTCTATATAGTCTAATCTAAATTAAACAATATCTTCAAAATCTTCTTGTTGTGACAAAATCCATGAAGCTAATTTCCTGAAATACATGCTCAAGTGTCAACTAAAAATAGTTGGTGAGTCCATAGGTTTATGACTTGATAAAGCATGGTTAGAAAAGAGTTTATATTGATATTCATCCATTAATGTTTAACAATAAAGCATGCATTTTATGATTATGAGTTTAAACGATGTCAAACGTATACTTCACTCAAAATATTGCTAATGTACATCATGAATATTAAAGAAGTTTAAACGATAGTAACACGTATACTCAAGTAATCACTAAAATGCCTATTTCAATTAAACACATATGGATGTAAAGATTTTAGCATCTAGCATGTATTCCACCCCAAAACATTAAAGTAAAAGAGGGGCTATGAAACTCACTAGTAGTAAGATGCTAGAAGGTAGATGATATTAAGATCTTGTTTCTCGTCACGAACTTCAAACTCCTAAAATAAGGAAAGTATACATTTGTTGAGTTTTTCGATGGATTTAATATTTAGTATTTTTATAAGAGGTGCGTTAACCCGATTAATAGATTGGGGTTATTGCAAAGTAATGACTTTCATTAAGTCATATAAGAGATGATAATACGTTACTCGAACTTGTCATCTTCCAACTTAATAATGATATTAAGCCATAACACAGTTCGCTTTTTAATTTGGCATTTTAATCGACTCGTTATTTTGAGTCGTACCAAATTACGAATGAAACCACGGATGGTTTAATAATAATAGGACCACAGATGGTCTAATAATAAATAATGAAACCAAAGATGGTTTAAAATGATTAAGTTTGTAATGCGTATAATCAAGTTTAGGAATAAGGTTTATGAATTTATTACTTTCAAGTAATATTGATTTAAAGTCAAACCTTAAATGGGTTAATCACATTTAAGTAATATGTTTGAATAATTACAAGTATATATTTGTGAATGTATTAAAATGCTAAAAATATAAAAGCATGGTAAACGTTGAAAGTATGTTTTGTATAGTTGTTGATCTTTGATTAAAGACCCCTAATTATACAAAACCTTTGTGTTATCAACATTCAAAATAATAAGGCAAATATTGAAGGTATGTTTGGATGTTTGGTAGAGAACAAACACACAAACCTTTTTGTTATCAATATTGCAAGAATCCATAACTTGAAAATATGTTTGTGTATAGATTGATCATAGGTTACTTGTCATAAGACAAGTTATTAGGAAACCTCACAACACACAAACCTTTGTGTTATCAAGCATGGTAACAACTTAGAATTAGAGGGTTAGAAGAAGAAGTATGAAGACATAATGTGAATAATGTAAGAACATTTAGTTTAAGTGAGTATTACCTTGAAAACCTTAGAAAGATTTCAAGAGAAGTGATTTAGGAAGATAGAATTAGAAATCCAAAGAAAGAATGGATTTGGTGCAAAGGATTTGTGAAGGATGGAAGGTGGTATTTATAGTTGAAATTGGAGAGGGGAGGGTCTTGGGGAGACAAAAATGTTGGAAGGGGACAAGGATGTGGGGGTGTAGATTAGTAGGTTAAAAAGTTAAATGATTATGTTTAATTAGGATTTTTGATTAAAATTTAATTAAGGAAAGAGTTCTTTCAATTTTTATAAATAAAAATGTGAAAAAATAATTATAAAAAAAAAAAAAAAAAGTTTATTAATTCATATTTATTTAAAAGAACATTTTATAATTATTTAAATATTTATTTAAATATTAAAATAGTTATAAATTTATATTTATTGATATACTCAAAAATTTTATAAAATTTATTTTAATATTTGGGATATTTATAAATGGTTTATATTATAATTCACTTTATTAAATATTTCCAAAATCTCGTATTTATTCCATGATTATTTTTATACGCATTACGATATTTGAAACCCGTGACAGATCATGGTTTCTTAGTTTTGTCTAAATACCATCAACTCAACATACGTAATACTTGGTTTTTGTTCGTAAATGACTGGATAGCTAAGATTTTAATATGGTTATTACCTGGGATTTTCACGGATGTCACACCTTCATGCACCACGAACCTTAGCTGAGCCATGTGTGTACTCCTGCTCCGAAACTCGCGACTTCATGAACCAGCAGCACCACCCGAACCCTTAGCAGTTGAACGAACCTTCATGGCTACTCACGAACCATTGACAGCCCCGAACCCTTGTGGTCGAACCCTACATGTTCAAGCGAACCTCTCCTAGGGAGACGAACCCTGGACCAGCCCATGGCCGAACCTTGTGGCCGGCAGCCGAACCCCATCATGTGTCACCACCCTAGCCGAACCTATAACCCAACGAACCTTAAGGTTCGCTGGGAATGGCATCTCCTCGTTTTTATTTTATCAGCCATGCATACGTGGTTGGCCCAACTCCATGGAATTTAACCGTGATGATCAACTGGTGCAATAGGATGGCCCAACTCCCTTTTATACGGCCCAAGGGATTTAATCAGCCCAACAATTGGGCCCATTATACACTTACTTGGCCCACTCCATCTCGTTGGATCTCACCACTTTAATAGGCCCAACATTAAGACTCCAGCCCAAGACACACACTATGGCCTAAATAACTCACATAAAACCATTTGGCCCATGTTTACCTACAATCGGCCCAAATGGTTGGCCCATTTGTTATACCTCAATCGGCCCAAGATTTCTTAGTAAGCCCAATGGGTTTAAATGTAAACGAATTCACAAACTAAATGGATACAAATGACATATATGGGAGGTAGGACTAGTAAACATGTGTTATTACAAAGGTTATGAATGTAGTGTCAAAACAATTTAGAAGAATTGAGTCATCTAATCATTTCAAAAACAAGTTGAAGACAAGGAGGGGTAAAGGAGATCAAATTTCTTAATCATGACTTACAATTATACAGGAGACTCAAACTAAGTTAAAAAAAAATGTAGTAGTAAATCTTACTTCAAAGGAATATGGCCGAATGGGGATCGAAATCAAGGAACGACAAACAAAGTTAAGAATAACACATATACGCGCGCAAAACTTTATAACTTAAACTTATAAGTTATACGCAATGTGAAATCAATACAGGATCGTGAAACAAACTCAGGTTCAACAAGAGCGCGTGAAATTCTTCATTTAAGCTAAGTCAACCACTTCAAACATAAGGTGAGTTCATATGCCCCTTTTCTTAATCTTTACTGATTTCAAAGCTCGGGGCTGAGAAACATGCTAAACTTTTAATTATTTAAAAGTTTATTTTAACATATTGCTTATATCATGATTTAGATAATAATTGCTTGTCTTTATTATCGTTTATCATTACATGCTTGATTGTTTGATGATATCATACATGAAATAACTAGGATGCTATATGCTAACCTAGAATTGTGACACATTAACACCAAGGAATAATGCGCGCTGCTAAGAATATATCTTACAACCGTGCATTATCCTTACACGATAGGACAAGGGGAAAACCAAGGGATAACATGCCAATAACAATTACTGATGACAAGAATGATAACCATGATAATGTAACTTCATGGTAACAAGATCATTCACACACCACTAACATTGTGTATAAGACAAGTTCTTATAACACTCTGTTCAAGCTAGTAAGAACACTCAACATTGAGATAACGGTTGAGACATTTACTTGTGATATCGAGGATGATATCGCAAGCACACGCTTGTGGGATGGCACTCCCCACACATACTATCATGAATTATTAAGACTCTATTTAGAGCACATCTAATACCCGTCAGAGGATGCCGGCTACACAACCATAGATCAGTTGGGTAGATCACAACCACTAATCACTAGGACTTGGGGTAATTTAATGAAATCACACCGGGCACGAGAGGTGCTATCATTCAAATCGATAAATTCATAAACTCTAGGGAACTTATTCATTCCAAAAGATATTGTGGTAGGATATCTTACACGCCGGGCTAATCCATAAGGAATAGCTAACAGAGACGACTACGTCTCTTACTTTATTCATAGGACACTTTACACGCCGGGCTGGATAGGGGTGACAGCTACTGGGACTACTATGTCCCTAACTAGGTATCGAGTATGATATCTTACACACCGGACTGGTTAGTACTGACAGTTACAGAGACTATTAGGTCTCGCTCGAGATATTGAGTATGATATCTTACATGCCGGGCTAATCCGTAAGGAATAGCTAACAGAGACGATTTCGTCTCTTACTTTGTTTCATTGGGTTATTATACATGCCGGGCTAATCCGTAAGGAATAGCTAACAGAGATATTTATGTCTCTTTATTCAATTATTGGTTTATTATACATGCCGGGCTAATCCGTAAGGAATGGCTAACAGAGATAATCACGTCTCTTTCTTTTCATTATTGGGATAAACATACCGGGAAATCATGGGTGAAAGGAAATGGGTATCCATCTTTGTATTACAGGTAGTGTTGAGTGCAGTTAAGCATGTGGTGGGATGGCGTCTGGGCTTGACCCTTTCGTATGCCCTGTATATAAGCATGCTTGATTGGATGATACATTATCTGTAAATACAACCATGGAGAGGACATTGTGGGAAACATGGAGATCAATTACCAATACAACTTGTGTGAAACGCTGTGAACATGA
Organism: Mikania micrantha; assembly: GCA_009363875.1. Lineage (NCBI taxonomy): Eukaryota > Viridiplantae > Streptophyta > Magnoliopsida > Asterales > Asteraceae > Mikania > Mikania micrantha. The sequence continues at coordinate 22,540,972 of CM018694.1, read as the reverse complement.
TTGACATAAATTCAATGGTTTTCAATTATTAAACTTATGAACTCACCAACCTAGTGTTGACTTTGTTTAAATGCATGTTTTCTCAGGTGACGGACATGTGTAGATACATAGATGCAAGTATTAAGCTAATGGACTTTTAGAAGACCTAGCTTACTTTTGATTGCATACTTTTGGGATGACACAATGAATCACTTTTGTATATCTTGTACAGATACAAGATATAAACTCATTGATTCTTTTTGATTAGATTTACTTAGTTAAATTATGAACACGTACTGTGTAATTTAACTTTGTAATTCTATATTATATGTCATGTTAGCATTTCTCATTATTTATCATGTGCCATGTAAACAATCTGATCATTTCGATTATCACTCAAGATATCGCGCCCCGGGAACCTTCCGCCCGACGGGAAAACCCGATCCGTTCCCGCCGGCCCGGGGTGTGACAATAAACATTCAGATCCGTGGTACTATCTTGTAGAGTACGTCGAGGGCTACGCGTGGACACCAAGAACACCCAAATCCGTGCACACACGGGTGAGATACGAAGCTCGAAAGGTTGGAAATGGTGGTTTCTTTTCTAGTGAGAGAAACGAACGGGAAGGGCAATTTAGAGAGAGAGATATGAGAAAAATGAAATGGGAAGCTTCATTTACTCTTTAAATACCTCGAGGGTATCCGGGTTTGTTTCGGTGGCTCGGTTCGCGGTTTCGTTGTGTTTCCGGCACGAATTGCGTGAATTACGCGTTTTAAAAATAAAAAGAGTTGTTATTCCCATTATTTTGATGAGTTTCAAAATTGTAAAACGAAAATAATTGTTTTACTTATTTTTACATTTTGTTCGTTGTCAGATCGTTAAACAAATACAATTACGTGTATACCCGCAATCGCGTACGTTTTTCGGTCGTATTAATTATTTATTGCCGTTCACTTGTAATTAGAATACGATATAATACGATACTGTTCTTGCCTAGCGAAATCGACTGTAAATAAATAATACATACTTGTTCCTAATTAAATAAAATCCTATAACACACAAACACAACATGAACATATGATTAACTTGACAAATTGAGTATGAATACACATTGTTCTATCACTGTTTCTGACTACCATGACTAAATGCACAGATGTTACAGAAAGGAAGAATTGTGAGTTATGGTTACTTTCATAAAATTCCTGAAATTTTGAAGAACAGAGGATGCTATGTTGTAAAAAGAACTGATGGTTGCCAATACTTTGGAAAAGCATTTGATATTATGCCATTTCCTTCTTTTGAGTGTATGCAGTTTTCAAGATTGAGAATGATAAAGCCTATTCAGACAAAGCATAATGAAAGATTGGAGAAGCTGTTAAAGAAAGCAGTTAGGACTGGTTGGAATTGGTTGGTTCCACAATTTTCAGTGTTAAAGCAAAATTCCTATGTGTATCCAAAGCCAAAAGTGTATTCTAGACCAAGATTGAGAAAGATAGAACAAAATTGGAATTCTTATTTCAAATTTTGGTTCTATGATGAAAGAACTTCTGAAGCAGTTATTCTTTTGAAAGAAAATGAGAAGTGGAGAGTTATTAGATTGCTAGATCCTGTCTGGTTGGTTAATTGTTCAAAACAAGATATTGATCTACTCAATGAAGTTGAAATCTATGCAAGTGAAGGATTTCATGATATTGGTGTGAGTTACAAAGACATGGCTGCACAATTTCAAATAATAGCAAGGATGTGTTAAACTCTGGGTATTCAGTCTGAACCTGCTGCTACCATACCTATTCATGCCATTCAAATAGCTTCCATTGTACAAAAGGATGCACATTCTTATGTACAAACTGACCTTAAAACATCCACTGAATCCTAAACAATCACCAATCCTTCCTCTATAAACAACCATGAACTCTATACCTATACAAACAACCACTAATTCTACCCCTATACAAACAACAGCTGATCCTACCTATGTACAAACAAACAATGCTTCTTCCCCTGTACGAACCACTGCTACCCCAACCTCCCCTATACAAAAAAAGGCACCCACACTAAAAGAGACTCATCTCCTCCTCTCTCACCTAAATTTGTCTCTCAAACTCTCCTGAATCTTTCTAATATTCCCCCTAAACCCCAACCTGATATAAGGCATACCTTCTCAAGGAAAAGGAAGAGTATGGCCAAGAAATCAAAGCCTTAAAAAAAGAGTCAAATTCTGACTTTGATGATAATAGGCCCATCTCTTCTCTAAAGTCAAGAAAAAGAAAATTAGTGGTTGATGATGATGAGGATGTCTCTGCATCCCCTCATCCCACCAAAATCCCCTCTCTAATAAATCCAGTTGCAAGTGCAACTGAGAAGCCTCAGCCTTCTCCTAAAAGACAGTCCTTTTCTCCCAATAGGCAATTCTCTACTAATGAAAAACTTCAACAACTAAAGATTATAAAGAATGAAAGGGAACAAAAGATCTTAGTTGATCTTGAAATCTCTAGACTAACTAGAGAAGACTTCATCAAAGCCTTAGGAGAAGATCATTCAGAAGATCTTAACAATAGAAGGATTATCAGGCTGGGAGGGAGAAGATAATAAAATTCCTATTGGATGTAGGAAAGTATAAGTTGGAGACTTTCATGAACTGGGATATTACCATAACGAATGAAGCTGTAATCATCGCCGCCAGATTGAAGGCAGGTGAAAAGATAAAGAGGGATGTTGAAAAAAGGAAAAGAATAAAGCATATATTAATCCAAAATAGTTGGGGTTAAAGGAATGCTATCATAGGGATACCATTCTGTAAGAAAAATGTTCCAAGTTCAAATGAACAAGGACAATCCTGAACTTTTGCAGGATTCAACACAGTCATCTTCTACCATTGCTCCCTGCTTATCCTCAACCTTAAAAGAGTCCAAGGAAGCAACCACAAACACCATACTGGATCAAATTATGACGTAATCCCTACGGTTTTCGCATCAAATCCAAATTTTAATTTTAAAACGATTATATTAAATAAAGTTCGGAATATTCTTGAGTATTTGTATTCATAAAATACACACATGTATAAACAAATACCAAGATATATATATATATATATATATATATATATATATATATATATATATATATGCGATACACCACAAATTTATGAGGATTTAATAAGTTAATAAGATAATACATTTCATTAAGATTTTTATAAGTGGATTTAATAAGTTGATAAGATAATAAGCTAATTTATATATATAATAAATAAATTACAAAGTTGTAATAAAATTTTTATAAGCTTTTATAAACATTAAGCATAAAATAAAAACCTAAACAAAATAAGGGGACTAAATTGACAATGTGCACAAAGGTAAATTTGAGGAGGAAAATTTGTAATCTAAAACAAAAAGAAACAGAAAGTTGAGGGACTGACATTGCCAAACCTTAAATCTTTCTTCCTTTTCCCACATACCGCTCATTCGAACCCATACTACAACAGTTCAACTCAAGAATCAAATAAATTACAAATATAAATAGAAATTAAAAACCGGTACGCGTATCTTTATCAATCGCGAACTAAATCACAGCAGCAATTCCTAAATTAAATTACAACGAGGGTAAGTACCCGCGCTTCGCGGCGGGAGCGGTCGTTTTTTAGCAAGATTTTCAGTTATTTAGTAACAGATACATCATCTTAATCATGCATGCCAGAGTGTTAACGGGTGATTATTTCATGTCTAAAAGGTCTATATAAAAGGTAAATGTACCTTTGTTATCAACAACAAATATAAAGGTGATAGAATCTAATATATTTTGTTCGGACTGGGAGTTATATATAACCATGAAAAACACAAAACTATAAGATACTATCAACCAATTCTAATATTTAGGTGTGCAAAAAGTGGGTAGGTTGACGATGGATTTAAATAAGGTGGGGTTTTTGTTTGTTTTTAGGGGTATATTACAAAACTTTGGTTAGGTCTACCTATATGATATGCCCATGTATTTATACCATTTGGCTACACATTCCTAGTATTTGGACCTTTTACCAGATGGATCAGTAGATGTTGCAGGCTGCTTTATTTTTTTGGCACTGGTCATTTCAGATCTGGTGTAGCTGGAGGGAATGCTGAGAGTTTTTCAGCTTTGTTAACCGCTATAGTGCCATCTTTTTATAAGTTAAAGTGTAGAAGAAGAGGTAGTCCATTGATAGCATTGATTTGCTCGGGTAATATCTTTGGATTTCTGTTGTTATGTGTGATTACCAGGTCATGGCAACTGATGTTTAGGAGCTCGCTCATTGAGTCATTGAAGAACACAACATTTGCAGTTGCGTTATCATCTGTAATCGTTGTGTTGACACAATACCTACATGTAGACAAATAGTTAACTTGTTTATCATATAAGAGTATTTGTATGTCATTTAAGATAAGTTTATATTTACATGAATTTAGGTTCTGGAAGCAGTCCATGATCCTCACATACGAAGTCATTTCTTTGGGGATAAACCTTTTTTGTACACATACAACATGTTACATAGTACCAATTCTGATGTCCTTGTATGTTGGTTACGGTTATTGTGCATTTGTATCGATTTTGCTGTTTTAGATAAGACATTAGGTATTAGTGAAATGTATTAATTGAGATTAATTTGCTATGCTTACCAAGTTGTTGGATGTGTCTATACTTTTCACCTCTGTTATTGTAACTACTTTCTCCTTTGGTTGATGTTGTGATGTCTCTCCTAGATTTTTGAATCTGTAATAAATATATGAAAATTTAATGTTATATATGTATTTATTTTAACACTAATGAATCAATTGTAATTATATATCTAAAAGCGGTTTTTTATTTTATAAAAGTGGAATACCATAATTAAGTACATGATGCTCACTTGTCTATGTATGTATCTAGATCAGGAATTGGTGGGGTGACATCAGTTGTTGTTGCTGTTGTGGATTCAAGTTGTAATTTTTCTGTAGAAAAAAGGTAATTGAGTTAACTTTTGCAATATTTGTTTAGGCATTGGTTATTATAAGTTGTGCTTACCTTTAACTGAGTCACAATGGTCACTGTTATTGCTAGAATCTTTCCCACAGAATCCATTTTTTCAATCAGGTTTGCCTTCTCACCCCACAAGGTAATTTCGATCATGTTTTGGCTGTTGAGAGGCAAGAAAATGTTTTTGATTATTTAATCTACGTATTAGTGTATTACCTATGTAGTGTTTTTAGTAATTTAATATCAAATCTTTCATCCTGGATGATAACCTTTCTCATTTTCTTTCCTGATCTAATCATGATTTCTGAGACATCCTCAATTTTGCCTATGTAATCTATGGGTTAACAAAGATTTTAGGACCTATTTAAAATATAGTATAATCAACTTTTATATATATGCAATGCATATGTAATTTATAATGTTTGACATTACATGTTAATAATTTTGGTAAGTCCATTCTGCCTGGTAGGTCTTTGTAAGAGGCAAATTTGTAGTAATAGGTAGGAAGAGTTTTTCGAAGAAGTGGTTGAATTGTTGCATATTTGCCAATTCTCAGTGATGATCTATGTTGTACAGCAGGCATGTATGTTCTTGATGGAATTGAGATATATTTGTCAATGGTATAGCACGATTGGATAGTAATGATTGATTAAAAGAATTGTTCTTGATTTGAGTCAATAACTGCCTCTATTGCATCTCCCTGCAAGTAATTTTAGCAATATGTTATTGCATAAAAAGAGCAGTACAAAGTATAAGAAGTTTACAAGAATTTTACATAGATGTCCACAAATAAGTAACAAATGTCAGTCATTTTTTCCTGCTGTTTGGTAAAAGGTAGCCATTTTTTGATGACTCTGATCTCCAATGCGTCGGGTGGATCACCGGGAAATATTTTAGAAACACGTTTGATAGGCATGAACATTCACTTCTTGGTAAACTACATATGAAACAATTTAGGTTACATAAATATGATATGATGTTTTTACATGCAATCAACAATGTAATATATACATGCATATTAGCATTTGTTGTGGGTTTTATATTGAGTTTCTTACATAGACTAACATAAAAAAAACATATAGATTCTAATGATGTTTAAGAGTAGTTAAAGGTATGAGAATACGTTAGTTAAAAAGCAAGGCTAATTTGTACCTATATTTTAAGAATATGCAATTTCAAAAGGAAATGTAAGAAAATGAACAAAATAAAGTAAAGAGAGTTGTAAAAGTTTTTTTAGGCAATGGTTATAGGCATGTTTAGCGTAAAATAAATACCTAGGTTAATATTACAAATGTTAGGAATTGATTTCCTTGAGAATGTCAGAGTAGACCACATTGTTTGTCACGTTGGGTGATTTGGTTGTTTGAGGAACATTTAGGATTTTTAAGGATTGTGGAGAGGTAGCTCTTGAAAGTGCAACATACAGTTGTCCATGACTAAAAACGGGTTCAGGTAGGTAAACTCCAATTTTATTAAGTGATTGTCCTTGACTTTTATTGATTGTCATAGCGTAACATAATCTTACAGGAAATTGTTTTCTTTTGAAAGTGAATGGAAGCTCCTTGTCAGTATGTGTTAGGTTTATGCGTGGTATGTACACTCTTTTTCCTATTGATGTGCCTGTCATTATTCGTGCCTCAATAATTCTAGAAAGAAGTTGTGTGATTATTAATCGTGTACCATTGCATAAACCTATAGTTTGGTTGATATTACGTAAAAGTATTATTGGAGCATTCACTTTTAGTTCCAGTTCATGTGGTGGTAGTCCATTAAAGTTCAACATATTTAGGTGCTCAGATGGATAAAGAATATCGATAGCATCGTCACATCCACTATTTGGAACAATTGAGTCGGTGCTCAAATAGGTACATCCAGTGGCCATTCTAATAATCATCGTATTGATTTCATGTGTGGTTTTGTTTTTTGGGCAAACAATGGCTTTACGAGAAAGGTTTTCAGCTGTTGGATTTCCCAAAGTGTCATTGGTATAAATAAACCGAATGAGGTCAAGCAATGCATCTTTTTTAAATGGTATCATGTATTGTGATGGTATTGTTATTTGTTTTTGTATCTTGTGGATCGTCTACGTCAGGAGTGCCTAATTTTCCATCACCAATATATAGTTGCCAAGAAGAGAATGCAGCTATTTCAGCCTTTTCTGTTGAACCAAGATTTGGTCTATAGAGTCGGATGTTCTCAGTTAGTGTATAAATTTAAAAAAATTTCCATAAGTATGACCGAGGAAGTGAAGAGGCTAGGACGATAGTCTTTGGAGCCTTTGGTATTATAGGTAAAGTTTGACGAAAATCGCCACCTAGTAAAATTGACTTCCCCCCGAAAGGCTAAAAAGGAGCATCTAGAAGGTCTTTTAAACATTTGTCTAATGATTCAAAACATCTACGATCATTCACTGGTGCTTCATCCCAAATGATTAGTTTTGTTTATGTTAAAAGTTGAGCCAGATGGGTTTTTTTTTTACTTGACAGATGGAATCATCTGTTAAGTCCAACGGTATTTTGAAACGTGAATGTGCAGTTCTTCCATATAGTAATAATAATGATGCTATGCCAGAGGATGCCACAGCTAAAACGATTTTTTCTTTAGAACGCAGTGTAGAAATATTTGTATTCCAAAGAAATGTTTTTCCAATTCCTCCATGACCATACACAAATGCAAGTACCTGTTTATTTGATGCTAATGTTGAGATAACGTACTCATATATAATCTTCTGTTCATGATGCAGTCATGATTGCAACGACTCATGTTCAAGTGCAAGCTTTTGCCTATCGTAATTTTTCTCTTCCATTATTAATCTATTTCCTTAAAGGACAAGTACATCTGGGTTAGGCACTGGCAAACCAAAATCTGACAATGATAACGAAGATAATCCTAAACGTAGTAATAATTCTAGCTCATATAAAATGTATTGCATCTTTTCTTCATCATTAATGATTCCATGCATTTGTGTAGCATCATCTGCCATTGAATGCCAATGTTTATCCCATAGTTGTTTAGGATTTGAGATATCACAAAATAAAAGCATATGAGTAAACAAATATCTTAGCTCAGAGGCAGTAGCCCACGTCTTTGCCTCGTCGAATGTGTGTGACCATTCCTTGTCATCACCGAGCAATCCAAGCCTTTCACATGTAGCCTGATACGATGGAAATATTTCACCAGAAACTTTTCTAATGTCTATAAAAGATTGGCAACCTCTTTGATATGATAATAGCATCCGGAGACAAAAAAGTTCACCCGCAGTAGGATGTATATATATTAGTCTACCAATTGCGGGTGTTTTGTTTGATCTTCTACGTATCCAAGTTTTAGCTGCTGAGTCCCATCTATATTCTGAAAGATAATCAACATACCGAAGATGACGACCATTCACATCAAGCTAATTATTATGAAGCCATTATGTTAAAGTTGTATGTCTTGTAGATGGAATTCTAATGACATTTTCTAGACGCTCATTTGTATATGTATTAAAAACGAATGACGGTGCCTCCTCACATAGGCACTGTTCATCTTGGTACAAAACTTCCAGCCATATGTACAAGTCAATCATGCTTCCTTATTTTCTCCCTCATATATTACTATTTATTTCTTACAAATATCTGTGCATATAATGCAACTCAATACTGCATCTCCCTTCTTTCAATGTTCACTATTCTACTCTCTCTCTCTCCTCAAATGTATACCATCTACGTACCCCCACCAAACTATTCATTTGGTACAAATCCTAAAGCTCAATTTACAACCTTTTAATTCAACTTCAAATTGAAAGCAAGAAATGGGAAGCATGGAGACGCCGACTCAGGGAAAGAGATAGACGAATTGAACTTGAAAGATTCTTTGTTTTTATAATTGCAGATCATGTATGCCCCCTTTCTCATTAGATTTCAGTAATTTAGTAACCAACCAACATCTACATCCGATGGTGTTCGACGATTATACCGATGACGGCTCTAAAATCCGGATCCCGGCCGCCGTCGGTGGGTCTTGCTGTTGCCGTTTGGGTCCATATCGCCTTCGGAAATGCGTCGTCTTTCCCTCTATCGGAGTAGCATAGAGGTATGTTATTTGGCTATTTTATTACAATTACTCTGTGTTTTTTGTATGGATATATGAATCCAAAAATAAGGAAACCCTAATGTTGTAACTTTGCTTTGGTTTGATTTTTCCTTTAGTGTTGTAGACATTTTGTTTGTTCATATTTTCGTTGTGGACATAGCAACAACCATAATGTGTGTAACAGGTCTTTTACAAAATTGGTGGTCTGGACTTTGTTGTTTGTGATTATGTGTTTAGGGAATTACTGTTGCCTCCGTTCTAACAATTCAAATGGTTTTTTACCTATGGGGCAACCATTATTATGTTCCTTTAGGCTTTAATTGCTTCAGTATGGTTTTTTTAAGAGTTTGGTTGTCACCCAACTAAGACTGATAAGAATAACATGACAATTGCATTTACAGATTAGATAACATGGTAATTTCCTATAACCTGATTTCTTGCACTTCACCACAATAAGGCCTCACTACAAGTTAAAAGCTGAAATGCAAAAAGATTTCATAGAATTTTGAACTAAATTATGCTGGTTTTTTGTTTAAGATGATGCCCGGTAAAATGGACGGGTTGGGTAACGGGCCAGAACGGGTTTTAAGCAAAACGAGTTCGAGTCTAAATGGATTGTTCTTAAAAAACATCAATTTTATTTAACTTAAGATATGTTATAAGTAAATAAATAGTTCATTTGGATGATTTTTAGTCATTTTTTCATTAAATATGTTATTAATCATTCTTAAATTTTTGAATCCATTGCATTTACATACTTTTTTGGTTACCCGTATTGTGTTTAAGTGCTACCCATCTCAACCCATTCAATATTATGATGTTACTCATTCCATCCCATTATACTACAATTATTTATCCAAACCAACACATTTCCTTTGACATGGGTAAAAATTGACACCTCTATTTAAGATCATTAAATTTAGTGTAATTTAAATTGTACATTTCCACTACAACTTAATCGTTGAAATGCAAAAGGATTTAAAAGAATTTTGAACTAAAATATGTTGCTATTTTGCTTAAGATCTATAAATAAATGGATAAAACCTATAGTAATTGGTAATGAGATTAGCAGAAAGAAATTTGCAATTTGAATTACACTAAATCTAAATTTTAGAGAGCTTTTATGAGTGTAAATTCTTATTGTTTGGATCATAGTTATAGAATGAATGAAACGAACAATGATACTAACCACTTTGTAAGTTTTGGTTATGAGTTTTCAAGTCTAACATGACCTGGCTTCTTAATTGGTACATTCAGGAATGTTGCAGGTAGCAGACCATCAACTGTGAAACAATTTGCGTTAAGTTCGTTTGTAGTTCTTGGTGTCCGGCTCTCATTTCAACAACACGGTAGAAAACAACCAGACGTTATACTTGGATTGATAAAATCGCAAAAAAAGGTCTATTGATTTGGAGCCACATCTATCTAATCGTTACGCGCTTCAGTTTTTTACATAAGATTCTGATAGTGTTAATGCCTTTGATATGACGTATGAGCTTACATATAAATATGTACTAGATAATCTGTATGGTTCACCTTTAATTTTAATAAAACAGATTGAGTTGCGACTTAACATGCCCCAACGCGTGTACGTTGTTTAACATTTTTACATGCAATTTTTTTTTGGTTTAACGATACCTATGTAACACACCTCACTTTTTTACCCAAAATTTTCGAAGTGGGTTCCTTTTTCAATGCACTTCATTTTTTTACACAATATTCATGATATTGTCAATGTCTTTGTTATAACGCGTGGGTGTACATTGAAGAATTTAAGTATTCTTTGGATGTGTTTATGTATATCGGTTTAGTATATCGACCCCGCCGCAACGCGCGGGTCCTAAAATCTAGTTGTCTTTAAAGCTAATGGGTTGCATATTTTCTAAGTGGACAGATAACGTTTGAACAGGAGGATTTCTATCATGAATTAGGAAATTAAAAATTCTCCATGAGGATTCATGTGGACAAATAAAACTACTATCCACAAAGTCTTTAATTTTGTCAATTACAAGTGTGGGTGATTTTTCCCTGTTGTCCAAATCTGTTAAATCCTTTGTAATTTTATATCGAACACGGGATGCACCCTTGGATATGTATTTAAAAAGATATTTTATTAACATATTCCAACCACAATATTCAACATTTATGTGAGCTTGATAATGTAACAACAAAATTTGGTTGTATGGTACAACGTAGCTGTTGCCTATTGCTATCCCATTTTTTTTGACAAAGTTTGAAGCCAAACGTCTTTTGTAACGAGCATAGCCATTTTTATCAAATGATGATGTTGATTCATAGGATTTTGGAAAGTTTTTGGAACATGAGCCATCTATCATGCATTGTGCATGTGGTCTAGCAATACCACATGGTCCATGCATGATGAATTCTGTGACAACCTTATATAGAGGAGGGTCGATAACAGAGTCAGGAATTTCAGCTGAAATGTAATTATCAAGCTGATCGGCGGTTGTAATCCGATATGCCTCAGAAACCCATAACAATAAGTGGCAATGTGGTAGTCCTCTTTTCTGAAACTCAATTGTGTAGAGATCTATGGGGAAAAAGAAGGTTTAACGGTTAGTAAAGACAAATTTAGTACCTTTGTATTAACCAAAGGTTATGAAAAGACACCTGCTGCAACAACACCAAATGGCCTTTTGGTTCGCAAGAGGTTGATGAGAGAAATAACTTTAATACGTAATATTCTTGCTATAATATCGGGACGATCCTGCGCCTTTAGAGAAGGATACGGAGATAAATATCGTTGAATCTCAGGCCATTTAACGCTACACGTAAAGGTAATAAAGTATTGAGGATTTCCATGTACTCTACATATAGCTAAAGCATCTTGGTAATGGTTATACATATATCTAGGGCCACCAGTAAAAGACGAAGGAAGTATAGTACGTTTACCAATATCAGATCCCTGCGTATCTCCTCGTACTATTACATCATGTATACCTTTTAGGAATTCTGTTCTAAGGGAGTTTTGGTTTTGTCTTATGTAGTCAAGCCGACTTTGTTCTATACATATGTAGGCATCAACCAGATATTGTTGGAAAAGAGGACCTCCTATTAGTATTAACATGTAGATCTTTAAACGATCATGTAGCTGATAACTATAGAACATGTTCATTGTTAGATTCTTATCATCTCCTTGGCTACGTCCACGTAATCGTAGTTCACGAGACCAACCACTATCACCATAAATGAATAATAAAGGATATTGTAGTGACATATACAAAGGATGCAATTTGTTTATTATTTGAGGACCCGTGGTTTTATGACGAATGATAATGTCAAAACCAGTTGACTGGGGATCAAGATCAGTTACAATCGCACCGATGCAGTCCGGAGATGGCCTATCATAACACAAAGTATTACAAGAGTTGAAAAGTCGGATATAAAAGGTGTCGACATTTGATGAACAACAAAGATCTCTTGCGGATCTGAAAAGTTTGACCAGTTTATTACAATCTTCTAGAACACCAAGGATAAGAGTTACAGTAGTAGCATTTGGGAAAGAGGATGTTTTGTCGCCAAAAAACGTAGTCTATTAGAAATCTCATTTTCAGTATCGTATATATACATTTGTAGAAATCTCGGCTTTTCATCTGGTAATGGGCAAAAAGAACCAAGCCAATGATAAACCTGACCTTCAACCTTAAAGACATAAGGTCCAGAGTTGTTAATGGTTTCATCTGCCTTGCCACCAAAGGATGTCATTGAAAACATAGACTTATAGGCACGTATATTAGACAGAAAGTCATTTTGATCAAACATGTTAACTAATGCAAGTGGTGGAGTTCTAGGATATGGAAAGGCAACACGTCCTTCTTTACAACATTGATTATAACGAAGTCGTTGTTTAGAAGAAGTTAAAGTAAGACGTTCGTCAAACCAAAACAAATCATCACAGTATTCACATACATTATCACAATCACCGTGATCAATATACATAGACGTAGTAGAGGAAGAACTTTCAGCTATAGATGCACAATTTACATCCGATAGGGTTTGATGCAAGGAAATACGTGATGAAATTTTAGTCGATAACCTATCTGCTAGAGTAGAAGTATGATTTCTTTTCTGTGAGGTAGGAATTTTAAAGCTAAAACAAAAAGATAAAAAGTATTTGTATGTCTTATTAAATATGATATTAAGACACCATAAGGTAAATAAAAATTACTTTTTCCCTAGAGGTTACACTATGACAGTGAAACATTAAGTAATACCTTTCAGATGTAGGTGGATAACCAAATGATGTAAAAACTGCAAATAATAAAGCAACATTTTTTGTTAACACGTTAATATTAACAAATATCACAAAAGTCAGAATTAGATAGAATGTAAACCACAAAAAATAAGGCCTACAACATTTAGAAAAAAATATATAAACGTAATGAAAATTTATGATAGAAGAACACTAAAGTAAACAGCCAAAGTAACACAATAGGAGGATGCAGGTCATTAGAATTGGTATTGTTTAAGTGATGATGAGCATAAAAGAAAACAACCCTAATTTCAATAATAAGAACCATATTTAGGCAAGGATCAGCTGGCAACAAATCACAAGAAAAAGTAAATAACTACAGCCTTTGAAGGAAAAAAAAGGGCCATTCAAGAACCTATGAGGTAAGGTATTAAGCATGGTGAAATACTAATTACCTGCAGGCTTTGAAGATTTGATTCCCTCATATAATGATAGCTGTAGATGATTATTCATATGACGTAATTTGTTACTAATGAAGTATGTATATCCATTATGTGTGTGTAGGGCAAAACAAAAGAAAATCGAAGGTAATCCAGAAGTAAAATAAAAAAACTCCACTTTAAAAATGCTGCAGTCATTTGTTTGTTCATACTATGCAGCATCTGATAGGAATAGTTGTAATCGAATAAGCCATAGATGATGGTTTGTAATCATAACAATTACATTTTACGTGTCATTTTAACCAAATATTGCAACAAATACACCCCTAATCCAACCTAAAAAAATAATGAAGGGACCTATGTTTTGTTTATAGGCAGCCACAGCAAGACGAAACACAGTAAGATGGAAGAGCAACAAAAGAATAAACAACCCTAATTTGATCAATAAAAGCCATACCTATGTAGGAAGTGATAACAAAATACAACAAAAATTGAAGTAACAATGGCAGAGAAGACAGAGGAATTCAATAAGGCCAAAAAAAAGTAAGTAAAAAATAATTTATAAAACCCAAACCTAATAAATCAAGCAGAACGAAATGAAAGATGCACCTGCAAGAGCAAATCAGAAGCAAAGTTATGAATAGGTGAAAGGCAAACAGAGACCAAATAAGAAAGCATCATAAAAGGCAAGGAAGATCCGAGAAGGAAAAAAGCCACGTTGGGTAACACGTGTAAGGCGAAAAAGGCACGTCAAAATCCATCCCCTGAGCAGAGTTGAACCTCGGAAGACTCCATAGGTGTGAAAGGTTCTTACCAGTTCAGCTACATAGGTAAGACTACCCGCAATGCTAACACTGCATTTAATTACATGCGTCCTAGTCATCACTGACACATCAGCTTTTTACCCATTCTTCCCATATGCATTCTCTCTCCTCTTTTTAACTCTAACACATCCTTCCTACATGCATTTTTTATCTCCCACATGATTTTAAAGAGGTGGCCCACCTTTTTTTTTCTTTTTCTACGCACGTGGAGACGTGCAAATCCATCCAAAATGCTGCCTCATCATCCCCTCCATTGCATCTGCCTGAAAAATGGCCAGCCACGTAGGCCTTCGACGTGCGCAATGCGTTCAGTCTAATAAAGCTAGCGGCACTGTACGAAGTGTATATATATATATTATATATATATATATATATATATATATATATATATATATATTGAATAAAAAATGAGGAAAAGACATAAATAAAAGGGGGCAAAAAATGGGGAAAAACGAAGGGAGGCGGAATGGAAACCGGATGGTTTCATTGACATGAAGAGTCTCTACCAGTTGGAGTAGATGACAAATGATTCTGGTGGGGAATTTATACTATATATTTTGGGTTCAAGTCGGAGTAAAAGAGAAAAAAGAACGGAGGGCACCGACATTCATAATTAAGAGGTATATAATTAACAAATATCACAGCTAATCTATAGCTGTGAACAATGGAAATCAAATTCGACTAATAAAGAAAACAATTGAACAAAATAAAACATATCTTCATCCTTGTGACAACAATATAAGGCGAACGAAACCGTAAACAACTAAGGTTCCTGAAATCGAAGAAACGAAATTAGGCTCAACAACGACTGTCATCGATCAAAATCTCTTGATTCATTAGAAAATCAGGTAGTTTCTTACATAAGCAGACTCGCATATATTCCAGGATCATTAGCCCCATGATTATAGAGGCTCATAATCTGTAATTCAGACAAATCAGATCAAATCCTCGATTAGGGTTTATCGAGGAAGGAATTGATTTAAACTATTGATTAATTATTATTGAAATCCAAACTCATCAGCGAATCCTCCCCATAAACAATTGGTAAGACGCTCGTTGTTTGTGTGAGGATCCAGGCTCAAAACCCGGTGGTGGTCCCCTAAACCGGTTTTTTAGCATCTTAATAGTTTCTACCTTATTTTTTTTATAAAGAAAATTTTGAAAAAAGATTCTAAAACTTTAAAATATCATCATCATAAGTTTTATAAATCGCAGTAAGATATTTAATCATTTTTACAAATTAAATGATAAAAATATCTATTAAAGTTGTTTTAAAAATCATTTGAATGTATATACTATTGTTATAAAAATATTTTTTTTCTGGTTTTGATAAATAACGAAACTTTTGAAAACCCATTTTCTTTTATTATTTTCTAAATATTAAACTATTCATTTTGAATATATATATATATATATATATATATAAGTAATAATAACAATTGACGTAAATTTATAATACAATTTTTTTTACTTTCTTTCTCATAAACAGAAAATATGTTTGATTTAAAATAGATATTTTAAATAAAAAATTCCATAATTTAAACAAACAAATTCTTAAATAATTACACTTAGTTATTTCAATTATTCAAATTTTGTTTTATAAAATTTTAGCATACATTTAATTTAAATTTTTTTATTAAATATTAGTAACAATACATTTTGACATAAACAATAGTATTATCAGTTTTTACAATAAAGAATATTATAAGAAATAAATAGATAGAGTGTTAAATATTTATATTTTATTATTATTATTATTATGATTTATTTGACATAATTTGTAAAGGAATATTATTTAAATTTTCCAAAAATATTAATCAAAATCCTAGACCCATGCATTATCAATTTTAGGCAAATCATTTAGAAATCCATAGAATGCCATAGTTTTAGGAAACTGAATTTCAACTTTTAGGAATATCCAACTCATTATGTTATTCATATAAACTTTCGGTTGACGTGTGCCTTTTGACTTAAGAACTCTATCAAGCATTTGGACTAGCTAAGCAAACAATTCATACTCCTTTTACCTTTCGTATTTTTGAGATGTTACATATGTTTACTCAAAACCATGTTTATATTCAAAACCATGTTTATATTCAAGCATTTTACTCTATTTAATTAGAAATCATTATTATGTGCATACTTGCTTGTTGAAACTCTATGATTCATAAACCATTCGATGCAAGCATTTTACTCTATTTAATTAGAAATCATTATTATGTGCATACTTGCTTGTTGAAACTCTTATGATTCATATTCATTAGTTTATTTAATTGCAAACAAGGTTGATATACTAGATATTAGGCTAGTATTGAAACTTGTTTGAGAGACAATTATATATTGTAAACTTAGTAAAGTATTAGTTTTATACTATTACTGAAACTGACTTGAGAGACACTTATCTATTGCAAACTTGTGTTTTACATGTCTTAGTTTAAGGCTTGAACAGTCTTGACTAAGTTATATGTATTATACTTATTTGAGAGAACTTTATTCTTATTGTTATCCTATTCATTTTACATGCAAACATGACTTATACGTGCTTAAATTTTGATTCTAGATGGTATAACTTTTATGCATCATTATTTTAAAACATTTATTAAAAAATTTGTGTTATACTCACCAACTATATATTATCCATATAGTTGGTTGCGGCATACCCCATATATAAGCATCAAAATTACATTAGTAGTAGATTTGAAAGCTTGATCAAGAGCTAGATTAGTCGATTTAATTTGTAATTTCAAGTAAATCATGCTTTACTCAATAATACTAGTCAACTCAAATACATAAAACATCTAGTGTGTACTTTTACACCTAGTCAAACTAAAGATATATATCATTATTCTTACTTTGAGTTAATTAAGCTATCATCACTTCAAAATCCCCTCAGTGAGTAAACAAATTGTATACAAATATAAAAACAAATATAAAAAACAAATAAATTACTCATATATTCTTGTATATTACAATTAGTAGTTTATGAATCAAGACAATTTTCTATAACACTTATAAAGTAATAAAAATTCTAATATGTTAAATCGATAGTCAAAGTTTAATAGAAAACAAAATAAGTAGAAAGGGAGAATTAATAATTATCAACCCTCTTGGCAAAAGTTCTATTAAAAAAATTTCGGGACGAAATTCACTAAAGTAGGAGAGACTGTAATCCCTACGGTTTTCACAACAAATCCAAATTTTAATTTTAAACGATTATATTAAAATAAAGTTCGAAATATTTATATTCATAAAACCCACACATATATAGAAACACATACAAAGATATATACATAACATTTAAAAGAAATTCAATCTTAACATTAAAATAAACCTCAAACATTCATTACATCATAAAAGGAAATACTAAATCCATAACTCAAAGCCTAAGAATAAGAAAACTGAAGTTAAAGTACTAAAAATCTAAGTCCAATTTCTAGCAAGCCTTATGTAGTTTCCACCTGAAACATGTTTAAACTAAAGGTCAAATATAAATTTGGTTAGCTTCACAAGTTGAAAGCACACACACCAAAAAATAGTTGAATAAAATGTATATCAAATGTTATATAACACATGTGAATTCATGGCATAATGAACATATCATAAATGAATAATTAACTAAAGCAGATTAACTAATGTTAACAGATAACGTTTGACCAAGTTAGCATAGCAATGCTAGAAATAGGAAGTATCACTATGGGCTTCCCCCAAAGGGTAAATCAAACAACAGTGAGATGGCCGGTCCAATATATCTATCATAGTCACTAAGGGTGAGCAATGCTCATTGTTAACTAAATCCAATATGTATAATGTGTTGGATATTGGATGTCCGATTAAAGATAAGTTCAACGTTACTATAATAGGTATGATCCAAAGAGTTACACTTTGGAAGGCAACGACTAGATGTTTAATTGTTAAACATAATATACAATCACAAATAATCGGTTTTAAGGATTTGGTTATATTTTTACTTATGAAATAATAAATCGGTGGGAATTAATTATAGAGTTAATTAATTCAATGAACGAATAAAGTTTTGAACTTTATTAAAGGGTTCAGTATTAATTAATTGTTAATTAATAATAGATAGATTAATTAAATAAGTTATGTTTAATTAGTTAAACATCAACTATTTAATTAAAGTTAACTAATTAATTGTTAATTAGTTAAAAGGAGATTATAGTAATTAAAATGTTTAATTACTATAGAGTTTGATTATTAACAATTTAAAAGGGTTTTAATTGTAAATAACTATTTAATTAAAGTTAACTAATTAATTGTTACTTAGTTAAAAGGAGATTTTTGTTTTGACAAAACTTTTGTTTGACAAAAAGATCAAAACTGTGAATGTGATTATTATGATTGTGATTTTGATTATGAATCGAGCCCTAGGATCCGCCCCTTGTGATTGTATCTTTTGTTTTCTTTGATTGGTTGGTTTATTTGAAATCTTGTATTTCTACGGGTATTTGGACCCGATGTAATAGAATAGGTTTCAATATTGTAATGTAATTTGTATTTTACAAATGTAATCAAGCAATGGATACAAGACGGAAGATAGAGACAATCAGGGAGATCGAAGGTGGTGATCTTGGACCAAGTGGGAGACAACAATCAAGGCATTGAATTGTAAACCCTAGTATTGTTCGGTTTGTGTTTGCTGACTCAAACTAAACCAAACAAATGAGACTTTGACTCGTTTAATAATCACATTTTGTTGTTTGTGGTTGTTTAATATTTAGGAAATATAAACCTAGTAAAACCAAAATTTTCACAATATTGCAAAACGATAAGTAATACAAAAGGAGTTTTGTGGTACTTTAAAAGGGTTTTTAAAATAAAAGTGTTTTATTTTAATAAATCAGTTTATAAAATATAAGATTTATTTTATTAAATTAGAACTTGTTAGTTTAAAATGATTCGCGATAATTACCGACTTAGTTTAAATAAGGATTTAAAACTAATCGAGTCGGGAGTTGAAAGGAGTTTCAAACTATCGCAAATCAAGAACAAATATGATTTTGTTAATACGAAATTGTAAGATTTGTGTCATGCTTCAAATCGTTCAATAGTTTTAGACTAAAACAATAAATAAATACGATTGATTAGACTAACAAATTCGCGATTATGATCAGTTTAGTTTTAATAAGGTATTAAAACAAATTAGGTCAAAATTGAAATAGGATTTCAATTAGATAGCGAATAAATAAAATAGAGATTTTATAAAATGCACAACTATCCTCATTTAAAATTAGTTGTCCGTAATGTTTTTGAAACATAAAAGCAATTAATTAAAGTAATTAAATGACCCATTGGTCAAGATGCTTATTTTATAAATATGTAAACCTAGAGTTAGTGCTTACCCTGCTATAGGTTTATATATGTTAGAAAAGGATAAAGATTTTGATTTAAATGTCACCTTAGATTTGAGACACTTTATCAATTTGACCTAACATCTAGTGTTAGTGCTTACCCTGCACTAGGTCTATGGTTTTATTGAAAAAAGAATGATCGAGATTCCTAATACACTTAGGCCGGTTATTCAGTCAAAAATCGTAAGGCGTATACTTGAAGAGTCAAGTTGGCATAGTTGGGGTAAATTTACAAAGTTAGAAATGAGTGTTCTAGCAAACCCCAAAACTTGAGGATTATGATTGTTATAATTGGTTATCGTAACCCTCCTGTATTATTGTGAATAATAAATAGAGAGCCTAGCCAATTCACTGTTCATTAAATAAACAGGATCTCACAATTCTAAATTAATTTTGTTAATGAGTTGTAATTAATTTGGGATTATATAAAAAATGAAATACTAAAACTTTTCTTTTGAATTTTATAGATGTCTTTCATTGGTGCTACTAAACCTCATAGGATAAATCTATTTCAAAATCAGTTCAATGAGAGTAATTTTTCTACTTGGATGCATCACTTCGGTCTCTCCTGAATATGTGGATCAGCTTATGTATCTCTCCGGTCATGAGATGATTGAGATCAAGAAGAGTTTCCTGCAAAACAGATTTTGGCGATTTGAAATTCTTAAAGAGGTCCAAAAGGGTTTGAGACCGGGTGGGGACGTAGGGGCTCACGTTGATAGGTTGCAAGGCTATTTTGTTAGGCTTGGCAAACTAGGCTATCTCGTGGACCTTGAGATTGCTATAGATTTCATCCTTATTTCCCTACCAGAGGAATATGAATATGTTGTAAAGAGTTAGAAAAGAAATATCTTTGGAGGGACAATTGATGAACTCAAGGGGATGCTCTTGGTTGAGGAAACCAAGATAAGGGTAGAGGTGAGCAATGGGAGGAAGAGACCTTTGACTGAGGTTGATGAGGTCCAGTATATTGTTGCATGACGTCTGAAGAGTTCAGATATGCCGAAATCTTCGGGTATGCCTTGTTTATTCAACATATTTCTTGAATTGGCAAATCTTTGATAATAATGTGAGTGTCACAATCATTTTAATTATTTGCAGGTATTCGAGGTGGTTGATAAGCTAGGAGCTTGAGTCTTGAATTCCATGGGATGGAAGACAAGACAAATAGAAGAAATGTTCTTTTATTCTTTCATTTTTTTTAATTGTTTAAATAGTTTAAAACGATTATGAATATTTTGACATTCTTAGTTTGACTAAGAATATTGCTTCTAGTAATAATTATGCATTTATTGATTAATTATATTTATGCTTGATAAAATGTTTTGATAGCATAATTGATGATAATTATTGATAATGCAAAGTGAATTCTATATGATAGAATTACAAATAAAGGCAATACACATGATTCATATTAATAGAATAATTTAAAGTGTTTAAATAATTATAATTAGACAAGATTAACCTTTAAAGCAAGGTGTAATACATGAATCCCTAAACAATTGAAAAGGGAATTCATTATTACTAGAGTTTGATGATTACACAACATGCTTAAGAAAGGTTATAAAGATTGTGATCTTTAAAATGCAATTCTGTTACATAAATTTTCTAAAGATTAAATATGAATATTTCATAAGGTTGTGAACCTAATGAAATCTTTGAAAGAGTTCAAAGATGATTTCAAAAAAGTGAAGATCTAAATGACAACAATAGTTGTATATATAAGATATAACCAAAGGTTACCAAATTAATGCATATAATGTGAAACTGTTTCACAACCAAGTACACAATAATGTAGGTAATTTAATAAATACCAATTCATGTTGTGTCTTCTATTCAATATGATCCAATGAATAAATATCCCAATGAACTAATCATATGAATTACTATACTAGCTTTAAATTACAGGTAAATATAAAGAGGTTATATATTAAACCTGTATAAATTCCTATTTGGGGTTTGAGGATTTAACAAAGATTTGTTAACAATTTATTTGAAATTGGTTCCTCATTAATGATAAAGATAGTTATCATAAATCCCTAAAATGGAATAGATAGAATTTTCATCAATTGTTTCCTAAAGCAGGGAACTGTATTGTTGAAAATTAGATAGTGCAAATTGGAAGAGTTCAATTGTGCAATGATATGGTATATATGTTTCAATAAACACAAAGTGTTTGAATGGATCTTAAATGAGTTTAAGAACCAGTTGTTACACATGACATCTGCAGAAGCTCATGGGATCACAGTGAACCCAAAACTTGCAGAAGTGTAACTGTTGATTGATAAATATAATTTATGGTTTGAAACCATAAACACTAAAGATGCAATAAAACAAGCTAAGAGACTTGTTTAACAACATTTAGATGTTGTGCAGTTGAAATTAGAGAATTTCAATGACAAGATTAACATGGATGTATTAGGATACTACAAATTCTGTAAGCAAGAGTTGTTTGACAGATAAGTAGTTAAACATCAAAACTGAATTACCATAAGAACACCTTAACTGAGTATTTGATGTGTCGTTATTTACTACAAATTCTTGATGAACTTGGAAGCTAAAAATATAATTTTTAGAAGTTTCGGGGTAAAAAATGGTATTTCAGGAAGTTTCGGAGCATAAAAATTGAAATTCTGAAGTTCACGGGTGAAATGCAATTTCTGGGAAGTTTGGGCCGGCTGGGATACGTGGCAGCTCCATAGAGGGCCACGTCAGCCCTAAAACAGCTGGACCCGCGTGAATCATCCGGATGGAGCTCATGACCCGCACCCAACCCAGATACAGACACACAAGGACTTTGGCATGACCCGGAGTTGCGAACCACTAACCCGCACACCCACTGCGCCTGTTGACCGGCCTGTGTGGCCCTTTGACCAGCCCTTGGACCCCCTTTTGAGCCCTTTGAAGCGGCCATGAACTCAAATCGTGACCCTTTGCTTATTTTCACCTATTAAAGCCATTTAAAACCCTAATTCAGAAATCCATCACCCTTAGACCGCTGGAAACAAAGGAAAAAGGTATTTTTGAAGATTTTGGAGCTTTGGGATCAATTAGGACGCTCGGGGGAGGCTCAGATCGCGTATACAAGTGATCAGAACGCGTTTTCGGGTTTGTTTATGCATCATAGTTGTTCTTTTCCGTTTTTTTCTAAATTTCTACCATGTTTAGATCTGATTTCATGTTTATGAATGTTTGGATGATGATTTTTGGCTAGATCTTTAATTCTACCTAGATTTCGGAAGATTATCGGATGAAAAAACGGTTTTTCGGGTTTGTTTCATTGAATGAATCTTTGCTTTTGATTTGAAACTGATTGTGGATGATTGTGAATGATTTTAAACCATTGAGAATGATTTGATTACATACCTAAACTATTTTGTGAATAAGGTTTGATTCGGTTTCGATAAAAACTCGATTTTCATATGATTTTGGGATAAAAATTTGTTTTTAACCTAATTGTGATTTGACTAATCCTAGTAAATCATAAGAACATCATATAATCAGATTATAATCAGTGGGATATAGCACCTTAAAGGCTAATCAAGTAATAAGGTGTTGCGATATCGTGGTTTAAACGTGTTTTCGGGTAATTCGCATGCTCATTGGGTTATCTGCTAATTGTTTATGCCATGTATTTCAAATTCATAATTAATCTTAATTACATTGATTAATTTGTGCTTTGGTACATCGTGGTTGTTGAGACTGACCTAGGTATTTGACCATAGAAGTCATAAGCATTGCCCGTTTGGAGAGACCGAATCGGCGATCCATCATTACACCCTGGTAAGCTTTATACAACCAGTAGGATCTTTCTAAGTGTTGGATTGTCTGAACATGAGATCTAGCATTCCTTAAGTTCCTGAATAGGTTGTATCGTTAGATCCGGTATCATTCAATCAAGCATTCCCGATAACTGTTACATTCCTTTTAAGATTCCTAATCTAGGTATCCTTCGTATTTGGTTTTCTAGTTCTTGCGGTGTTGTGTTGACTTATTTAATTTTCTTAATTTCTGTAATTGTTTAAAGTCATTTTCGTAAAACAAATCCCGTTTTCTAAATTTAGTACGTTTCTCATTTTGTTAGGTTTATTAGCCGATTCCATGTCCTTAGGTTTGATATCCGGACTTTCCTTAGCTATCCTTCATACGTCAGGTACACTTGCCTATAGTGTGTAGTTCGGTTTAGGTCATTTCGATTAATTACTTGATAGTGTTGAAATAATAATTATTTATATATATATATAAACCGACACATCAAGTTTTTGGCGCCGTTGCCGGAGACACGATAGTCTTAGATTTCCCTTAGCTTTAGACCTAGCTTTCCTTTTTGGTTTCGTAGTGTTGTAGTAAGTTTCTATTTGTAGGTACTTTCTATTTTAGAAACTTTCCATTTTTAGTAAGTGTCTGCTTTTAGTTGTTTTACGTCTTTTCGGGACTTTCCATTTTTAGTAGCTGCTATTTTTGGCAGGATTCTATTTTAAGTAAGTTTTTGGTTCTAGTATTCTTTTTAGATTTCCTTTTTAGTTAGTAGGTTTTTTATTTTGAATTTTACTTTTTCTTGATGATTGTTTCTTATTTAGGTTAATAATGTATTAGATAGTTAGTATTATTTAGTATAACTTTAGTAAGTAATCGTATTTATTTTCTTTTTCTTTTCTTATATTGTTACAGTGCATGCACCGCAGTAGACAGACGGCTGCACCACAACACTACTATAGGAGAGATGGTTGCACCTGCTAGGAGGACCGTTGCTGATTATGCCAAGCCAACTGCTGCTGGCACTCGTTCTTCCATCAGTCAACCAATTATCGCCGAGGACAACTGGCACATCCCGACTCAAATCATCAATCTGATCATTCACTCATCTAAATTCCATGGACTGCCCGAGGAGGATCCCAATTGTGACACCAGGTAATTTCAGGTATATTGCAACTCTTATATTCTTTACATTTCACATTATACTTGTTGCATTTCATTTAATTATGTTTAATTAGATGTGCTGAACACAAACAACTACGAAACGATAGTTCGTGGAACCATCGAATCATACATTGCACATTGGTTTTGGAAACCAAGTGTGGCAAACACAACACTAACACAAAATAATAATTCGGATTATTATTGAATTGTGCATCACACGTTGATTGGATTAATCAAGCGTGCAAACACTTCGTAGACACGAACACAAACTATTGAAGATAATTCGAGTAATTGTCGAAACACACACACGAACCTCACGAACGTTGGTGATCAATCAAACTTATGTGCTACTTGTATTTATGTGCTTAAACGAGCATTAGATGCTTGAGATAAATGTTAGAAGTCAAGTACGAGCGAAAACGTATCATCGAAATCGAAAAACAAGGAAGTGGACTCATCGCGGTACGCGATGGTCCCTCGGCGAAAGGCTTCGCGGTACGCGAAGAAAACCGGGAGTCGAGACTCCCGAATTCCATCGCGGTACGCGGTAAAGAATTTTGATCGGCCTCCGCGGTACGCGAAGGCCATGCAGATCAAAATTTCTTTATAATCAACCCCAACTCATTTCAGTCGGTTTCCTTGCGACTTCACCGAGCTTCTTCACCAAATCCCGACCTAAACCCACTGAAATTCACTCTCAAACCAGCTGGAATCATTTGGAAGTTATTCCCGGTGATTTGGAGCCTTTGGAGCACCAAGGAGAAGTAGTGGAAGCCACCAACAAGCCAAGATCTTAGCACCAGCCTTCGTTCGAGCTTCCAGAACCTGTTCTTCCATGAATTTAAGCTTCTAAGGTAGCTTATCTTGTTTATCTATGGTTAGATCGTACATGCAATGGGTTATAACCCACATGCAACTCCAATTAGTCATTGTGCTCGAACGTATTGGTGATTTGATGTGTATTTGATTGGGAGTTACTGATTTTATAGCTTAGTGATGTTAGATTTGAGTTTGGTTTAGTTATTGGTTGATTTGATGAAGTTTTGGTACACTTGCCATAAAAGGAAACTTTTATGTTGCAAGTCTTGGATTTGTGATGATCTAGACATGTCTAGATGTTGTTAAATGTATATTGGAGTGTTTAGAAACACATTGGGATATTTGATTTTGTCAAAAACTTGGTTTTGTAGAAACTTGCTATTTATGGAAACTTTTAGAAATCAAAAGAGGGCTTTTGATGTTTTAAAGTGTTTTGATAAACTTGGGTTATTGAAATATGTTTAGAAATGATTTTTAACATATTTGGAAACTTGGATTTGTGAAAATGAGCTTTTAAACAAGTACTTACTATTTTAGGAAACTTTATTTGGGTAAAACGGCATAAATGGTGATTTATGCGCAAACAACGTGTTTTAAGTGTATAAACGTGTTTTTACAAACATACTGGAGTGATTTGATTTGTGAAATGGGATTTCATAACCACACTTTCCTAAATTGGAAACTTTCTAAAAATGGTAACTTATGTGACTAGAGTCATAGGATGCATTTTGGTATTTTATGTGCATTGAGGCACATAAACACAACAATCGTGTCACCAACGATTCGTCGAGTCCCACTAGTCAACACGCACACACTCGGTTGAGCACATCGACACTTGGAGTTGTATGGGATACAACACAACACAGAACACATACTCACACCTATATGGTTATAGGTGCCCACTAGCAGGACTGCTAGCATTCGCAGTCGCAAACACTACACACCGGAACTACTTCATCAGGTGAGTTCACGGCCCCTTTTTACTTTTCTAACCTTCGGGGGAGAAAACAATGCATTATAACTGTTTTGTATAACAATTCATTTCATTCATTTATGTATATGTGTGGACCACACCACAACTAAAAGTCCTCGCGATACTCCACGGACCGTTAGTAGCGCGTAGCGCCTAGCGTGGTAATCTTGAATAGTACTATTTGGGCCCGACAAGCCCCACCCATCGCGCCTGGGAGGCCAACCCGACTGTAGGTCGGAATGGGTGCAAAATTGACCAACACTTGGCCATTGTCTTGTGATGGACATGGCGGGAGGCACAACTGTCAGCTTCGGTACGACCCCGCATATAATATAACTGTATTGACTAGCTATCAATCGATACTGCATTGTAATGATACGTAGATAACAACTCTTACTTTAAACATTGGATGTTTATTGCTTATGATAAACCTGTGCTCTCACCAACCTTTGTGTTGACCCTTTTACTCGCATGTTTTCTCTGGTAACTAAGGCACGCGCACAAGGAATAGGATGCTAGGCTGGAGTCGCATGCATCTGTTTAAGTGTCTTAGTCTATTAAACTTTTGTTATCATTTGGTCGTGTTCTTATGTATTGTTAAACATCTTTAATCGCTTCCGCAACTATTGTTACTTATCACTTTGAAAACTGTTTTAAATTAATGCTTCCGCAAATTATGAATGTTAACTATTTTGTCAACTTACACTTTACTTCCGCAACTCTGATATTACTAAATTGTTTTATCCAAATTATTGGATGTACGTGCGTAACCAGACATATAGGTCTCGCATGTTGTGTGACCGGAGATCCTGACAATCTGTTGTTGCTCGCGCCCCAGAAGGGACGGGATTTCTCGGGGTGCGACAGATTGGTATCAGAGACTCCGGTTATTGCGAATTAGGTTTGCAGTTAGTGAACTTAGTCTATAACCACTAGTCTCCACACAACACTTAGTGCTTAGTATTATGATACTAGCGTACATGATTGCACACACACTTATTACGTGCAATATAGCAAATGGCGTCATCATCGTCACCGCATGTGGTTACACATGACGGGGAAGAGCCGATAGCTCTACATATTTCTTTACAATACCTACCGCACACACTACATTAGTCATTAGTCATACACTAACACTTATTCTCGCTATGAAGATCATGGCTGGAAGACGTGGAGGACGTAGGAATGCCGGCGGACGAGGAAACATCAACCTGACATAAGCTGAGTTGAACGCACTCATCAACGAGTGGGTAGAGGAGGTACTTGCTGCACGTGAAGCTGCCCGTAATCAAAACCCACTGAACCAAGGTGATGAGTCTTCTTCCATATTCACCTTGCACCACGATCACTCGTTTCCAATTCAACACATTTGTCCGATACTTAATTCAACCGTATCCTTTGCATATCTCAGGAGCAAATCCTAACCCACCTATCTGCACGTTCAAGATGTTTCTGGATTGCAAACCCCACTCCTTCAGCGGTACAGAGGGTGCCGTTGGACTATTGCGTTGGATTGAGAAGGCGGAATCAGCTTTCGCCATGAGCAACTACAGGAATGAGGACAGGGTCAAGTTCGCTGCTGGAACTTTTGAGGGAGCTGCCCTCACTTGGTGGAATGCCAATGTCCAGAATCAAGGGCTCGATGCAGCCAACGCCCTAGCTTGGGACGACTTTAAGAGGATGTTGAACCGTGAATACTGTCCTCGCGGTGAAGTGCAGAAGCTGGAAACTGAATTTTGGAACCATAAGATGATTGGTTCCGAGGTCGAGGCTTACACTGCCCGATCATATGAGCTGGCACACCTGTGCCCGGAAATGGCAACCCCACCCTTCAAACACATAGAGAAGTATATTGATGGATTGCCACCTCAGATCCAAGGCATGGTACTCTCTGCTGACCCTATCACCATGCAACAAGCTGTGCGACTAACTCACAAACTCACCGACTCCGCAGTTGCACAAGGACTCTTGCCACCCCGTGGTGCTGTAACCACAACCAATGACAATAATAAGCGCAAATGGGATGATACCCTGAGCAAGACTTCCACTCTCCAACCACCCCCACAGCAACGTAAGCTTGGTTTGTCTCAAGCCTACGCACCACCCATCCCAACCAACCAGAACCCCGGAACCTATGCAGTCAAACACCCCAAGTGCAACAAATGCAACCTACACCATGTTTTGGGGCAATGTGGCTCTATCCGATGCCAACGGTGTGGCAAAGGTGGACACCTTGCCAAAGACTGCAGGGGTGAGCTGCTTGCAAAGACCCCACAGCCACAACAACAACAACAACAACAACTTGAAGCACCGAAGGGCTGCTTCGAGTGTGGAAAACCGGGGCACTTCAAGAGGGACTGCCCACACCTGAAGAACAACAACAACAATAACGGGAACAACAACGGTCCGAAGGGACGAGCCTTCGTGATCGGGGCGAAGGAGGCCAGGAAAGATCCCAACCTTACAACTGGTACGTATCTCTTAAACGATAATTATGCTTGTGTATTGTTTGATACTGGAGCTGAGAAAAGCTTTATATCTAAAGACTTTAGTGAGATACTTGCCATTACCCCAACACCCCTAGATGTCGAATATACAGTAGAGCTAGCTGATGGTAAATTGATCATGACTAAGCACATTCTGAAAGAATGCACTTTAGAGCTAGCAGGCCATAAGTTTAAGATTGACCTCATGCCGGTTACACTAGGCAGTTTTGATGTCGTAGTGGGCATGGATTGGTTGTCTGAAAACCAAGCTGAGATCATTTGCCACGACAAGGTTGTGCGCATACCTCTCCTTAGCGGAGAAACTCTAGACATCAAGGGCGAAAGGAGTGACACTCCTCTGAACATCATCTCGTGCATGAAAGCTCACAAATGCTTACGAAAGGGATACACAGCCATTCTGACGCTTATCACCGACAAGACTGAAGAGGAGAAGAGAATAGAAGACATCCCAGTCGTATGCGACTATCCCGACATATTCCTTGAGGATCTACCAGGACTTCCACCACCTCGACAAGTGGATTTCCGCATAGATCTTACACCGGGAGCAGCACCCATCGCACGAGCACCGTATCGACTTGCACCTTCAGAGATGCAGGAACTGTCCAACCAACTCCAGGAGCTGTTGGACAAGGGTTTCATTAGACCAAGCTTCTCACCTTGGGGAGCTCCGGTCTTGTTCGTAAAGAAGAAGGATGGCACGTTTCGTATGTGCATCGACTACCGAGAGCTAAACAAAGTAACAATCAAAAATCGTTACCCCTTACCTCGCATTGACGATCTGTTCGATCAGCTACAAGGATCAAGTTACTACTCTAAGATCGATTTGCGATCTGGATACCACCAGTTGAGGATTCAAGAGGAGGATATCCCAAAGACAGCTTTCCGCACTCGGTATGGCCATTATGAGTTCTTGGTTATGCCGTTTGGGCTGACAAACGCACCCGCAGTATTCATGGACCTCATGAATAGATTGTGCAAACCTTACCTGGATAAGTTCATCATTGTCTTCATTGATGATATTCTTATCTACTCCAAAACCCAGGAGGAACACAAAGAGCATCTTCAATTGACTCTTGAACTGCTACGGAAAGAGAAGCTGTACGCTAAACTCTCAAAGTGCGACTTCTGGATTCGAGAAGTCCAATTTTTGGGACATGTTGTTAATGAACAGGGGATTCATGTGGATAAATCTAAGATAGAGGCAATCAAGAACTGGGAAGCACCGAAGACCCCAACTGAGGTGCGACAATTCCTAGGCTTGGCAGGCTATTATCGGAGATTTATCGAAGGATTTTCAAAGATAGCCCAACCACTCACAGCCTTAACCCATAAGGACAAGAAGTATCTCTGGACTGACAAGCAAGAAGCTGCATTCCAACTTCTCAAGCAGAAGCTCTGTAGTGCACCTATCTTATCACTTCCTGATGGAACGGATGATTTCGTAGTTTACTGCGATGCCTCGATACAAGGACTCGGCTGCGTGCTGATGCAGCGAGATAAGGTGATCGCATATGCTTCTAGACAACTGAAAGTCCACAAGAAGAACTACACCACCCACGACTTAGAACTTGGAGCCGTGGTATTCGCACTCAAGATCTGGAGACACTACCTGTACGGTACAAAGTGTACGATATACACTGATCACAAGAGTCTCCAACACATATTCGAGCAGAAGGAACTGAACATGCGACAACGTCGCTGGCTCGAGCTCCTAAACGACTATGAGTGTGCTATCAAGTATCATCCGGGGAAGGCCAATGTTGTGGCCGATGCCCTGAGCCGGAAGAATACCTCGAAACCCAAGAGGGTAAGAGTTTTACAACTCACCATCCTTCCCAATCTCCCTGAACAGATACGCAGTGCCCAGGTGGAGGCACTTAAAGCAGAAAATCTAGCGGCTGAATCACTAAGGGGAATGGAGCAACAACTTAAGGAAAATGCCGATGGCTTACAATATTTCATGGAACGCGTCTGGGTTCCACATTACGGGAACTTACGAGACCTTGTGATGGACGAGGCTCACAAATCTCGGTATTCCATTCATCCTGGATATGATAAGATGTATCATGATTTGAAGATACTCTACTGGTGGCCACATATGAAAGCCGACATCGCTACTTGCGTAGGCAAATGCTTGACTTGTGCCAAAGTCAAGATCGAGTACCAGAAACCATCTGGATTACTCACACAACCTGAAATCCCCATGTGGAAGTGGGAACAAATATCCATGGATTTCATTACCAAATTACCCCGTACCCCAAGTGGATGTGACACTATTTGGGTAATTGTGGACCGACTGACTAAGTCAGCACATTTCCTTGCGATCAAGGAAAACGATAAAATGGAAAAACTAGCCAGAATCTATGTCAAAGAAGTAGTCTCGCGGCATGGAGTGCCAATCTCCATCATTTCAGATCGAGACGCCAGATTCACTTCTAATTTCTGGAAATCATTGCAAAAGTCACTTGGCACGCGGTTGGATATGAGTACAGCATACCACCCACAGACTGATGGCCAGAGTGAATGCACGATACAAACCTTGGAAGATATGCTACGAGCATGCGTAGTAGACTTTGGTAACAGCTGGGAAACTCACCTGCCATTGGTGGAGTTTTCCTACAACAACAGTTACCACACAAGCATCAAAGCAGCGCCTTTTGAGGCACTCTATGGCAGGAAATGCAGATCACCGATTTGTTGGGCAGAAGTGGGCGACAGCCAACTTACTGGCCCGGAACTTGTACATGAAACAACGGAGAAAATCGTGCAAATCAGAAACCGCATGGCAGTAGCTCGTGATCGTCAAAAGAGTTGTGCCGACAAACGCCGGAAACCTTTAGAATTTCAGATAGGAGATAAAGTCCTTCTGAAAATCTCGCCATGGAAAGGCGTCATTCGTTTTGGAAAACGAGGCAAACTGAACCCACGGTATATTGGACCTTTCAAGATCCTGAACACTACCAACAACAACCAAATTTCGGGACGAAATTTCTTCCAACAAGGGGATTATGTGACACCCGGTAATTTCAGGTAAATTGCAACTCTTATATTATTTACATTTCACATTATACTTGTTGCATTTCATTTAATTATGTTTAATTAGATGTGCTGAACACAAACAACTACGAAACGATAGTTCGTGAAACCATCGAATCATACATTGCACATTGGTTTTGGAAACCAAGTGTGGCAAACACAACACTAACACAAAACAATAATTCGGATTATTATTGAATTGTGCATCACACGTTGATTGGATTAATCAAGCGTGCAAACACTTCGTAGACACGAACACAAACTATTGAAGATAATTCGAGTAATTGTCGAAACACACACACGAACCTCACGAACGTTGGTCATCAATCAAACTTATGTGCTACTTGTATTTATGTGCTTAAACGAGCATTAGATGCTTGAGATAAATGTTAGAAGTCAAGTACGAGCAAAAACGTATCATCGAAATCGAAAAACAAGGAAGTGGACTCATTGCGGTACGCGATGGTCCCTCGGCGAAAGGCTTCGCGGTACGCGAAGAAAACCGGGAGTCGAGACTCCCAAATTCCATCGCGGTACGCGGTAAAGAATTTTGATCGGCCTCCGCGGTACGCGAAGGCCATGCAGATCAAAATTTCTTTATAATCAACCCCAACTCATTTCAGTCGGTTTCCTTGCGGCTTCACCGAGCTTCTTCACCAAATCCCGACCTAAACCCACTGAAATTCACTCTCAAACCAGCTGGAATCATTTGGAAGTTATTCTCGGTGATTTGGAGCCTTTGGAGCACCAAGGAGAAGTAGTGGAAGCCACCAACAAGCCAAGATCTTAGCACCAGCCTTCGTTCGAGCTTCCAGAACCTGTTCTACCACAAATTTAAGCTTCTAAGGTAGCTTATCTTGTTTATCTATGGTTAGATCGTACATGCAATGGGTTATAACCCACATGCAACTCCAATTAGTCATTGTGCTCGAACGTATTGGTGATTTGATGTGTATTTGATTGGGAGTTACTGATTTTATAGCTTAATGATGTTAGATTTGAGTTTGCTTTAGTTATTGGTTGATTTGATGAAGTTTTGGTACACTTGCCATAAAAGGAAACTTTTATGTTGCAAGTCTTGGATTTGTGATGATCTAGACATGTCTAGATGTTGTTAAATGTATATTGGAGTGTTTAGAAACACATTGGGATATTTGATTTTGTCAAAAACTTGGTTTTGTAGAAACTTGCTATTTATGGAAACTTTTAGAAATCAAAAGAGGGCTTTTGATGTTTTAAAGTGTTTTGATAAACTTGGGTTATTGAAATATGTTTAGAAATGATTTTTAACATATTTGGAAACTTGGATTTGTGAAAATGAGCTTTTAAACAAGTACTTACTATTTTAGGAAACTTTATTTGGGTAAAACGGCATAAATGGTGATTTATGCGCAAACAACGTGTTTTAAGTGTATAAACGTGTTTTTACAAACATACTGGAGTGATTTGATTTGTGAAATGGGATTTCATAACCACACTTTCCTAAATTGGAAACTTTCTAAAAATGGTAACTTATGTGACTAGAGTCATAGGATGCATTTTGGTATTTTATGTGCATTGAGGCACATAAACACAACAATCGTGTCACCAACGATTCGTCGAGTCCCACTAGTCAACACGCACACACTCGGTTGAGCACACCGACACTTGGAGTTGTATGGGATACAACACAACACAGAACACATACTCACACCTATATGGTTATAGGTGCCCACTAGCAGGACTGCTAGCATTCGCAGTCGCAAACACTACACACCGGAACTACTTCATCAGGTGAGTTCACGGCCCCTTTTTACTTTTCTAACCTTCGGGGGAGAAAACAATGCATTATAACTGTTTTGTATAACAACTCATTTCATTCATTTATGTATGGACATGCTTTATCACTATATGTATATGTGTGGACCACATCACAACTAAAAGTCCTCGCGATACTCCACGGACCGTTAGTAGCGCGTAGCGCCTAGCGTGGTAATCTTGAATAGTACTATTTGGGCCCGACAAGCCCCACCCATCGCGCCTGGGAGGCCAACCCGACTGTAGGTCGGAATGGGTGCAAAATTGACCAACACTTGGCCATTGTCTTGTGATGGACATGGCGGGAGGCACAACTGTCAGCTTCGGTACGACCCCGCATATAATATAACTGTATTGACTAGCTATCAATCGATACTGCATTGTAATGATACGTAGATAACAACTCTTACTTTAAACATTGGATGTTTATTGCTTATGATAAACCTGTATTAAATTAATGCTTCCGCAACTATTGTTACTTATCACTTTGAAAACTGTTTTAAATTAATGCTTCCGCAAATTATGAATGTTAACTATTTTGTCAACTTACACTTTACTTCCGCAACTCTGATATTACTAAACTGTTTTATCCAAATTATTGGATATACGTGCGTAACCAGACATATAAGTCTCGCATGTTGTGTGACCGGAGACTGCGATCCTGACAATTTGTTGTTGCTCGCGCCCCAGAAGGGACGGGATTTCTCGGGGTGCGACACCAATGCTCATCTGGGTCAGTTCCTTCGCATGTGTGACACCTTTAAGATCAAAGGTGTTTCTGATGATGCAGTTTTTCTGCGTCTCTTTCCTTTTTCTCTTGAGGACAAAGCCATCACTTGGCTTGAGTCCCTTCCATCATGATCGATCACTACTTGGGATGAGATGCAGGAACTGCTTCTTACCAAGTATTTTCCACCTGCCAAAACTGCAGGAATTAGAAGTTTGATTCATTCATTTCAGCAGGAGGAGAGAGAGTTTCTTTGCTACTTGGGAGAGGTTTAAGGAGATGTTGAATAGGTGCCCACATCATGGGCTTGAGGATTGGGCATTGGTTGAGAAGTTTTATAATGGAGTTACTTTTGCTACAAGTACACACTCGATTCCACTACTGGGGGTAACTTGCTTACCAATATGACCCTAGATGAATGGCTAAAGTTTTTTGAGAATAGGGCTATGAGTAGCTACCAATATCCCACGAGAGGAAAAGCCACCGCCACGCAGAAAACAGGAGTCTTGCATGTTGATTCGAACACTGCTTTAACAAACCAAGTTGAAGCATTGACAAAACTAGTCAAAGACATGCAAGTGAAGAACAATGCAAGGTGTGAAGTGTGTAGGGGAGGACATGAAACCATTCAGTGCCCTCAGATTACTGATGAATCTCAGGAGCAGGTTGACTACGTGGGAAATTCTAACCAAGGACCTGGGAACGCCTTTGGCAATTCCTATAACTCGGGAGTGAGGAACCAACCAGGTTTCACCTGGAAGAGTGGTAAACCGCCTGGGTTTAACTCTATACCTCAGATGCAGAATCTGTTTAAAGAACTAGGTCAGAGTTGTGGTGGTTATGGGGAGAAGAAGTCCACTTTGGAGGAGATGATGCAACAACAGGCCCAAATGTTGACTCAATTCATTACTGAGAGTAAAGCTCAACACAAGGAGCATGACACTATGATTGAAAGTCAAGGGGCAGCATTGCAGAATCTTGAGAGGCAAGTAAGCTAGATTGCTAGTCAGCTGGGTGAGAGACAGTCAGGTTCTCTACCTAGAAAAACAGAAGAGAACCTGAGAGGGTATGCTAAAGCAATCACTAAGAGAAGTGGAAGTAGTATGGGGACTAAGAAACCGGTTGGTGAATCGATTGAGGATGAGGAAGTGATAGATGAGGAGATAGAGATGGAGGCTCCACGAGAGGTGCAACCCACTAGGCTAGTCCCAGCAAGTACAGCACAACCTGAGAAGATTCCCGAGAAGAAGAAGGACCCAGAGATTGACCTTTCCAAGCTACCATACCCTGCGAGAGTCCTTCAACAGAAATATGAGGAGTATGGGAGATTTCTTGAGTTGTTCAAGCAGCTCAAAGTGAATATCTCATTTGTTAAGGCACTTCAGCATATGCCTAAGTATGCGAAGTTTCTGAAGGATCTGTTAACAAACAAGAGGAAGATGGAGGAGTTGTCAACAGTTACCCTTAGTGAGAAGTGTTCTGAAGTTGTTCAGAACAAGTTGCCACAGAAGAAGACTGATTCGGGTAGTTTCACTATCCCTTGCATATTAGGCAGCTTATCTGTTAGCTATGCATTAGCGGACCTTGGGGCGAGCATAAATTTGATGCCTTATTCAATTTTTGCTAAATTAGACTTAGGCGAGCCTGAACCCACCCGCATGAGCATCTAGCTGGCTGATAGATCAGTCAAGTATCCCAGGGGCATTGTGGAGAATTTGCTAGTGAAGATAGATAAGTTCGTGTTCCCTGTGGAATTTGTGATTCTAGACATGGAGGAGGATGACAAAGTTCCACTGATCTTAGGCCGTCCATTCTTAGCTACCACTAAGGAAATGATTGATGTATGTGATGGTAAGCTTACTCTTCGAGTTGGAGATGAGACGGTGATTTTCAAGATCCGTAGATTTTTGCAGCATACAGAGAGCCAGGACGATACCCTGTACTTCATTGACACTGTCACATCACACATGGATCGTTGCTTGAGCGAGATTAGGATAGGTGATCCTGAGATTGTTAAGGATATGGAGGTAGGGATGTGTGTTCATTCCATCGAGCAACATCTGGATATGTTGATTGACGAGATCCAGATCTCTAACGAGGTGTGTGAGGTTTTAGACAAGTCAGAGCCAACCGATAAGCCATCTGTCGAGGCACCTCCGTCCTTGGAGCTTAAAGAATTTCCATCTCACCTTGAGTATGCATTTCTGGACGAGGATTCCCGATTACCCGTCATTATTGCTGCTGAATTGACGGAGGAGGAGAAGAAGAGGTTGATCGAGGTATTGAAGGCAAATAAACAAGCAATTGCATGGAAGCTGATGGACATTAAGGGTATTAACCCTTCCTTTTGCATGCATAGGATTCTTATGGAGGATGAATTTAAGCCTGTTGTGCAAAGCCAGAGGAGACTGAACCCGAACATGCAGGAGGTTGTTAAGAAAGAGGTGCTTAAGTTGTTAGATGTTGGTCTGATTTACCCGATCTCAGACTCTTCATGGGTCAGTCCGGTTCAGGTTGTCCCCAAGAAAGGGGGGATGACAGTGGTGACTAATGAGAGGAATGAGTTGATTCTGACACGGAAAGTCACAGGGTGGAGAGTCTGTATTGACTACAGGAAGTTGAATGATGCCACGAGGAAAGATTACTTTCCCCTACCCTTTATCTATCGGATATTGGAGCGTCTGTCAAGGCAACAGTTCTCATGTTTCCCTGATGGATTTTCTGGTTATTTTTAGATCCCCATTTCTGCAGAGGATCAAGAAAAGACCACGTTTACATGCCCTTATGGCACTTTTGCGTATCGCCGCATGCCATTTGGGTTGTGTAACGCTCCAGCCACTTTTCAGCGATGCATGGTGGCGATATTTCATGATATGATTGAGGACTCCATGGAGGTTCTCATGGATGATTTTTCTGTTTTTGGGAGTTTGTTTGATCACTGCCTGAGGAACTTAGATAGGATGCTAGCACGTTGTCTTGAGACGAATTTGATGTTGAATTGGGAGAAATGCCATTTTATGGTAAAAGAGGGGACAGTGCTAGGGCATAAGATTTCATGGGCTGGGATAGAGGTTGATAAGTGTAACATCAGTGCCGGAACCAGTGCCGGAACAGTGATCTTAAACAGTAACATGAACAGTAACAGGTACGAACTATATACATTTCAGTGCATTTCATATTCATATCAGTTGTCGTTATCATTTTGAGTTATCAAACAACAAGTTCTTAAACATTTAACAAAAACAAAGTTCAGAACTATGGTTCTTGAGTCAGATAATTATCTGGCAACACAGAACCATCATGTGATTATGTGTTAAGATTTTATTATGTATGAACGTATGTGAGGCTTTACAGAACAAAACACACGGATGTTGTTACGTGAATGCTAAATTGACGGATTATTCGTATAGGTGACGATCTGTACGAATAAATCTGGAAGTTTAACGTTCTAAATGATAATCGATAATTAGAAAACAAGATTGACGAGTATAGTTGTCGTCGTGTTCGTACGAGTGACGATTCGAACGAATACGCGCGACGACCGTACGTTTCGATTTAAACGGTAAATTAATATTTTAAAATTTAAAATAAATAAAAGATATTAGTTAATTTACTAGGAATAACCATCTAAAAATATATTTATGAATATTATTTCAGAAAACCGAGCCATTTCGTCCCGAAAATTTCGCGAACCGGCATTTTATGCGAAATCGATCGAGACCGAGCCACCCGGTGTGTTGGGTTCATTCATGGTGGACATGAATGCCCCAACAACCATCACCAACTCATTCCTCACCCTTATTTTCATTTTCCACACTCTCTCTTTCTAGAAAAGCTTTTCTCCTCCTTCTCTCTAAAATTTGGTGGCCATTTCTTGTTGGATTCAAGCATAGTTGGTGTCAAAACGACCACCATCACCTGTAGATCAAGAAAGTACAAAGGAATCAAGCTTTTATCCGTCGATTTTGAGGTAAAATCCCCATTTTATTTCGGTTTTCATGGCTTATCACGAACCCTTTTATATTTTGTAGTTTTAACTACATTGAACACTTATAAAATATTAGATAAACACATATGCATGATTAGGATGTTGTAGGAACTGATCTATAACATGTTTGGGAATTAAAATGAGGAAGATGGAACAGGTTCGCGAATCAGGTCGATCGGCCGAACCTTCATACAGGTGGCCGAACCTTTATACAGGTGGCCGAACCCGTAATCTGGTGGCCAACCTGTCTTCACCCTGGGCCACGAACCTGCACCTCTGACTCACGAACCTGTAGCTTTGCACGACCCTGCACCGAACCTGTTACCTCTGCAACGAACCTGCAACTATATCTCAGCCGAACCTAGGGTGGCGAACCCTAGGACTCACGAACCTGCCCAGCCGAACGCTAGGCCATGCGAACCTGTGTCAGACGAACCTAAGTGCGACGAACCTAAGTGAGACCTAATAGCAACAAACCCTAAAGGTTCGCCGGAACTAATCCTTGGAGGTTCGCCGAACCTAATGGTTAGCCGCACCTACACCAAATGGCAAATAGGTTCGCTGCCCAAAATGGTTTGAACCCCAAAGTGTTAACTAATCAAGAAAATTCAGTACCTAGGACTGTTGAACTTGGTTATAAGAACAAGGAAATGAATAATCGAGTACTCAAAGTTTAGAACGAACTAAGAAACATGCATTAGTGAATGCTACAACTTAAGGTGTTAGTTTTAATTTCAACATTTGCATCTAACCCTTAGAAAGTTTCATATGATTGTATAACTAAATTGGATTTCCAATTGGACACTCTAAGCTAAGTTATACATAAGGACGAACAAAGAACTATCAGAGACAACGATCTAGTAACATGTTAAGGTTAATCTAATGTGATAAACCTAAGCATAACTGTTGATCATAACTTCTCCAATTAAATTATAAGTTTTATTAAAATATCCTTGAAATGAAATAATGTTTTTATACTTAAACATGTAAAACAAGGTGTTAAATGTTTTGATTTAAATTGTTTGGGAAATTGTTTATAAAATAGACAACATAAATTGTCTGGATTTGAACTAAAAACAAGGGGGAAACTCTGCCCGAATTTCTTAAAATTTAAAAGTAAGTTATTATAATTAAACATGGGATGTGAGGTCATAAAAGGGTAACTAAGTTAGATTAGATCATAGAGACACTTAGTAAATTAGGACACTTAGTTACACACACTAAGACCAAACCTTAGACGCGACGACTAATACGTATACTTATCGTATTCGAATTCATTTAAAACAACTCAGGAACTGAAGAAATCTAAGCTACAACAAGAGCGCGCCTTTTGTGATAGATCATTTACATAGCAACACAGGTGAGTTCATTGCCCCTTTTCTAACATTTTGCTTTAAAACGCGGGGCTGAGAAGCATGCGTAAACTGTTTATTTAAATTGTTTACTTAAATGCTTTTAAATTTATATGTTTTACATATATGAATGATAACCTAGATCATATCTAGGTGAATTTTATGAAGGTTTTTACTAAGTTTATCTACTTATAAATCAAGTGGATAATTGGGTTAAACTAGACATTTCAATGAATCAAACGAAACATTTTGACAAATCAAGTGTGTGAGTTCAACGAATCAAACGAAACTATTTTGACGAATCAAGTGGGTGATTTCAACGAATCAAACGAAACATTTTTGACAAATCAAGTGTGTGAGTTCAACGAATCAAATGAAACTATTTTGACGAAACAAGTGTGGGATTTCAACGAATCGAACGAAACTATCTTTGCAAAGCAAATATTCGATGTTCAACGAATCAAGTGTTTGATGAACAACGAATCAAGAGTACATTTGATCAACGAATCTAGTATTCCATGATCAACGAATCAAGTACATCTTGTAACAGAATCGGACGAATCAATAAATCATTTTCAAGGGAAAGTCTGGGAAATATCAAAGATAACATATGCCAACGAAACAAAACGAATCAAGTACGAAACAAAAATCCTACATTTCAAGAAGTCCTAGCTAGACCGTTTGATTTGTTGGTCATATGTTTGATGATATTTACAGAATTCCCTAACTACTAAGTACCTTGATTGACAGACTAGTCTACTCGAGTTTGACCAAGGCCCAATCATTAGGACTTAGATTTTATTAAATGTTTGTTTATTTATTTAATTAAGCATTCATAACTATTTCTACAATTGCTGTGGTTGATCATACATATGTGATGAACTTATGAAAATTCAATATGGATTTCAAATGATTGTAATTACAGGAACAAAGAACTGAAGGACTTTTGGGTTAAATGAGAGGGGTAAAAATGCTTAACTATGATTAACAACAGTGTCATATACGGGTTAGTATGTGGTGGGACGGTGGCTGGGCGGGCGGTAAGTTCGACCCTACATATGCCCTATATATAAGCATACCGATTCGGATATTACATCTGGAGTTAATGAGGTTAAGGTCTTTACCGAAAGAGGTTTACAAATCATTTTCAATTACTAAAATATATGAACTCACCAACCATGTGTTGACTTGATTTTTGCATGACTTCTCAGGTGACGAACAGGTCATTTAAGAAGCCTATGCTTTTGGACTAGGACTTCAGTTAGAAGACTTAGTATTTTTGGACCTGCATATTTTTGGAACATCATTAAACAATTGTTTTGTATATCTTGTATAGTTACACGATAGTTATCTTATGATGTTATGATATATTTACATTGTTAAATTATGAACGACACGGATGTAATTTAACTTTGTAATTCTATTTTATTTAGCATTTCTCAGTTATATCATGTGCAATGTAAACAATCTGATCACCTTGATTATCACTCACGATATCGCGCCCCGGGAACCTTACGCCCGACAGGGGACTCCGATCCAACCCCGCTGGATCGGGATGTGACAGATTGGTATCAGAGCCATGGTTATAGAGAAATATAGGTCACTTATTTAAATGGTTTGGCCTAGACTATAACCTAGGGACCCTGTATGTAGAGAACATAGGACTTAAGACTTACTTGCATATTGTCTTCTGTATTCGATCATTGCACTAACCGATAAGTTTATTGGTTATGATCAGAATGCCGCCGAGAAGACAGACTCCCTCGTTACCTCTGCCACCACAAGACTTGGCTCCATATTCATCGACTCCATCACCGTCTGACTCTCCTCCTACACTGCCTCCACCTCCTCCTCCTCCACTTAACCTATCAGTAGGCCCGAGCACAACACCGACTTTGGATCCTGCTACTATTGCCCTGGTGAAGTTACTGAGTAGCCAGATGACCAATCAGATGAAGGAGGCGATACCGGAAATGTTCCTTCGTCTCCGCAATGAAATCAACAACACTGGCAACTCATCAGGAGAAGCCGGTGGAAATACTAGAGGTTCATCACATTACTCCTACAAGTCATTTGTAGGATGTAAGCCACCCAGCTTTAGTGGGTCCGAAGGAGCCGTTGGATTAATCCATTGGATAGAGAAGATTGAGACAACACTGGACCTCTGCAGCTGTCCAGAGCACCACAAAGTTCGCTACTCTTCTGGAACATTCAACAAGCGAGCTTTGACCAGGTGGAACGGTCAAATCAACGCCAGGGGAAGAGAAGAAGCGATGGCCATGCCATGGGAAGATTTTAAGACGTTGTTGAGAACTGAATTCTGCCCCAAGAACGAGTTGCAGAAACTGGAGGTTGAATTATCCAACCATGTGATGAAGGGGGCTGATCACATGGGATATACGACTCGTTATCACGAGTTAGTTGCTTTGGTGCCAGACATGGTACCAACTTTAGAGAAGAGGATAGACAGATATGTAGGTGGGCTTCCCGTCTGCATTCAGGGCATGGTTGTTGCAGCCAACCCTACCACTGTCGAGTCTGCAGTGAGATTGTCTGGGAAACTCACTGACCTTATGGTAGCCTCTGGAGTTTTAAAGAAAGAGGCTGACTCCAGCAAGAACAAAGCTGAGTCTTCAAAGAAACCCCACCACCATCAGAAGAAGAAACAGAAGACCATCAAGAACTACACAGTGGCCACACCTCTCCAACAAGTAGCAGCAGCACCACAAAACCCCAACAGAAAACCCTACACTGGCACGTTTCCTCTGTGTGCCAAGTGTCAATATCATCATATTGCTAACACTCCCTGCAAGCAATGCATGGGATGTGGAAGAAAGGGCCATTGGGTCCAACACTGCTGGGTAGCACCTAACCAAGCAGTCAACAATGCTGCTTTGGCTCTCCCTCCACCAGCAAATCAGAACAACGGTGGATGCTATAACTGTGGCGAACAAGGCCACTTTGCAAAGAACTGCCCGAAGAAGGCTCAACAGGCAGTTCAAGCACCTCGTGGAGGAGCCTTTGCCATCGGAGCACCAGCTGCACGCCAAGACCCGAATGTGGTCACTGGTACATTTCTCTTACATGACTTTTATGCATCTGTTCTATTTGATACTGGTGCAGATCAGAGTTTTATCTCTACCGATTCTGCATGCCAATTAGATTATATAGAGGAACAGTTAGATTCCCCTTACATCATAGAAGTAGCTAACGGAAAACAGATCACAGTCAGTACAGTTTATAGGAACTACCCATTGACACTTAATGGTCATACCTTCGCCATCGATTTGATACCGATGGAGTTGGGTAGTTTCGACATCATTGTTGGGATGGATTGGCTTTCTTCTAATCGAGTGGAAGTCATCTGTTCTGAAAAGCTGCTTCGAATTCCATTGCCGAGTGATCGCGTATTGGAGGTTAAAGGGGATCAAGCAAAACGAAGTGTCAAAATCATCTCTTGCATAAAGGCGCGTAAGTGTCTGTAGAAGCGGTGCGTGGCGTTCTTGGCTCATGTGGTGGAAAAGGAGAAGGATAAGAAAAAGATTCAAGATGTACCGGTAGTGAAAGAATATCCGGAAGTATTTCCTGAAGACTTACCAGGTTTGCCACCTGCGCGACCGGTAGAGTTTCGTATTGACTTAATTCCTGGAGCAACTCCTGTTGCTAAATCTCCTTACAGGTTAGCACCTTCAGAGATGCAGGAATTGTCTAATCAGTTACAGGAGCTACTTGATAAAGGATTCATCAGACCGAGCTACTCACCTTGGGGAGCTCCGGTCCTGTTCGTGAAAAAGAAAGACGGATCGTTCAGAA
The DNA here is from genome assembly GCA_009363875.1 of Mikania micrantha. NCBI lineage: Eukaryota > Viridiplantae > Streptophyta > Magnoliopsida > Asterales > Asteraceae > Mikania > Mikania micrantha. Next base: position 22,497,158 of record CM018694.1, on the reverse strand, counting down.
TGTGTATAGATTACAGGGAGCTGAACAAACTGACCATCAAGAATCGGTATCCATTGGCGAGGATTGATGATCTGTTTGACCAACTGCAAGGAGCTCAACACTTCTCAAAGATTGACTTGCGGTCTGGATATCATTAGCTTAGAGTTCAAGATGAAGACATACCCAAGACGGCATTCCAAACCAGATACGGGCATTACGAGTTCATGGTGATGCCTTTCGGATTGACAAATGCACCAGCGGTTTTCATGGACCTCATGAACCGAGTGTGCAAGCCGTACTTGGATCAGTTTGTCATTGTCTTTATTGATGACATACTAATTTATTCTAAGAATAAAACAGATCACGAGCAACACCTCAGAAAGATCTTTGAGCTGTTGAAGGAAAAGAAGCTCTATGCCAAATTTTCCAAATGTGAATTCTGGCTCAGAGAAGTTCAATTTCTGGGTCATGTAGTCAACAGCGAGGGAATACACGTTGATCCTGCCTAGATCGAGGCGATAAAGAATTGGGACACTCCGAAGACACCGACGGAGATACGGTCTTTTCTGGGATTGGCAGGTTATTACAGAAGGTTTATCTCAAGCTTTTCTAAGATAGCCTTGCCACTCACCAAACTCACTCAGAAAACTGAACCGTTTGTCTGGGAGCAGAAACAAGAAGATGCTTTTCAGACCTTGAAACAGAAATTATGTAATGCTCCAATTCTATCTCTCCCAGAAGGATGCGATGACTTTGTTGTTTACTGTGATGCTTCCCATCAGGGACTTGGTTGTGTATTAATGCAACGGGACAAAGTTATTGCTTATGCCTCAAGACAATTAAAGACTCATGAGAAGAACTACACTACTCATGATCTTGAGCTGGGAGCAGTAATTTTCGCGTTGAAGATTTGGAGACATTACTTATATGGCACCAAGTGTACCATATTCACTGATCACAAAAGTCTGCAACACATCTTTGATCAGAAGGAGCTCAACATGCGACAACGTCGTTGGGTTGAACTTCTGAATGATTACGATTGTGTGATCAAGTACCATCCGGGAAAGGTGAACGTTGTAGCTGATGCCTTGAGCCGGAAGGAACGGGTCAAACCCCTACGTGTTAAAGCAATGGGGATAACTGTGCAGACCAGTTTAAGTGAAAGGATTATTCAGGCACAACAAGAAACACTTGACCGAGGTAATCTGAAGAAGGAACTTGATTGCGGAGCAGAGAAACAGTTCGACACGAAGCCTGATGGAATGATCTACTCCCGGGAACGTATATGGATCCCGGCGGTAGATGAATTGAGAAAACTTATCTTCGATGAAGCACACAAGACCAAATACTCTGTTCATCCAGGTGCTGATAAAATGTACCAAGACTTGCGTGGATTCTATTGGTGGCCTGGAATGAAGAAAGACATAGTCGAATACGTCGGTCAATGTCTAACGTGTGCGAAGGTAAAAGCGGAACACCAGAGACAGTCTGGTTTACTGGAACAGCCTGAGATTCCGCTCTGGAAGTGGGAACAAATAGCTATGGACTTTATTACCAAGTGGTCATGATACAATTTGGGTGATCGTTGACCGTTTGACAAAATCTGCTCATTTCTTGCCGATGCGTGAAACTTTCACGATGGATAAACTGGCAAGATTGTACATCAACGAGATAGTGGTACGCCACGGTGTGCCATTGTCTATTATTTCTGATCGAGACAGCAGATTCACATCAAGGTTCTGGCAATCACTGCAGAAATCTCTAGGGACACAGTTAAATCTGAGTACAGCTTACCACACCCACAAACGGATGGTCAAAGCGAGCGTACTATCCAAACCCTAGAGGATATGTTAAGAACCTGTGTTTTGGACTTCGGTGGGAATTGGGATTCCCATTTGCCACTGATCGAGTTCTCCTACAATAACAGTTACCACAACAGTATTGGATGTGCACCATTCGAGGCTTTCTATGGCCGGAAATGTCGATCACCGATCTGTTGGGCTGAAGTTGGAGATAATCGAATAACTGGTCCAAAACTAATTCAGGAAACCACTAACAAAATTGCTCAGATTCAAAGAAGACTACAAGCTACAAGGAGCAGACAAAAGAGCTACGCTGAGAAACGGCGCAAGCCGTTGGAATTCCAAGTGGGAGACCGAGTCATGTTGAAGGTATCCCCATGGAAGGGTGTAGTACGCCTTGGAAAGAAAGGCAAATTAGCACCAAGATACGTGGGACCGTTCGAAATCATCGAGCGTATTGGTCCTGTGGCGTATAGGCTGAGATTACCAGATGAACTCAGTGGTGTGCATGACGTGTTTCACGTCTCAAACTTAAAGAAATGCCTTGCTGACAAATCACTCGTCATTCCGATCGAAGAAATTCAAGTGGATGAACAGTTACATTTCATTGAAGAACCTTTGGAGATTATGGATCGCAAGGTTAAACAACTGAGGCGAAGCCGTATCCTGATTGTAAAGGTTCGATGGAATTCAAGGCGCGGACCCGAGTTTACTTGGGAACGTGAAGATCACATGAAGTCAAAGTATCCCCAGCTGTTTGAAGAGGAAGCCGTACCTGATAGCAATACTTAAATTTCAGGACGAAATTTCTCTAACAAGGGGAGACTGTAACATCAGTGCCGAAACCAGTGCCAGAACAGTGATCTTAAACAGTAACATGAACAGTAACAGGTACGAACTATATACATTTCAGTGCATTTCATATTCATATCAGTTGTTGTTATCATTTTGAGTTATCGAACAACAAGTTCTTAAACATTTAACAAAAACAAAGTTCAGAACTATGGTTCTTGAGTCAGATAATTATCTGGCAACACAGAACCATCATGTGATTGTGTGTTAGGATTTTATTATGTATGAACGTATGTGAGGCTTTACAGAACAATACACACGGATGTTGTCACGTGAATGCTAAATTGACGGATTATTCATATAGGTTACGATCTGTACGAATAAATCTGGAAGTTTAACGTTCTAAATGATATTCGATAATTAGAAAACAAGATTGAAGAGTATAGTTGTCGTCGTGTTCGTACGAGTGACGATTCGAACGAATACGAGCGACGACCGTACGTTTCGATTTAAACGGTAAATTAATATTTTAAAATTTAAAATAAATAAAAGATATTAGTTAATTTACTAGGAATAACCATCTAAAAATATATTTATGAATATTATTCCAGAAAACCGAGCCATTTCGTCGCGAAAATTTCGCGAACCGGCATTTTATGCGAAATCGATCGAGACCGAGACACCCGGTGTGTTGGGTTCATTCATGGTGGACATGAATGCCCCAACAACCATCACCAACTCATTCCTCACCCTCATTTTCGTTTTCCACACTCTCTCTCTCTCTTGAAAAGCTTTTCTCCTCCTTCTCTCTAAAATTTGGTGGCCATTTCTTGTAGGATTCGAGCATAGTTGGTGTCAAAACGACCACCATCATCTGTAGATCAAGAAAGTACAACGGAATCAAGCTTTTTTCGGTCGATTTTGAGGTAAAATCCCCATTTTATTTCGGTTTTAGTGGCTTATCACGAACCCTTTTATATTTTGTAGTTTTAACTACATTGAACACTTATAAAACATTAGATAAACACATATGCATGATTAGGATGTTGTAGGAACTGATCTGTAACAGGTTTGGGAATTAAAATAAGGAAGATGGAACAGGTATGCGAATCAAGTCGATCGGCCGAACCTTCATACAGGTGGCCGAACCTTTATACAGGTAGCCGAACCCGTAATCTGGTGGCAGAACCTGTCTTCACCCTGGGACGAACCCTGGGCCACGAACCTGCACCTCTGACTCACGAACCTGTAGCTTTGCACGACCCTGCACCGAACCTGTTACCACTGCAATGAACCTGCAACCATATCTCAGCCGAAACTAGGGTGGCGAACCCTAGGACTCACGAACCTGCCCAGCCAAACCCTAGGCCATGCGAACCTGTGTCAGACGAACCTAAGTGCGACGAACCTAAGTGAGACGAACCTAGGACGAACGAACCTTCGATCACGAACCTAATAGCAACGAACCCTAAACGTTCACCAGACCAAATCCTTGGAGGTTCGCCGAACCTAATGGTTAGCCGCACCTACACCAAATGGCAAATAGGTTCGCTGGCCAAAATGGTTTGAACCCCAAAGTGTTAACTAATCAAGGAAATTCAGTACCTAGGACTGTTGAACTTGGTTATAAGAACAAGGAAATGAATAATCGAGTACTCAAAGTTTAAAACGAACTAAGAAACATGCATTAGTGAATGCTACAACTGAAGGTGTTATTTTAATTTCAACATTTGCATCTAACCCTTAGAAAGTTTCATATGATTGTATAACTAAATTGGATTGCCAATTGGACACTCTAAGCTAAGTTATACATAAGGACGAACAAAGAACTATCAGAGACAAAGATCTAGTAACATGTTAAGGTTAATCTAATGTGATAAACCTAAGCATAACTGTTGATCATAACTTCTCCAATTAAATTATAAGTTTTTTTAAAACATCCTTTAAATGAAATAATGTTTTTATACTTAAACATGTAAAACGAGGTGTTAAATGTTTTGATTTAAATTGTTTCTGAAATTGTTTTTAAAATAGACAACATAAATTGTCTGGATTTGAACTAAAAACAAAGGGGAAACTCTGCCCGAATTTCTTAAAATTTAAAAGTAAGTTATTATAATTAAACATGGGATGTGGGGTCATAAAAGGGTAACTAAGTTAGATTAGATCATGGAGACACTTAGTAAATTAGGACACTTAGTTACACACACTAAGACCAAACCTTAAACGCGACGACTAATACGTATACTTATCGTATTCGAATTCATTTAAAACAACTCAGGAACTGAAGAAATCTAAGCTACAACAAGAGCGCGCCTTTTGTGATAGATCATTTACATAGCAACACAGGTGATTTCATTGCCCCTTTTCTAACATTTTGCTTTAAAACGCGGGGCTGAGAAGCATGCGTAAACTGTTTATTTAAATTGTTTACTTAAATGCTTTTAAATTTATATGTTTTACATATATGAATGATAACCTAGATCATATCTAGGTGAATTTTATGAAGGTTTTTACTAAGTTTATCTACTTATAAATCAAGTGGATAATTGGGTTAAACTAGACATTTCAATGAATCAAACGAAACATTTTGACAAATCAAGTGTGTGAGTTCAACGAATCAAACGAAACTATTTTGACGAATCAAGTGGGTGATTTCAACGAATCAAACGAAACATTTTTGACAAATCAAGTGTGTGAGTTCAACGAATCAAATGAAACTATTTTGACGAAACAAGTGTGGGATTTCAACGAATCAAACGAATCTATCTTTGCAAAGCTAATATTCGATGTTCAACGAATCAAGTGTTTGATGAACAACGAATCAAGAGTACATTTGATCAACGAATCTAGTATTCCATGATCAACGAATCAAGAACATCTTGTAACAGAATCGGACGAATCAATAAATCATTTTCAGGGGAAAGTCTGGAAAATATCAAAGATAACACATGCCATCGAAACAAAACGAATCAAGTACGAAACAAAAATCCTACATTTCAAGAAGTCCTAGCTAGACCGTTTGATTTGTTGGTCATATGTTTGATGATATTTACAGAATTCCCTAACTACTAAGTACCTTGATTGACAGACTAGTCTACTCGAGTTTGACCAAGGCCCAATCATTAGGACTTAGATTTTATTAAATGTTTATTTATTTATTTAATTAAGCATTTATAACTGTTTCTACAATTGCTGTGGTTGATCATACTTATGTGATGAACTTATGAAAATTCAATATGGATTTCAAATGATTGTAATTACAGGAACAAAGAACTGAAGGACTTTTGGGTTAAATGAGAGGGGTAAAAATGCTTAACTATCATTAACAACAGTGTCATATACGGATTAGTATGTGGTGGGACGGTGGCTGGGCGGGCGGTAAGTTCGACCCTACATATGCCCTATATATAAGCATACCGATTCGGATATTACATCTGGAGTTAATGAGGTTAAGGTCTTTACCGAAAGAGGTTTACAAATTATCTTCAATTACTAAACTATATGAACTCACCAACCATGTGTTGACTTGATTTTTGCATGACTTCTCAGGTGACGAACAGTTCAATTAAGAAGCCTATGCTTTTGGACTAGGACTTGAGTTAGAAGACTTAGTATTTTTGGACCTGCATATTTTTGGAACATCATTAAACAATTGTTTTGTATATCTTGTATAGTTACAAGATAGTTATCTTATGATGTTATGATAGATTTACATTGTTAAATTATGAACGACACGAATGTAATTTAACTTTGTAATTCTATTTTATTTAGCATTTCTCAGTTATATCATGTGCAATGTAAACAATCTGATCACCTTGATTATCACTCACGATATCGCGCCCCGGGAACCTTCCGCCCAACGGGGGACTCCGATCCAACCCCGTCGGCTCGGGGTGTGACAATAAGGCTGAGATAGAGACCATCAGCAAACTTCCACCACCCATCAACGTGAAATCCATTTGAAGCTTTTTAGGCCACGCCGGCTTCTACCGGCGGTTCGTTAAAGATTTTTCCTAAATTTCTAGGCCAATGACTCAGCTTCTGGAGAAGGATGCCCCATTTGTGTTTTCTGAGGAGTGTTTGTGGGCGTTTGAGCTATTGAAGGAGAAGTTAGTGAATGCCCCGATTGTGATTGCCCCCGATTGGAGCTCACCTTTGGAGCTTATATGTGACGCGAGCGATTTTGCGGTTGGGGCAGTTTTAGGGCAGCAAAGAGACAGGCACTTCCACTCCACCTACTACGCGAGTAAGACCTTGAAAAACACACAGGAGCATTACACTACCACTGAGAAAGAGCTCCTTGCGGTGGTTTTAGAATTCGACAAATTCAGATCTTACCTCATGCTTTCCAAGACAATTGTGTACACCGATCACGCGGCATTGAGGTACTTGTTCAATAAGAAAGATGCGAAACGGCGTTTGATTCGATGGATTCTGTTGCTTCAGGAGTTTGATATTGAGATACGGGATAAGAAGGGCGCATAAAATGTGGCCGTCGATCATTTGTTGAGACTTGAGAATCCCGAGCGAGAGGAAATGAGGGATTTGGCCATTGGGGATACCTTTCCTCGTGAATTTTTGATAGTAGTAAAGGCCGAGCAACAGGGGTTGCCATGGTTTGCTGACTTTGCAAACTACCTAGCTGATGGTGTGTTACTAAAGGGGTTGACTCACCAGCAAAAGAAGAAGTTCTTTGCTGATATGAAGCACTACATGTGGGATGACCCATACTTATTTAGAGTTGGAGCGGATCAGGTGATTCGACGATGTGTGGATGGAGACGAGGCAGCCGACATAATGAGGCATTGCCACAAGGGACCGACCGGAGGACATCATGGAGCAACACTGACGGCAAATAAGGTTTTTGACTCTGGATTCTTCTGGCCGACGCATGTGTTTGTGAAGAGTTGTGACGGTTTCCAAAGAGTTGACAACATCTCATCCCGCAATGAGATGCCCCAGACTTCCATTCAGGTTTGTGAGATTTTTGACTTATGGGGTATTGATTTCATTGGACTGCTCCCAATGTCTCGAGGGAACCATTACATCCTGGTTGCTGTTGACTATGTATCTAAATGGGTAGAGGCCCAACCTTGCTCCACGAATGATGCCCGGGTTGTAGTGAGATTTCTGAAGAAGTTATTCGCACGCTTTGGTACTCCCAAAGCCTTGATTAGTGATGGAGAAAGCCTTGCAGCGATACGGGGTGACCCATCGTTTAACAACGACTTATCATCCGCAGACGAGTGGGCAGGTTGAAGTTAGTAATCGGGGTATCAAGCGTATTTTGGAGAAGACTGTGAGTTGGAATAGGCTACACCGTTTCGAATGATATATGGTAAAGCATGTCATCTACCAGTTGAGATGGAGCACAGAGCTTACTGGGCACTGAAGACGATTAACCTAGACATGACTACTGCAAAAGATTTGAGGTTTAATCAGTTGCACGAATTTGAAGAATTGCGCGATCTTGCATACGAGCATTCTCACGACTACAAGGCACGCACGAAGGCATTGCACGATAGGAAGTTGAAAGGTGATAAGGACTTTAAGTGTGGGGATGCAGTGTTGTTATACAACTCGCGACTGAGATTGTTCCCGGGTAAGTTGAAATCTCGATGGTCTGGACCGTATAAGGTGAAGGAAGTGTTCCCGTATGGCACAGTCGAGATTGAAGATAAGGATGGGGCATCATTTAAGGTAAACGGACATCGGTTAAAGCACTACATGAGTGGCTCGTTTGAGAAGAAAGTGGTCGAGGACGTCTATCTTGACCCACCGACTGAGTGAGAAGAAAGGGTCTGAGTCTGGCTGAAGACTCGTTAATAAACCAAGCGCTTTTGGGAGGCAACCCACATTTATGTACAGTTTCGTTCCTTTTTATTTATTATTTTGCATTTTTAGTTGTTTTATTTTATGTTTGTTTGTGTGCTAACCTGATTGTCAAGCCATGTAGTCACGCATGAGCATTTGTTACAGGATCCCAGATACGTTCATGGAATTTCATTTTACTTGGATCTCAGTAGGTCACTATGGAGCTTACGCGTTTGCATGGATTGCTCGTCAGGGAAGTATCTCTTTTTCTTTCTTGTTACTGTCGTTTATTAGTGGTTTTTGTTTCAATTTTAGTTTTTTCCTGTTTCTAGACACATTAGGGACAATGTGTGTTTCAAGTGTGGGTATGGGGAAATTCCTTTCTTTTATTTCTATCTTTTGAGTAAAAAAAAACAAAAAAATTTGAAAACTTTTTTAAAATACCAAAAATAAAATAAAGCTTGAACTTTTGTAAGTTCTGGTTACCTTTTGCTACGATGCCTAACAAGTCTATTTCATTGTAAATCGTTAACAAAAGGCAAGTTGGCATGGGTTATTAAGTTGGTTACATAGTTAGTCTTTAAGTTGCGTGATAAAGATTTCCCAATTGGACTTGTTTTCAAAACTTAAGGGTTTGGGATTCCTATGATAGTGAAACCAGTTTGATAGTTGAAAACTATTTATGCTCATATCGTTAACCTATTCCACACGTTTCCAGTGAGATTTTGAGCCTTAACAGTCTTTATTCAATCACTGATTTGTTTGTGTGTGATTTGACATTCCAGTTGCATTGCTTTAGAACTTGTGCTTGTATACATTTTGAGACTTTGTTTAAGATTTGACACAGATATGATTAAGGCATTAGGTTCACCCAATTCTTAGCCTTTTCTTTTCCTTTTGTTTTACACCATTAAATATACCAAGTAGACACCCTGTTGAGCCTAAACCCTGTTCATTTGATTGACCCAGTTTTATTTCAGGCATCCGTATAGTTAGACAGTTATATGTTTATGTTGGTTGCTTCTAAAAAATTGAAAAAAAAAACAAAAAGAAAAAGAAAGAAAAATGAACAAATGTGTGAATAAAAGGTCAAAAAGACCAAGTGTTGGTAGTTTGTATTGTTTAAAGTCTTATTGGTGTAATAAAGTCAACTACCGGATTTGATTTTGTGTTTTAGCCACTTTAAAACCCTACAGCACCCACCCTTAGCCTAAGCCTACCTTTTAAAGTCCTTTTGATCTATGTCAGTCTTGATTTTTGGTGGAAATTTGATTACAGCACAAGCTTATGTTAGCATTGCCTCAGTGTTAGGTTTTGAGTGTTCACTTCGTAAAATGCATATACTTAACCGAGGGATGAGTGAAAATTGTGAGGGGTGTGAATGTAAATGGTTGAATACTTGACAAATAGGTGAATCTTGAATAGGAATCCCATGTTTTTAAAAATGGATTCGTTCGTGTCCGATTGGGTTGTAAATCTATTGACCATTGTAAGTCTTGTGATTGATTGTGTAATTAATTCGTAAACTCATGCTCGGTTTTGCTTGATGTGAAACGTTTGTGAATTAGATTTGGTTTGGCGTTGTTCTACGTTTGCTTAGGGACAAGCAAAGTTCAAGAGTGGGGATTTTTGATGTGTCGTTATTTACACATCGTTTTTGTAATTAATTTATAGGATTTTATCTTATTTTATTAGATTTTTAATTAGTTTCTATTAGCTTTTAATGAATTTTTACTTATTTTATTTTTAATGTCATTTTTTAAAGGTTTCGCGAAAATAAACGTTCGTAATTGCGAAGAAACCGAACACAGAATAAATTTGATGAACTTGGAAGCTAAAAATATAATTTTTAGAAGTTTCGGGGTAAAAAAAAGGCATTTCAGGAAGTTTCGGAGCTTAACAATTGAAATTCAGAAGTTCAGGGGGTGAAATGCAATTTCTGGGAAGTTTGGGCCGGCTGGGACACATGGCAGCTCCACAGAGGGCCACGTCAACCCTAAAATAGCTGGTTGACCCATGTGAATCATCCGGATGGAGCTCCTGACCCGCACCCAACCCAGATAATGACACACAAGGACCCGGGCATGACCCGAAGTTGTGACCCGCTGACTCGCGCGCCCACTGCGCCTATTGACCAGCCTGTGTGGCCCTTTGACCAGCCCTTGGACCCCCTTTTGAGCCTTTTGAACCGGCCATGAACCCCAAATCGTGACCCTTTGCTTATTTTCACCTATTTAAGCCATTTAAAAATCTAATTCCGAAATCCATCACCCCTAGACGGCTAAAAACGAAGGAAAAGGTATTTTTGAAGATTTTGGAGCTTTGGGATCAATTCGGACGCTCGGGGAAGGCTTAGATCGCGTATACAAGTGATCGGAATGCGTTTTAGGGTTTGTTTACGCATCGTAGTTGTTCGTTTCAGTTTTTTTCGAATTTTCTACCATGTTTAGATCTGATTTCATGTTTATGAATGTTTGGATGATGATTTTTGGCTAGATCTTTAATTCTACCTAGATTTCGGAAGATTATCGGATGAAAAAACGGTTTTTCGGGTTTGTTTCATTGAATGAATCTTTGCTTTTAATTTGAATCTGATTGTGGATGATTATGAATGAGTTTAGACTATTGTGAATGATCTAATTACATGCCTAAACTATTTTGTGAATAAGGTTTGATTCGGTTTCGTAAAAAATCGATTTTCATATGATTTTGGGATAAAAATTAGTTTTTAACCTAATTGTGATTTGACTAATCCTAGTAAATCATAAGAACATCATATAATCAGATTATAATCAGTGGGATGTACCACCTTAAAGGCTAATCAAGTAATAAGGTGTTGCGATATCGTGGTTTAAACATGTTTTCGGGTAATTCGCATGGTCATTGGGTTATCTGCTAATTGATTATGCCATGTATTTCAAATTCATAATTAATCTTAATTAAATTGATTAATTTGTGCTTTGGTACATTGTGGTTGTTGAGACTGACCTAGTTATTTGACCATAGAAGTCATAAGCATTGCCCGTTTGGAGAGACCGACTCGGTGATCCATCATTACACCCCGGTAAGCTTTATACAACCAGTAGGATCTTTCTAAGTGTTGGATTGTCTGAACATGAGATCTAGCATTCCTTAAGTTCGTGAATAGGTTGTATCGTTAGATCCGGTATCATTCAATCAAGCATTCCAGATAACTGTTATATTCCTTTAAAATTCCTAATCTAGGTATCCTTCGTATTTGGTTTTCTAGTTCTTGCGGTGTTGAGTTGACTTATTTAGTTTTCTTAATTTATGTAATATTTTAAAGTCATTTTCGTAAAACAAATCCCGTTTTCTAAATTTAGTAGGTTTCTCATTTTGTTAGGTTTGCAGTTAGGGTTTATTAGCCGATTCTGTGTCCTTATGTTTAATATCCGGACTTTCCTTAGCTATCCTTCATACGTCAGGTACACTTGCTGTAGTGTGTAGTTCGGTTTAGGTGATTTAGATTAATTACTTGATAGTGTTGAAATAATAATTATTTCTATATATATAAACCGACACATCAGTATTCTTATAAGTGATTAGAAAGTTTTGAAATCCCAATATGGCAAACATGTTATATTGAATCCATGGTTGATAAAAGCGTCTCAGGTGGGAATCTTTGTCATGGTAAGAAATTAAGGTGTTATTTGTACCTAAAGGACAAAGATGTTCTACATATATATATATATATATATATATATATATATGTCAAGGCTAGTGGGAGCATAGTAAATTCTATTGACTACATTATGTAGGTATGTAGATGACATACTAATTATAGAAAGGAGTTTCTATAATAAAGACATAAACTTTAACATATAATGTTAAATGAAATAAGTAATAATTTTATTTGATAAAATTGAATATATATTAATGGTTAATATATGAATTGTCCTGTGACATTTTCAATAGAGATTGAAAAAAAATTTAGATAAATGTTGCATAAGATGAAGAGTCACATGCAAATTGTCTATGTAAAGCATGAAGTTTTCATTAAAGGTTAAAGAACACAAATAAACGCATCAGAATGCTTAGAATGAAAGAGTTCATTACTAATCTCAATAAGATTCCTAATGACTAGGAATGGATAGAGAAAACATATGACAACAATGTAGCATAGCTAAAACTATGAAATTGTAGTCATATTATAGTAGAATAATTATGAGAAAGAACTGAAAGAAAGACATAATAATAAATAAAAATTAATAAATCAGAATCTAGCAATTCACTTCACTAAATCTATTTATAAAGCTGAATATGAGGATAAGGCTGAAAAATAGATATTAGATAAGCTAGATAGGGAATCTGATTTAATTTTAGTATTGGGTGCTCTATAATCGAAACAGGAAACATTAAATGTTCATTTTGATTTAATGGTTAACGGAAAAATGAATTATGTTCCTGAATTCGAAATTTTGTACATTTTAGTATCCTTGAATATAGTATTCTAAATGTTCGCAGAAGATCAGATTCATGGGAATCAATCTGAACTAAGACTACTTGAATGCTTGGTTAGTTTATAGTAATAAAAGCTCAAGTGTTGAGAACAAAGATTCATAGGCATTCATTAAAGAATGATGTCGGACGTAACTCGCTTCAAAACATTCTTCATGGATCATTGTCATAAGATGTTTTGACAATAAATTATATTAGATATACACAAATATCCTTAGACTAAGGAGTATATTGAACTAACATTAATCAAAGGTCAATCTTTGATCTTACCTAACGTTGTCTTGAAAAATATGCAGTAATAAGGGTAACGATTGGGAATGATTCTAAGATTACATGGGAGTTATATGCTACCAAAGGGATATCATACTCTTATACAGATAAGAGAAGATATTCATGAGCCCTCATTGATCTAAACTGATTTAAATGCATGGTCACGCTTAAACTAAAAGTAGTTTGTCAGATCATTTTAAATTGAGAACGAGAATGAGAATACTTGAACAATATATGATATTGAAGAAAGATCCATGTCTCATGTTCAAGGAATATCTAAATAGAAAGGATATACAGATAAAGGTTAGCTGAGACTATAATTGTTAGTTAAAGTAAAGAGTTACTTAAACTAAGGAGTTTTAGTTGACTTAAGAAGTCATACCTTACTAGGGGCAGCGTGATGCAGCTAGGCGTCCAACGCTGTCTACGTTGAATCACTTAGTCGATGAATCGTCCAAGTGGGAGTCTGTGGGATAGTGGATGTCCGATAACGATAAGTTCAACGTTATTATAATAGGTATGATCCAAAGAGTTACACTTTGGAAGGCAACGACTTGATGTTTAATTGTTAAACATAATATGTGACAATCCGACAATTCACGGTTAACCTTGTTAATAAAAGTTAACAAAAATGACACGAAATTATGTAAAAATCAAACTAGAAGGGTTAGAATTGAACAAAACAAGTTATAAACACCATAATTACAAGAGTTAACTTTGTAATTAGGATAAAATGCAAAATTTTGACTTTGAGAGTCAAAATTCGGTTTTGGGGTAAATTGAATTCGGAATTCTCATTAAATCACTGTTAATCATCGAATTAAATGTTCATATAAATCATTGTGATGATGATTAGCCGTTAATCATCTGTTACAACTCCTGAAAGGGTCGAATTAAACTCAAATCACACCCAAAAGTTGTAACCGTCAAAGGTAGATGTAAAACTTACACAATTCGACTAATAGACCCACAATTAAACTAACAGAACTCATAATCGGCCCCATTAGAATCCATTGCACACAACAATTCGAAGCAACAAGCCTCTGGAAGAAGATTTCGATCGTGGTGCGGCCGAAGATCAAGCTTCTAGTCGTTCTACACCAATTCGAAGGCAATCCAGGTAATTACCAATGCCTACACGGTCGTTCTAACATGTCTAATCAAACCCACAAAGAAATGGAACCAAAGAATTACGAATTTCAAGTGATTGAATTCTAGGGTTCATCTTTGAAACTGTTTTGGGGGTTTTTTAACAAAACGAGTTCAAAAATCCAATTAAAGTATATGAATAGTTTCATAATATACCGAGTAACAAAACCCATATATCAATTTCATAAAATCATAACGAATTGATCAAGTTCATATTCTAGGGTTCTTGAGTTAAACCGTTTTGGGGTTTTCGATTCAAACGAGATTAAAAATCAAATCAAACTTTACAGAGAGTTTCGGAACTCTCTTTTTACTGAAAACCCTATGTCAATTTGATGAAACAACAGCGAATTTAAGGATTTCGTATTCTAGGGTTCTTAGGGTAGGACGAAATGGGGCTTTCTATTCAAACATGATTATAAATTAAATTGATTTATTCCCTTAATTCAGAAGACCTCGTTTAGTATAAAACCCATATCAATTTTAGTAAATTACACTTAATTGGGTACAAACCGGTTTCAAGTTTTTAAGTTAAAAACCAGTTCGGGTTTTCGAATCAAACGACTTTCAAAATACAATTGATTTATATGGATAGACTCGTTTGGATCTTTAGAGACAAAGCCCTATGGTTTGGGTTGTGATTTTAGTCGAATTGGGGCTGATCCGAACCCATATGGTTCGGTTTCATAAACAAAAGGGATAGTGGGCCGTTTGGGCTTAAAACAATTAAAAACCATGATCTGTTAATGAAATCTGAACAGAAGAGATGGTAAGCAATTTTTGTTGAGTATGGGGGGCAGGGGTTCGATCCTATGCCTCACCGTTTTTTTTTATATTAAGATCATTTTAGTATTTTAAGCATAACTTTCTCGTTCTAACTCCGATTTCGTCCGTTCGACTTGCGTTGGAACAAGAATTGAATTCCGAATCTAATGAAACAATAAAATTAGGCAGCATCATTCGTGCTTACCTTTGCCGTGATTGCCCGTTGTTCCCTTGGTGCACATTTTGACATGAAATCATAAATCGTGTATAATTGAGCGTGTTTAACGAAATCGTATATAATCGAACGATTTAAACAAACAAACTTAACATCGTGCATACTTTTGTATGTACGTTTCGAACATTCTAACATACGTGTGTTGACATGTATGTGACTACAAACATGATTTAAAATTACGAATAACACGACGTTATTGTAATGACACAGATTCTTCGTAGAAGATTGTCTACACGAGTTCATGAACCCTTGATCATTCTGTTTGCTAGCAAAGGTGCGTACACGGCCCCTTTTCTTATTTTAACTGTTTTGGGGGAGAAAACATGTGCAAACAAACATTTTAGATACATATCACTTGCATGAGTTAGCTATTTACATTAGGTGCGAACATAGCATTACAAGTCCTTACATATCGAACTGTTTAGTTTGCCGTAGTGCAAAGCGTGGTAGTTGAAGATAGATCTATTGGGTTTGACAAACCTCACTTGGTAGATTGTAGGTCTACGCAAGTGTTTGACTAGCCAATTCATATTACTATTGTTTGTGCTAGACAATAGTGGAAAGGCAAATTACATTCTAACAGTCAGCTTCGGTGTCGACCGCTTATGTAAATAGTACAAATGACTAGCTATCATGACTATGCATGTGTGATTATGTTATCTGCAAACACTTCGTTTCAAACAGTTGTTTCAAACATTTGTGATTAAACAAACCTGTGTATGCACCAACCTTTGTGTTGACTTGATTTACATGTTTTCTCAGGACGTTAAGGTACAAGAACAAGCAAGCATGGACTAGGATGTGGAGACGCATGCATATTTTAATTCTTGTGTTTTGAATTTTGGACATTTAAAACTTTGAATTGTAATTTACAGTTTTCAAACCGTTACGTTTGTTATTGTTTTTAAAAACACTTCCGCAACGTTAGAACATTGATATTACACTTTTAGACCAAAATTATGTTTGAAAAAACATATAGAGGTCTTCGCTATGTCTAATGATCTGAGATCCTGGTTTGTCACGTCCCAAACGGTATGATTCTGTTAGTTGAAATTTGGGGGTGTGACAGATTGGTATCAGAGCCATTGGTTATAGCGAACTAGGTTTGCATTAGTAGACTTAGACTATAACTGTTAGACATTAGACACTTGTTTACACATCTGGGTTTTGCGTAGCATTTACATATGGTATTATGAAACAGATATGGCAGCACCATCACCACCGCACATGATCGTACTTGAGGATGAGGATTCGGTAGCTCCAGCATTGCAGGATTATGAGGAGGATCCCGAGGAGGCCCCGATGGAGCATTCGGAGGAGGATCCCGATGAGGACGACCAGGAGGAGGATCCTGAAGAGGATCCTGAGGAGGCACCGCAGGAGGACCCACAGGAGGCTCCTGAGGAGGATCCCGCTGAGGAGTCTTCTTACCGTATGCCACCTACATTTCATGCCTCTAAGAGGCCACGATTTGAGTCTGATGATATCGCCCGATTGACTTGGGAGTCAAAGTGGGCTAATGATAGGATCGAGCACCTCGCGCAGGAGCTCAGGGATGTAAATGCCCGATACGCAGAGCTTCGTAGTGTAGTCCAGGGGATGGAGTCTCACATAGTACATCTCACTACACAAGTGCAGGAGGAAGAACACCGAGCTGACATCACGGAGGGGAAATTGATTGCGTTGGAGGAGCAGTTTATATCCGGCGCAGAGGAGGAAGAGGAAGAGGAGGAGATACCAGCACAGGATGTTGATTATGATACTGATTCTACTATTGAGGATGCCTGATTATTTATTTACTTTAAACCTAGAAGGGGCGGGTTATGTCCCTGTATTAGATGTTTGAAAACTTATGTTTTGATTTTGAAAGTAATGTAATCAATTCAGATTATTATCTATTGAAAAACTATTATCTATTGCCAACAATTGTGTTCAATCATACAGTTACATATTTGTTTGTTGTATCGTTTACACATTTCACATTGAATTTTGATAACACTCTAACACTTGTTCTAACTATGAAGATAATGGCCGAGGAAAACATCAATATGACAGTCGCTGAGCTCAATGAGTTGATCAACAGTAGGGTCGCGGAGGCCATCGCGAACTACACTCAAACACACATGACATGACCACACGGTCCAACAGGGGGCATGGTGAACCCACACGTTTCTGGATTGCAAGCCTCATAATTTCAAAGGATCGGAAGGGGCCATAGGACTCCTACGATGGATTGAAAAGGCGGAATCAGTGTTTGAGATGCGCAACTGTCCTGAAGAAAACAAAGTCAAATATGCTACTGGTACGTTGGAGGGTCCGGCGTTGACCTGGTGGAACTCTAATGTTCAGACTTTGGGATTGGGAGAAGCTAATGCCTTAACCTGGAATGGGTTCAAAACATTACTGCAAGAGGAGTACTGTCCTCGCTGTGAAATACAAAAGCTGGAAGATGAGTATTGGCATTTGAAGATGGAGGGATCTAATATCGAAGAGTACACTACTCGATCACATGAACTAGCCAGACTCATACCTCACATGGCTACTCCACCGAGCAAGTGGATTGAGAGGTATACTGGAGGGTTAGTGCCTCAGATCCAGGGGTTAGTTACTTCTGCAAATCCCACAACCATTCAACAAGCTGTTCGGTTGGCGCACCAACTGACTGGTCAGGCAGTGCTACAAGGAACTCTGCCTAAACGAACAGCAGCTACTAAAGTGGGAGACCACAAAAGAAAGTGGGAGAGCAGTAATTTCAAAAAACTCTTCTCAACAATCGTTTCAGCAGAACCGCAAGCAGGATTCAAACAAGACTTATCACAGTTCTAACAGTGGTCAACAGTCATATGGGGGTATATTGGTAAATACCCAAAGTGCAACAAGTGTGGATTCCATCATGTGGGGAATCAGTGTGATAAGTATCGGTGCCAACGGTGTGGTAAAGGAGGGCATGCAGCTAAAGACTGCCATGGGGAACTGCAACACAACTCAAGAAGGGCGGGGCGAATGATACAAACGGCAACGGCAATGGCAACGGCACCAATAACAACAATAACAACAACAACAATGGTGTTAGGGGCAGGGCGTTTGTGATTGGAGGACGTCAAGCACGGGAGGATCCCAACATTGTTACGGGTACGTTCCTCTTGAATAATCACTATGCCTCTCTGCTATTTGATACTGGTGCAGACCGGAGTTTTGTATCTAGTTCATTTTCTAAGTTGCTAAATGTTAGTCCTACTGCCTTAGAAAACCCATACACTGTAGAACTAGATGATGGCAAGTTAATTGTAGTTGAACGAATCCTTAAAGGATGTATCCTTGATTTGATGGGTCAAACACTGGAAATTGATCTGATGCCTATCACTTTAGGCAGTTTTGATGTAGTTATTGGCATGGACTGGTTGTCAAAACACCAGGCTGAAATAGTATGCCATGAAAAGATCGTTCATATACCTCTTTCACATGGAGAGACACTGTATGTACAAGGTGAGAAGAGCAGTACGCCACTGCGTCTCATATCTTGTACGAAAGCACACAAATGTCTGCGTAAAGGTCATACAGCAGTTATAGCACTTATAACTGAGAAGCCGGTAGCTGAGAAGAAGATTGAAGACATCCCAGTAGTTTGTGAATTTCCTGAAGTATTTCCAGAAGACCTACCGGGATTACTGCCTATCAGACAGGTGGAATTTTGAATCGACCTTACACCAGACGCAGCACCGATAGCTAGGGCGCCTTATCAACTTGCACCGTCTGAAATGCAAGAGTTATCTACCCAACTGCAAGAGTTGTTGGATAAGGGCTTTATACGACCTAGTTTTTCACCATGGGGAGCACCAGTCCTATTTGTTAAGAAGAAAGACGGGACTTTCCGTATGTGTATCGATTACCGAGAACTTAACAAGGTTACCATCAAAAACCGGTATCCACTACCTAGAATTGACGATCTGTTCGATCAGTTGCAAGGTTCGAGTTACTACTCGAAGATTGATCTCAGATCGGGTAATCATCAACTCAGAGTCCAAGAAGAAGATATTCCGAAGACAGCATTCAGAACGCGCTATGGCCATTACGAATTCTTGGTCATGCCATTTGGGTTGATGAACGCTCCAGCAGTATTCATGGATCTCATGAATCGAGTCTGCAAACCTTATCTAGATAAGTTTGTCATTGTTTTCATTAATGACATTCTCATCTATTCTCAGACTGAGGAGGAGCATGCTGAACATCTTCGATTGCTATTAGAATTACTTAAACAAGAACAATTGTACGCTAAGTTCTCGAAATGTGACTTCTGGATGCGAGAAGTGCAATTCTTGGGTCATATAGTCAATGAAAAGGGCATACATGTTGATCCAGCAAAAATTGAAGCTATTAAGAATTGGGAAGCACCAAAGACCCCTACAGAGGTACGACAATTCCTTGGTTTGGTGGGTTATTATCGACGATTCATTGAGGGTTTCTCAAAGATCGCTCAACCACTTACAGCTCTTACGCACAAAGGGACGAAGTATGATTAGACGAACAAACAGGAAGCTGCATTCCAGCTATTGAAACAGAAACTCTGCAGTGCACCAATTATGTCCTTACCGGAAGGGACGGAAGACTTTGTGGTGTATTGTGACGCATCTGCATAGGGTTTGGGATGTGTGTTGATGCAACGGGATAAAGTCATTGCTTACGCTTCAAGGCAACTTCGACCACACGAAAAGAATTACACTACTCATGACTTGGAGTTAGGAACGGTGGTATTTGCTTTGAAAATTTGGAGGCACTACTTATATGGAACCAAGTGTACCATTTACACTGATCATAAGAGTTTGCAACATATCTTTGATCAGAAGGAACTCAATATGAGACAGTGACGGTGGGTCGAGTTGTTGAATGACTACTAATGCGCAATCAAGTACCATCCGAGAAAAGCTAATGTGGTAGCTGATGCTTTAAGCAGAAAAGACACCACATCAACAAGACGGGTTCGCGCACTTATGATGACGATACATACTGACTTACCTGACAAGGTACGCAGTGCTCAGCTTGAAGCTTAGAAAGGGATAACTTGGAACAGGAATCCTTACAAGGAATGGAAAAACAATTGGATGTCATGCCTGATGGAATTCGTTGTTTCATTAATCGACTTTGGATACCCTTGCGTGGTGGTTTAAGAGAACTCGTGATGGATGAAGCGCACAAATCCAGATATTCAGTCCATCCGGGATCAGACAAGATGTATCATGACTTAAAGGCACTGTATTGGTGGCCTCATATGAAAGCCGACATTGCTAAGTACACTTGTTCGAAAGTCAAAGTTGAATATCAAAAACCGTATGGTTTACTGCAACAACCAGAAATACCTATGTGGAAATGGGAACAGATTTCGATGGATTTCATTACTAAGTTACCCCATACACCAAGTGGTTGTGATACGATATGGGTAATTGTTGACCGATTAACGAAATCTGCACATTTCTTGGCAATTAAAGAAACTGACAAAATGGAGAAACTGACTCGTATTTACATCAAGGAAGTGGTAGCGCGACATGGCGTACCAATTTCCATCATATCAGATCGGGATGCCCGATTCACTTCAAAATTTTGGAAATCACTCCATAAGTCATTGGGAACTCGGTTAGACATGAGTACTGCCTATCATCCACAAACCGACGGCCAGAGTGAACGTACAATCCAAACGCTCGAGGATATGTTACGAGCTTGTGTCATTGATTTTGGTGATAGCTGGGAAAACCACTTACCATTAGTGGAATTCTCTTACAATAATAGTTATCATACGAGTATTCAAGCGGCACCATTTGAAGCTTTATACGGTCGTAAATGTCGTTCACCGGTTTGCTGGGCTGAAATTGGTGACAGTCAGATTACAGGTCCTGAATTAGTACATGAAACGACTGAGAAGATAGTACAAATCCGGAACCGTATGGCAGCGGCTCGAGATCGACAAAAGAGTTACGCTGAAGAACGTCGCAAGCCATTGGAATTTCAAGTAGGAGACCGAGTTCTTCTAAAGGTATCACCTTGGAAAGGTGTGATACGATTCGGTAAGAGCGGGAAGCTTAGCCCACGCTACGTAGGACCTTTTGAGATCCTGAAAAGGATTGGTCCGGTTGCGTATCAACTACAATTACCGGATGAACTCAGCGGAGTTCATGATGTCTTTCACGTTTCGAATTTAAAGAAATGTCTTTCTGATGAGACATTGATTGTACCACTTGAGGAAATACAAGTGGACGAACAGTTACGGTTCATTGAAGAACCAGTTGAAATCATGGACCGAGAGGTCAAACAACTCAAACAAAGCAAGATTCCGATAGTCAAAGTCTGTTGGAATTCAAGACGTGGACCTGAATTCACATGGGAAAGGGAAGACCAAATGATGAAGAAGTATACTCATCTGTTCAAAACGACAACTGCAAACACTGCGAAGACAAGTTAAATTTCGGGACGAAATTTCCTTCAACAAGGGGATGACGTGATGCTTCACACATCAACACTTCAGATTTCAAACGGTAAGCACAAACACAAACATTTCATACAATTGGTTTTATTACAAACATTTGTGTTATATTACATTTTATGAGCTACATTTCATATGTTACATGTTATGGCAGTACATACATGATTAGTTTCAAACAATTACTATGTGCAATGTCACATAGTACAAACGGTTGCGAACATTCACTAGGTGCAAGGTTACATGGCACGGTATGATCAAACACAAACATACACAGTTAGGTGTACTAACTAGTGTGCATGCAAACAGTTACATAGAACGATCACACGTAGGTGTGACGTGTGATGTTGCAAACGTTTAACCTTGTGTGTGATTACACACTATTACACAGAATGATCAAATATCGCACTAGCACATAAATTTTGAACTCACAAAGTAGTTCCCTAACTACTCTTAACACTTAACAATTTTCGGCACGAAAATTCCTTCAACAAGGGGATGATGTGACAATCCGGCAATTCACGGTTAACCTCGTTAATAAAAGTTAACAAAAATGACACGAAATTATGTAAAACTCAAACTAGAAGGATTATAACTGAACAAAACAAGTTATAAACACCATAATTACAAGGGTTAAGTTTGTAATTAGGATAAAATGCAAAATTTTGACTTTGAGAGTCAAAATTCGGTTTTGGGGTAAATTGAATTTGGAATTCTCATTAAATCACTGTTAATCATCGAATTAAATGTTCATATAACTCATTGTGATGATGATTAGCCGTTAATCATCTGTTACAACTCTTGAAAGGGTCGAATTAAACTCAAATCACACCCAAAAGTCGTAACCGTCAAGGGTAGATGTAAAACTTACACAATTCGACTAATAGACCCACAATTAAACTAACAGAACTCATAATCGGCCCCATTAGAATCCTTTGCACACAACAATTAGAAGCAACAAGCCTCTGGAAGAAGATTTCAATCGTGGTGCGGCCGAAGATCAAGCTTCTAGTCGTTCTACACCAATTCGAAGGCAATCCAGGTAATTACCAATGCCTACACGGTCGTTCTAACATGTCTAAGCAAACCCACAACGAAATAGAACTAAAGAATTACAAATTTCAAGTGATCGAATTCTAGGGTTCATCTTTGAAACTGTTTTGGGGGTATTTTAACAAAACGAGTTCAAAAATCCAATTAAAGTATATGAATAGTTTCATAATATACCGAGTAACAAAACCCATATATCAATTTCATAAAATCATAACGAATTGATCAAGTTCATATTCTAGGGTTCTTGAGTTAAACCGTTTTGGGGTTTCGATTCAAACGAGATTAAAAATCAAATCAAACTTTACAGAGAGTTTCGGAACTCTCTTTTTACTGAAAACCCTATGTCAATTTGATGTAACAACACCGAATTTAAGGATTTCGTATTCTAGGGTTCTTAGGGTAGGACGAAATGGGGCTTTCTATTCAAACATGATTATAAATTAAATTGATTTATTCCCTTAATTCAGAAGACCTCGTTTAGTATAAAACCCATATCAATTTTAGTAAATTACACTTAATTGGGTACGAACCGGTTTCAAGTTTTTAAGTTAAAAACCAGTTCGGGTTTTCGAATCAAACGACTTTCAAAATACAATTGATTTATATGGATAGACTCGTTTGGATCTTTAGAGACAAAGCCCTATGGTTTGGGTTGTGATTTTAGTCGAATTGGGGCTGCTCCGAACCCATATGGTTCGGTTTCATAAACAAAAGGGATAGTGGGCCGTTTGGGCTTAAAACAATTAAAAACCATGATCTGTTAATGAAATCTGAACAGAAGAGATGGTAAGCAATTTTTGTTGAGTATGGGGGGCAGGGGTTCGATCCTATGCCTCACCGTTTTTTTTATATTAAGATCATTTTAGTATTTTAAGCATAATTTTCTCGTTCTAACTTCGATTTCGTCCCTTCGACTTGCGTTGGAACAAGAATTGAATTCCGAATCTAATGAAACAATAAAATGTATATTTTGACATGAAATCATAAATCGTGTATAATTGAGCGTGTTTAACGAAATCGTATATAATCGAACGATTTAAACAAACGAACTTAACATCGTGCATACTTTTGTATGTACGTTTCGAACCCTTGATCATTCTGTTTGCTAGCAAAGGTGCGTACATGGCCCCTTTTCTTATTTTAACTGTTTTGGGGGAGAAAACATGAGCAAACAAACATTTTAGATACATATCACTTGCATGAGTTAGCTATTTACATTAAGTGTGAACATAGCATTACAAGTCCTTACATATCGAACCGTTTAGTTTTTCGTAGTGCAAAGCGTGGTAGTTGAAGATAGATCTATTGGGTTTGACAAACCTCACTTGGTAGATTGTAGGTCTACGCAAGTGTTTGACTAGCCAATTCATATTACTATTGTTTGTGCTAGACAATAGTGGAAAGGCAAATTACATTCTAACAGTCAGCTTCGGTGTCGACCGCTTATGTAAATAGTACAAATGACTAGCTATCATGACTATGCATGTGTGATCATGTTATCTGCAAACATTTCGTTTCAAACAGTTATTTCAAACATTTGTGATTAAACAAACCTATGTATGCACCAACCTTTGTGTTGACTTGATTTACATGTTTTCCCAGGACGTTAAGGTACAAGAACAAGCAAGCATGGACTAGGATGTGGAGTCGCATGCGTATTTTAATTCTTGTGTTTTGAATTTTGGATATTTAAAACTTTGAATTGTAATTTACAGTTTTCAAACCGTTACGTTTGTTATTGTTTTAAAAACGCTTCCGCAACGTTAGAACTTTGATATTACAGTTTTAGACCAAAATTATGTTTGAAAATCATATAGAGATCTTCGCTATGTCTAATGATCTGAGATCCTGGTTTGTCACGTCCCAAACGGTATGATTCCGTTAGTTGAAATTTGGGGGTGTGACATAGTATATGATCACAAACAATCAAAATTAAGGATTTGGTGATATTATTATTTGTGAAATAATAAATCGGTGTGAATTAATTATAGAGATAATTAATTCAATGAACGAATAAAGTTTTGAACTTTATTAAAGGGTTCGTTATTAATTAATTGTTAATTAATAATAGATGGATTAATTAAATAAGTTATGTTTAATTAGTTAAACATTTTTAAATTTAACTAATTAATTGTTAATTAGTTAAAAGGAGATTATAGTAATTAAAATGTTTAATAACTATAGAGTTTGATTATTAACAATTTAAAAGGGTTTTAATTGTAAATAACTCTTTTATAAATAAAGGGTTTGACCACCCTCATTTAGAGGATCTATATTGGAAATAATCAAAACCCTTATCCCATCCCTTTCCACCCAACCAGCCGTCACAACCCATTCATTGGGGTTCTCCGCCGGAAACAACCACCACAATCAGGCCACTCCTAGGCTGCATAAAGGGCAGCGTGGGCTGCAGGCTGGCCGGACCAAGAGAGCAGCGCTGGGAACCAAAGCAGCCACGTTCTCAGCCGGGCGCACGGGAGCCGCATCAGGCTGCACAGGAGCCACGTCTGGGCCGCAACAGGCCGCATCTGGGCCGCGTCAGGTCTGGACCAAGGCTGTCCCGTCTGAGCCGAACCGAGCCGAGCCGAGCCAGAATCTGTTTTGGTTCAATCCGGAGTTTCGTAGGACGAGATCCGGACTCGGGTGATCGTAGTGAGTCAACTAGCGAGATCGTTGCCGATCCATCGTGTGGATTTGGAACCGCTTCGTAAAGGTCGATTTCTAAAACCTCCTATGGTTGTGTTATTTAATTTAATTGTTGTTTAAACAATTTGTAACTGGATCCTGATTTGGGAATTATTTCGATTACGAATCGAAAGGTTGTAAAATTTAAAAGCTTCCGCTGTGTCAGATCTGATCTGATAGTTTAATCTATTTTTGTGAAAACTGATTTTTGTCAATTAATGTGATTAATTGAAACTGATTAAATGAAAAGTAACCTAGAATTTCCAATATAATGTCATCAAACTAGTTTCACATGATAAAAGTTTAAAACAAGTTTGCATGTTTCACCACAAAAATAAAAGCATAAAAAGGGGTTATGAAGACTCACCTGGATTGATGAGTTAGTTTGCAAATAATGCCAGCTGTGTAGTCAAATAATATTCAACTCAATTCAATCAACATATATTGTGAAATCAAATACAAATTAATGTAACTATGACTCGTATGGAATTATTAATACAACTTCAACATTGAATTAGACCCATATGTAAATATTTGTAAATAGATTTGTTTCAAAAATATTTTGTAGTTACAGCATTATTTAAATACTTTATCTAATTTGATAAATGTACAATTTATAAAATAAATTGTTAACTAAGAATGAATTAAATAGTATTAAATATAATTGTCTTTAATAAATTGAAAAGATTTATAGTTTCTATGTTACGTAAAATAAATCAATCTTAAACAATTTAAAATCAGCCAATAATATGTTAATTTAATTATAATAGTTATATTGTTATTAAAACCACTTTGATAAAATATTTTCTTTGAATACATATTTAAATTTTGTAATAATTATAAAAATTAAAGTTGATAAATAACTTTACTACTAATATAATATTTAAAATTTATAAATTATTATAAACAAATATTAAATTTTAAAACCTAAATAATAAAGTTTTCTTATTTTAAATAAATCTTTAATTAACATTATTGTATATTTTTGTAACATCTTAAATAATTACAAGCATAATATTTAGTTTAATGTTGCATGTTTTATAGGTTTAAATTATCTTTTAGAAATAAAGCCTCAAATAACAAATATTTAAGTTTATATAAAAAGTTTAATAAAACAGCAATATATATATATATATATATATATATATATATTGCTTTTAAATAATGAGTTTGAAGTTTATAAAGATTTTTGGTGAAAACGGAATTTTAAAATAATGGTTAAATCAAAAGTTAAAAAAAATAGGCCATAACCGCCCCTGCCATGGGTCGAACCTGAGACCTAAGTGCATGTATAATGACCAACTAAACTAGATCCTTGCTCACGTTTAGAAGCCACTCGGATTAAATTAAACATAGTCAGTCGGTTTCCCCCCATTCCTTTTAAGAGCCAAACCGAAGAACCCTAGTTCTTTTGGATCCGAAATTCATTCAAAACATGATGGGATCGGTTCTAAAATCACAGGGCTTTTGTTTAGCCTCTAACAACGAGTTGAATGGCATGTAGAACACTAACCTTAATGTATGCTTGACCGGGTTTCGATTGGATCCTTAGAAGTGTGCGACCGTGAGTTTTTATGAACTTGATTCAAGATCTGTAACATTATTGCCGGAACCAATACCGTAACAGTGATCTCAAACAGTAACATGAACAGTGATCAGGTATAAACTATATGCATTTCAGTGTATTTCATATTCATATCATGTATTGTTAACATTTCGTGTTATCAAATAGTGAATTCAGAATTAATTCAGAGAAACAACACTCAGAAAACATGGTTTATCCGTCAGATAATTATCTGGCATTATAGAACCATCATGTGATTATGTGTTAGGATTTATTATGTATAAACGTATGTGAGGCTATACAGAACAAAACAACACGGATATCGTTACGTGAATGCTAAATCGACGGATTATCCGTATAGGTGACGATCTGTACGAATAAGTCTGAAAGTTTAACGTTCTGAATGATGTCCGATAATTAGAAAACAATATTGAAAAGTATAGTTATCATCGTGTTCGTACGGGTGACGATTCGAACGAATACGCACGACGACTGTACGTTTCGATTTTAAACAGCAAATTTAATATTTTTGAAAATTTAAATTATAAATGAAGATATTTAGTTAATTTATTAGGAACCACAACCTAAAATAATTTCGTAAATCTTATTTTTAAATCCGAGTCGTTTAGTCACGAAAACTACGAACAACTGATATGTTACGTACGCGAAACCGAGCGGAACCGAACGACCCGGGTATTTTGAATCACTAAATGAGTTCATTTAATATGGTAACCACCACCACCAACCTCACCTCTCTCCTCCATTTTCGTTTTTCTCCATCTCTCTCTAGAAATTTTCTCTCCACCTTCTCTCTACAATATCTCACTCGATTCTCGACCATTTCAAGAGTTCTTGGTGTCAAAACGATCCCCACATCACGTAGATCACGAAAGTACAAAGGATCTAAGCTTACATCCATCATTTTCGAGGTAAAATTCTGGTTTTATATGCGGTTTTTGTGTAAATCACGATTTCATCAACTTGTTGCTATGTTGGTCGGCCTAAACACTTAGACACTTTGAGATAAGTTCAGGTAAACAACTAGGAAGCGGTGGAAGCATGTCTACAACCTATTAGGGCCGTGGATGGAGATAGTGGATGGCCATGGCGGCTGGTTCGAAGGGCCGAACCTTTTGAGCTGAAAAAGAGGATGGCCGAACCAAGGAACCCGACCTAGCCGAACCTTCCTTCTATGGCCGAACCCAGGAGCCCTTGCCGAACCATCAGGGTCACGAACCTGGACCTGGCCGAACCATGGGGCGAACCCTGGCCACGAACCTTCTCTTGGGACGAACCTACATGAGGGCCGAAACCCTTCCATGGCGAACCTGCATGCATGACAGCCGAACCACGACCACCGAACCTTATGCTTAAACCCTAGGAGTCACGAACCTCCTTAGCCAAACCCTAGAGTGGCGAACCTCCTCTCTCAACGAACCCACCTGCTTCTAACTCATTATCTCAGCCGAACCTTCATTAGGAAGCCAGGAACCTGCCCATGTGATAGCAGTGAACCTCTTAAGGCCGAACCATTTGACAGCAACCATTCAGCGAACCTATAACCCTTTTCAATACATGTGTAGCGAACCTAAGCATTCAAATGGAATGGGTTACGTGATATATGCATGGGATCAATTTTGTGTGTGTGCATGGGATAGGAACTAGGGTTTTAATTCCCATAAAACTTATCTCATGAAAGGTAAAAGATCAATTAATAAGGGGTCTTAAAACATGGGTATTGTTTAAAAGTGGGTTCAAACACCACATTGAATTCAACATAATGGGAAATCAAGTGGATTAAAAACAAAGGCTTAAAGCTCAAATTCAAGAATCTAAATTCAAAGTGGAATCAAAAGAACTAAAGCTTAAAAATCAAATTCAATGGAATCTAATCCAGTGTGTGGATTAGTAAATCTAAGGATCCTAATCAAGAATCTATAATCATTGTGAAATCATGGAATTCTAAAGATCAGAAATCAAGAGGATCAAGTGAATCATGGGAATCATAACCGTGTGTGAATCATTGAAATAATGAAATCATTAAGATCTAATGAAATCATTAAATGCTTTAATTAAGGTGGATGTCAGTTGTACAGAAATCAAGACCACGTGTAACACACAGAAAGTCCCAGCATAAATAGTAGACTCTTGTTGTCAGGCTATATGGGCAATAACTTAAACTACCAAATGAAGTCAAGAGAATCACAGAAAATCAAGAATCAAAGGATATCCTTAAAGTCCCGGCATGTACAATAGACCAGTGGGTCAAGCTGATATGGGCATCATTAAAGTCCCGACACATACAGGTAGACTCCTTGTGGGTCATGCCTGATATGGGCCGCGTGTGAGAGGGTGGGGTACAACTTGAACAACCACCAACAACTAAGTCTAATTGATTGAGTCAAATAAGGCCCAATCATCATGTCTTAGTTGTATTTAAATGCTTAGTTATTAGTTTAATTAAATATTTAATATTATATTTCTATAATTGCTTTGGGTAATCATGGATATGTGGTGGGACGGTGGCCGGGGCTTGTCCCCTACATATGCCCTATATATAAGCATACTTGATTGGATAGCATAGGTGGTCGTTGATGAGGTTAAGGTTGTCATTTCGGGGGATCAAGGTAAACATTCTCAGGGTAATCAAATTCTATGAATCAGATGTTATGGAATCAATGATGTGGGATGAAACGCTTAATTATCACCAGGAACAATATATCATGTGGTTTGGTATGTGGTGGGAAGGTGGCTGGGCGGGCGGTAAGTTCGACCCTACATTTGCCCTATATATAAGCATACTGAATTAGATGGTATAGGTGGTTAATGGTGAGGTTAAGGTTGTCATTCAGGTTATTCAAACGCATTTTTATAAAATTACATGAACTCACCAACCATGTGTTGACCTTATTTTTGCATGACTTCTCAGGTGACGAACAGGTCAACTAAGGAGTTATTACTTTTGGACTAGGATTCTAGTTAGAGGACCTAGCTTTTTGGACCTGCGTATTTTGAAGCATCATTTTACAGATTATTTGTATATCTTGTGCAGATAGAAGATAGAAGAATTATGATGTGATAGTAGATTTACATTGTTAAATTATGAACTTAACTGATTTAATTTAACTTTGTAATTCTATTTTTACTTAGCAGTTTCTCATATATATATATATATCATGTGCAATGTAAAAAATCTGATCATTTTGATTATCACTCACGATATCGCGCCCCGGGAACCTTACGTCCGATGGGGAAATCGATCCAACCCGCCGGCTCGGGGTGTGACAGATTGGTATCAGAGCCATGGTTATAGAGAAATATAGGTCACTTATTTAAACGGTTTGGCCTAGACTATAACCTAGGGATCCTGCATGTAGAGAACATAGGACTTAAGATTTTATTTGCATAGTGTCTTCTGCATTCGATCACTGTACTAATCAATATTCTTTTGGTTATGATCAGAATGCCACCACGAAGACAGCCTCCCTTGTTACCTCCACCACCGCAAAATTTGGCTCCACACTCATCGACACAATCACCAGCTGACTCACCTCCTCCACCTCCTCCTCCTCCACTTAATCCACCTCCAGGTCTGAGCACGACTCAGATACTGGATCCCGCTACCATCGCCCTGGCGACACTACTGAGCAGTTAGCTGACTAACCAGCTGAAGAAGTGATACCGGAAATGCTCAACCGTATCCGGAACGACAGCAACAACACTGGGAACTCATCAGGAGAAGCTAGTGGGAACACTGGTAGTGCATCACACTACTCCTGCAAGTCTTTTGTGGGTTGTAAGCTGCCTAGCTTTAGCGGTACTGAAGGAGCCGTTGGATTAATCCAATGGATAGAAAAGATGGAGACTACTCTGGACATTAGCAGTTGTCCAGAGCACCACAAGGTTCGCTATTCAGCTTGGTCATTCAGCAAGCGAGCCTTGATGTGGTGGAACGCACAGAACAATGCTAGGGGAAGAGAAGAGGCAATGGCAATTCCATGGGAAGAATTCAAGACATTGCTGAGGAATGAATTCTGCCCAAAGAATGAGTTGCAAAGATTGGAATTTGAACTGTCCAATCATGTGATGAAAGGATCTGATCATTTGGGGTACACTACCCGCTATCATGAGTTGGTAGATTTGGTTCCAGACATGGAACCCACCCTAGGGAAGAGAATAGACAGATATGTAGGTGGACTCCCCGCCTGCATCAAGGGTTTAGTAGTCGCTGCAAACCCTGTTACTTTAGAGTCAGCGGTGAGTTTGTGAGGGAAGCTCATTGATCTTATGGTAGCCTCGGGAGTTCTAAAGAAAGAGGCTGACACTGGCAAGCGAAAGGAAGAATCTTCCAAGCAACCTCATCACCACCAACATTAGAAGAAGAAACAGAAGCCTATCAAGAACTACACCATGGCTACTCCACTCAACCAAGTAGCCATGGCACCACAGAATATGCGTAAGAAACAATATACTGGCCCACACCCTCTGTGTACCAAGTGCCAGTATCATCATGCTGCAAGCAACCAAAGCCGTCATTGCACGAGATATGGACGAAAAGGACATTGGGTCCAGCAATGCAGGATGACACCAAACCAAGCAGTCAACAATGCTGCTTTAGCTCTCCCTCCACCAGCCAACCAGAACAACGGTGGATGCTATAACTGTGGCGAACAGGGCCACTTTGCTAAGAACTGCCCGAAGAAGGCACAACAGGCAGTTCAAGCACCCCGTGGAAGAGCTTTTGCTATAGGAGCTCCAGCTGCACGCCAAGACCCGAATGTGGTCACTGGTTCATTTCTCTTGGAGAAAGACAAGAAAAAGATTTAAGACGTACCAGTAGTGAAAGAGTATCCGGAAGTATTTCCTGAAGACCTACCGGGTTTGCCTCTTACGCGACCGGCAGAGATTCATATTGACTTAGTTGCTGGAGCAACTCCTGTTGCTAAATCTCCTTACAGGTTAGCACCTTCAGAGATGCATGAATTGTCAAATCAGTTACAAGAACTACTTGACAAAGGATTCATCAGACCGAGCTACTCACCTTGAGGAGCTCCGGTTTTGTTCGTGAAGAAGAAAGACGAATCGTTTCGAATGTGCATAGACTACCGCGAGCTGAACAAACTAACCATCAAGAATCGGTATCCACTGCCGAGGATTGATGATTTGTTTGACCAACTGCAAGGAGCCCAATACTTCTCGAAGATTGACTTGCGGTCTGGATATCATCAGCTCAGAGTTCAAGACGAAGACATACCGAATACGGCTTTTCGAACTAGATACGGGCATTATGATTCATGGTGATGCCTTTTGGATTGACGAATGCACCAGCGGTTTTCATGGATCTCATGAACCGAGTGTGCAAGCCGTATTTGGATCAGTTGGGCATTGTCTTTATCGATGACATAATGATTTATTCTAAGAGCAAAGCAGAGCATGGGAAACATCTCAGGAATATCTTGGAGCTGTTGAAAGAAGAGAAACTTTATGCCAAATTCTCTAAGTGTGAATTTTGGCTAAGAGAAGTTCAATTTCTGGGTCACGTAGTCAATAGCGAGGGAATACACGTAGATCCTGCCAAGATCGAGGCGATAAAGAACTGGGATACTCCGAAGACACCGACGGAGATACGGTCTTTTCTGGGATAGGCAGGTTATTATAGAAGGTTTATCACAAACTTTTCTAAGATAGCTTTGCCTCTCACTAAGCTAACCCAGAAAAGTGAACCGTTTGTCTGGGAGCGGAAACAAGAATATGCTTTTCAGACGTTGAAGAAGAAATTATGTGATGCTCCAATTCTACCTCTCCTTGAAGGCTGTGATGACTTTGTTGTTTATGTCATGCCTCCCATCAGGGACTTGGTATGCAACGGGACAAAGTTATCGCTTATGCATCAAGACAGTTAAAGGTTCATGAGAAGAACTACACTACTCATGATCTTGAACTGGGAACTGTAATCTTCGCATTGAAGATTTGGAGACATTATTTATATGGCACTAAGTGTACCATATATACTGATCACAAAAGTCCGCAACACATCTTTGATCAGAAGGAACTCAACATGCGACAGCGACGTTTGGTTGAACTTCTGAATGATTACGATTGTGTGATCAAGAACCATCCGGGAAAGGCGAACGTTGTAGCTGATGCCTTGAGCCGGAAGGAACGGGTCAAACCCTTGCGCATTAGAGCAATGGGAATGACCGTGTAGACCAGCTTACGAGACAAGATTATTCAAGCACAACAAGAATCAGTTGATTGAGGAAATCTGAAGAAGGAACTTGACTGTGGAGCAGAGAAACAATTTGATACTAAGCCTGATGGAGTGATCTACTACCAGGATCGTTTATGGATTCCGACGGTAGACGAATTGAGAAAACTTATCTTCGATGAGGCACACAAGACTAAATACTCTGTTCATCCAGTCGCTGATAAAATGTACCAAGATTTGCGTGGATTTTATTGGTGGCCGAGAATGAAGAAAGACATAGCCGAGTACGTCGGTCGATGTGATAGCACCTGCTCCTAACTCATTATCTCAGCCGAACCTTCATTAGGAAGCCACGAACCTACCCATGTGATAGCAGCGAACCTCTTAAGGCCGAACCACTTGACAGCAGCCATTCAGCGAACCTATAACCCATGTCGATACAAGGGTTGCGAACCTAAGCATTCAAATGGAATGATTTACGTGATATATATGCATGGGATCAATTTTGTGTGTGTGCATGGGATAGGAACTAGGGTTTTAATTCCCATCAAACTTATCTCATGAAAGTTAAAAGATCAATTAATAAGGGTCTTAAAACATGGGTATTGTTTAAGAGTGGGTTCAAACACCACATTGAATTCAACATAATGGGAAATCAAGTGGATTAAAAAACAAGGCTTAAAGGTTGGAGTATTGGGTTAACTATTAACACTTAGACCTTCGGGGCATTCCATAAGACGTGTAACTAATATAGAGATTTTAATTGAATTATCTATATTGGGTTATTCAAAGAGTAGGATTGTGGATCATTTGGCCATCAAAGACTAGCAATGGGCCAAGGTGGGCCCATTGGGCTTAACTTAAGCCCATCATATGTTAAATGTCATTTTAATTAAATTAATGATGTTTTAATAAAAGAAAATGATTTATAAACTTGATTGAATTAAAATAAATGTTTTTGAATTAATATTTAGTTTAAAGTGAATTAAATTTAAAACAAATTAATTGAGAACTTGTAATGATTAATCTTGGGATATGGGTTACAATTGGATATCTAGGTTAGACTAGTTAGACGGAAATTTAGATGCACACTATTACATAGGACACTTAGTAGACATCGCGAACAAGACCTTAGATACGACGACTAATACGTATACTTATCGTATTCGAACTTTTTTAAAACAACTCAGGAACCGAAGAAACCTAGTCTACAATAACGAGGGCGTATCTTGTGATAAATCATTTGCACAGCAACACAGGTGAGTTCATTGCCTCTTTTCTAAACATTTTTGGTTTTCAAACGCGGGGCTGAGAAGCATGCGTAAACTGTTTTATTTAAATTGTTTTATGTAAATGCTTTTACTTATGAATTGCTTATTATATATGTTTTTTTATACTCCTAGACTCATGTCTAGGTAATTGTTATGCAGAATTACCTAACAAGTTAATGAAATTACTCTTATGAGTAATACTTTAATTCTAAAACTTTAAACAAACCCTTAGTCCATCAAGCTCAAATTCAAGAATCTAAATTCAAAGTGGAATCAAAAGAACTAAAGCTTAAAAATTAAATTCAATGGAATCTAATCCAGTGTGTGGATCAGTAAATCTAAGGATCCTAATCAAGAATCTATAATCATTGTGAAATCATGGAATTCTAAAGATCAGAAATCAAGAGGATCAAGTGAATCATGGGAATCATAACCGTGTGTGAATCATTGAAATAATGAAATCATTAAGATCTAATGAAATCATTAAATGCTTTAATTAAGGTGGATGTCAGTTGTACAGATATCAAGAACACGTGTAACACTCGGAAAGTCCCGGCATAAATAGTAGACTCTCGTAGTCATGCTATATGGGCAATAACTTAAACTATCAAATGAAGTCAAGAGAATCACAGAAAATCAAGAATCAAAGGATATCCTTAAAGTCCCGGCATGTACAGTAGACCAGTGGGTCAAGTTGATATGGGTATCATTAAAGTCCCAACACATACAGGTAGACTCCTTGTGGGTCATGCCTGATATGGGCCACGTGTAAGTGGGTACGACTTGGACAACCACCCACAACTAAGTCTAATTGATTGAGTCAAATAAGGCCCAATCATCATGTCTTAGTTGTATTTAAATGCTTAGTTATTAGTTAAATTAAACATTTAATATTATATTTCTACAATTGCTTTGGGTAATCATGAATATGTGGTGAACTCAAGAGATAAAAGGTAAATCTATTTGTGGAAATCATAATCTCAAATGGAAGGTGAATGGAGTGAAATGCTTAATTATCATTAACAACAATATGCTAAGAAGTCTGGTATGTTGTGGGACGGTGGATGGAGCTTGTCCCCTACATATGCCCTATATATAAGCATACTTGATTGGATAGCATAGGTGGTCATTGATGAGGTTAAGGTTGTCAATTCGGGGGATCAAGGTAAACATTCTCAGGGTAATCAAATTCTATGAATCAGATGTTAGGGAATTGATGATGTGGGATGAAACGCTTAATTATCACCAGGAACAATATATCATGTGGTTTGGTATGTGGTGGAACGGTGGCTGGGCGGGCGGTAAGTTTGACCCTACATATGCCCTATATATAAGCATACTGAATTGGATGGTATAGGTGGTTAATGGTGAGGTTAAGGTTGTCATTCAGGTTATTCAAACCCATTTTTATAAAATTACATGAACTCACTAACCATGTGTTGACTTTATTTTTGCATGACTTCTCAAGTGACGAACATGTCAACTAAGGAGTTATTACTTTTGGACTAGAATTCCAGTTAGAGGACCTAGCGTTTTGGACCTGCATATTTTGAAGCATCATTTTACAGATTATTTGTATATCTTGTGCAGATACAAGATAGAAGAAATTATGATGTGATAATAGATTTACATTGTTAAATTATGAACTTAACTGATGTAATTTAACTTTGTAATTCTATTTTTTCTTATCAGTTTCTCATACGCCCGACGGGGAAGTCGATCCAACCCGCCGGCTCGAGGTGTCACACGATCGATTTGAATGGTCTGAGTATTGTGCGTGCACAGAACAATTCGTCGAGCTTAGATGGACATATGGTTGAGTTTAATTTCATTTTTATGTGTGTTTATATATATTTTGAATAACCAACCAAATACGAATGTCTAGGAGCGATTCATATGAAATTTGAATTTTAAACGAAAGATTAGAGCTTGATTTCAAACCCTTAATATTCGGTTATTTATAAAATTTTGAACTTGGTAGGTTTTATTAGCTCGATTTGAGCTATGGATCATCTGGAACGAGAATGGGTAAATGGGGTATCTATGGGGAGGTGTTGGGTAGGAAGAAGAAAACACTATGGGTTATTGGCAAAAACAACCCCCCAGATTTTCTTTCTTAGTTCAACTTTCAATGTTGGTTGTTTTAGTCTTGATTTCAGAATAAAGGTTTATAAAATATAATCTTTAGCTAAAATTATTAATTTATATTTACATAATTTTTCAAAACATCAATATTTGCATAAGTAAAAATGTTTATATATATGTTTTATATATCTTTAATGTTTATTATTTTATAAAACTTTGTTTTTATAAGCCTTTATAACTTGATTTGTTATTATTATTATAATTGTTATCATCATTATTGTTTTTCTTATCATTATATATTCTAATAATGACAAAAAATTCGAATTCTCATTAAAAATCTCGAAATTACATAGTTTGTAGTAATGCTACATTAAACTTAAGAGTGTCGATGCTCATGGGTCAATAAAGGAACCGTAGAAATTGTTAGTCTCGATTAAAAGTTAAGCTTGGTCACCCTTGGTGTCCATCGATGCTATTGGTATCGATGGGTGTAGTATCGACTCTCCAACCTTCGATTTTGTTAATTTCAATGGGAGTTGGGTCCAGGTTCCTTGGATAATGTTGTGCTACACTATATCGAAGTCCCCTTAGTGAAAACAAACCCATGGAACTTAGTATGATTTAGGAAAGCTGGCTGCAAACTCCCACCTCGTCGAGACTATTAGAATCGATATTTCATATGCTGATACTATTCCTTCAATCAGATATGGGTTTGTGGAACCTGCCAAAGCCTGATTCTAATTTGTTCCAAGTGTTCCTAAGGCTGACTAAGCTTCTATTGTTGAGTTCTAAGTGGCTTTAAACAGGTTTCATGTTTGAAAGTTTTGGGTTGTTAGAAAACCCTATAGACCGAATGTTCAAGCTCAAACTGGCTTCAATTGGATCGTTTAGAGCATGGATCCTTTGTACTTCCTTAATGTAGACGATGAGAGCTTTCCATAGACACCAAGATCTTGCAATTTGGTTGAGAAACAAGAGAGATCAAGTGAGGGTTTCTAGAGAGAGTGTAGAGAGGGAGCTCCGAATCTAGAGAGAGGGTGTAAATTCTGGTAGGTGAGCCATAAATGAAAGGTTATAAAGCCTTTTATAGTCCGGGTAATGACACGTGTGTTCGAGTTCGTCCGATTTCGCGTTTGCGCGTTATTTTACGAACGTTATGTAAACATTACGCTTTTAAATAAATAGTTTTTTTTACCTTTTTAGGTGGTAATTCATAATAAATATTTTAAGTGAAATATTATTATTATTTTATTTTCGAAATTGTTTATTTTAATTATTTAGTCAGAACGTATAACTTTCGCGCGTATTTGTATGAATCGTCACCGTACGAACATGACGATTGTTTTACCTTATGTTTTGGTTTTCTAATTATAAGATATCATTTAAAATGTTAAACCCACAGATATATTCGTGCGAATCGTCATTCCCACGAATACACTATTAGTTTAATGTTCTCTAATGTTATCCTTTATTGTTTTTGTAATTGTTTCCTCACAATCGTTTGTGTTTCATCATTTGGTTATTTTAGATTACATGACTTATGAACTATGTTGTCAGGCATCGGATTCCTCGTTACTCATAGAATTCCATGTCTTAACTGTGGTGTGTATGTCTTAATTCTTTGCTTGTTCTCATTGAATATTCACAATGTTATTGACAAACGAACTTATAAATACGAACATGTGTTTACAAGTATCGTTCGTACATACGACTACTGTACAAATGTTACAGTCTCCCTTAGTTAAGGGAATTTCGTCCCGAAATTAACTAGTTGAAGGTACTATAAAACGATGAGAATACTTAAGCTTTATTTGGTCTTCACGTTCCTAGATGAACTCTGCACCACGTTTGCCTTCCCATCGTACTTTTACGATCGGAATCTGGCTATGCTTAATTTTCTTGACTCCATGATCCATGATTTTTATTGGATGTTCACCGAATTGCATGTTGTTTTGAATTTCGATGTCCTCTAATGGAATTTGAACATCATGATCAGCTAAGCACTTCTTAAGATTTGGCACATGAAAAGTGTGATGAACGTTGCCCAGCTCGACCGGAAGTTTGAGTTTGTAAGCTATGGGACCAATCCTTTCCAGGATCTCAAATGGTCCAACGTACCTAGGAGAAAGTTTTCCCTTCTTTCCGAATCGAACAACGCCTTTCTAGGTAGAAACCTTTAATAAGACTCGATCATAGACTGGAAATTCAAGCGGTTTCCGACGTCGATCAGCATAACTCTTTTGTCGATCCCTCGCTGCCTTAAGCCTTGATTGAATGATTGAAATCTTATAGGTTGTTTCTTGAATGAGTTCAGGTCCTACAACTTGCGAGTCACCGGCCTCGGTCTAGCAGACTGGTGATCGGCACTTCTTACCATACATAGATTCGAATGGTGCACATTGAATGCTCGTATGATAGCTATTATTATACGAAAACTCGATGAGTCCTTTCGCTTTGTCCATCGCTTTGGGGATGATGATACAACGTGCTAAGGTTAACACGGGTTCCCAAAGCCTTTTGTAATGATTGCCAAACGCGAGAAGTGACGCGACTATCACGATCGGATATGATTGACTTTGGTGTACCATGACGCTCAATGATTTCATTAATAACTAGTGTATGAAATAATTCATACTAGGGTATGATCGACTATCCTGAATATGCTAACTAGTGTATGAAATAATTCATACTAGGGTATCCTACGGTTAGAGACTAGGTCAACCATTTCTAGTAACCTAATTCCCTATAACCCAGGCTCTGATACCAATCTGTAACACCCCGACCGATGACGGA
Source organism: Mikania micrantha (assembly GCA_009363875.1). NCBI lineage: Eukaryota > Viridiplantae > Streptophyta > Magnoliopsida > Asterales > Asteraceae > Mikania > Mikania micrantha. Next base: position 22,457,742 of record CM018694.1, on the reverse strand, counting down.
AACGTCGGGATGCCACGAGGGATGTGTAGATTGTTCAAAAGCTCGTGGGCATCTAAATTAAATCATCACATAACATTCCATTCATCAAATCAATTACACAAAAATCATGTCTATCATGAATTAAATACATCAATTACACAAAAGAATTAGCTAAACTAACTAAACTCTAATCGCCAGAATTTTAGTTAATTTTAGCTAAGTCCAAGATCCTATGTGATGATGTCCAAAAGTGAGAATTCATCTTCTTCAACCTACTTAGCTTCATCACCTGAAACATGTAAGAAAATCAAGTGTCAACTTCGAGGTAGTTGGTGAGTAATCATAAGTTTTTATACTTAAAAGTATTTTATAAAATGATTATAAAAGTTTGTGTTTGAAAAATGGTTTTTATAAAAGTTTAGATAAAATGAGTATAAAAGCTTATGGTCTTCCTGAGAAAATCCACAAGAATACATGTATGAGATAATCCAACACACCTCCAAACTCAACAATCAAACATACACACAAACACATAGTCACATATCAATTAAATCATAGTTAATCATAGATAATCATAGTCAATCATAGATAATCAATCACATAATCATTCAACCAATCTCAACATCAGTAATCTCAAATAATATCTGTGACTATACATGGACATTATGTAATTAACATAAGTTAAAGACATGATCCATGGAGTGGTCACTAACCACGTGACAATACATGAAGTCAAAGCAATTAACCGAAGTTAAAGGCAATGATTCACGGAGTTGTGATAATCCAAGTGGCAATGCATGTAATCTTTGTTATTGACCGAAGTCAATGACAATGTTACACGGATAAATAATAATAAGAGATAATCCATAATTAATGATAATTTTTATAACGTGAATATCATATTGATAAACAGTTATTATCCTGGTGTTATCAAAATAATATTTAAATTGGTATACATGTTTCACCTCCGAGTTTTAAAACAAAACAGTTTAAAGAAAGGGAGGTTATGAGAACTCACCTGAGTCCTTAGAATCAAAGTCCTTGTAGTATGCGTGCTCACGTAAGATAATTCAAACCAACTCAATAACCTGTATTTAACATATGTTTGTGTTTATAAGTTTATGTGTTTATCACAATTTAATATCCATACGTGTTCTCTTCTAGTTATTAATTGTGTCGTTATTAGTTTATGATTTAAACTTGTTAGTTTCTTTTGTCGACCTCTTAAATTATCAAGCCTTGAGATCCGATGTATGCACTTATAGGTATGTATGTATATATATAGGAGAGATAATTCTAATCATACACATACCTATGTCCACATGTATGCTTTCATTCAATTAACCACTATAATCAAAGTTATTATTGTTGACCTTATGTTTGAGGATTGTTTTTAAATTGTCCTTATGAGAAATTAAATGTTATCCAACACGTTCAATATATAAGCATACAACTCCATAATTTTTACAGAAAACTTAATTCAAAGAAAGAAAGGTGGTGGTTAATATCATCCTCCATGCATGCATGATTATACATTGGTTCTTAAGCCTTAAGTCCTTATTAAATCTAGTTGATTATTTTGGTTCTTGGTCAGCCCACGTTTCCAGCGAACCTAAGGCCTAGTCACCCTTAGGTTCGGCTAACCATTAAAGGTTCGTAGCCCATATGGTTCGTGAGATTAGGTTCGCTCAGCTAGGGTTTGTTTCACAAAGGTTCGGCTGAATAGAGAGAAGGTTCGTGATTCAATACATGCACAGCAAAGGTTCGCAGCCAATAACAAGGTTCGGCTAAGGTCCTATCCAGCCTAGGGTTCACCTAATGAGGTTCGTGGAACTAGACATGGTTCGGCTGTGACAATCCGACTTTGTGAGTTAACTTCGCTAACTGAATGTGGTTAGATCACAGGCCCAATAAGACATGTAAGGCCCAGTAAGGCCAAGGAAGGCCCAGTAAGGCCAAGGAAGGCCCAGTAAGGCCAAGATAGGTCCAATAGGGCCAAGGTAGGCCCAATAAGCCCAAAGTAGGCCCAATGGTATTTAGGAGACCCAATTAGATTAATCAAGCCCAACAATGATCTAAGTGATCCAATTATTGACAATTCGGGAAATTGGTTTAATTTTGTTAACCGAAAGCTAAGAAAATCATAGGAGATCAACCTAGAGGTATTTGAAATTAGTCTAAGTAGGTTCAAAATGTTAGAAATTACAAGTATTAGACTTGTAACCACCTAGAAAGAACAATTTTGACTTTCAAGTCAAAATTCACCCATATGAATTAGGGCAAAAATCGAAATTCAAGTTGTTTAATGATAATAGTCGAATTAATCAACTTAAATCATTACATTGATGATCATTTACAATTATGGTCAGTTACTAAGTCTCTTAATCGTCGAATTGATTCAAAAACGGCCACAACACTTGAAACCGAAACCATTCAATGTCAAAATCCCATAAATCGACTTCATTCCTCACAATTGAACTTTCAAAATCATTATTCGGAAACATTAGAAGCTTCTGCATACAAGAATTCGATTTCAAGAGGTCCAGATTTGAAGAACCCGATCGTAGGTGGCCGAAACTTAAGCTAAATTCGAATTACTCGAATTGGATACCAAAACAGGTTAGTAATCTATCCTAAACCTTCTAAAAGGGTCGACTAAGCTAATCCATATGATGAATTTGTGTATTAACATCGAATTGTAGGAACACTAATAACTAGGGTTCATATAAATACGGTTTTGGGGGTTTCGATTAATATGGATGTTAAACTGAAATTAAACACCACCAGTAGTTTCAAAAGCATTCGACTAAGGATAAACACATGCCAATTTCAGTTCTAAACATCTAATTTTAAGAGATCTAATTCTAGGGTTCTTAGACAAAACCGATTTGGGGGTTTCGGTACAAATAAGGTTTAGAGTCGAATTAAACTATATATTGAGTTTCAGAAACATCTCGTTTATGAAATTCAGTTGCTAATTCGATTAAACAAAACCGAATTGAATGATTTCTAGTTTTAATATTTTTCATAAGAAACGAGTTAGGGGATTGGATCGGGATGGGTTTAAGATTCAAATTGATTGGTGTAGGGAGTTTCAGAGAACTCCGAATAGTGATAAGCCCATATCAATTCGAGGTTAAATCAATGGATTAAATGATTTCTACTATTAGGGCTCATTGTATACAACGATTTTGGGTTCTGGGTAGAAACGAGTATGATAATTCAATTAGAGATTATAGATAGCTTCGAAATATCAATTGTAATGAAAGCTTTATGATTTTTCTGATTAGTGTAATCAAAACTAAACGAATTGAATTGAAAGTTCTAGTATTCACGTTCGAAACTAAGGACAATCAGGTTTTAATGATTTAAGTTGATGATTTATCAAATTGGATGCATGGTTGAACTCGGTTGTATACCCAGAAGCGAAGCCCTATGGTTTTAAGGGCTATTAAGATCGAATTCATGGTCAATTAGAACCAAATTGCTTCGGCTATAGTTTTCAAAGGGAAACCGGTTAGGGGGAAACTTAGAACAATTAATTCCGGAGGGTTATCGCGAATCCCTAGCGGGCGAGACTGGTAGCTTGTGTGTGTGTTGAGTGGGGGGTCGCGGGTTCGATCCCGGGTTCCACCATTTTTGAGAATTTAAAACTAGTTTAGTATTTTTACCATAACTTTAGCGTACGAACTCCGATTCGATTCGTTTCAGTTGCATTAGAACCAGAATTCAGTTTCGAATGTATTAGGATAATAAAAATTATATTTTTGATCAAAAACGTAATCGCGTGTAATTACGTTCATTTAAATAAAAGTATATATGATTTTATTTAAACGATTTCAAAAATTCGCGTACATTCCTATGTACATTTTTAACACTTAAACATACGTGTGTTGACACGTATGTGATTTCAAGCACAAAACGACATCTCGAATAACTTTAGGTTATTGTTTAATCACAGATTCTTCGTAGAGGATTTTCTACGCGAGTTTAAGTGCGTTTGATCATTCTGCAACCATCAAAGGTGCGTACACGGCCCCTTTCTTATTTTAAACTGTTTTGGGGGAGAAAACATGTGCAACAAACTCTTTTTAGATACATATCACTTGCATGATTTAGCTGTTTACATTATGTGACAACATAGCAATTGAAAGTCCTTACACACCTCGAACCGTTTAGTTTGTTGTAACGCAAAGCGTGGTAGTTGGAAATAGATCTATTAGGTTTGACAAACCTCACCTGGTAGATGGGATCTACGCAGGTGTTTGACTGACCAAACACATTTTACTATTGTTGTGCTAGACAATAGTGGCAAGGCAAAAACATGCTATAGCATGGCAATTCGTCAGCTTCGGTGTCGACCATTTATGTAAATAGTTTATATGACTAGCTATCATGACTGTGCATGTGTGATTATGTTATCTACAAACTTGATATTCAAACTGTTGTTTTGAACATTGTGAATGCTTAAAACCTGTGTTATGCACCATCCTTTGTGTTGACTTGATTTACATGTTTTCTCAGGACGATAAGGCGCGCAATAAAGCTGGCATGGACTAGGAGATAGAGTCGCATGCATTTTATACATTTTAGATATTTGAATTTGAACATTTGAAACCTTGTATTGTACTTTACATTTTACAACTGTTACTAGTTTTATAACGCTTCCGCAAATTTTAAAAACTCTGATGTTATGTTTTAAAGACCAAAGTATGTTTTGAAATTCATATAGAGGTCTTCGTTATGTCTAATGATCTGAGATCCTGGTTTGTCACGTTCCCAAACGGTATGATTCCGTTAGTTGGAAATTGGGGGTGAGACAGATTGGTATCAGAGACATTGGTTATAGCGAACTAGGTTTGCATTTGTAGACTTAGACTATGACTGTTAGACATTAGACACATATGCTTACACATATTACTTAGAAATTACATATGACATTATGTAATTGACTTGTTTACACATTCCATGGCACTGCACTTACATATGGTATTATGTAACAGGCATGGCATCATCATCAGTACCTTACATCTATATTGATGATTCCGAGGACGAGGAACCGATAGTTCCAGCACCACCGTCATCACCACCCCCACCTATTCCATCTCCTCCACCATATGAGCGGGATGACTCAGATCCGGAGGAGGATCCGGAGGAGGATCCAGACGAGGACCCGGAGGAGGATCCGGAGGAGGATCCAGACGAGGATCCAGAGGAGGATCCAGATGAGGACCCGGATGAGGATCCGAAGGAGGAGCCAGTGGAGGGCACTCAGTAGATCCCTGCTGAGGGACCTTCTACACATCCACCACCTGTACTAGATGCTCCTGAGCCTAAGAGGCAAAGGACGGACGCTGAGGAGATCGCCAAACTGCGCGAGGATTTGCATGTGGCAGAAGACAGGATCGCACAAAACTCTCAGGAACTATGGGATGCTATTGAGAGGCAGGATAATCTTGCCCATCTGGTTAATGATATGCGGGATGAGATGATTAATTTGATTGGTCGTCTTGAAGCTTCAGAGAACCGAGCCTAGATTCTGGAAGGCAGACTTGAAGCCTTGGAAGACTTGGTGGCCTCGGAGAATGAAGAGGAAGATGAAGAGGAGGAAGGGGAGGAACCAGCACCAGTTGTTGATTCCGATCCTGAATCCACTGTTGAGGATGATTGATTTTTCTTGTTTTGTTTGAACTTATTAGGGGCGGGTTGTGTCCCTACATAGGATGTTTTGTTTTGATTTCAAAAGTATTGTACTCAAAGCAAATTTCTATCTATTGAAAAACTATTATTTATTTCCAACAGTTGTGTTGATTTATATATTACATGTTGTGTTTGTTGTTTTGCTTACACATGTCACATTGGATTTGGATAACACGCTAACACTTCTTGTAAATAGGAAGAAAATGGCTGACGGAAACATCCACATGACAGTTGCTGAGCTCAACGAGCTAATTAACAACAGAGTCGCAGAGGCAATCGCACAATATGCTCAGACACACAATACAGGGCCACATGGTCCAGCTGGGGGACTGGTAAACCCACAGGCATGCACGTTCAAGATGTTCTTGGACTGTAAGCCACACAATTTCAAAGGGTCGGAGGGGGCCATAGGACTCCTTCGGTGGATTGAAAAGGCGGAGTCTGTGTTTGAAATGTGCAACTGCCCTGACGAGAGCAAGGTGAAGTTTGCTACGGGAACATTGGAGGGTCCAGCATTAACTTGGTGGAACTCAAATGTTCAGACTTTGGGGTTGGGTGAGGCTAATGCCTTGACTTGGAATGGCTTCAAAACTTTACTGCAAGAAGAGTATTGTCCTCGCAGTGAGATGCAGAAGCTGGAGGAGGAATATTGGCACCTCAAGATGGAGGGGTCAAATATTGAAGAGTACACGACCAGGTCACATGAATTGTCCAGACTTCTACCACACATGGCTACTCCAGCCAGCAAGTGGATTGAAAGATACATTGGAGGACTAGTGCCTCAGATTCAGGGATTAGTTACTTCTGCAAATCCCACCACCATTCAACAAGTTGTTCGTTTAGCGCATCAGCTTACTGATCAGGCAGTATTACAGGGGACTCTGCCTAAACGAACATCGGCTACCAAGGTGGGAGACCATAAAAGGAAATGGGAAGGTAACAACTCCAAGGGTAACAACCAACAATCGTATCAGCAAAACCGGAAACAAGACTCAAACAAGTCTTATCATAATTCAAGCAATGGTCAGCAATCGTCATCATCGGGGGGTTATATTGGTAAACACCCCAAGTGCAACAGGTGTGGGTATCATCATGCAGGTAATCAGTGTGATAGAGCTAGGTGCCAGAGGTGTGGCAAGATTGGACATGCGGCTAAGGATTGTCGCGGGGAGCTACAGAACAACCACAACAACCAGAATAATAATCAGAACAACGCACAGAAAGGTTGTTTTGAGTGTGGCAAGATGGGGCACTTTAAGAAAGATTGCCCACAACTCAAGAAAGGCGGGGACAATAATGTCAATGGCAATGGTAATGGCAACGGTAATGGTAATGGCACCAACAACAACAATAACAACAACAACAACAACAATGGTGCTAGGGGCAGGGCGTTTGTGATTGGAGGACGTCAAGCGCGGGAGGATCCCAACATTGTTACGGGTACGTTCCTCTTAAATAATCACTATGCCTCTATGTTATTTGACACTGGTGCCGACCGGAGTTTTGTATCTAGTTCACTTGCTAAGTTGCTAAATATTAGTCCCACTGCCTTAGATAGTCCATACACTGTGGAATTAGCTGATGGTAAGTTGATTGTAGTGGAAAATATTTTTAAGGGATGTATCCTTGATTTGATGGGTCAAACATTAGAAATTGATCTTATACCTATTGCCTTAGGCAGTTTTGATGTAGTCATTGGCATGGACTGGTTGTCCAAAAACCAGGCTGAAATAGTATGCCATGAAAAGATCGTTCGTATACCTCTTCCGCAGGGAGAGACATTGTATGTACAAGGCGAGAAGAGCAGTACGCCACTGCGTCTCATATCTTGTATGAAAGCACACAAATGTCTGCGGAAAGGTCATACGGCAGTTATAGCACTTATAACTGAGAAGCCGGTAGCTGAAAAGAGGATTGAAGATATACCAGTAGTTTGTGAATTTCCGGAGGTATTTCCAGAAGACTTGTCGGGATTACCGCCTATCAGACAGGTGGAATTCCGAATCGACCTTACACCAGATGCAGCACCGATAGCTAGGGCGCCTTATCGACTTGCACCGTCAGAGATGCAAGAGTTATCCACACAATTGCAAGAGTTGTTGGATAAGGGTTTCATACGACCTAGTTTTTCACCGTGGGGAGCTCCAGTTTTGTTTGTTAAGAAGAAGGACGGAACTTTCCGTATGTGTATCGATTACCGGGAATTGAACAAGGTCACTATCAAGAACCGGTATCCGTTACCTAGAATTGACGATCTGTTCGATCAGTTGCAAGGTTCGAGTTATTACTCGAAGATTGATCTTAGATCGGGTTATCATCAACTAAGAGTTCAGGAGGAGGATATTCCAAAGACAGCATTCAGGACGCGCTATGGCCATTATGAGTTCTTGGTCATGCCATTTGGGTTGACAAACGCTCCAGCAGTATTCATGGATCTCATGAATCGTGTTTGTAAACCTTATCTTGATAAGTTTGTCATTGTTTTCATCGATGACATTCTCATCTATTCACAGTCTGAAGAAGAGCATGCTGAACATCTCCGATTACTGCTAGAGTTGTTGAAACAAGAACAACTGTACGCTAAGTTCTCGAAATGTGACTTCTGGATGCGAGAAGTACAATTCTTGGGGCATATAGTTAATGAAAAGGGTATACATGTTGATCCAGCAAAGATTGAAGCGATTAAGAATTGGGAAGCACCAAAGACCCCTACCGAGGTACGACAATTCCTTGGTTTGGCGGGTTATTACCGAAGATTCATTGAGGGATTCTCAAAGATCGCTCAACCACTTACAGCTCTTACGCACAAGGGAACGAAGTATAACTGGACGGATAAGCAGGATACTGCGTTTCAGTTATTGAAACAGAAACTCTGCAGTGCACCGATTCTGTCCTTACCAGAAGGGACGGAAGACTTTGTGGTGTATTGTGACGCATCTGCACAGGGTTTGGGATGTGTGTTGATGCAACGTGATAAAGTGATTGCTTATGCTTCCAGACAACTACGAACACACGAAAAGAATTACACTACCCATGACTTGGAGTTAGGAGCAGTGGTTTTTGCTTTGAAGATTTGGAGGCATTACTTATATGGAACTAAGTGTACTATTTACACTGATCATAAGAGTTTGCAACATATCTTTGATCAGAAGGAGCTTAATATGAGACAACGACGATGGGTTCAGTTGTTGAACGATTATGAGTGTGCGATTAAGTATCACCCGGGAAAAGCTAATGTGGTAGCTGACGCTTTAAGCAGAAAAGATACTTCAACAAGACGGGTTCGTGCGCTTATGATGACGATACATACTGACTTACCTGACAAGGTACGCAGTGCTCAGATCGAGGCTTTGAAAAAAGAAAACTTGGTACAGGAATCCTTACGAGGAATGGAAGAACAACTGGATGTTAAGTCTGATGGAATTCGTTATTTCATCAATCGACTATGGATACCTTTGTATGGAGGTTTAAGGGAACTCATGATGGATGAAGCACACAAGTCCAGATATTCAGTCCATCCGGGGTCAGACAAGATGTATCATGATTTGAAGGCACTGTATTGGTGGCCTCACATGAAAGCTGATATTGCTAAGTACGTTAGCAAATGTTTGACTTGTTCGAAAGTCAAAGTTGAATACCAGAAGCCATCTGGTTTACTGCAACAACCAGAGATACCGATGTGGAAATGGGAACAGATTTCGATGGACTTCATTACTAAGTTACCCCGTACACCGAGTGGTTGTGATACGATATGGGTAATTGTCGATCGATTAACGAAATCTGCACACTTCTTAGCAATCAAGGAAACTGATAAGATGGAGAAACTGACTCGCATTTACATCAAGGAAGTGGTAGCACGGCATGGCGTGCCAATCTCTATCATATCAGATCGGGATGCCCGATTTACTTCCAACTTTTGGAAATCACTTCATAAGTCATTGGGGACTCGCTTAGATATGAGTACCGCCTATCATCCACAGACCGACGGTCAAAGTGAACGAACGATTCAAACGCTCGAGGATATGTTACGAGCTTGTGTAATTGACTTTGGTGATAGCTGGGAGAATCATTTACCGTTAGTGGAATTCTCTTACAACAATAGTTATCATACAAGTATTCAAGCAGCACCGTTTGAAGCTTTGTATGGTCGCAAATGTCGTTCACCAGTTTGCTGGGCTGAAATTGGTGACAGTCAGATAACAGGTCCTGAACTGGTGCACGAGACGACAGAGAAGATAGTTCAAATCCGGAACCGTATGGCAGCGGCCCGGGATCGACAGAAGAGTTATGCTGACAAACGTCGTAAACCGTTGGAATTTCAAGTAGGAGACCGAGTTCTTCTAAAGATATCACCTTGGAAAGGTGTGATACGATTCGGCAAGCGCGGAAAGCTTAGTCCACGTTACGTAGGACCTTTTGAGATCCTGAAAAGGATTGGTCCGGTTGCGTATCAACTCAAATTACCGGATGAACTCAGTGGAGTTCATGATGTATTTCATGTTTCGAATTTAAAGAAATGTCTTTCTGATGAGACACTGATTGTACCACTGGAAGAAATACAAGTAGACGAACAGTTACGATTTATTGAAGAATCAGCAGAAATCATGGAACGAGAGGTCAAACAACTTAAGCAAAGCAAGATTCCGATAGTCAAAGTCCGATGGAATTCACGACGTGGTCCTGAATTCACATGGGAACGGGAAGATCAAATGATGAAGAAGTATCCTCATCTGTTCAAAACAACAACTACAAACACTGAGAGCGCACGTTAAATTTCGGGACGAAATTTCCTTCAACAAGGGGATGACGTGATGCTTCACACATCAACACTGCAAATTTCAAACTGTAAGCACAAACACTTTATTCAATTGGTTTTGTTACAAACATTTGTGCTACATTACATTTTATACATTTTATGTGCTACATTTCATATGTTACATGTTATGGTAGTACATGCATGATTAGTTACACACATTTTGCTATGTGCGGGGTTGCATAGTACAAACAGTTATAGACACTCACTATGTGTGAGGTTACACAACACAGTATGATCAAACACAAACAGTCACAGTTAGTTCGTGAACTGACTAGTGTACACGCAAACAGTTACATTGAACGATCACATTTAGTTGTGATGTTGCAAACAATAGATTTTGTGTACGAATACACAAGCACACGGAATGATCAAATCACACTAACACGAACGATTTAAACTCGTAAGTAGTTTCCTAACTACTCCTAACACTTACTAATTTTCGGGACGAAAATTCCTTCAACAAGGGGATGATGTGACAATCCGACTTTGTGAGTTAACTTCGCTAACTGAATGTGGTTAGATCACAGGCCCAATAAGACATGTAAGGCCCAGTAAGGCCAAGGAAGGCCCAGTAAGGCCAAGGAAGGCCCAGTAAGGCCAAGATAGGTCCAATAGGGCCAAGGTAGGCCCAATAAGCCCAAAGTAGGCCCAATGGTATTTAGGAGACCCAATTAGATTAATCAAGCCCAACAATGATCTAAGTGATCCAATTATTGACAATTCGGGAAATTGGTTTAATTTTGTTAACCGAAAGCTAAGAAAATCATAGGAGATCAACCTAGAGGTATTTGAAATTAGTCTAAGTAGGTTCAAAATGTTAGAAATTACAAGTATTAGACTTGTAACCACCTAGAAAGAACAATTTTGACTTTCAAGTCAAAATTCACCCATATGAATTAGGGCAAAAATCGAAATTCAAGTTGTTTAATGATAATAGTCGAATTAATCAACTTAAATCATTACATTGATGATCATTTACAATTATGGTCAGTTACTAAGTCTCTTAATCGTCGAATTGATTCAAAAACGGCCACAACACTTGAAACCGAAACCATTCAATGTCAAAATCCCATAAATCGACTTCATTCCTCACAATTGAACTTTCAAAATCATTATTCGGAAACATTAGAAGCTTCTGCATACAAGAATTCGATTTCAAGAGGTCCAGATTTGAAGAACCCGATCGTAGGTGGCCGAAACTTAAGCTAAATTCGAATTACTTGAATTGGATACCAAAACAGGTTAGTAATCTATCCTAAACCTTCTAAAAGGGTCGACTAAGCTAATCCATATGATGAATTTGTGTATTAACATCGAATTGTAGGAACACTAATAACTAGGGTTCATATAAATACGGTTTTGGGGGTTTCGATTAATATGGATGTTAAACTGAAATTAAACACCACCAGTAGTTTCAAAAGCATTCGACTAAGGATAAACACATGCCAATTTCAGTTCTAAACATCTAATTTTAAGAGATCTAATTCTAGGGTTCTTAGACAAAACCGATTTGGGGGTTTCGGTACAAATAAGGTTTAGAGTCGAATTAAACTATATATTGAGTTTCAGAAACATCTCGTTTATGAAATTCAGTTGCTAATTCGATTAAACAAAACCGAATTGAATGATTTCTAGTTTTAATATTTTTCATAAGAAACGAGTTAGGGGATTGGATCGGGATGGGTTTAAGATTCAAATTGATTGGTGTAGGGAGTTTCAGAGAACTCCGAATAGTGATAAGCCCATATCAATTCGAGGTTAAATCAATGGATTAAATGATTTCTACTATTAGGGCTCATTGTATACAACGATTTTGGGTTCTGGGTAGAAACGAGTATGATAATTCAATTAGAGATTATAGATAGCTTCGAAATATCAATTGTAATGAAAGCTTTATGATTTTTCTGATTAGTGTAATCAAAACTAAACGAATTGAATTGAAAGTTCTAGTATTCACGTTCGAAACTAAGGACAATCAGGTTTTAATGATTTAAGTTGATGATTTATCAAATTGGATGCATGGTTGAACTCGGTTGTATACCCAGAAGCGAAGCCCTATGGTTTTAAGGGCTATTAAGATCGAATTCATGGTCAATTAGAACCAAATTGCTTCGGCTATAGTTTTCAAAGGGAAACCGGTTAGGGGGAAACTTAGAACAATTAATTCCGGAGGGTTATCGCGAATCCCTAGCGGGCGAGACTGGTAGCTTGTGTGTGTGTTGAGTGGGGGGTCGCGGGTTCGATCCCGGGTTCCACCATTTTTGAGAATTTAAAACTAGTTTAGTATTTTTATCATAACTTTAGCGTACGAACTCCGATTCGATTCGTTTCAGTTGCATTAGAACCAGAATTCAGTTCCGAATGTATTAGGATAATAAAAATTATATTTTTGATCAAAAACGTAATCGCGTGTAATTACGTTCATTTAAATAAAAGTATATATGATTTTATTTAAACGATTTCAAAAATTCGCGTACATTCCTATGTACATTTTTAACACTTAAACATACGTGTGTTGACACGTATGTGATTTCAAGCACAAAACGACATCTCGAATAACTTTAGGTTATTGTTTAATCACAGATTCTTCGTAGAGGATTTTCTACGCGAGTTTAAGTGCGTTTGATCATTCTGCAACCATCAAAGGTGCGTACACGGCCCCTTTCTTATTTTAAACTGTTTTGGGGGAGAAAACATGTGCAACAAACTCTTTTTAGATACATATCACTTGCATGAGTTAGCTGTTTACATTATGTGACAACATAGCAATTGAAAGTCCTTACACACCTCGAACCGTTTAGTTTGTTGTAACGCAAAGCGTGGTAGTTGGAAATAGATCTATTAGGTTTGACAAACCTCACCTGGTAGATGGGATCTACGCAGGTGTTTGACTGACCAAACACATTTTACTATTGTTGTGCTAGACAATAGTGGCAAGGCAAAAACATGCTATAGCATGGCAATTCGTCAGCTTCGGTGTCGACCACTTATGTAAATAGTTTATATGACTAGCTATCATGACTGTGCATGTGTGATTATGTTATCTACAAACTTGATATTCAAACTGTTGTTTTGAACATTGTGAATGCTTAAAACCTGTGTTATGCACCATCCTTTGTGTTGACTTGATTTACATGTTTTCTCAGGACGCTAAGGCGCGCAATAAAGCTGGCATGGACTAGGAGATAGAGTCGCATGCATTTTATACATTTTAGATATTTGAATTTGAACATTTGAAACCTTGTATTGTACTTTACATTTTACAACTGTTACTAGTTTTATAACGCTTCCGCAAATTTTAAAAACTCTGATGTTATGTTTTAAAGACCAGAGTATGTTTTGAAATTCATATAGAGGTCTTCGTTATGTCTAATGATCTGAGATCCTGGTTTGTCACGTTCCCAAACGGTATGATTCCGTTAGTTGGAAATTGGGGGTGTGACATCAGCTCCCCTTAAGGGTTCGGCTAACATGGCTCGCCGCCTAGAGGGTTCGGCCACCTTGAATGGTTCGCCTGTGGTCATGAGGGTTCGGCCAAAGGGTTCGTTGGTGGCTGCATGGGTTCGTCTAGGTTCGTGGCCTCCGAAAGGTTCGGCCAAAACCTGATGGGGTTCGGCCACTGTTGTAGCCACGGTCCAGCCGACTGGAGTCCCATCGACCTACCATGCGCATCATCATCTCCAACATTTCGTGGGTTATGAGATCGTCTATGACTTCCCATGACTCAACACTAACTCGGTTTAACACAATTAAAACCTAAAAATCGATTAGAGATATGGTTGCCATTTTCTAATAATGTTCTCAACAAAAACCGAAAAGAAACACTCAGATTTACCTCGATTCGTCATTCGAACGTGTGTTTTTCTTGTACTTCCTTGTTCTCCTTGATTCCCCGGTCGTTTAGGCTCCGAGATCTCGCGATTTCATCAAGAAACGATGGAGATAGGCTAGAGAGAAGTTAGAGAGACAGAGCTTGGTCGTTTTTGTGTGTTTTAGAGAGAGAGTAAAAGATGAAAAGTGAGGAAGAAGAAAGAGATCTTCTTCCTTATAGCGCGTATGGTTCCCACGTTTTCGATCTCGTTTTTATCGCGATAACATATAATAAATGTTCGATTTTTACTCGTTAAACATATTTAAAACATAAGACATTTAAATAAATAAGTTTCATTTTAAATAAAATGGTTTTAAATAAATTGTTTCGTAAATTGATTTCGTTTCATTTTCGTTAAATCATTATATAATTAAAACGTTTTGTTCGGATTTGTTTTAAGTTGTGATTCCTAATAAATATCATTGGTTTTCATTTATTAATTTAATATCATCAAATATTATTTAATTTATCTCGCCGAAACACATTACTTGCGTACGTATTCGTAATGATCGTCATCTTTACGAATCCATCGTTCGTAATGTATTTCGATTCGATTTAGGATTTGTGGAATATCGTTTCAGGATATTATTCCTAATAATTATATTCGTGTGAATCGTCACCCACGCGAATATATTATTAAGTGTAATATTTCCGAATTAATATTCGCATTTAAATAATGTTCGTAACCTCACTTCGCGTAATTAATTCCCAATATATTTCCATTATTTTATTTGCTTTAATATTATAATTCCCAATCCACAGCACACTAAACCAAGTCACTGACACATCCATGATAGACCGAAATATGCATATATATAGGGCATATGCAGAGGTAGATCGCAACCTCCCCTACACCGTCCCACCGCTATTTCGATAAACCATGACCATGTGTCCTTGACTATGTTTAGCAATCCAACCATAACAAACTCCTACTTCTCATTCCGTTCCATAACAAAACCATAATTGTCAACAATATGACTGCGATAAACTCTCTGGTTCTGTTTAGTTGAGTCACAACGAAATTTCTCAGGGTTTACGCGTAATATGATATGTTCTAAGCATGTATACCAGTGAATATGAAAATTATCAAATAATGTATCGATATTAATAATTACAAAATCTCAGGTCGTAACAGTACAATCGTACGGATGTACGGATGTACGGACGACCGAAAGTACAGTGATGTTACATAACATTTATACATTCAAAAACAGTATGCAATCAAATTCTG
The DNA here is from genome assembly GCA_009363875.1 of Mikania micrantha. Lineage (NCBI taxonomy): Eukaryota > Viridiplantae > Streptophyta > Magnoliopsida > Asterales > Asteraceae > Mikania > Mikania micrantha. Next base: position 22,442,145 of record CM018694.1, on the reverse strand, counting down.
TGAATCAATGTGAATTCTATGAACTTGTGTGTATGTTATAGGGATTTAATTAGTTAGTGGTTACGTATGTACTTATTTATTTATAGTCAGATATGCTTGGCAAGAACACTTTTGTAATATATCAAAACGGTGGTGGGCTGGCGGCTGATAAGCCAGGTATCCTGACTCTACATATGCCCCATACATAAATTATGTTCAGTACATTGGGATAGTTTTAGTGCGTAGTTTTATGATGTCACACCCCGAGCCGGCGGGCTGGATCGAATTTCCCGTCGGGCGGAAAGGTCTCGGGGCGCGATATCAGGATGATAATCGAAATGATCAGATTGTTTACATTGCTTATCATATATAATGAGAAATAATTGTATGAAATAGAATTACAAAGTTAGATTACATCAGTATCGTTCATTCTTTAACAATGTAAATCTACTAACAACGTCATAAATTTTCTATCGTGTAACTACACAAGATATACAAAATAAATTGTATAATGATGTTCAAAAATATGCACATCCAAAATACTAGGTCCTCTATCTAAGCGTTCTAGTCAAAATCACGAACTTCTTAGCTAAACATGTTCGTCACCTGAAAAGTCATGAAAGAAAACCAAGTCAACACATGGTTGGTGAGTTCTTGTAGTTTTATTTAAAAATGAATTTGTACAAACATGACCGAATGACAACCTTAACCTGACCAACAACCACCTACCCTATTTAGTCCAGTATGCTTATATATAGGGTATACGTAGGGTCAAGCTTGCCGCTAGCCCAGCCGCCAGTCCACCACATATCGAACTATATAATCTGTTGTTCTTGGTGATAATTAAGCGTTTCATTCTATACACTGGATTTAGAACCATTGAACAATCCTGAAAATGATAACTCTGAACATCCAGAATGACAACCTTAACCTCCTTAACAACCACCTATACTATTCAGCCAAGTATGCTTACATATAGGGCATATGTAGGGTCAAGCTTACCGCCAGCCCAGCCACCAGCCCACCTATACTATTCAGGCCATTGATCCTATGTGAATAATCAAGTATGCTTAAATATTTTTATAAAGCTCTTTAATTTACTTTAATACAACAGGTTATGATGATCTCTATAAAACTTTTAGCTACATTTTATAAATCATTACATATTAATTTAAAGTCTAGATATATTTTTTTTATGAAAAATATAAGTCAAACATGTTAGAACTTGAGCTAACTTAATTAAATTAACTTCAAGTCCTTCAATATCTCTTTGTTACTCACATTGTTCCTTGTTCACTCTCGAATTGGTTATCAACTAAAGTTACTCAACTAGGTTATCCTTAGTTAATAAACCATGTAGTGAATTTGGTAAGTATTGGGTGTGGGCAAATAAGGCCAACACTCCCAATACTTAGTTAGTTCTTTGAATCCCCATTGTTCTCACTTAGTGCGTCTAGTTCTTTGTAATTCGTAGCTACTTATCAGGCCATTGATCCTATGTGAATAATCAAACAACCTTATTCTAAGGTTTTTCTTTGAAGTTTTTAAACGAAAGAGGCTATAACACGAATGAATATCATTTGTACGAACGAAACTTCGGATTGTAGGGCGAATGAATTGTGATACGAATGGGCATCATACTACTCAGGTATCTCACGAATGGATCATTCGCATGGCAGCTCATTCATTCGCTCAAGCCCAAGAGGATTGAGGTCTCATTCGCTCATGAATTCAGTCGTGCGGTTCCAATCGCCCAGAGATTCATTCGGTCGCCCCCTACATGCAAACGTGGGTTTCATCAGCCCATGGCCATTCGCCCGAGCTGTATCAGCTCATGCTCATTCGCCTGAGTTGCGACCAAGCAAATCCATGAGACCATCTTCGAGGTTGTGGATCATTCATGGTGACCCTCATGTTCCTAACTCATTTTCGTGACATTTCTATGGGTTTTGTAGGTCAAAAATCAGCTGGAAGTTCAGATGGTTGTGAAAAAGGGGAAAAACCTTAAAAGCCGGTTGTTCTAGCTCGTTTTTACCTCGTTTTCTCTGATCTACGGCTCTGTTTCTTCGTATTTTCGTGATCTACACGTTGTTGTGGTCGTTTTGACACCAAAATTACTTGATTTGGTTAAGGATTGAAGGATTTGGGTTTGAATCTAGTGAGAGAAAGTGAGGGGAGAGAGACTGATGGAATTTTAGAGAGAGAGTGAGTAGGTGAAGGGAAATGAATGGCATTTAATGTCATTTCATTGTTTTTAACGTCCGGGTATGTCCGGGTTCGTTCAATTTCGTTCGGTTTTGCATAGAAGCGTCGGTTTTCCGAGTTTCCTCGTACAAAACGATACGACTTTAAAAATAGAGTTTTCTAATTTAAGCTAGGTGTTTATTACTAGTAAATTAACTAAATATCTTTTATTTATTTTCAAAATTAAAAAATCGTTTAATTTAACTGTTTAACCGAATCGTATGGTTTTCGCGTGTATTCGTTCGGATCGTCACCTGTACGAACACGACGACAACGATACTTTTCGATTTGATTATCTAATTATTAGGCATCAGTCAGAACATTAAAATTTCAGATATATGCGTGCGAAACCACTCACACGAATATTATGCCAGTTTAATATTCACGTAACGACGTCAGTTATTGTTTTAATTTGTACCATCTCACATACATATATAAATAATAAACCTAACTACATTCACAAAACAAGTTTGTATTGTCAGATATGTTACTGATTGTTTAGCCATGGATTCACAACATGTTTCTAAAATAGATGCGTGATAGATTTGTATTGAACATCAAATGATAATATAACACATGTAATACACATAGTTTCGTACCTAATAGAACAAATAAAACATTTAAACAAAATCGTAATGCATAAGCGAGACTCGGTATCATTATTGGTGATGATCCATAAAGATATCAATGTTGAACTTATCGTTACGAGTAAACGTTAATAAATACATGAAATAACCAAAAACGTATATAACTACGGGTATACACGTAAATATATTCGTTAACGGTTTAAAACAGACGAATATTACAGAATGTGTAAAATATTATATTTTTATGTTATACAATTTTTAAACTCGTCAAAAACAACTTAAAAGTCTAAGATAAAACTATTTTAGATAAAAACGTAACTTTTACATTGAATTCATAAAGATACGCGTCAAAGCGAAGCCAAACAAACTTAAAGACGCATGTAACTTCTCGGGGTATAAGAGCCATCAAAACCTTCATTCAATGCTCCCAACTACCAGCTCTAAGCTCCTTCTCTCTCTAAAATTTCCCTCACTCTCTCTCTGAAAACCCCCTTGAGATCTTGCTCATTTCTTCACCGAATCTCGAGATCTTGGTGTCTACGGAAAGCTCTTGTCACCTACATCAAGGAAGTACAATGGATCGGAGCTGAACTCATCTCGATCAAAGCAGGTTTGGGCTGAAACTTTCTGGTTTTTAGGGTTTGTATATAACCAGAACCATCAAACTCAAAAAGCTGGTGTTAGTCACCTCCAAACCCAAGCATCAGCTTCGAAACTAATTCAGAAACCCTTGGATAGTCTTGTTTTGAGTTTATAGGAGCTTCCATGTTCGATGGTGATGACTTGAAGTAATATCGATGGAAGAAACTCGGAGGATGTTAATATCGACGTAAGAACAAAGATGGTGATCTTCTGTCGACATTAACAAGCTCGACAGACATTCCAGGAGCTAAGTTCTCGTCAATACTGTTAATACCGACGGTTCCATAGGACCAAGGGCAGGTCTCCATCGATATTAATAACTTCGGAGGGCTGAGGATCAATGTTAACATCCCATCGATACTAACAGTATCGATGGGCACCACCTTGAGCCAACGTGAACTTCCGATCAACTTTACTAACTTCGATGATCCATTAACAGTCTCACACCATCGACACTCCATAAATTAGGATTATCCAAGGAATATGAACATGATTACCATCGATATTAACCGTTAGAGAAGCCATAGTATTGATAATAACAACCCATCGATATTGATAGTATCGATGGGCGTGTTATTCAAAACTGATTGAACCTTGACACGATTATAACTAACTTTTAATATCAATGTTAGCATAAAGTTGTTAGTATTGTTAACATGAAAATAAATGTTAGTATACATGAATAAATGTTAGTATACATAAATAAATGTTAGCATATAAATGTTAGCATAAGAATAAGATGTTAGTATGCATAAATAAATGTTAGTAACATTAGTAAAAGTTAGTTGACATAAAAATAAAAAGTTAGATACATAAATAAAAGTTAGATTGTTAGTAGTCCCATGATTATCAAATGTCCATAATAGTAAGTCTTGGATAATTATTTTGTTCATTATGGTAATTAACTTCTTAGAGTTTTATATAAGTTGTTATTAATAAAATGTTTACCTTTGATGGATGGCTTGTGCTTTTAATGATCTTCTTAATTATGATTTAAGAACTCTTCGTGCTGATAACGTGTTATAATATAACTATGATTAGTTCACATTAACAATCTTTAGAGAAGATTAGAAGAGAAAGATAGAAGAGATTTTAGAGAGAAGAAGAGAGAATTGTATAACACTTGAGAATGTATACAAGAGGTGCATTTTCTTCTTCACATTGAAATGGTATTTATACTACACAAAAGTTGCCTTTTGAGAGACAAGAAACAAGAACATTTAATGCGTAGTCTAAGAATATGTCCATATAAATTTGGAGTGTTGGAAAAGCTTTCATCCAATATATTTCAATATATATAAAATATATAACAGTTATTTAATTATTAGTATTATTTAAATAATAATAACTCTAGATAGTATTATTTAATTACTAATAATATTTAGTTATTAATAATCTCCTATTGATTTGCGTTATCTAAAAAAAATCTTAGATGTGTATTTAATTAAAGGCTTTGTGTATATATAAATTTGCATGTAACATGGTTGGTTTGTATGACTTTGAGTTGGCTAGTAATACGACTTTAAATATTGTTTTAGTTATATCATCATGTTGTTTGATTATAATACTTCGTTGTAACGTAAAAGTTATGTGATAAAAGTTACAAGAAGTCTACCGATAATTTGTAACTCGCCCTCATGTTGATTGTTTTCATCCAAGAATACGATCCATCATATCTCAAAAACAAGGCAATAAACGTATATGAAGTTGCAAATCCATAAAGGAATTCTTAAATATGCATGCAATTGCAGCAGAGTAAAACATAATCAATCAATCAATCTTCTTCCAAGTTGATGGAGTCCTTGAACTTGCCATACAAAATCTTCTTCAATTCCGCCATCTCAGCAACTACAGATTTCTTCTCATCCTTGAGTTTCTCCAGATGCTTAGTTGTTGTCTCTTGCATTTTCTCGATCCTCGTATCGACTTCATCTTTCGCTAAATGACCAAAAACCTCCCCTATCTGGAACCTCACCACCTCATCGTCTGTTAGAATTAATTCATTGCTTGCGTCCTCCAAGTTCTCATTTGCTTCCTGCCGCACACAACCCAACCAATTATGTGAAATTCAACAACCAACTTCATTTTAAAAAGATATTGCTAATTTCTTAGGAACAACTTGATATGGGGTTATATTTAGGTCAAACATGCTAGAAAATAATATATAGAAAGAGTCTCTTAAGTGAATGTTTAATGCATAAACAAACAAATAAACAAACATACTCAGTAAAGTCTCACCGATCAGTAGGGACAAATCTTAACTTTATCCCAATATGTATGTTTAATGCATAATAATACAATATTATGCAGGCTTCCTTCCTTCACCCTTGCAAACCCACGAAGCCTAAAACAACAAAGGTCGCCTTTATGTAAAGACATCATGTTGATGTCTTTGAAGTGTGCCTGAGAAGCATTTATGCACGAGCTGAAGCATACGTCACTTCAGGTGAGGTTCGACACAGGCTATGCATGGCATGCCACTTTTAGTGCTCTACATATCAAGAGCTCTAATGTATTCTTTCATTTTATGTTTATGGGCCATGTGTTAGTTTGTGAACTCAAGGTGAAGGGATCTCTGTAAATACCAAATGCTTAGCAAAAGCACGTGCAATGTTTTTACCAGGACATGCAAATCACCACAAGGGATGCAGCCCCTTGTGTTATTTGTTGCATCCAGGAAAATATTAGTTGAGACCGTATGGTATTTCACGTACTAAGTGGGTATAGGATAGAAACTTTACATGGTGGATTTACATATGAGTGTTTATTGTGGAAGATACTTCGCGTTATAAGCGACACAACTAAAGGCCCATACTCGATTGCAAATAAAATTTATTTCAAAGTAAATGTATCCACATAAAATTAATTAACACTACCCTGTATGTCAGTGTTTTCTTGATTTTGTACTACTTGTGGTTCCATAGTTCATAATGACTGGTAGACATCTTACAAAAACTGAATCATTACTTAGAATCTAAAGCTTTATTAATTGAACTAATTTTAACGTTATTTTACTTATTTTGTGAAAATAACATTAAAAATGTTGGGATGATAAACAATACCTTTGATCCGGGGACTCCTTAGGAGCAGCCCCTCTATCCCAACTGGGATAGGGGTAAGGTTTGTGTCTATCCTTCCCCCCAGACCCTACTGAAAAGTGGGAATATACTGGGTAAATTTGTTTGGTTTTGTTTTTATAAAACAACTAAGACATTGCAAAGAATCAAAGGTAAACCACTATATCAAAATCAAACAGAAAATAGAACATCAGCAACCAATCATAATAGATGATGGTTGATGTTCACTTAATCAAGCATAATGGACAAAAAAAAACATGGAGACTTAGCGAACTTTTCAACTAACCCACGCATTAGAATACATCAGCATGATTGAGTTTACAAGATGAGACAAAAAAACAAATAATTCACATAATCACAAGGCACACTATATAAATTACAAACAAAATTATAATTTTTTTTCTCACTTGCATAAATTTTTGTCAAAAGATATCAAACAAAGAAAAGAAGTCAAGACCAAAAAAACTAGTAAGATATATAAGCAATAGAATTGAAACTTTCAACTGTCACAAAAATTAGCACCCTAAAATAAAAATAATAAAATAGCATACTTTCTTTAGCTTACTTATCCCCTACTTGTTTATTTCAGGATATGAACAAAAATTTTCCTGATTTGGTAGAGATCAGGGGAGTATATAAAAGTTATTAAACTATAATTATTATTTTTTTCCAAATCCAAATCTTTACAGGAAGGTAGAGGGAGGGTGCGCATATTTATATCGACCTTCGGCCCGTCATATGTGTGGTTGAGATTGTGTCGTTGTCTTCTACACTTTAATGGAGCACATTTGTAACTTTGTTTCCCTGTTTGTATGTTGGGTAAAACACATACAAACAATTGGAATGCAAAGCACACGTCGGCACAAATTTTATTAGGAAGAAGTTATTGATGCGTACATATTTTCTGCTAATCTACACTCTATTTATAGTGCAAAAAAGATCAAACTATAAATTATTGCCAAAATCAAGCTACCCTTGATTTAAGCTACTGACCAAAATAATGGAAAATTAAATTCTTTACTACAAATTAAACTTTCCCCTTTTATTCTCCTTGAAATGTAATCGATTCCAAGAACTTCTCTCATTTCAATAAATTTAACTCGAGGCAATGCCTAAGTTAAAATATCAGCCTTTTGCACCTTCCCTGCTACATATTCTATAGATACCATGCAATTTTCAACACATTCACGAACAAAGTGATATCTTGTATTAATGTATTTGCTGCGTTTGTGAAAGACTGAATTTTTTGAGAAATGGCAGACTGGTTGTCTACACATAACTTTATAGCATCCATCTGCTTTCCCATTATTTCTTCAAGCAATTTCTTTAACCATATTGCTTGACATGTTGTGGCAGAGGCTGATTCAGCTTCACAGCTTGACAAAGCAACAGTGTTCTGCTTCTGCTTCTGGCTGCACCATGCCCCCATTATAAAACACCAGACCAGTTGTGCTTTTCCCATCCATCTGATCAGTTGCATGGGAACTGTCACTAAAGCCGACCATCATTCCATCTCCATCTATTGTATACCAAATGCCATAGTTAAGTGTTCCTTTAAGATACCTCAGTATCTGTTTAACAGCTTGCAAATGTGGTATTTTAGGCGCCTCCATGAACCTGCTAGCCACTCCAATGGCATAACTTGTGTCAGGTCTAGTGTGAGTAAAATACCTCCGTCTTCCAATAAGTCTTTTGTATTCTGTTTGGTCAGCAGGTTCAGATTCATCTTCCTTTGTGAGCCGCAACCCTGGGTCCATAGTAACTTTACTTATATTTGCTTCCCACATACCTGCTTCCTTCAAGATTTTTGTTGCCTACCCTGTTTGCTTCAAAGAGATTCCTTCTTTGTCTTGTCACTCTTGTGTCACTTCAATTCCCAAGTTATACCTTAATAGACCAAGATCACTCAAGTCGAATTGCCCCTTCATTTGATTCTTTAAACAGGTTATTTCCTCACCACTTGTACCTAGGGGTGTTCAAAAAAATTCAAATCTGTATCTGAATCAGAAATCAAAATATCCGAAAATTCGTATCCGAAATATCCGAAAAAATTTGGCTATCCGGATGTTCGGATATCCGAAAGGATATCCGGAAATTCGGATAGTAGTTTTGAAAAATTTTGGATAGTTCGGATCTGAAATAGTTATTTTTTTTCGGATATTCGGATAGTTTTTCGGATATTTTTTAGATTTTCGGATATCCGGATGTATTTTTTTAAAATTTTTATTATTTTTTCAGAGTTCGGATATCCGAAGTTCGGATACCGAATCTCCGGATATCCGAAATTGAACACCCCTGCTTGTACCTGTTATTATAAGATCATCTACGTAAACTCCAACTATCAAAGCGTCTTATCCTTTGACCCGCTTGTGCAACACGTGTTCCCTTTGACACTTTCTGAAGCCAAGCTGTTGTAAGGTGATGTCTAGCTTTGAATTCCAGGATCTTGGGGCTTGTTTCAGGCCGTTGGGAGCCTTTCTCAGCTTGTAAACATGATGTTCTCTTCCTGTCTTCTCAAAACCTTCAGGTTGGCATACATAGACTTCCTCCTCTAAATGTCCGTTTAAGAAAGCAGTCTTGATGTCAAGATGATGAACCTCCCATCTGTTTTTCGCTGCCACGGCTATGATCAACCTAACAGTTTCAATCCTAGTGACAGGTTCAAAAACCTCATCGTAATCAACACCATGTTTTTGGGCATACCCCTTTGCTACTAGTCTTGCCTTATAGCGAGTGACATCTCCATTCACGTCTTTCTTGATTTTGTAGACCCACTTTAAACAAATGGGTTTGACTCCTGGGGAATCTCTACTAGACTCCATGTTCCATTTCTTTCTATTGAGTCTAGTTCTTCTTTCATTGTTGTTTGCCACTCTCTGCTTTCTTTTGCTTCAGAAAAATTTGCTGGTTCCTCATCATGCAAAAACAAAATTCTCAAATTCAATTTGCTGTGTCGCGACTGTTTCTGAATAAATATCATACACAGTCCAAACACCTCTGAGAGAAGTATGATCATAGTGTGAACTGGAGATACTTGAGGGGCTGTTCAAAACTAAGTTTGACCAGCTTTCATTGGAGTTTAATGGAGTGTTAAAAAGAGGATTGTTAGGTCCAGCCATTGAACTCTGTTGTTCTTCAGTTGGGCTACCCAGGTCATCATTCTGAAGAACCGTATCTGGTTGACCAGATTGTGACGTATTGGAATGACCAGATTGGTTCTCGCTTTGATTGGGCGAGACCCCAACTGGTTTGGTGTAGATAGAATTCTCATGATGAATCGTGAACTGGAATTCTTCTAAATTTCTTTCCTATTTTGTTTTTGTAGCCAGTTCCATGGCTTTCTTTCTTCAAAACGAACATCCCGGCTAACACAAATCTTGCCACTCCTTGGGTTAAAGAGCCTATATGCCTTACTTCCTGGTTCACTCCCAAAGTATACCATTGGTTCGCTTCTGTCATCCAGCTTTGAAAGCTTTGTTGATGGCACCTTCATATGAGCGATACAACCAAACACTCTTAGGTGTTCAAACTTTGGCTTCTTATTCTTTAAGGCTTCATAAAGGGTTCTTCCTTCTAAGGCTGGAGATAAACTGCATGACGGACAGCCTCTCTCCGAAAGACTGGTGGCAGATCCATTGCTTTTAAAATGGACCTAGTAGTCCCAAGGATGGACTGATTTCTCCTTTCTAACACCCCGGTTATAAGGAGCAGTTAGGTGTCTTTCTATTCCTTCTTCGCTGCAAAGTTGATTGAAACTTTTGAAGACAAACTCCCCCCATCTACATGTCCTTAAAGCTTTGATCTTGAGCCCAACTTGTTTCTCCACCCATGTTTTGAAAGAGGCAAAGGCTGCAAATGCTTCATTTTTGGCTTTGAGCATGTACACCCACATATAACGGCCGTAAACATCTACAAGTGGTAGGAAATATTTATTCACAGATGGTGTACAAGGTGTAACGGGACCGCACAAGTCAGCATGAACAAGCTCAAGTGGAATGATGAATTGGTTGGAAAGGACAACCTGTGTTGCTTTCTTGCTAGGCATGCTTGACACACCTGTGACTTGTGGCTGATCATTGGCATTGCAAGCACCATTCTTTCACCTGTCAGCTTTTTTAATGCACCAAAATGAAGATGCTCAAGACGTGCATGCCATAACCATGCAGCCTCCTCCAGCTTAGTTAGTAAGCACACAAGAGGAACAACATTCAGTTGTATTTTATCCAGCCTATTTAGGGACCGTGGAACCTTCATTAGTAAGGTTCGGTCCCTCTCATGCATCCACAAGTTTTCTTCTTTCATGTTTATCTCACAACCATCTTCCATAAGACTTAAAATATTATAACAAAGATTAGGAATGTAGTAGACATTATTCACTAACCTTTGGTCTCCATTTTTTCATTGCGATAAGATTGAACCTCTTACTTTGATCTTGACTCCAGATCCATCTCCAAATCGGACTTTACCGACTGTGTTCTCATTGAGTTCACTAAAGCTCTTCGCCCGGTCATATGATTTGAAGCTCCATTATCCAAGTACCAAGTGTTGTAATTGAAATTGTCCTTGGCATAATTACTTGGAAAAACCTTTTCTTCATCCAACATAACGTAGTCTTGTGAACACAAGTCTATAAGCAGGGCTGGTTCAGCTTCACTTGCTTCTACAAAGTTGGCCTCATTTGTCCTTTGCTTCATATCTAGGCAATCTGATGCATAATGGCCATATTTGTGACATTTGTGACATTGGACGTGTGATCTTTCGTAGTGTCAGCTGCTACGATCTTCATACTTGTTTTGGATTGGTCCACACCCCCGACCTCAGCCTCCTTGCCCCTTTCCTCGACCATTCCATCAACCTCGGTGGTTGTTGTTGCCCCGAATGCGACTAAAATGCTCGCCATTTATAACTTTACCATCCGAACCTGTTTGGTTAAATAGCATACTCGAATGTCATATTATCAAGATCTAGACTTTGCTCTATTGCAGTAGCAAGATGGAAGTACTTGTCTGGTACAACATCCAGCTTCCCTACCAGTGTTCCATCTTCAAAAACTTTCCCAAGATTAACTGCTCTAGACGCTACTCCATTTATATTTCCAGCAAACTGGTCAATGGAATCATCAACTTTCATCTTCAGCAGTGTTGTAAAAATCATTATTAATTGGCTGATTAATCGGGATTAATCGCTAGTCGGACCTAAGCGGATTAAATTTTGCCTAGTCGGTTCAAAAATCGCTAGCCGGGGCTAGTTGGGCTAGTCGGATTCATCGGCCAACAGGGCAAAAAACCGGTCAACAGGCCAATAACTTTATGTTTAAGCCAAAAATTTCAGTTCAAGCCCAACGAAATTGTGGTTTTTCTTCCTGGTCTCAGTTGACTCCCAAAATCACGATCGATCGGACAAAAAGCAGCTGCGCACGATCGGTCTTAGTCGACTCTCAAGGATGATTATATTAATGTTTGAATTTTTAAGTACTTTGTTTATTATCTTTATGTTTATTAGAAAAATATTTGAATTTTGAAGTATTATATTTATATTGATGTGTGTATTTGTATGTATATATATAAAATGTTGAAAAATTCTATACAAAAATTCCAATCCTATTAATCCCTAGTCCCTACTCGCCGACCGACTAGAGTTTATAGAGTAATCAACCAAGCCTTCAGTACCTTTTCTTCTCCAACGTACCTTGCCTTGAGTGCATTCCAGATTTCTTGTCCTTCAGGAACTTCGCGATTTGAAGAAGAATCTCTTCTAAAACAGCTTGGAAGAAAAAAGACCGTGCTGACTTATTTTTCTTCTCATTAACTGTAGCGCCTGCAGCAGGTTGAATGACTTCCCACAGCCCTTGATCAACCAAAATCGCCTCCATTACTATCGACCACGCCGCATAGTTGGTTCCTGTCAGCTTCGGAACATGATGTGATACTCCACTGGTCACTTCGGTTTGAGCAATAGCAAGAACAATGTTGTTTTGATTCTAGTTGGCCATGGAATTGCTGCGAGATTGCTTCTGGTACGATAATCAGAATCTGTTCTCATACCAATTGTTGGGTAAAACACACACAAACAATTGGAATGCAAAGCACAAGTCGACACGTGTTTTATTAGGAAGAAGAAGCTATTGATCGGTACATATATTCTGCTAATCTAGCCTCTATTTATAATGCAAAAAAGATCAAAATAAAAACATAACTTATTGCTAAAATCAAGCTACGCTTGATTTAAGCTACTGACCAAAATAAAGGAAAATTGAATTCTTCACAACAAATAAAAGTTTCCCCTATTATTCTCCTTGATTACTGAAAACATTGTGTTCACAAACTTACTTACAATAGCACAAAAGAGCGTCTACAGTTCTAACTTCAAGAAATTGCATGGTCTTGTAAATATACCTTGGCAATCTTTATTTCATCTTCGAGTTCATGATATCGGTTGTTCAATCTCCCAAATTTGTTGATATTTTGCTGATCTTCCCATGTCACTTCGGTTTCAGAGCCACCAGCCTTTGGTTTCCATTAAATTAAAAAGTTAGGGGGGAAAGTAGAATGCTCCAGATAACAAAAATGTATGAAAGTAAATAATGCATTGTTCATTTAGATTCTAAAGAAAATGAAAGATAATAAATAAGAATGGCAATTAACGAAATTTAAGTCACCTGCTGCATAATTGATACCGAAAGAGGATGCTTAAACCAACAGAAGTAAAAATGTCGCCTTTCTGGTGTGCCCTATACTGCATAAAGCATCCATGACACTATAAGACTATAAGTTTTAAGAGACTTCCACCAACTATCATTATCCTTGTAAAATTATGTTCTACTTTACTGAATCGCTTTAGTTATAAAGTATATATATGTACTAGAAGATTCACATAAACAATAACCAAAGAACTAAAATTAAACTCAAAGGGAATATAATAACCTGATGAGAAGGTGTGGTCTTTAATGTAAATGCAATCATCATTTTTTAGGGCTCCTAAGACATGGATTTCAGTTTACTCTTTGAATTACAATCCAATCCAACTTATGTTACTCTACATCATGACGCTAACAATGTCATGTTTTATCTAACAATGCCTCATAAAAAAAACCCTAATGGTATCTTACAAAAATGAAGAAGGTGAAGAACGTGAGGAGGTCCTCCATGGGAACTATTCTTGATGTGCTTCAAAAGATCAATCGAAATGATCAGTCCACATCCATGTCATATATATACAAATTACAATCACTTGCACAAGGCTAAATTTAGTATAAAGAGCAACCATGGTGATGACCCACACAAATATGGTAACCTATGGAGCATAATTGACGATCACTCTCGGTCATCCTTCATATCTTGCAGCCTACTTTCTAAATTCATCCTACAAATATAGACCTGACTTTGCTCCACACCAATATGCAATCAACCTACGTTACAGCAAGCTTTCGTTTCCTTGTCTTATAATAAACTAGCTCTTATATTCTTGTGTTTTTATATATTTAGCACCCAGAAGTTGTTCATGTTCTAAATTGGTGCGTTGCTATGTTTGAGCCAAACCATGCAAGACGGGTTTCAGCGTCAAAGCAGGTAGGTAAACCACTCCTCCCTTCCTTTATTATAAATTCCTGAAAGTCATTCTGTTTGATGATGGATTTGCCGCAGATTTCAGACTTTGGTTCAGCAAAAGCTGATTTTGGAACTGATTTGGCGATCAGCACTCGAACAGAACTAAACTCAGGTAACAGCTGTTAATAGATGCTTTTTTATAATAAAATCATGTGTTAGAGCTATGGAATTGATTATATTTAAGTTTTGCTTGGTGGCAACAGCATGGCATAAACTGCTTAGAGCTGCAACAGCTTGCCGTATATATATTGAATCAAACATGCTCTTGTTTTGGTTGTGAGCATCATTATGATGAGATTCATAAGCGCAGACATAACCGTCTGGCACAGAAAAGATCGAACGACTTGATCTGTGTTCACTACAACTTACGACTCAAAGAACCCTAATTAAGGAAGAAGATGCCAAACATTTCAACAGATGCTATACTTGTGCCAGAGAATATTCTGTATGAATGGATTGTAAAGCCTAGGAAACATCTAGCCAAGGTTAAGCTCTTGACCATTGTAGTACTTTAATTGCAAGATTAGATTTTTGTTTATTTTTACTTGCATTTTCAGGAACTTTGTAGTGAAATGGAATACGAGTAGATTGGGGGGGTTGTTCGATTTTCAAATGTGAACAAGGAAATGGCGAGAGTAGAGAGGGGCAGGTGACACACATTCAACCATTAGACTCTCATTGGCCTCATTAGTATGAGCATGAAGGCGATGACCTCAATATCCTGGATGATGTGTGAGTGAGTGATTCTTAATTTGTAATAATGCATATGAGTAAATTGGTCACCAGTTGTAAAGACAAAACACATGTTATCTATATCTTCCTTTTGTTATTTGGTACTCACTTCACTCATACTCAGCAATCTTATACGCAAAGTGAATTAGGGGTGTTCATCGGATCGGATATCGGGTTTTTCGGGTTAATCGGATTGGAAAATTTTGAGACTCTATCCGAAATCGGATCCGAATTGGAGAATATCATATCGGATCCGAATCTATCCAAATTGGGATTCGGATAGGATTCGGATATATCCGAATAACCCGAAACGTATCCGAATAACCTGAAAAATTTTATTCATTGAATCAGGCAACTGCAAAAGTGGAACTATATTCATTGACTGAAGTTCCTGGAATAAAAGAAGATTTCAACTAGCGGGATTTTTGATATTCAATTGTTACAACTTCAACAGATCCGAACCAACTAGATGTGACAAATAAAAGAAGATTTCAAGTTTCAACTAGAGGGATTTTTAGTTTACCTGGAAGGGTAAAGGAGCTCACGGCAGTCGGCAATCGTGAAGGTAGCGTCGACAGAGGGCCCGCAGGTGGTGTTCGGCGCAGGTGGTGTTCGCGCGCAGGTGGAGTTCGGCGCAGGTGGTGGCGCCGACGCCCGGCGCAGTCTGCTGGAGGACGGCAGGCGGGCAGGCGATTGCTGCTGTGAAGTGTGGATCTAGGTTTTCGTTATGAAGAATCGTGCTCCCCGTTTGTTTTTGTTGAACTGGAAGAGTGGACCGTGGAAGACTGGGAAGGAAAATGGGCTTGGGCCACAAACTAAAACATTGAGCTCGGTTTCTATTTCGGTTTCCGAATAACCCGAAATTTTTTGAATGTGCTATCCGAATCTGACCCGAAAATCCGAACTAGCTAATTGGATTCGGATATATCCGACCCGAATATCTGAATCTATATTTTGGATCGGTTTTTTCGGATTTCGATTACAGTTCGGATTTCGGATTTGTTCACCAATACCTATCAGTCGAAGTTGAAAAATGGGTGGAGCGTGAATGGGCCAGATCTTATGTGACAACTATTATGAAATCATATGGAGAACAATGATTTTCCCTTTGAAGTAATTGGTTTAAGATGTTATTGAATAAAACAACAATGTATTGGAAATCCTTCTCCAATCTTATTAAAAACCATAATCAATCCTTCGATTACATCAAATTATATAGACTTGAATTCACACCAGAATTCCTATCTATAAGGACTCATCCTAATCCATCAGAATAATCCTTAAACATCCTTAAAAAAATAATAAACTATTCCTTAATGTCTATCGACTAATACCATCATTACAACTATGGTCCCTTGACTATATTATTTATCAAGATTGGCTAACAATCTCCCCCCCAATCTTGATCCCCGCATAATCAGCTAAAGTTCTGCCATTTCGATTCTTTCTACACCCAGAAGACTTCTCATCTCAGCAAACTTGATTTTTGGTAGTGCCTTTGTGAGGATATCGGCCCTTTGTTTCTCTCCACTGATGTGTTCGACCTTCAGCTGGTTGTTTTCCACACATTCACGAATATAATAATATCATGTGTTAATGAGTTTACTTCTCCCATGAAAAACCAGATTTTTCGTCAAAGCAATCGCTGATTTGTTGTCAACTTTAATCACAATTGTCTTCTCTTCATTCCCGATCATTTCAGCAATCAAGCCCTTTAACCACACAGCCTGACAAGCGGCTGATGTGGCTGCTATAAACTCTTCCTCGCAAGAGGACAATGCCATTGTCGGCTGCTTTTGAGACAACCAAGTGACAGGTCTCTTATTATAATAGAAGATTACTCCAGTCGTCCCTTTCCCATCATCATGATCAACTGAGTAGCTGTTGTCGCTATACCCCAGCAGTGTATCATCTCCCATCCTTTTATAATGAATACCCAAGTCTGTAGTTCCCTTCACATACCTCAAAATCTGCTTGACAGCTTGCTGATGTGACATCTTAGGAGCCTGCATATATCGACTGGTATATCCCACCAAGTACATCAGGTCGGGTCTTGAATGTGTTAAATAATGAAGACATCCAATCACTCTTCTGAACTCAGTCGCATTCACCTCCCCGCTTCCATCGTCCTTTGTCAATTTTAGATCTGGTTCCATCTGGAATTTTGTGGCATTGCAGTCTTCTAATCCCATCATCTTGAGTATCTTTCTTGCATAGCTCGACTGAGAAAATTTTATTCCATCTTTCCCTTGCATTACCTCCAGTCCCAAATAAAATGTGAGTAGCCCAAGGTCACTCATTTCAAATTTCCTTTCCATCTGCCTTTTGAACTGAGTTATGACTTCTTGGTTGCTCCCTGTCACCAACAGATCGTCCACATGTATTACAATTATTGTCAGGTCCTTGGTTGTTTTCTTGGTGTATACCGCCTGCTCAAGCTTGCATTTTTCGTATCCATACTCCTTCAGTACATTATCCAGTTTCATGTTCCAAGCCCTTAGGGCTTGTTTGAGCCCATACAACGCTTTGATGAGGCTGTTTTGACATCTAAGTGATGTACAAACCAGCCTTTTTGTGCAGAGATGGCGAGCACCGGCCTTAATGTTTCTAGCCTTGCCACGGGGGCAAAGACCTCATCATAATCGACCCCATGCTGCTGGATATAACCCTTCGCCACAAGCCGAGCCTTGTACCTTGTAACCTTCCCTGTTGCGTCCTTTTTGATCTTGTAAACCCACTTTAACCCAATGGGTCTCTGTCCTTTAGGCAAGTCTGTTAACTTCCATGTTTTATTTCTTTCAATAGAAGCCAACGCACTTTGCATAGCCTGTTCCCATTCTTTTCTTCCAGTTGCCTCTTGAAAACTGATAGGTTCTCCCTCGGTTAAGAGCAAATCGTACACCTCGTCCTAATTCTTGAACCCTTGGATTGGAGTGTTATCGAAAGTTTTTTCAGGTGCTGCAGTTGGATCTAACTTGTTGTTTATTAGGGGAGACCCGGGTACTGCTGGTCCTCTCCCTTGAACTCTTAAGACTCATGTTCATCTTGTGGCATGCTGCTTTATTGTGGGTTAGTATCTCCTGGGTCTTTTGAGATGCTTGCAGTATCTTCCTGGTTGAGAGTCATGGATGGACTATATTGGATGACAAACTCCCCTTCATGGTCTTGGTTCGAATCTTGATCAGGCTGCCATTCCCATCTTCGGCCTTTATCAAATTTCACATCTCGACTTATCACGATCTTTTGGTTCTCTACATCATACATTCGATAAGCCTTCGAACCAGGTTCGACTCCTAAATGGACCATTGGATTGCTACGATTATCCAGCTTCTTTATTTGGTTTGTAGGAATTTTTACATGTCCCACACAACCAAACACACGTAGGTGATCCAACCTTGGCTTTCTTCCATTTAGTGCTTCGTAGGGGGTCTTGTCCTTCAGTGCCTTTGTAGGCATACAGTTCAGGATATGCACTGAGTGCCTCACAGCCTCTACCCATAGGCTTTGTGGCACATTCATCGCGCTTAACATGCTCCTGGTAGCATTGAGGATAGTCTGGTTCCTTCTTTTGACAATTCCATTCTGTTGAGGCGTGTAGGGCGCAGTCAACTGTCGTGAGATTCCTTCTGATTCATAGAATTTCTTGAATTCCGTAGAGTTGAATTCTCCCCCTGTCCGTTCTTAAAGTCTTTATCTTTTTCCCAAATTATTTCTCGGATGAATCTTTGAATTCCATGAACTTCCCCAAAGCTTCATCCTTTGTTTTGATCATGAACACCCACATGTACATGCTGTGGTCATCCACAGTTAAAAAGAAATACATGTTTCCCGCTGCTGTAGCTGGTGTGATTGGCTCACACAGATCACCATATACTTGCTCAAGAGGGGCTGTAGCTCTAAAGGTGGTTTGATCCGGGAAAGGTTGTCTTGCATGTTTCCCTGCTAGACAAGCTTCGTAAAGCTGTGTGGGATGGTGAACTTTTGGGACTCCTTCCACCATGTTGCCATTCCCCAAGCTTTTGATTGTGTCAAAACTCACATGCCCAAGCCAGGAATGCCACAGCCAGCTTAGATCATTGAGTTTAGACAAAAGGCAGATGGGTGTTGCTATTTTCAGACTGATTTTATACAGTCTGTTAGCTGATCTTCCTACTCGCATAACCATTGTTCCATTAGGATCCTTCAGAGTCAATATTCCCTGTTTGATCAGCACCTCACATCCTCCTTCGTCAGCTTGTCCCAGACTGAAGATATTACTCTTCAAGAAAGGGATATAAAGGATGCTGTTGAGCAGCCACTGACCTCCAGTCTTACATTCTACCAGGATAGAGCCCCTTCCTTCTATTGTCACCCGCGAGTTATCTCCAAACCTTACAGTTCCTTCCACATTTGTGTCCAGACTTGTGAAAAGGCTTTTGTTTCCTGACATATGATTGGTGGCTCTAGTGTCAAAGTACCAAGTCTGATCTCCATCTTCCTGTGACTCATATTTGGCTGGGAACACCTCATTTTCACTCAAGTGTATTTGTTCCTGTCACACCCCGAGCCGGCGGGCTGGATCGACCTTCCCGTCGGGCGGAAGGTTCTTGGGGCACGATATCGCTTGATAATCAAGGTGATTAGATTGTTGACATAACACATGATATATAAATGAGAAATGCTAACATGACAATGATATAGAATTACAAAGTTAAATTACAATGTTTCGTTCATAATTTAACCAAGTAAATCTATCCAAAAGAATCAATGAGTTTCTATCTTCTAACTGTTAGGGGTGTGCTCGGTTCGGTTCGGTTTTTGGCTAAAACCGAAACCGAAACTGACATAGTCGGGTTTTGGTTATTAAAAACATTCGGTTTTCGGGTTTTCGGTTTTTTTGTCGGTTTCGGTTCGGTTTTCGTTTTTTTTACTTTTTTAGTTTTTGTTTTTGTTTTTGTTTTTGTTTTTGTTTTTGTTTTTGTTCTCTTTCACACTTAATATTAAAAATGTAAACATGTTTAACAATAGATAACTCATAAATTAATTGATCAAACACCGATTAATCAAATAAAACTAAATAATTATAATCATGTTCTTAAATTTAAAAAAAAAACAAAAGTAAGCAATTAATCTTGAAATAATTACGATCTTTATCTTTTAAAATGGTAAAGATAATTTAATCCAAATCTTTATCATCTCAAACGGTAGACTCTTTATGTGTTCTTATCCCGTTAAGTAAGTATAAAAATAGCAACACACACACATATATGAATTTTTAAATAAGATAACAAATCGGTTCGGTTATTTCGGTTTTTTGAATATGAAAAACCGAAACCAAACCGAAAAGTTCGGTTTCGGTTTTTTTGGGTTCGGTTTTTTATGGTTATTTATTCGGTTCGGTTTTTTCTGTTAATTCGGTTCCGGTTTGGTTTTTTCGGTTTTTTGCTCACCCTAGTAACTGTACAATATCTACAAAAGATGATTCGTTGTTTTGTCATTCAAAAGTATGCTCGACACAAAATGTAGCTAGGTCTTCTAAAAGTCCACTAGCTATTTCCTGATATCTGGTGACTAAACCTGTTCGTCACATGAGAAAACATGAATTTAAACAAAGTCAACACTAGGTTGGTGAGTTCATAAGTTTAGTAATTGAAATCATTGGTTTGTTCACATACACAGTCACAATGTCATACATGATTCTTGTTAATGTTTGATTTATCTGTTCACACAATGACCTCTCCATAGTTATATTTACAAGTGATATTTCATCCCATCAAGCATGCTTATATATAGGGTATACGAAAGGGTCGAGATTACAACCCGCCCAGACGCCATCCCACCACATGCTCAATAGAATTCAGCACCGCTTGCAATACAACCATGGATACCCATTTTCATCTCACATATGTTCAACCCATTTGATATTCACCCATCTGTTTGTGTTCATCACCCAGTGTGTTATATGTAGAATAATATAGTAAGAGCGGTTTAGTTATCAAACCAAAGTATTGATAAACCCTCATTGTGTTAAGGAAAATAGACTAATTTAATCTTATCCTTGTTATTATTCTCTTGTTTGTGGGGTTAACTGTCAGTCACTACTTATATTAGAAGTGTTAGTTAACCAATTGATATGTGTTCTCTGCTTGTAGTGCATAGAGCTAAAAGGAATCCATTGCAATCCTCACGTAATCAGATTACAATGCATCCGATTTACCTCTACCACTTTGATGTTCCCATTGACTTCAACGAAACTACTATCAGTAATGTGACATGAGAGAAGATCAATTCCTAAGTCTACTAGTCAATAGAATCGAAGGATGAATTACAATTATCACTGTAGATTAATATCACCATGCGTCGCTTACCAGACCCTGACTGTTGTTGCCCTGTCACCTGTCATACGTTACCGGCCAAATGTTCAATATGATCAACATACCAGCCCTACAACCCGGAGGTTTGTCGAACCTATGGTACCACTATGCTATCGTCGGTTTAGTCACGTCAAACTAACTGGTAAACGATTCTTTGTGAGGGACTTACAATGATCAACTTGAATGCATGAACACATGATTGTTGTGATATAATACAGACAGTTTATTGGTAATCAATTGTTGTTGTGTTCACCAATGTTGTTTGTTCTCAATGTTGTGTGTTATCGTTGTTTTTAACAAAGTTATATAAGAACTTGTCTTATTACACAATGTTAGATGCTGTGAGAATGATGGTGCTATCATGAAGTTACGTTATCATGATTATCATTCTTGTTGTTCTGTAGGGTCACCCTGTTGCCACTACAGTGTTGTAAGAACTAGTCTTACTGCACTTAGTTAGCTTAGGTGGTGGATGATGTCATGAAGTCATGTGGGCATGATCATCACTCCTGTTCTCGTTGATGTTTGCTACGTGTTATCTCATAGTCTTCACCGAGTTGTAAGCATAGTGTTATAAGAACTTGTCTTATTACACTTCGCTAACTCCGGTGGTGAATGATATCATGAAGATATGTTATCTTCGTATCATTCTTGTTTGTTGTTGTTGTTGTCAGCATGTTAACCTGTGATTATCTTTTTGTTCATTCGGGTGAGAATAATAAAATGTTATAAGATATAATCTTACAACTAGCAGTATTATGTTGTGTTGATGATTCATGAAGCTACATTATCATGTTTCATCCTAGTTTTCTCAGTGTGTTATGATCATACAGGCATGCATACAATGATAAGCGATAATAAAGTCATACAATATTATCTAAATCATAGTATATATGATATGTTGTACTAAAAATTTTAAGTAAATAAAAGATTTAGCATGTTTCTCAGCCCCGAGAGTAATAATTAGTTAAGATTAGAAAAGGGGGCGTATGAACTCACCTTGTAACTATTGTGTTTGACTTATATCTAGCAAGAAATGCACACGCTCTTTGTTGTACTCGATGTAGTTTTCACGATCCTGTATTAATTTCACGTTGTTTGTAACTTATGAGTATAAGTTATAAATGTTTAAGTGTGTGCACGTGTTAGCCCAAAAGTTGGCTAACACTTATCGGTCTTGGCTGTCATTCGGCCTTAGTTCATTTGTTATAGATTAACACTTAACCACTTTAAGTTAAAGCTTAGTACCTAGTGTTATTGATTTTTATGTTTCACTTGCCCTAAACATAATGTATTGTGTAAGTTGGTAACCCAAAGTAGTTCCTAAGTATAACTTAGGTTTTTGTATCAAACTTGGCATATTACCTTTGAAATTCCTTGTTAACATGTTTAAAAGACAAGATTTTATGATATATGAGGTTCATTAAGCCAAAAGTCAACCATCTTTGTAGTAATAAACCATAGTTTCCATGCATGTTACCCATTAAGATTTCTTTCAAGTGTTTGCTTTCCATATTAATGATGTGGGCGAATAATGATCATATGCTGAATGAATTGTGGGATGAATTAACCACCATGGGCCGAACCAAATGAATATGGGCCGAGTAATTGGGCCGATCCAGCTGCATGGCCGGATGATGATGTCTGAATGAAAGGTGGTCGAACTAGGGTGGCCGTATGAGTGCTTAGGCCGAGTTAGACATGGCCGATTGAATGAGGTTAGACTGAATGGCTGCATATGCGAATGGATCAAGTGGGCCGAATCACTTGGCCTGCGAATGGAACTACCGATTGAATAAGGGTGCCATGAAAGAGATGACTCATTGAGAGTTTGGCTCCTTCGGCCATAGCTCTTCGGCCAAACGAGTCCTCCCCTTCGACCCAACTCTATTCGCCCCTCCTCATTCGGCCTGGTCTGTTGCCACCCGCACTTGGGTGCTCAGATCAGGCCCTAATCAAGCTCCTGATGGCTTACTATGTTCGTGTGTGTTAGGGTCAGTTTCCATGGTTTTTTGTTGAAGATGAAAGAGTCTAGGACCAGTTTAGGTTAGTGGGTCGAACAAGGGTGCACAAAACCCTAATTTTCGTGATTTTCCTTCTCAGTTTACCTTTGATTCAGAGACTTTTAGGGCATATACTTTGTACTCTCGTGTAGAGGAGGTCAAGGGCTTCATTTAGGCTCAAAGATCACACGATTTCATCAAGAAACGAGTGAGATACATAGATTTGAAGATTGGGTTTTCTAGAGAGAGAGAACCGGGAATGGGTTTTTAGAGAGAGAGAGTGAGAGTGGTAAATGAAAAAAGATGGTTCATTTAGAGAATTAATACTCCGAGGGTGGTCGAGTTCATTTCGTTTGCTCGGTTCTCGTTTTCGTCGCGTATCCGGAACGTAACGCGCGTAGTTTACGAATTTAATTAAAAGGATTTATTTTTAACTTTTGGAAAGTGGTTATTCCTAGTAAATCTTTTAGTTATTATATTTTGATTTATTTCTTCGTAACCGTTTATTTTAAAGGTTTCGTCAGATCGCGTCACCTTCGCGCGTATTCGTTCGAATCGTCACCTGAACGAACACGACGATGGTTTCACTTTCTGATTTTTGTTTTATACTTTTTAGTCATCATTTCAGAACTTTAAACTCACAGAATATGTTTGTGTGAATCGTCACCCACGCAAACAAAGTCAGCTCGTTATTCTGAAACGACACTACACTTATGTTTTGAATTGTGTTTCCTCATAGACGGACTCAACTAAACTGTCATGTTTTCACATTGTTCCCCTTGAATTCATCTTGTTTTCATACTGAGTCATCAGCCATCTGATTCCTATCATCTATGGATATCAGATCGCAACCGATATGTTCTTGTCGTTTGTTTGTACACTGTTGTTTCTCTTGATTTGTTGTATTAACTGTATTTAAGTTTTCACTTAAACACGTACAACTGTTGTTTGTTTTCTGTGTTCTGGCATCATGCAGCTGTTTACACATTGTATTTACACACAGTAAATAATGAAAGTACACGTACCGTACGGACTTGCTGGACGATCAGGTACTGGACGTCACAGTTCCTTTTGGCTAGCAGCTGCCATCAGGAGAGTGGGGCCATCGGTGGCATGGGTCAAGTATGCTTGTTCATCATTCTTTCTGGTTGGGCAATCTGCGAAGAAGTGCCCATATGCGTCGCATCTGAAGCATTGAAGCTTCAATCTATCCTTTTTGAATATGTCAGAATTATGGTTTCCCTCATGAGCATTGTTTCCTCGACCTGATCCTTTTCCTCGACCATACCCTTTGTCTTGGCCTTTTCTGGAGTCCTGGTCATCACGGGCCAGAAGAAGTTGGGTTTGACTGCTGCCAGAGCCATTGATTCATGTTCTTTCTTTCGTAGGTCTTAAGTCTTCCTACTATTTCTTGGAACTTGACTGTTTTGAGGTCCACCAATTGTTCAATTGTTGCTGCTATATTTATAAATCTTTCTGGTATAACAGTAAGCAATTTCGTCATCAGGGTGGTCTCCTCAATAGTAGAGCCAAGTGCAGCCGATTTGGACGAAATCCCGGCAAGTTTTGCAGCAAAGTCGTCGATCCTTTCATGGTCCTTCATCCTTGCAGCTTTGAACTCAGCCTTGAGAGTCTGAAGTCGCGCTTCCATGACTCATTCCACTCCCAGATGTCGAGTCTTGATCGCATCCCTGATGTCTTTGGCGTGTTCACAGTGGGCAACTTGTAGTACTAGATCTTCTGGGAGCAATTGGTATAGGTATGCTACTACGGAGTTATCCTTCCTTGGGTCGACATTCAATCCCGGATCGATTGCCTCCCATATCCCATGCACCTTGAATATTGCCCTGATCCTGAGAGACCAAATTGGGTAATTGGTCTCTGTCAAGATTGGGCATTGAAACGGTAGATTGTTGCCTTCCTTGCTTGTTGTCAACACCTTGTTCGAATCACATGAATCAACCATAGTCTTCTCTTGTTTGACTTCCGATGTGATTGAGGTATCCAGTCCGTCGGCTTTCGATCTTCGCAGGTCCTCTTCATATCGCAATGCTCTGATACCAATTGGAGTAATTGGTTTCATATGTTATTGAATAAAACAACAATGTATTGGAACTCCTTCTCCAATCTTATTAAAAACCATAATCAATCCTTATATTACATCAGATTATATAGAATTGAATTCACACCAGAATTCCTATCTATAAGGACTCATCCTAATCCATCAGGATAATCCTTAAACATCCTTAAAAAACAATAAACTATTCCTTAATGTCTATCGACTAATACATCATTACAACTATAGTCCCTTGACTATATTATTTATCAAGATTGGCTAACACCCTTCATTTTGTAAAGCTTCTGTTAGCGAAATACATTCGCGAGTCCTATCATCATCATAAACCGTAAAACAGAAACTTCACTAGGTAGGTCATACCTTACAGTCCCAAGGGTTAGCTTACGGCCCTACCTTTTCATTTCTCACTAGTCGCATTTCTCTTTGATGTAGCCTTCTCAACCAGCCAAGTTGTATTCATTCTTCAACATAGACGTGAGGGAAAAAACCCAGTTCCAGGGAACGGACCCAACAAGTCAACAGCCCGAATCAAAAGCTGAATCGGTCCTACCCACAACGACGGTGGTGATGCTGACATCTTGTGGCTAACAGCACCAACTTGGTCTTCACATTGGGTGGCCTGCTAGGGTTTGTTGTATTTCATGATTCACAAGGTTTGTCTCCTCATCTTCTACATTCATTTGCCAGGTTTGATTTATTAGGTTTGTTTCTTCATCGCCCAGGTTGCCTTACGAAGCTTTTCTCAGATGAATTCGTTGATTTTTATAATGTTTTCCTTAAATTATTTACAACCAACATATGATTTGGTGGAGAAATTACATCAGTAGGTTACTTTCTAAACAAAGAGGATAATATTGTAGGATAGGTTCTCAAACTATTTACGGATCAACTCATCTTTTTTTGGTCGAACCATGATTGTGATGAAGCTTGAAAGATCAATTCTGAATATTATTAACAGAAAGTACTAAGCAATGTGCTGCAAATTGAGAATTAGCATCTTTGGTTGGAGAGTTAGGTGTGCAATGTAATTTGAATAAATTCTTTTTTTTTGGTTTCCAGTTCTGTTTGAGATTGATAGGAACAAAATGGCTTATATACTTTGGGGTATAGGCCTTGCTTCAGCAACCTTAATATGTTACTTCTTCTTCTTCCTTAAACCAGAGACATCAATCTAATCTTTCTGTGAAGCTTTTTCTTTATATTTAATGATTAATCTTTCTAGTAGTCAGAAAGTTGGAAATGCTATCATATATGCAAGAAGTGAGATCTAGGTCGATAAACCCCAAACGTATACAAATTGTATGTTTGAGATGAAAGAAACCCTAAACTGCAGACTAGAGTAAATAACATCAGAATATGAGACTACAAGACAAACATATGATGGTACCTGCGTTGGATTGCCGATACAATTGAAGCAGGAAAGAAGATGATGATGATGTTAAGTTAACCGGAGAAGCACAATATGACACGAGACCTCGACTTATTTATGTGTGTTACCGTCTATTCAAGCCCTCTCTTTCAAATTTTTTTTATTTTGAGTAAATTTTGTTTTTTTAACTAGTTTGATACACAATGTTATGTTCAAAACTAGGGATATACCCGCGCTTCGCGATGGTAATCTAGTCAATTGATTCGAACATAAATGTGTTTTGCCATCGTAAAAATGAGCATTAGAAACATGAAAATGAATATATATATATATATATATATATATATATTGTATAACTGTAATATTAAACATGGAAAACACAATCAACTAATCGGGTCAATATTTAATAAATGTTGACTTAAATCAAAATTCAAAAGTCGTAAAGGTAATTTAGGAAAACAAAATGTTAATAAAAAATTGTTACATTAACCCGGTTTTAACCATTTGAATGTAGTTAAAAAACACATTACAATGTTATATTAGTAAAAGAAATATTAGAAAATAAAAAAACTAAGAATTTTAAGAAATAATATAGAAATAAAATATTAAGTATTTAATTAAATAGTAAAAGGGAAAAATGATGACACAATCTAATATAAACTCATTTTTTAAAAATGGTTATATAAAAGAATCTTATTAAGACGTAATTATAGAGATAAAAATAGATCAAAAACAACCATATAACAATACTGATGCTTTTGAGTCAATGTTAAGTTAAAAATTAATAAGTGAAAGGATATGTTATAAATATATAAGATATTTCTTAACCAATCACAACCTGTAATTTTCTTGGGGTAGTTTCAACTTTTGATTTAATATAGTAAAAAGCAGGAAAAAAACAAATTAACTTGCATGCCACTTTTTTTGACTTTCGAATTACCACTGTAGATCAAGTTTTAAAATGTATGTTTTTATAATGTATCATAGTAGCATATACACTGAGAACACAATATAAGGCATCTTTATACATTAGAGATGTATTGTTGAATCTATATGACCAAAACATAAAAGGGTATACCTGGTTATCCAAGGTCGATAGATGGTCAAATCGATTTATAATATGATGTATGTAGTTTTATCGTATACATTGTGCAAAAGTCTGTTTCTTATACCTTAGACACATGACCTAAAGGTCACAAAACATACAATAATACTATTAGTTGATATTTGATCCTAACACTTAACAATTTAATCAATCATATATTTAAATATTGTTTAAACATGAAATCTCAGGTAATTGTTAACTGTTTACAAGTTTAGCGTTGGTTTATTGACTTACTCGTGTTGGGGATTGTAGTGACCATTTTAAAGTTTTAATTAATCATATTAATTATAAAATCAGATTTTATGATAACGGAAGCGATTAGGTTACACATTTTGTTTTATAAACAAAATTTCCAAAACCAGGAATCCAGTTATATACGAATAAACGAAAAACAACCATAGGGTGTATAGAATTGACCTCAATGAAGAACTCCCAAAATGTCACACCCCGAGCCGGCGGGCTGGATCGACTTTCCTGTCGGGCGGAAAGTTCTCGGGGCGCGATATCGTTTGATAATCAAAATGATCAGATTGTTTACATAGCACATGATATATATATAAATAAGAAATGCTAACATGACAATGATCTAGAATTACAAAGTTAAATTACATTGTTTCCTCATAATTTAACTAAGTAAATCTATTCAAAAGAATCAATGAGTTTCTATCTTGTAACTGTACAAGATTCACAAAAGATGATTCATTGTTTTGTCATTTCCAAAATATGCTCAACACAAAATGTAGCTAGGTCTTATAAACAAAGTCACCTGAGAAAACATTCATTTTCGTCACCTGAGAAAACATGCATTTAAACAAAGTCAACACTAGGTTGGTGAGTTCATAGGTTTGATAATTGAAAACCTTGAATTGTTCACATGCACAATCACAATGTCAAACATGTTTATATTTGCAAGTAGTATCTCATCCTATTAGTTATGCTTATATATAGGGTATATGTAGGGGAACAAGCCCCAGCTAACATCCCACCACATATCTAATAGAACTTAACACCACTTGCAGTACAACTATGGATACCCATTATCATTTCACCTGTTCATCCCGTTTGATATTCACCCGTTGTGTCATATGTAGAATAATGTGTCGAGGGGGTTTAGTTATCAAACCAAAGTATTGATACACCCTCAATGTATTAAGGAAGTTAGATTAATATAATCTGATCCTTGTTATTATTCTATTTCTTGTGGGATTAACTGTTAATCACTTTTAAACAATAAGAGTGTCAGTTAAACAATTGATATTTGTTCTTAACTTGAAGTGCATAAAGCCGAAAAGGAATCCATTGCAATCCTCACATAATCAGATTACAATGCATCCGATTTACCTCTACCACTTTGTATTACCGTAGGCCTCATCGAAACTGTTACTAGTAATGTGACATGAGAGAAAATAAATTCTGCAGTCTACTAATCAACAGGAAACAATGGATTAATTACAATTTTAACTGCAGATTAATATCACCATGAGTCGCTTTCTAGACCCTGACTGTTCGTCACCCTGTCACCGGTCATACGTTACTGGCCAATGATGAGTACGATCAACATACAAACCCTACAAGGTGGAGGTTTGTCAAACCTATGGTACCACTATGCTATCGTCGGTTTAGTCACGTCAAACTAACTGGTCAGCGATTTGTGAAGGGACTTACAATGATCAACTTGAATATATGGCACATGATTGAAATGATATAATGCAGACAGTTCAATAGTAATCAATTGTATTGTGTTGACCAATGTTGTTTGTTCTCAATGTTGTTTGTTTCTCGTTGTTGTTAACAAAGTTCTATAAGATCTTGTCTTATTATACGATGTTAATTGTTCTGTGAATGATGTTGTTATCATGAAGTTACGTTATCATGATTATCATTCCTTGTTGTTCCATATAGTCACCCTGTTGTCACTAAGGTGTGGTAAGAGCTAGTCTTACTACACTTAGTCGACTCTCGTGGTGGATGATACTTGTTTCGTGTTATCTTGTAATCTGCACCGAGTTGGAAGCTGAGTGTTATAAGAACTTGTCTTATTACACTTAACTAACTCTAGTGTTGAATGATATTATGAAGATATATTATCTTCATATCATTCATGTTTGTTGTTGTTGTTGTCATCATGTTCACCTGTGATAATCTCAATGTCTGTTCTTGTAAGAATAACTAAGCGTTATAAGATAGAACCTTACAGCTATGTTATTCTATTGTGTTGATGATTTATGAAGTTATGTTATCATATTCATCTTAGTTGTATCTGTTATATCATGATCATACAAGCATGCATACAATGATAAACGATAATAAGTCAAGCAATATGTTAAACTAAAACTTTTAAATAAATAAAAGGTTTAGCATGTTTCTCAGCCCCGAGAGTTTAAAATCAGTTAAGATTAGAAAAGGGGCGTATTAACTCACCTTGTTGTTGATGTGGTTGACTAAGCATAAACAAGAATGCACGCACTCGTTGTTGTACTTGTTGTTGTTTTCACGCTCCTGTATTGTTTTCACGTTGTATGTAACTTGTAAGTGTAAGTTGTGGGTATTTGTAACACCTCGACCGATGGCAGAAACGTCGGGATGCCACGAGGGATGTGTAGATTGTTCATAAGCTCGTGGGCATCTAATTAATTCATCACATAACAATTAATCAACCAAATTAATTACACAAAAATCATATTCAGCATGAATTAGTTACATCAAATACACAAAAGATGTTGATACATGTTTTTGTCACTAGTTCAGTTTTGTAACTCTTATCATGTAATTGTTCAAAGTATTAATGGAAGTTGTCTTTATATCCAATTCATCATGTTTATTTCTATTGATTATTGTCTATTAATGTTTATCTAAGTTGTTTGATTTGATTATAAACAGTTTGAGTATGAAGTTTACTCATTCGACCGAATGACTCTAGAATGAAGTCATTCGGCGAATGAAGGTTATCGCGAATGTCTGAGTTCAGAATGAGTCATTCGCCGAATGACTCATTCGAATGACTGCTCATTCGAGCGTAGTCATTCGCCGAATGAGCTGCTTCGGCCACTCATTCGGCCGAATGACTACAGCCTATATATAGATGTTCAAATCATTTCAAACCTAACTTTCCTGAGCCCTTCTTCTTCCCTAGCACTCCAGTGTCAAAACCCTTGAAGATTTGAGCGGTTCTTGATCATCCAAGTTCGATTCTCAACCCGTGGTGTTCGATCGTTGCTTCCAAGTTGTTTCTACAGCATCGGATCACCACGGTTCCTGTTGGTTTCGATTGGAAAACCCTGGAATAGGATTCCGCACTATCCCAGAGGTTATCGAGTAGTTTTCTATTGGATTCGGATTGTTTCCGAGCTCCCGATCGGTCCTACAAAAGATTTAGCTAAACTAACTAAACTCTAGTCTCCAGAATTTCAGTTATTTTAGCTAAGTCCAAGAATCCTATGTGATGATGTCCAAAAGATGTAGAGGTACCCTGCTCTACATACTTCTCCTCGTTCCCTGAAACATGTAGAAATCAAGTGTCAACTACGAAGTAGTTGGTGAGTAATCATAAGTTTTTATATTTAAAAATGTTTTACAAATGATTATATAAGTTTATAGTTTCTTAAGAAAATCCACAGGAGAACCTGCGAGATAATCCAACACATAACCCAACACACAATCACAAACACACAGTCACATATTTCAAATAATCATAGATAATCGATCACATATATAATCAACCAAACTCAATCATCAATATCTTCATATAATACAAGTGACAATACATGCAATCGTTGTGGCTGACCGAAGTCAAGGACAACGACTCATGGAATAGTGACAATAAATGCAATCATTGCGGATGACCGAAGTCAACAACGACCCATGGAATAGTGACAATGCATGCAATCATTGCGAATGACCGAAGTCAACAGCAACGACTCATGGAATAGTGACAATACATGCAATCATTGCGAATGACCGAAGTCAACAGCAACGACTCATGGAATAGTGACAATACATGCAATCATTGCGGATGATCGAAGTCAACAACAATGACCCATGGAATAGTGACAATACATGCAATCATCGTGGATGACCGGAGTCAACAGCACCGACTCATGGAATTATGATAATCCAATAATATGAATATCATAACAAT
Source organism: Mikania micrantha (assembly GCA_009363875.1). Classification (NCBI taxonomy): domain Eukaryota; kingdom Viridiplantae; phylum Streptophyta; class Magnoliopsida; order Asterales; family Asteraceae; genus Mikania; species Mikania micrantha. The sequence goes on along the minus strand of CM018694.1, from coordinate 22,410,232 downwards.
AAACAGGTGTCATCCATGTGTTATTAATATAATGTGCAAATCTGGTATACGTGTTCCACCTCCGAGTTTAAAACAAAATAGTTTAAAAGGAGGTTATGAGAACTCACCTGAGTCCTTAGAATCAGTGTTCTTGTAGTATGCGCGCTCACGTAAGAGAAATCAACAATGACTCAACAACCTGTATTTAATATGTGTTCAGGTTTATAAGCAGATGCGCTTCATTTCAATTGATTATCCATACATGTTTTCTTCTTATTATTAATTGTGTCATTGACTTAGTTCATTTCATCTGAGTTAAAGTGATTCAACTAATATTTTATAATTAGTCATCATTAGTTTATAACTTGAACTTGTTAGTTCTTTTGTCATCACCTAATGATAAACAAGTCTTGAGATCCTATGTATACACTTATAGGTATGTATATGTAAGGTAATAGTCCAACTCGTACACACACTTATACCTACATGCATGATTTGATTCAAGCGACCACCATTATTTAAGTTATGTTACTCCACTTTAGGTTTAAGAAAAATTGTATTTAGATTATCCACCTAAATTTTTAAATTCTACTCATTAAGTTCAATATTTATATATCTCCATAATTGCTAAAGAACTTAGGTTAGAGATAGAAAAGGTGGTGGTTGTTATCATTCCTCATGCATGCATAATCATTTATGATTTCCCCATGGTCGTGGGTCCTCATTACTTCCTAGTTCCACAATTTGTTTTTGCCAACCATGGTTCCAGCGAACCTTTTTGCTTTGTCACCCTCTAGGTTCGTTCAAGAAAGAGGTTCGGTCCTCTAGGTTTATAACAACAGGTAGGTTTGGCCAGAGATGGGGGTTCGCTGCCCCTGAAGGTTCGGCTCTTAAAGGTTCGTATGGTCGAGAGGAGGTTTGCTGATGAGGGGAGGTTCGGCTGTTCTGGTTCGCAACTCCCTAGCTTCGACTGAAGGTTCGATGCCTTTAGGGTTTTATGACCAAGGTTCGTGACCCTTTTTAGGTTTGTGGTGCCCTTGAGTGGCCGTTGACGGTTCGGCCGAAGTGGTACAGGGTTCGGCTCCCTGTCTCGATGCGAACCAGCCTCCTCATCATCTTCCTCAAGCTTCTAACCTGTTTGTGGGTCGTGACTATGGTTCACCCATACTTACATTAGTACATTCTAGGGTTTTCATCATATAGAACTTATTTGAAACGAGTAGATGCAAACAATTTTGTTTAAAGAAGTAAACTAAAAGAAAAACGGTTAGATCTACCTTCAATCTCGATCAGATGCTTGAAATCTTGGTGGGTCCTTGTACTCCTCGATCATACAAACGTGTAGGAATAAAGATCAACCGAAATGATGAAGATTTGAGTGAGAAAAACTAGAGAGAAGTTAGAGAGAGATTGTGTGTTTTTGAAGGTTAGAGAGAGAAAGAGATGGTGGAAAGTGAAAGAGAAGATGAGATCTTCTTCTTTAATACACCGTGTAATTCCCGTGTGCTCGGTCTCGTCTTTATCGCAATAAAATCTATAAAAATGCTCGGTTTTGCTCGTAAATATATTTTTAATCATAAAACGTTTAAAACAATTAAATTACATTTTAGTGAGATTCTTTTAGTTAAGTTATTTCGTAAAATGATTTAGTTAAATTATTTATTTAAATAAACAATTTGTTTGGAATCCATTTTAGGTTGTGATTCCTAATAAACGTTTTTAATTTCCATTTATTAATTTAATATCTTTAAATATTATTCCGTTATCTTGTCGAAACGCGTTACTCACGTACGTATTCGTAAAGATCGTCACCTTTCCGAATCCAACGCTCGTATCGTATTTCGATTCGATTTATAATTTATGGAATATCGTTTCAGAATATTATTGTTAATAATTATATTCGTGTGAATTGTCACCCACGCAAATACATTATTAAGTTAATATTTCTGAAATAACATTCGCGTTTAATTAATAAACGTAACCTCACCAACGCGTATATATTTCCAATAACGCTTTCATTGTTTTCATATCTTTAATATTATAAATCCACAATCCAGAACCCACTAAACCATATCACCAACACATCCACGATAGACCGAAATATGCATATGTATAGGGCATATGTAGGGGTAGGTCGCAACCTCCCCAGCCACCGTCCCACCGCTATTTCGATAAACCATGACCATGTGTCCTTGACTATGTTTAGCACCCAAATGATAACAAACTCCTACTTCCTTTCCATTCCAAACCACAATCCATAATCTGTGTATTCAACTGCGATAAAATCTCTGGTTTTGTTTAATTGTGTTTCAACAAAACTCCCCATGGTTTATGCATATAATAATATGTTCTCAATATGTATACCAATATTAGTAATAACATCAAATAATGCATCATCATTAATAATTATCGTATCAGGTTGTACAGTACATTTAAACATATACGGACAACCTGAAATACAGTGATGTTACAGTCTCCCCTGGTTAAGGGAATTTCATCCCGGAATTCAACTTGGAGTAGCTGTAGTGAATAAATGTGGATAGTTAAGCTTCATCTGTGTAACATCTGTGCCGGAATCGTTACCGGAACAGTAAACTGTACAGTAACTTGTACAGTAACTCAGGTACACATTACGGGAAACTATGTTTAGACTAGGGATGCATCTGATTAACATGAAACTATTAAACGATTGTCTGAATCTGACTGGAGTTTTAGTATTAACAGTCAGAAAGCGTGTCAGACAACACAGTGTTGAAACATAAATACTTTATGTGATATTATTTGGTGTAAACGTATGTGAGATTAAACAAAACAAAATTTTAACGATTATTGTTTCAGAATGCTAAACCGATGTGTTATTCGTACATGTGACGATCTGTACGAATGATTCTGATAGTTTAACGTTCTGAAATAATGACTTAACAGTAGAAAACAAGAATCAGAAAGCCAAACCATTGACGTGTTCGTTCGAATGACGATTCGAACGAATACGCGCGATGGCGACACGATCTGACGAAACGAATAACGATACGAACGATCATAATTTTAAGGAAATAAAATATTTCCTATTTTACAATTTTGAAACGCATAATAAAATAATTTAAATTTAAACTATTCTATTAAATCACGAAACAAACTAACTAAACGCGAAAAATTAAACAAAACGCGTAAACTATTATAATTCGAAAAATAATGAAACGATATTTAAAACGTTTTCTAATAATATTTGTGTTTTGAAAATCTTAAAAATATTTTCTTATTTTATTTACGAAAAAGTCGCGTAACGTGCCGGGTACGCGACGGAACTGCAACCGAGCAACCGAAACAAACCCGAACCACCCTGGGGTATAAATACCCTAAATGAGTTGGTTTTTCTCATTTATTACAAATCACTCTCTCTCTACTCTCTCTTTCCCGTTCATATCTCCCACATCAACAAAAACCCACCATTTTTGATCTTTCAAGGCCCATAACTTACTCAAATCTCAACCAATTCGCGTGTTCTTGGAGCCTAAACGAAGATCTCGACTTCCTCTACATAGAAGTACAGTTATTTTGCAGTTTCAGCCAACCATCTTCGAGGTATGATATGTTTAAGTGGCTGAGAATTAGGGTTTTCTACCCCAAGATTTACACACACACAAGACCGGTCCTAGACCCCTTTCCCTACCCCTACACCTTCGAAAAACAGCAGGTCGCATGATCCAAACCAGTAGATCGATGCTCGAATTATGGGTGCTTGATGATGAAGAGTGCCGATCGAGTACAGGTTCAAGAGATTTGAGGCTGTTCACGAACCCAGACCTGCCGTTGCCGAACCCTGGAAGTATTCACGAACCATCGAGGAGCCGAACCTTCGAATTCATCACGAACCCACACCTTTAGACGAACCCCTCTGAGTCACGAACCCATGTTCACGAACCCTAGGACTCGAAACAGTTCTGCTACATCACCAGCGAACCTTTGCTGATTCACGAACTCTAGCTGCATGGAGACGAACCCTGGAAGCAGCACCTTTAGCCGAACCTTGTGTGGGCAACGAACCATAGACATGACATGAAGGTTCGCTGCCCTGGAGATAGTACCTCCGGCGTGTAGCTCAGACCAACCCAACGGCTAAGCTCATGGACAAATACTGTCTTGTTAGGCCTAATACTAAACTAAGATTTAATCGGTCCAATAACCCATAGTGTGCGGCCCAACACTCCTACCCTTGATTCAATATTAATTGGACTACAATTTATAACTGGCCCATCTTTAAACTGCAGGCCCAACACATGACTGGTTGATTATTTCCTTTGGCCATTTAGTTCGGCAATCCACGTGATTGTATCAGCCCAACAGCAAGGTTTTAGGCCCAAGATGCAATATTAGACTCACATGCTATTAATTGGGCTCACATTCGCCTTAGGCCCAACAGAATCAAGGGAAGGCCCATATCGTGTAACCCCCATAAGATAGCCGGCCCAATCTCAATTCCTTTTACTTCCGGCCCAACTCCATTTCCCTTGGCCCATTTCTTTGTTACGGCCCACTTGGTTACAACAGGCCCAACTAGGTGTAATTGACCCACAACGCACCTTGGTTGGCCCAAGAGATTCCCTTGATGGCCCACCTAACCCATAATCGGCCCAAGGCTTTATGATATTCGGCCCAAGTGATTTCGATCCATATCATAATGAGGCAATTTAACGCATTAAAACAATAATTATGGGATATGGAAATTGGAATAATTTTTCTATCATTAAATGAATGGGTAATATGTTAAAATAATATATAACATATGGAATCATGTAATTCCTACAAGACTAAGTTAAAGATCAAAAGGTTCATAAAGAATAAAACTTTAGTCATAACTTACAATCATACTCTACACTTATATTAAATCAATTGTGTATCAATCAAGTCATTCGAATTGAATTGGGCCGAATAATGACCGAGACCAAAAAGGGGTGATAACCAAGTTAAGGTTAACAATTGCACACGCTCAAATTAATTAGAACTTATACTTATAAAGTACATACATCGTGAAATCAATACAGGAACGTGAACATCAAAACAAGTGCAAACAAAGAGCGCGTGCATTCTTACTTTACATAGTCAAATACTTCGGACATAAGGTGAGTTCATTTGTCCCTTTTCAAATTTATTTGTTTTACTTCGGGACTGAGAAGCATGTTAAACATTTTCATAAAACTCTTGAATTGTTATTTAATGCTTTAAACATAAACACGATATTTATGTTGAAACTTATGCTTGAAACTTAGAATACTTTGAAAAGCAATAGACTTGAAACTTATACTTTGAACTTGAGACTTGAAAACATATGTTGGACGCTTATGAGACTTGATGCTTATACTACAACAATATGCTTAAACTTGGTGATTGATGCTTATGTTGCAAACTAGAAGCTTAATTTATACACTTGATGCTTAAAATAAGTGCTTAATGCTTAGGTTATAAACTATATTTTTAAATTCTTTTCTTAAACTATATTCTTGAAGCTTATGCTATAAACTATATTCTTAAACTATACTCTTTATACTTATGCTCTAAGCTATATTCTTAAACGTTACTCTTGATGCTTACGCTATAAACTATATTCTTAAACTACACACTCGATGTTTATGCCATAAACTATATTCTTAAACTATACGCTTGATGCATATGCTATAAACGATAAACGATATACTTAAACTAGATGCTTAACATTTATGCTACAAACTATATACTTAAAACTACGAATGCTTTAAACTTTGTAAGCTATAAACTCGTTATGCAAAAGCAACGGTTTGGCCTCTCAGTGCTTGCCTCTCCGGTTGTTAAACTTTAAAAGCTATAAACTTGTCATGCAAAAGCAACGGTTTGGCCTCTCAGTGCTTGCCTCTCCGGTTGTTAAACTTTAAAAGCTATAAACTTGTCATGCAAAAGCAACGGTTTGGCCTCTCAGTGCTTGCCTCTCCGGTTGTTAAACTTTAAAAGCTATAAACTTGTCATGCAAAAGCAACGGTTTGGCCTCTCAGTGCTTGCCTCACCGGTTGTTAAACTTTGAATGCTATAAACTATTAACTATGATAGAACATACTAATTGGCCTCTCAGTGCTTGCCATGGGGTGTTCTACATAGTTGGGACTTGAAGGAACAGACCGTCGGCCTCTCAGTGCTTGCCATAGGGTGACCTTCATAGTCAGGACTTGAGGAGTAGACTGATGGCCATTCAGTGCTTGCCATACAGTGATTCCTCAATGTTCACTCATGCTATAAACGATATTGGATGGTAGGTAAGACGCTTAATTATCATTAACAGCAATGTCCTATGCGACTTAGTATGTGGTGGGACGGCGTCTGGGCGGGTCGTAGGCTCGACTCAGGGGTATGCCCTATATATAAGCATACCGAGTTGGATGATACAGGTGGTGTTAATGAGATTAGGTCGTTACCTAGGGGGAAACATAAATGCTTTTAGGTCGATATCATAAACTTTTAAACACGATGTTTTTAAACTAACATTGAAGCAAACATATACGAATGCTATAGACTTGTAGACATTGAAACAGTAAACTAAAGCTATGCTGAAGAATGAATCGAAGGGTAGGTAAAATGCTTAATTATCATTAATAGCAATGTCCTATGCGGCTTAGTATGTGGTGGGACGGCGTCTGGGCGGGTCGTAGGCTCGACTCAGGGGTATGCCCTATATATAAGCATACCGAGTTGGATGATACATGTGTTATTAATGAGGTTAAGGTTTTACCTAAAAGGTTTGCAAAAGCTATTTTACAAATACTAAAACTACATGAACTCACCAACCATTGTGTTGACTTTGTTTTTCTTACATGTTTTCTCAGGTGACGCACAAGGATAGACTTAAGACTTTTGGATTGCATACTAGGCTGCCCAGATAGAGGACCTAGTAGACTTTTGGGAAGCACATCTTTTGTTGATGATAAACATTACTTTTGATATCTTGTACATATACAAGATATAAACATGTTATTCTTTTGATAGGTTTACTTAGTTAGATTGCAGAACATTGGTAATGTAATTTAACTTTGTAATCCTAATTATCATTTGATTGTGCTTTAGTTATTCTTAACATTGATGCTATGTAAACAATCTGATCATCACGATTATCACTCACGATATCGCGCCCCGAGAACCTTCCGCCCGACGGGGACTCCGATCCAACCCCGCCGGCTCGGGGTGTGACAATCTGATCTTCCCGCTCCCAGGTGAATTCTGGACCACGCTTCGACTCCCATCGTACTTTGACAATTGGAATTTTACTGCGTTTAAGTTTCTTAATATCACGGTCCATTATCTAGACTGGTTTTTCAACAAAGTGCATGGTATCATCGACGCGAATGTCATCGAGTGGTACCTGAAGATCTTGATCAGCTAAGCACTTTCTTAAATTGGACATGTGAAACGTCGGGTGTACGTTGCTAAGTTCAGGAGGACGTTCCAACTTATAGGCAACCTTCCCGATCCGTTCAAGGATCTTAAAAAGGCCAACATAACGTGGAGCAAGCTTACCCTTCTTCCCAAATCGTACCACTCCTTTCCAAGGTGATACTTTTAGTAATACCAAATCATCAACTTCAAACTCTAACGGCTTCCGTCGCTTATCCGCGTAACTCTTCTGTCGACTACGAGCAGCTAACAGATTGTCGCAAATCTGATGTATCTTGTCACTCGTTTCTTGAATAATCTCAGAACCAGTGATCTGCGATTCGCCAACTGTAACATCAGTGCCGGAAACGTCACCGGAACAGTGATCTTAAACAGTACATGAACAGTAATCAGGTACGAACTCTATGTAATTCAGTGTATTTCATATTCATGTCAAGCATCATTATCATTTCATGTTATCATAACGCAAATTCAGAATCATTTCAGAAAAACAAAACTCAGAACAATGGTTCATCAGTCAGATAATTATCTGGCATCACAGAACCATCATGGGATTTATTTGTTAGGATTTTATTATGTATAAACGTATGTGAGGCTTTACAGAACAAAACCACACGGATGTCGTTATGTGAATGCTAAACCGACAGATTGTTCGTATAGGTGACGATCTGTACGAATAAATCTGGAAGTTTAACGTTTTGAATGATATCCAGTAATTAGAAAACAATATCGAAAAGTATAGTTATCGTCGTGTTCGTACGGATGACGATTCAAACGAATACGCGCGACGACCGTACGATTCGGTTTTAAACAGTAAATTAATTATTTTCTTAAAACTTAAAATAAATAAAAGATATTAGTTAATTTATTAGGAATCACAACCTAAAATAAGTTTATAACTTCTATTTTTAAAACCGGGTCGTTTCATTACGAAAACGACGAAAAACCGGTGATTCTGCGCGAAACCACGCGAAACCGAACGAACCCGGGTATTTTCCCCCTCAATTATGATGACATTAAATGCCATCTTCCATTTCACCTGCCAAATTCATACTCCATTTTCGTTCTCCTTCCTCTCTCTAGAAATACCCACTCTCTCTCTAAGATTTCCCACTCAATACTTCATGAAAAAATGTGTTCTTGGTGTCAAAATGACCACCACATTTTGTAGATTGCAGAAGTACAACAGATCGGAGCTTAGATCCACTTGAATTGAGGTAAAACCATGAAATATATTCGGTTTTAAGGGTTGAAAACCCTAGTTCGACCCCCTTGTAGAAACCGACTTAATCTCCTCAAAAACCTTAGGGAATCGCCATCATATACACTTAGAAGGAGTTGGGAATGCATGTTACACCTTAGGGTAGTTTCTAGATCGAAGAAACTTGGTGGTGTATGCTGGGTGTTGAGTGGTCGAATGACCCACAAAGCAGTGCGCTGAATGGCATCATCCTTTAATCGGCCGAATGGAGTTAACCGACACAGCCTTCTCATTCGCCGAATGTCAAGTCAACGAAGCAGCTCCCTTTCATTCGGCCATTTCTCTTTCACCGAACCACGAACCCATTCGACCACAGCTCATTCGGGTCATGCCCTATTCAGTCGACTCCTCATTCGCTGGATCTATTCGATCGGGCCTAGTTTCATTCGCCGGTCCCCATTCGCCCAGAAACCCATTCATTCGGCCCATTAGCCATTCTGTCGGCCCAAGACACTTCCTCGGCCCAACATTCATTCGACTGGCCCAATTTATAAATTTGGTCGGCCCAGTGGTGTATCCGATTGGGTCATCATGACTTACATGGGGTGATAAGTTGCATGCATGAAAATTATCATGTGTGTGCATGGGAAGGATGATTAAAGTTTTATTTCATACAATAGACTAAAGGGTGGGCTTGAATCATACTTAGAATTATTAAGGGAAAATGGGTTTTTCCTAATCATGTAAACAGCTAAAGATAAATTTTTAACATCCTTTAAATTAAGTCTAACACATCGGGAATTCATTGTAAAATCATGTGGATTAAAATGATAATCTAAGGTTCAATGTTGATTTAATTATTAACACCTAAAACCTTAGAAAATTTCAAAAGAAATTGTAACCCAATTAGATGATTCACTCGAGTTAGCTATGACGGATGTTACAAAGGATCACGCAAGAAATCATTTAGATATCCAAGGCTAAAGAATGGGCCTGAGATAGGCCCAATGGGCTTAACCCAAGCCCATCATGTGTAAATTATATCTTCTTAAATTAAGTATGTTATTTTAATAAAAGAAATTAAATTGTAAATTTGTTAAAACAAATTAAATGATTTTCTAAATAAGTGTTTAACATAAAATGGATTAACTTAAAATAACTGACTAAAGGTTCATAATTAATAAAGTGGGATAGGGATCATTCATAGGTAATGAGTTTGATTAGCTATAAAGAAGTTCTAGAAACACACTAGTAACATAGGACACTTAGTGCACACCGAGACCCAACCCTAGTTGCGATCATTATGAGTACTTAACGTATTCGAATTCTCTTAAAACAACTCAGGTACTGAAGATACTTAGGTTACAACAAACGAGCGCGCATTTTGTGATAATTCTATACAGAGCAACACAGGTGAGTTCATTGCCCCTTTTCTAAACATTTTTGTTTTAAAACGCGGGGCTGAGAAGCATGCGTAAACTGTTTATTTAAATTGTTTACTTAAATGCTTTACTTTATTATATGTTCTACATATATATGATTGTATATACTCCTAGACTCCTGTCTAGGTAATTATCATGCAAAATTAACTAACAAGTTAATTAAATTACTCTTATGAGTAATACATCAACTCTAAACTCTAAACAAACCCTTAGTCCATCAAGCATCAAATTCAAGAACCTAAATTCAAAGTGAAACCAAGGAAACTAAAGATCATGTTCAAATAACCTAACTCAGTGTGTGATCTGAGAACAAAGAATCAAAAATCAAGAATCAATTATCATTGTGAAATCATGAAAATTCTAAAGATCAAGATCAAGAGACTCAAGGAATCAGAAATCATAAATGTGTGTGAATCATTGAAATAGTGAAATCATTACAATCTAATGAAATCATTAATACTCAAGTTAAGGTGGATGTCAGTTGTATAGGGAATCAAGATCACGTGTAACACACATAAAGTCCCTTCAGGTATAGTAGACTCTTGTAGTCAAGCTATATGGGCAATAACGTGAACTATCAAATGAAATCAATATCATAAATCAAGAGAATCAAAGAGATCAAGAATCAAAGGATATCCGTAAAGTCCCTTCAGGTACAGAAGACCATTGGGTCAGGCTGTACGGGCATCATTAAAATCCCGGCAAGATCAGGTATACTCCTTGTGAGTTATGCCTGATTATGGGTCACGTGTGAGATGTTACAACTTGGACAACCACCAACAACTAAGTCTAATTGATTGAGCCAAATAAGGCCCAATCATCATGTCTTAGTTGTATTTAAATGTTTTATTTATTTATTTAATTAAATATTTAACATTTATTTCTATCACTGACTTTTGGGAAATCATGTATCTATGATGAACTCAAGAGAATCAAAGGTAAATCAAGTTTTGGAAATCATAATCTAAATCAGAGGTGTGTTAGGTAAAAATGCTTAATTATCATTAATATCAATGTCCTATGTGGCTTAGTATGTGGTGGGATGGCGTCTGGGCGGGTCGTAGGCTCGACTCAGGGGTATTCCCTATATATAAGCATACCGAGCTGGATGATACATGTGATGTTAATGAGGTTAGGGTCTTTACCGAAAGAAGTTTTCAAATCATTTTCAATTACTAAATTATATGAACTCACCAACCATGTGTTGACTTTATTTTGTATGACTTCTCAGGTGACGAACAGGTCAACCGAAGAGTTGTTTCTTTTGGACTAGGTTACAGATAGAGGACCTAGCTTTTTGGATCTGCATACTTTTGGACATCATACACAGTTATTTTGTATATCTTGTGCACAAACAAGATTGAAGATTTATGATGTGATAGTAGATTTACATTGTTAAATTATAAACTTAACTGATGTAATTTAACTTTGTAATTCTATTTTCTTTTAGCAGTTTCTCATTATATATATCATGTGCTATATAAACAATCTGATCATTTCGATTATCACTCTCGATATCGTGCCCCGGGAACCTTCCGCCCGGCGGGGAAACCCGATCCTACCCCGCCGGCTCGGGGTGTGACACCAACCTCAGTCCAACAAATAGGTGACCGACATTTTCTACCATACAGAGCTTCAAACGGCGCCATACCAATGCTCGCGTGATAACTGTTGTTATACGAAAACTCGACCAATGGTAGATGGCTATCGCAGTTGCCACCGAAATCGATGACACAAGCTCTCAGCATATCTTCAAGTGTCTGAATCGTTCGCTCCGTTTGGCCATCCGTTTGAGGATGATAAGCGGTGCTAAGATCCAATCTTGTTCCAAAAGCTTCATGAAGTGATTCCCAAAATCGTGCCATGAAACGAGCATCACAATCCGATATTATGCTTAAGGGAATTCCATGTCGACTAACGATCTCATCCACGTAGATACGAGCTAACTTCCGCACAGGTTACGTCTCGCGTATCGATAAGAAATGAGCCGACTTGGTTAATCTATCAACTATCACCCAAATACTATCCTTACCGCTTGCGATTCGTGGAAGTTTGGTAATAAAATCCATAGATATATTCTCCCACTTCCACTTGGGTATTTCTGGTTGTAATAACAATCCCTGAAGGTCGCTGGTGTTCTGCCTTGACTTTAGCACAGTTAAGGCACTTGGACATATACTCGGCGATATCCTTCTTCATTCCAGGCCACCAGTACAAAGCTCTGAGGTCTTGATACATCTTATCGGCACCCGGATGGATCGAGTAACGAGACTTATGAGCTTCATCCAAAATCATCATCCTAAGATCACCCCTGTTCGGTATCCACAACCGATTCAAATAATACATCAAACCATCATCCTTCTTTTCCAATAATATTTCGGCCCCGCAAGACATCTCATCTTTCAGGCTATCTTGAGCCAATGAGTGTTGTTGGGCTGTAAGAACATCATTATGGAGATTAGTGTGCACTCGGACACTATGGATTTGAACATGACTCTTGCGACTAAGCGCATCTGCTACTACATTCGCTTTGCCAGGATAGTAGCGAATTTCACAGTCATAATCATTCAATAGTTCAAGCCATCTCCGTTGTCTCATATTAAGTTCTTTTTGATTGAGAATATGTTGCAAACTCCTGTGATATGTAAAGACTACACACTTTGTGCCATAAAGATAGTGTCTCCATATCTTCAAAGCAAACACGACTGCACCAAGTTCCAAGTCATGTGTAGTGTAGTTGTTCTCGTGAATTTTTAGCTGTCTTGATGCATATGCCACAACCTTTCCCCGTTGCATGAGGACACAACCGAGACCTAGGTTGGATGCATCACAGTAGACCACAAAATCATCATTTTCATCTGGCAGTGTCAAGACAGGAGCATCACAAAATTTCTGCTTCAAAGTCTGAAATGCCTCTTCTTGTTTTGGTCCCCACTCATAAGGTTTGTCCTTTTGAGTTAAAGAAGTAAGAGGGACAGCAATCCTGGAGAAGTTCGAAATGAACCGCCGATAGTAACCAGCCAGTCCAAGAAACGATCGAATCTCCGTTGGTGTCTTCGGTATACTCCAATTCTTCACCGCATCAATCTTCGCAGGATCCACGTGAACACCCATTTCATTGATTATGTGTCTTAAGAATTGAACTTCCTTAAGCCAAAATTCACATTTAGAGAATTTGGCATACAATCACTCTTCTCTTAGGATCTCCAAAACCAACTTAAGGTGTTGCTCGTGTTCTTCTTTGCTCTTTGAGTATATCAGAATATCGTCAATGAATACAATCACAAATTTATCCAAGTATGGCCTACAAACACGGTTCATGAGATCCATGAAAACCGCTGGTGCATTTGTAAAGCCGAAGGGCATTACCAGAAATTCATAATGACCATATCTTGTTCTGAACGCCGTCTTGGGAATATCATGTAACACCCAAACTTTTCACACGATTACACGCGTCCCATTTTAGGTCCCAGATTAAACTTTTACATAAATTATGTTCGGAAGTGTGAAATTAACATTTCATGAGTTAAACACACTTAATTTCATAACATTTACATTTATGATTAATAAAACTAGTGTGTTTAAGTTTAATACCACCAAAGATTTTACATAACGTTTGGTTCTGCTTCAATACATGCCCGATCTGATCGCCTGATGCATATCTATCTTTGACCTGTAACATCACATATATGGTCACAATTAGTTCATATGAACTAAGTAAGTAACCCCTCCCAAAGTTCCCAAAAACTTATTTAAACCCATCCATATACATATCATATGGATGTTAATCATGTTTAGATAATAATATATCATATTCAAACATCAACTTGCACCCAACACACATGGTGCATTTATTTCCCTTAATGAGACATTTTCACAAATATGAGTATATTATCTAATCCAACTCTACCACCAGCACCTCTGGCTAAATTTAAAACACCATATATATCTATATTGGCTCGACCAATTACCCACACACCTGTGGTTTCAACACTTAGTTTCCAGATTAACCGGTTATCCACACATTTGTGGTATCACAACAAAATGTAAAAATACATTTTTCACAATCACTATTCAAACTAAGCCATTTCTATTCGAGTTGACTCTCATGATGTAATAATATCATATTACCAATCATTAACTATTTCTGACAATAGTTTAATCAAAATTACACTATAGTGTTCACATTCCTGTACTTCCACCATAGTTATCTGTCAGCACCTCTGACTATCCACACATTTGTGGTATCATAAATATTTCAAGTCTTAAGATGTTCACCCACCGGTACTTCCATCTAAGACAATTTCTAGCACCTTTAGCTATCCACCATTGTGGAGTCATAAATAATTCAAGTCTTAAGATGTTCACCCACCGGTACTTCCATCTAAGACAATTGCTAGCACCTCTAGCTATCCACCATTGTGGAGTCATAAATAATTCAAGTCTTAAGATGTTCACCCACAGGTACTTCCACCATTGTGGAGTCATAAATAATTCAAGTCTTAAGATGTTCACCCACCGGTACTTCCATCTAAGACAATTGCCAGCACCTCTGGCTATCCACCATTGTGAAGTCAACAATTTAATCCCCGGATTAACCGGTTATCCACACATATGTGGTTCAATTAATCAATTTCGTCGGCTCATCCGGCTAAATTTTAATGCATTTATATTATGCATACAACTCAAGCATAACATTCATTTTGAAACTAATAATGCCTTCTCAAAGGTCTTTTAACTCCATTAGTTTCATTAGTCAAGTTATGCACAATCATTATATATAAACACCAAAATCATATTAATTAATCACCGGTTCATCCGGCTATTCTAATGCAAATATATTGCATATACGTTTCCCATTGAAACTTAATAAACACAAAGTAAAGGATTTCTCATCCCATAGTTTCAATCACATATTTAACATCATTCACATATTTCAAGCACGTAAGTAGACTCTTTCTACTACTTATATGTAATGTTACAGTAAGTTGGGTAACTTACCTGATTCATACGGTTGTTCACTTCCTACAACCTCTTTTCCACTTTTGTGAATTGTCACTTGACTTTCACCACCAACACCTAGTTGCATATTCACACATATACAACTATATTCAATACATATATCACATATAATCAAGTTCAACTCACTTGACTGGTTTGACTTTCTCAAAGTCAACTTTTCACATAATTGGCTCTATCTTACTATTCTTAGTAAGTTTTAGTCAATTATTTTAATTAATCATATCCCATGCCTCCCTTAGGCATTTCATCAAATAATTGATGTTCATTATATTAGTTATGATCTCAATCACTTCTTTTAATCAAAATTCATTCATGATCATAACTGTTAATAAGTTTAACATCAATTCATCATAATCATCGTTTAATCCATGGATCATAATCCATATATATTTCAAAACCACAATTTACCCATCCTACTAGTTATCACACCATGATATAGGTTTCATAACAACCGGACATTATATCGGCTTCAAAACGAAGATTTCACCATCAAAACAGCAAGTTCTTCGTTTCTAACAATCCTTAGTTATCAACTAGGCACTAATCAATACCCATAATCATAGTAATACATTAAAAACTAGATTTAATCCACACAATATTAAACTAGTAGAATAAAATGAATCGTTACCCAATCGAACAGATGTTCGGTTGCAAAACAGCGATCAGATGTTGCAGATACGTTCTCTGGTACGATCCGTAGGCTTAGACGGCTTCAAATCCAAGTTTTGCAGCCCCAAATGTTGTTTGTGGGTGTAAGAAACTCGAGAGAAAGGGTTTAAACCCTTCTGGAAGTGAAATCTGTTCTTAAAACCCAATTTTGCCGACTTAACACGCTAGGCGCATCGCCCCAGCCCGACGTTTGGCCCGGGGCGTGCCGCCCCAGGTATATTTCGTCAAATTTTGATCTTATCTTCTTTTCGTGATTCCGGACAATCCGTAACTCCGTTTCGCGCACGGTTTTCACCCACGTTCACCATTTTTCGCATACTATCAACCTATAATAATTACAAGCATCAAATCAACATGGATTTCTAGAACGATCACATGTGCTCTTGCCATCGATGACGTAATTCTCACATATTTTCAAAGTACAACAATCACAATTGTTCAATTAGCGATTATTTACAATACATTCATTATTAAAAACCAGTTGTTACATATCATCATCGTATACGTGAAGCTGATGATACCCAGACCTAAGATCAATCTTTGAGAACCATGCCGAGCCTTGAAGTTGATCGAAAAGATCATCGATGCGCGACAGAGGATATCGATTCTTAATTGTCAGCTTGTTCAATTCGCAGTAGTCGATGCACATTCGGAATGATCCGTCCTTCTTCTTGACAAACAGGACCGGTGCACCCCATGGCGAATGGCTCAGGCGAATGAATTTCTTATCCGTCAGTTCTTGTAGTTGGCTCGCCAATTCTTGCAACTCCGAAGACGCAAGTCTGTAAGGAGCTTTGGCGACTGGGTTCGCACCAGGTACTAAATCAATTCGAAATTCTACTAGACGTTCTGGTGGAAGACCCGGCAAATCGTCTGGAAATACTTCAGGAAAATCTCTTATTACAGGAACGTCTTCAATGCTCTTTCCTTTATCCTTTTTCTCCACCACGTGTGCTAAAAATGCTATACACTTCTTCCTAAGGTACTTGTGTGCTTTAGTGCGGGACATTAGCTTAAGACCTTTACTAGAAGTTTCCCCGAAACTCTTAAAGTTTCACCCGAAGGTAAAGGAATACAAATGTATTTTTGATGACAAATGATTTCCGCTTTGTGGGTGGCTAACCAATCCATGCCTATGATAACATCAAAGCTACCGACATGCATAGGTATAAGATCAATTGGGAAAACGTGATCACTTAAGTTCACAGTACATCCAATAATTACAGTGTCAATATCAATAGTGTTTCCGTTAGCCACCTCCACGTTAAACGGTTTATCTAAGTGTGTACGTGTTCTACCAAACATGCATTCAAAATCATATTAAACGAAACTCCTATCAGCACCAGAATCAAATAAGACAGATGCATAAGAGTTGTTGATAAGAAATGTACCATTAACCACATCCTGGTTGGCTTGAGCAGCTGGAGCATTCAGTTGAAACGCTCTGCCTCAAGCATCCCTTTGATTGTTTCCTGCCAGTCTCGGGCACTGATTTCTGAAGTGACCCACTTCACCACATTCGTAACAGGCTCTTGCCTGTACAGGTACCTGGCGAACGGGTACAACTTGAACTGGTTGAGCTTGCGGAGCTGGCAGTGCAAGCGGAGCAGGTTGCATCCTTTGTGCTTGCGGTGCACTCCGACAAACGTTGGCATAATGGCCATACTTGCCGCGGTTATTGCAGACGCGACAAGGAAAGCTAGGCATGTGATGATATCTGCAAGTATTACATTGGGGAGTATTCCCAACATAATTTCTGGCGGTGGTGTTGTTCGATGATTGTTGAGCAGATTTAGTAGCAGGAGTCGTAACAACGAAGTTCCTGGTCTTTCTCTTCTTGTTGCTGCCTTTTAAGAGCTGTCTTGTTCAGTCTTGACTTTAGTTGAAACCTCATTTGCAGCTGACTTTGTATCAACTTTCTTGGACCCTTCCGTGTGAGTGTTCCAGCCTTCACGTGATTATCAGTTAAAGTTGCAAATAAGCGGATCGCAGCCTCCGGTGTTTTAGGGTTGCTACCGTAGACTGTGTCCTGAATCTGCATAGGCAGACTGCCTATGTACTTCTCGATCGCTCTCTCCAATGGTTTCACGAGATGAGGTACCAGCAGACTATACTCGTGGAAGCGAGTATTGTAAATCACATTCTCCCCGCTATCCTGTTTGAGTTCCCAGAACTCAGTCTCAATCTTCCTCATCTCGCTACGAGGACAGAATTCAGTGGTCATCAAGTTCTTGACCTCCGTCCATGTCAGTGCTAGGGCAGCATCAACTCCCCTAGTTCGCTTTTCGCCATTCCACCAAGTCAGTGCTCTCTTTTGGAAAACACTAGTGACATAGCGCACCTTCAGATTCTCTAGGTAGTCACTGTTAATAAAGGTGTTTTCATGCTCTCAAACCACTGCAGCAGACCCGTGGCTGTCTCAGAAACCGTAAACTTTAGTGGATTACAGGAGTTGAAGTGTTTGAACCACCTCTGGCAGGTTTGCACCACCTCTGTTCTGGTTGAGATTCTGATTGGCTTGAGTTAGTTGATTCACCAATCCAGTAATGAGCGTTGCTAACTCTTGCATGCCTGAGTTGGCATTACTGTTGTTAGCATCCCCATTGTTCGGGTTTGTATCATCCTCGTTGTGACGGCGCGGCGGCATGTTTCTGAGGATATTAGAAACATGTTACTACTGTTTACAACTTAAAACATACAAACTATGGTCAAATGAGTTCATTTTAACAGTTAGGATTACATATAGGAACTATATTTTTCTCCTATCATGTCATTAAACTCATAACACAATATTAATTTCCTAATATTATACTAAAGTATCCTAATTGGTCATATCTAATATAAACTAACTAGTCCTAAGTTTCCAACATTTTCCACCCTATACTAACATTGACAACCTCCTGATGTAGTGCAACAAGCTTATATATAGGGCATACATAGATTTGACCGCAGTCGCCTCATACGCCGTCCCACCACCGTTGCATTGCACCATGAGTATGCCCTTGTTAGAATTTAGGGTGTATCATGCATCTTACCATTATCTCACTTCACAAACATTATCCTAGGTAGGATAATTTTGTGTGAAGTGGTCTCTAGTTCCCTTGGACGATTAGGTTCACCTAATGTCTAAGTTCACCTGACATGTAGGTTTGCCTATTTCTAGGTTTGCCTATTTCTAAGTTCACCTAATGTCTAAGTTCACCTAACATTAAAGTTCCCCTAATGTCTAGGTTCACTCAAAATCCATACTAAATCTCAATTTTCATAATCATCAATGAGGGTTCATATCATCACTGAGTTCTCTTATTGTCACTAAGTGTTCATATCCTCCCTATAATTCATTCTCATCAAGTGTTCATACCATCACTAAGTGTTAGTATCATCACTGTGCGTTCATATTTTCACTAAATGTCTATATCATCACTCAAGTTTTCAGTCCATCACTAAGTGTTCGTATCGTTCGTTGATCCTATTCACCCCATGTGTCCAATAAGTGTGTTCATAAATGAGTTTATATGTGTTCGTCAAATATGATCATCCAAAGTGTCAATCCAAACCAACCTTAACCAACATTCCATCAACCATAACCTCACAACATACCCTAATAACATCCTAAGTTCCTGACACTGACAGACCCCCAATATACTACAAATGGTATATGTATAGGGCATATGTAGGGGTCAGTCGCAACTGCCCCAGCCACGGTCTCACCACCTTTGTAGTATACCACAAGTGTGTCCTTGTCTGGTGATCAAAGATCAAACAAGTAATTCCTAATGCAAATAAATTCCTACGTAGTTAATTTCCTAAGCAGATAAATTCCCAAACAGGTAGTTCCCTTATTCTTCAATAATGACATCCACCTAAGGTACCGTAAATGGTATATATATATAGGGCATATGTAGGGGTCAGTCGTAACTGCCCCAGCCAACGTCCCACCACCTTTACGATACACCACGTGCATGTCCTTATCGAATCATTAGAGCACAAGTATACAAATAATCAGTAAGTAACATATGTGAATCAAATGTATAACAAGAGTTCAGTTAACATGTAATAAACACATAAGCATGAAATCCTGAATATACTAACTAGTGTATGAAATAATTCATACTAGGGTATCCTACGGTTATAGATTAGGTCAACCATTTCTAGTAACCTAATTCCCTATAACCCAGGCTCTGATACCAATCTGTAACACCCCGACCGATGGCAGAAACGTCGGGATGCCACGAGGGATGTGTAGATTGTTCATAAGCTCGTGGGCATCTAATTAATTCTTCACATAACAATTAATCAACCAAATTAATTACACAAAAAACATGTTCAGCATGAATTAGTTACATCAGATACAAAAAAGATTTAGCTAAACTAACTAAACTCTAGTCTCCAGAATTTCAGTTATTTTAGCTAAGTCCAAGAATCCTATGTGATGATGCCCAAAAGATGTAGAGCTACCCTGCTGTACCTACTTCTCCTCGTTCCCTGAAACATGTAGAAATCAAGTGTCAACTACGAAGTAGTTGGTGAGTAATCATAAGTTTTTATATTTAAAATTTTTTACAAATGATTATAAAAGTTTATAGTTTCCTAAGAAAATCCACATGAGCACCTGCGAGATAATCCAACACATAACCCAACACACAATCACAAACACACAGTCACATATTTCAAATAATCATAGATAATGGATCACATATATAATCAACCAAACTCAATCACCAATATCTTCATATAATACAAGGGACAATACATGCAATCGTTGTGATTGACCGAAGTCAAGGACAACGACTCATGGAATAGTGACAATACATGCAATCATTGCAGATGATTGAAGTCAACAACAACGACCCATGGAATAGTGACAATACATGCAATCATTGCGAATGACCGAAGTCAACAGCAACGACTCATGGAATAGTGACAATACATGCAATCACTGCGAATGACCAAAGTCAACAGCAACGACTTATGGAATAGTGACAATACATGCAATCATTGCGAATGACCGAAGTCAACAGCAAGGACTCATGGAATAGTGACAATACATGCAATCATTGCGGATGGCCGAAGTCAACAACAATGACCCATGGAATAGTGACAATACATGCAATCATCGCGGATGACCGGAGTCAACAGCAACGACTCATGGAATTATGATAATCCAATAATATGAATATCATAACAATAAACAGGTGTCATCCATGTGTTATTAATATAATGTGCAAATCTGGTATACGTGTTCCACCTCCGAGTTTAAAACAGAATAGTTTAAAAGGAGGTTATGAGAACTCACCTGAGTCCTTAGAATCAGTGTTCTTGTAGTATGCGCGCTCACGTAAGAGAAATCAACAATGACTCAACAACCTGTATTTAATATGTGTTCGGGTTTATAAGCAGATGCGCTTCATTTCAATTGATTATCCATACGTGTTTTCTTCTTATTATTAATTGTGTCATTGACTTAGTTTATTTCATCTGAGTTAAAGTGATTCAACTAATATTTTATAATTAGTCATCATTAGTTTATAACTTGAACTTGTTAGTTCTTTTGTCATCAGCTAATGATAAACAAGTCTTGAGATCCTATGTATACACTTATAGGTATGTATATGTAAGGTAATAGTCCAAATCGTACACACGCTTATACCTACATGCATGATTTGATTCAAGCAACCACCATTATTTAAGTTATGTTACTCCACTTTAGGTTTAAGAAAAATTGTATCTAGATTATCCACCTAAAATTTTAAATTCTACTCATTAAGTTCAATATTTTTATATCTCCATAATTGCTAAAGAACTTAGGTTAGAGATAGAAAATGTGGTGGTTGTTATCGTTCCTCATGCATGCATAATCATTTATGATTTCCCCATGGTCGGGGGTCCCCATTACTTCCTAGTTCCACAATTTGGTTTTGCCAACCATGGTTTCAGCGAACCTTTTTGCTTTGTCACCCTCTAGGTACATTCAAGAAAGAGGTTCGGTCCTCTAGGTCTGTAACAGCAGGTATCTTCGGCCAGAGATGGGGGTTCGCTGCCCCTGAAGGTTCGGCTCTTAAAGGTTCGTATGGTTGAGAGGAGGTTTGCTGATGAGGGGAGGTTCGGCTGTTTAGGTTCGCAACTCCCTAGCTTCGGCTGAAGGTTCGCTGCCTTTAGGGTTTTATGACCAAGGTTCGTGACCCTTTTTAGGTTCGTGGTGCCCTTGAGTGGCCGTTGAAGGTTCGGCCTAAGAGGTACAGGGTTCGGCTCCCTGTCTCGATGCGAACCAGCCTCCTCATCATCTTCCTCGAGCTTCTAACCTGTTTGTGGGTCGTGACTATGGTTCACCCATACTTACATTAGTACATTCTAGGGTTTTCATCATATAGAACTTATTTGAAACATGTAGATGCAAACCATTTTATTTAAAGAAGTAAACTAAAAGAAAAACGGTTAGATCTACCTTCAATCTTGATAAGATGCTTGAAATCTTTGTGGGTCCTTGTACTCCTCGATCATACAAACGTGTAGGAATAAAGATCAACCGAAATGATGAAGATTTGAGTGAGAAAAACTAGAGAGAAGTTAGAGAGAGATGGTGCGTTTTTGAAGGTTAGAGAGAGAAAGAGATGGTGGAAAGTGAAAGAGAAGATGAGATCTTCTTCTTTAATACACCGTGTAATTCTCGTGTGCTCGGTCTCGTCTTTATCGCGATAAAATCTATAAAAATGCTCGGTTTTGCTCGTAAATATATTTTTAATCATAAAACGTTTAAAACAATTAAATTACATTTTAGTGAGATACTTTTAGTGAATTTATTTCGTAAAATGATTTAGTTAAATTATTTATTTAAATAAACAATTTGTTTGGAATCCATTTTAGGTTGTGATTCCTAATAAACGTTTTTAATTTCCATTTATTAATTTAATATCGTTAAATATTATTCCGTTATCTCGTCGAAACGCGTTACTCACGTACGTATTCGTAAAGATCGTCACCTTTCCGAATCCAACGCTCGTATCCTATTTCGATTCGATTTATAATTTATGGAATATCGTTTCAGAATATTATTCTTAATAATTATATTCGTGTGAATCGTCACCCACGCGAATACATTATTAAGTTAATATTTCTGAAATAACATTCGCATTTAATTAATAATCGAACCTCACCAACGCGTATATATTTCCAATAACGCTTTCATTATTTTCATATCTTTAATATTATAAATCTCCAATCCAGAACCCACTAAACCATATCACTGATACATCCACGATAGACCGAAATATGCATATGTATAGGGCATATGTAGGGGTAGGTCGCAACCTCCCCAGCCACCGTCCCACCGCTATTTCGATAAACCATGACCATGTGTCCTTGACTATGTTTAGCACCCAAATGATAACAAACTCCTACTTCCTTTCCATTCCAGACCACAATCCATAATTGTGTTTTAACTAAACTCCCCATGGTTTATGCATATAATAATATGTTCTCAATATGTATACCAATATTAGTAATAACATCAAATAATGCATCATCATTAATAATTATCGTATCAGTTCGTACAGTATAGTTAAACATGTACGAACAACCTGAAATATAGTGATGTTACAGTATTTAAGTGTGTGTATTGGTGTGTGTTAGCCCTAAAGTTGGCTAACACTTGTGAGTCTCGGTCTTCATTCGGCCCTGTGTATTTATTATGGGTTTTGAATACACTTAACCCAATTTGGTTAATGTTAGTACACTTTGTTATTGATTTCATGCTCAACTTGACTCAATGTCTTAATAGTAAAGGTTCTAATTGTAAAACTTAGATCTTTGATTAAAAGTTATGAACCTTAGCATATTGTAGCGTAGTTTTGTATCACCTTTGCCCTGGTGGTCTTGATCCTTTCAAAACCACTTGTCACCATAATCACAATGCCATGTTTTAGACTTTATGAAGCTCATTACCCAAAACATGTCACCTTTGTAGTAATGTATAGTTAGTATGTGATTTCATGCATATTATCACTTGATATAATAATTCCTAAGTTGGTTACTTATTTCATGTTAAGTCGAATTATTAACTTGGGCCGAATATGTCAATGTGGGCCGAATCAGTGTCCATGGGCCGAATGTATGGGCCTAGTGAGTGTTGTTTGGGCCAAATGATTTAGTCTTGGGCCAACATAGTTGTGTGGGCCGAATCACTGGTCCAAAACAGCTCCTGGGTTTGCCGACTGGTTGGTCCTTGGGCCGGTTGGTGTTGGTCCCAGGTTCGCTGGCCATGGCTGGATCACACAACCCCTCAGGTTCGGTCCATGCTAAGGTTCGGCAGCCACTGTCCAGTAGCATGAGGGTTCGGCTAGGTGAGGGTTCGTGGTTAGGAGCTTCGGCCAGGGTTTAGGTTCGCTCAGATGGTTCGTGAGCACAAGGTTCGTTGATGATGCTGGCTCGTGGCTCCCTCATAGGTTCGGTTGGTAGAAAGGTTCGGCCAGAATAAAGGTTAGCATGGATGGGGAGGTTCGCCGCAGAAGGTTCAGTGTTGGTGATTCGTAGCAGGGGTTCGGTGACGGTAGCAGGTTCAGCCACCCTTAGCCCCTCTCAGCCGAGGTTCGGATGGTCGCAGGTTTGGCCATCCCAGCTTCCTCACGAACCAGTAACTGGTCATCATCTCCATCGAACCTTTGATGTTGCAGGGCTGTATCCACGTGAGTGTTGTACAATAATGAGTTCCCGAGAGTGTAGGATTCGCAGGAGTTGGGCTAGAACCGGCTAAAGTTGATGGATCAACTAAGGGTGTAGAAAACCCTAATTTCCATGACTTTCATAGCCAAATACCTCGAATTTCAATAGGTAAATCCTCAGATCGGTTGTACTTTCTTGTAGAGGAGGTCGAGAGCTTCATTTAGGCTCCAAGAACACTTGATTTCATCCACGAACGAGCAAGATATGAAGGTTTGAAGGTGGGTTTTCTAGAGAGAGAGAGAGGAAAACGGGTTTGAGAGTTTAGAGAGAGAGGGAGATGGAATAAATGAGGAAAAAGCCCTCATTTAGGGTTTTTATACTCCGCACGTGTTCGGGTTCGTTTCGTTTGTTCGTTTCGCGTTTTCATTGTGTTTCCGGATTGTAACGCGCCTATTTTACGTAATCAAATAAAAAGAATTTATTTCTAAGTTTTTAAAAGGTTGTGATTCCTAATAAATGTTTGGTTATTTATTTTCTTATTTTTATTATCGTTCGAATCGTTTATCGTTTTCGTTTCGTCAGAACGCGTCACCTTCGCGCATATTCGCTCGAATCGTCACCCGGACGAACATGACGATGGTTTTGCTTTCTGATTCTTGCTTTCTACTTTTCACTCATCATTTCAGAACATTAGACTCACAGATATGTTTGTGTGAATCGTCACCCACGCAAACACACTGTCAGTTCGTTATTCTGAAATAACACTGAAATTGTGTTTTGAATTGTGTTTCCTCACTGACGGACTCAACTACACTTCCTTTTTTCACATTGTTTTCGTACTGATTTATCGGCCATCTGATTCCTGTCATCTATTGATATCAGATAGCAACCGACATGTTCTTGTTGTTTACTTGCACACTGTTGTTTCTCGCTAGATGACTTGAATCACGAACCACGATCTCTATCGTGTATCACCGCAACAACCGCGCGCTCCAAAACCACCTATGCTGGTTCGGCTAAGGCTATGGTGGCTAGTGATGGTTGGCCGAAACCCAAGAGGAGAGGAGAGGGGTGGCCATGAGGTAGAGAGAGAGTGGGAGAAAATTGTGATAAAAAATGTGGAGGTTGGATCTATGTTTAATAGTCAACCCATGATCCACAATTTTAGGATCTTAGAATTACCAATTCAAAATTGAAATTCACACATTTTATTTCACATTTAATTTAAATTAAACTCTTTTAATTTGATTACACTCTTTTAGTATTTAAACCATTTAATTACTAATTCCCAATATTACTAACTAACTAATGTCTAAAGTTTAACTAATTAAACCTTATCAGTTTAATTATAACTAATTATCACAATAATTAATCCCTGCAATATTATTATTTCATAAATAATAATAACACCACTTTATAAAATTCATAAAATTGAATATGTCTAAAACAAATTTTAGACATAATCACATTACTATCTTCCAAAGTGTAACTCTTTGGATCGTACCTCAATAGTAACGTTGATATTATCAATGATCGGACGTCATATATCCAACAGACTCCCACTTGGACGATTCATCGCATAATTCCTTCAACTTTGTCACACACCCAAATTCCCACTCGTGGTGTCAGTCCATGTGGGTGTGACGTGACCAGGATCACAGCTCATGGTCATATAAAACGACTCTATATGGGTTACACAATCACACAGTTTTGTAAATTAATACAAGTTTTAGTAATATGCAGCGGAAGAGGTTTTAAACATCATAAGTAAATAATAGTTGTAGCGGAAAGTAAATTGTTTTAAACACAACATTGTTCACATTGTTTTAAAAAAAATAGACACATCAATACGAATGATAACACAAGCCTAGGACCAGAGTCTAAATGCATGAGTCTCTCTTGTAATCCTCCGGTGTGTCCTAGCGTCTGCTCCATTAGTTACCTGAGAATACATGCGAAAAGTGTCAACTAAAAAGTTGGTGAGTTCACAGGTTTAGACAGACATAAATAGTAAACAGACATATACTGGGTATGTTAAGTTTAGTAGTTCGATCTACAATCCGTGGAGTGTGTCAGTTCATCTTACTGAAACTAGACTGTTTCCGTTTGCCTCCTCGGGTCATCGCTGAACCCGACATCACATCGAAATTACACTCGTTATGACCTCCAGTCAACATTGGTGCCGAGTGGGGTTACTCAAACCCAGTAGTACTATGTAATTACGACTCGCTTTGTTACACAACTAACGGTAAGGATAAGTGAGGACTTTATGCGATAAAAATTACACTCGAAAATAGTTTTACAACATACCAGTCATATATCTAAATCAGTTGCATAGTAATCTCACCCCAATAGTTTAGCAAAGAGTTAAAGAGTAAAAGGGAGGCTGTAAACTCACCTGAGTTGAGTAATGCGTTCTTACAGAATAGAGTAGCTCACCGGCTAGCAGTTACCTATATCACATAGGTGTTATAAGTTTGTGTTCACATGTGTGGGTCTCACAGGACCGTGTTTGTGTCTAACAACTCCAAGTTGTTATGTGGGTCGTGTTGACCGTGTTTGACCGTTTTGGCCGTGTTTGACCTAACGACCCGTTGGTGACGGTTTTGGATCAAGTGATCGTGTGATGTGCGGTTTAGTGTCGTGTGAAGTGTACGGATACCAAAGTCGCTTTCGTGAGGAAACTTCCTATTCATAGTAAGTTTCTATTTCAGGAAAGTTTCCAAATTTGGCAAGTCATGCGATAAATTATAATCCGATTATTCTAATATGCATATTTACCCTAAGTGAGCATGTTATCACAAAGCACACAGTTACACATAGTCGGTTTAGCATGTTTTGCGCGTAAAAGTTTGTATAATTAGAAAGTTGCACGAATAAGCATATTTACCCAAGTTTAATAATCAACATCAACTAAATATCAATATCTTAGTCCTAAATAGCCATTAAATCATACTTGTTACAACTAACACGTTATCATTTATAGGCTTTGTATAATAAAGTTACTATTTATAGTAACTTATGACAAACGCATATTTCAACCATTATAACACATAAGCTCACTTATTATTATCATAACAAATTTAGCTAAGCATGTTAAACATATTACATTCATCAAATTCATCATTTCTAGCATCATTGTAACAAAAAGTTACTATTTATAGTAATATTCATAAAAATCATACATTTGATGCTTCTAATCATTCTAATACACCAATAACCATCATTTTAGTTTCTAATCAACATTTTAAGCATATCTTATGGATCTAAACACATGCATGAACCCATTTCATCATAAATCACATTTTGATAACATTAAAGTTACTAAAATTAGCAATATTGCAAATAATCATATTCTTGCCCTCGATAACACTCTTAGATCTTACAAATCATCTCAAATATCACTTGTAATATCATCTTAATACCAATAATCATGTGAACCTTCCTAGATAGCACATGCATGTTACTAAAAATACCCATTTCATAGTAAAATCAACAAATAACCATTTAAATCAATCAAGATCATCATAGATCGATATTGAATCATCAAATCAGTAACAAAATCATCAAATAGCAGATTCATAAACCCAAAATTTCGTGACTAAGGTGGTGATGGTGATGCATGTGGCCCAAATGGCTTGCATGTGTGATTTCAAGTGTCAAAACCCAAAATGGTGTTAGAAGACTACCTTAGAGAGTTCGAGAAGGCTGAGATGGGGCTGGAACAGGGGTGTGTGGCTTCAAGAAGTCCAGGAACGATCTCCACAGTAGCTCCAACTCGTGCAAAGTGATGATGGGTGTCTTCTACCTCACTCCAAGCTTCCAAAGAACTTCAATGGTGTCTCCAAGGTCTCAAAATGGCTTCCAGAGGGGTTATGATGGTGTAGCAGCGTGCAAATGGTCGAGAAGGAGGTTTTTAGCCAAGAGTTGGGATGTAGGATAGCCAGAAATGATTTTCTCTTGGATAAATAAAGATTTTGCGTCTAGGGCTGCGTCGCGTACTGCGACGTCTGACAAATAGTGTTCCCCGCGTGGCGCGATGATTAAAATAATCATTCTGTTCCCCAAACACGCCGCGTACCGCGATGGTGGAAGATGATCGGTCGTCGCGTACCGTGACTTATTTCGGTGAAATTCAAATGTCTTGCCTAGGCTTCGTGTACCGCGAAAGTCCATTTGGGTGCCCATCGCGTACTGCGATGGGTCTCGGTTGAGCCCAATAAGCCCAATTTCATTGTTTTGAATCGATTTTCGCGAGTTTCTCGGTTACGGTCATCGTTTCTCGACACATAAGCATTGTTTTAACTAAATTAGGTTCACCCGAACCTAAGTGCAGTGATAGTGTACTCTGGTTTGATCCGTTCACCAACGTTCGTCATTCAAGACACGTGCGAGTGTTGTGCGATAATTCCTCGAATTATCGGTGTGTTTGGACTGTCGTGCCACGTGTCACACTAAATACATTTATTCTAGTGCCATGTATGAAATAATAATACACATTATTATTGATAAAGAAATTAGTGTTGACCTAGAATTTGCGAGGTGTCACATCATCCCCTAGTTAATAGGAATTTCGTCCCGAAATTCATTTCATGCTGCCCGTGTTAGCCTGGTCGGAGAATAAGTGAGGGTATTTCTTTTTCATCTGGTCCTTTCGTTCCCAGGTGTATTCCGGTCCACGCCGTGAGTTCCATCGCACTTTCACAATTGGTATTTTACTGAGTTTGAGCTTTTTGGTTTCCCGGTCCATAATTTCCACCGGTTCCTCGACGAAGTACAATTGTTCGTCGATCTGTGTTTCCTCAAGAGGGATGGTATGTGTCTCATCGGATAAACACTTCTTGAGGTTCGAGATATGAAATACGTTATGCACGCTACTTAGTTCCTGTGGTAGCTGTAGCTCGTAGGCCACATGGCCTATTCGTTTGGTGATTTCGAATGGTCCGATATAACGAGGATTTAACTTTCCCCGCTTCCCAAATCGAATCACTCCCTTCCAAGGCGAGACTTTAAGAAGTACTCGATCTCCCACTTGGAATTCCAAAGGCTTGAGCCTTTTGTCGGCATAGCTTTTCTGTCGATCTCGAGCTGCTGCCATTCTGTTACGTATTTGCACAATCTTTTCAGTTGTTTCGTGCATGAGCTCAGGTCCAGTCAGTTGGCTTTCACCAACTTCCGCCCAACAGAGTGGTGATCTGCACTTACGTCCGTAAAGTGCCTCAAAAGGTGCAGCTCCAATGCTGGTGTGATAGTTGTTATTATATGAGAACTCCACCAAGGGTAGGTGAGTCTCCCAGCTGTTACCGAAGTCGATCACGCATGCCCGAAGCATGTCCTCCAAGTTCTGGATGGTTCTTTCACTTTGACCATCCGTTTGCGGGTGATAAGCAGTACTCATATCCAACCTCGTCCCGAGTGCCTTGTGTAAGGACTTGCAAAAGTGTGACGTGAAACGGCTGTCTCGGTCAGATATTATAGAGATTGGGACTCCGTGTCTGGATACGATTTCCTTCAAGTAAATTCGGGTTAACTTTTCCAACTTGTCGGTTTCCTTAATCGGTAGGAAGTGTGCCGATTTCGTGAGTCGGTCTACGATAACCCAGATGGTATCGCATCCACTAGTCGTCCTTGGCAGCTTGGTGATAAAATCCATGGAAATCTGTTCCCATTTCCATACTGGAATTTCTGGTTATTGGAGTAACCCTGACGGTTTCTGATATTCGACCTTAACTTTGGAGCAAGTCAGACACTTACTCACATAGGTCGCGATTTCCGACTTCATGTTCGGCCACCAGTAAGTTGTCTTCAGGTCGTGATACATTTTGTCAGAGCCTGGATGTACTGAGTATCGGCTCTTATGAGCTTCATCCATCACTACTTCTCTCAATCCCCGTAGCGTGGAATCCAAATACGATCCATTAGATAGTAAGCTCCGTCGTCCTTCTCTTTCATTTGTTTATCCATCCCTCGCATGGCCTTGAGAGTGAGGTTTTCAGTTTTCAGAGCTTCTTGTTGTGCGATTCGGATTTGATTTGGTAGCTGGAGTGAATGGTAAGTTGTAGTGCACGTACGCGTTTGGTTGTTTCTTTCCTGCTTAAAGCGTCAGCTGCCTTCCCAGGATGGTACTTGATAGCACAATCATAATCGCCTATTAGCTCGACCCATCGGCGTTGTCTCATGTTGAGCTCCTTTTGGTCGAAAATATGTTGTAGGCTTTTATGATCGGTGTATATGGTACACTTGGTACCGTACAAGTAGTGGCACAAGATTTTCAGTGCGAACACTACGGCTCCTAACTCCAAATCATGGGTTGTGTAGTTCTTCTCGTGCACCTTTAATTATCGTGACGCATAAGCTATGACTTTCTCGCGTTGCATTAGCACACAACCGAGTCCTTGCTTCGATGCGTTGCAGTAGACTACGAAGTCTTCGCACCCGTCCGGTAGTGATAGAATTGGTGCACTGCACAATTTCTGCTTCAGTAAGTCAAAAGCAGTTTCTTGTTTTTCTCCCCATTCGAACTTTTTGTCTTTGTGCGTAAGGGACGTCAATGATTGTGCGATCTTCGAGAATCCCTCGATAAATCGCGTGTAGTACCCGGCCAATCCCAGGAACTGTCGCACCTTAGTGGGAGTTTTAGGTGCAGCCCAGTTCTTGATTGCCTCAATTTTGGTTGGGTCTACGTGTATCCCTCTTTCGTTCACCACGTGTCCGAGAAACTGGACTTCGCGAATCCAAAAATCGCATTTGGAAAACTTCGCGAGTAGTTGTTCCGTCTTTAGTAATTCCAAGACACGCCTTAAGTGATCCGCGTGCTCTTCTTGAGTCTTGGAGTAAATTAGGATGTCATCTATGAATACGATTACGAACTTGTCGAGATACGGCTTACACACCCGATTCATGAGATCCATGAACACTGCCGGTGCGTTGGTCAGTCCGAAAGGCATGACCAGAAATTCGTAATGCCCGTATCGTGTCCTGAAGGCTGTCTTCGGTATGTCTTCCTCCTGTATTCTGAGTTGATGGTAACCAGATCTCAAATCGATTTTCGAATAATAGCTTGACCCTTGGAGTTGGTCGAACAGATCGTCTATCCGAGGTAAAGGATATCGATTTTTGATCGTTACTTTGTTCAATTCCCGGTAGTCAATGCACATACGGAAAGATCCGTCCTTTTTCTTCACGAACAAGACCGGTGCTCCCCAAGGTGAGAAGCTCGGTCGGATAAATCCTTCATCTAACAATTCTTGTAATTGATTAGATAATTCCTGCATTTCAGTAGGAGCCAATCGGTATGGTGCCTTGGCTATTGGTGCAACTCCTGATGTTGGATCTATCTGAAACTCCACTTGTCGCATCGGTGGTAGTCCCGGTAGATCGTCTGGAAAGACTTCTGGAAGATCGCGAACAACATCGATGTCCTCGATCTTCCGTTCCTTCTTGGGTTGTTCAGTGATGAGTGCTAGAATAGCCGTGTATCCCTTCTTGAGGTATTTGCTCGCCTTCATGCAGGACATGATGTTTAATGGTGTCCCGCGTCGCTCTCCCTGGATTGAGATATGCCCTCCACTTGGCAACGTAATTCGTACGATCTTCTCGTTGCACACGATCTCACCATGGTTAGCAGATAACCAATCCATTCCAATCACCACATCAAAGCTCCCGAGAGTTACTGGCATCAGATCAATCGCTAGTTGGTGGTCTGCTAGCATCAGAACACACCCTTTGATGATATGTTATGTTTCGATCAGCTTGCCGTCCGCTAACTCTACGGTGTACTTATAGTCTAGTGGTGTTGGTGTCATATTAAGCAGTTTACTAAAGTCACTAGAGATAAAACTCCTATCGGCACCGGTATCAAATAATATACTAGCATAGACATTATTTAAAAGAAACGTACCGGTGACGACGTTTGGATCATCTTTAGCTTCTCCTGATCCAATCACGAATGCCCTTCCCCTTGCTGGGTTGCCACCAGCGTTCTTGTTCTGCGGGCAAGCTTGGCGCATGTGGCCCGGCTTCCCTCAGGTGAAGCATCCCTTTAAGGTGTCATTCTTGTTGAGATTGGGGTTAGGGTTCGATTGGCATTCTTTGGCCAGGTGTCTGTTCCTGCCACAGTTGGTGCATTTGACCCTTTTGCACAGGCCAAAATGATGGTAGTTGCAGCTGTTGCATTTTGGACTGTTGCCATGGTATCCCCTTTTACCTTGGGTGTTTGGCTGAGTGGCAGTGAATACTTTTGCAGGTACTGGTTGAGTCGGTTGTTGCGGTGAGAAGGTACGGTTGTTGCTGGGCTCCCACTTTCGCTTGGGTTCTTGGGGTTTCAGATGTTCACCCCTCTTAGGCAGCTTCCCTTGAGCTACTGCCTGGTCAGTCAATTTGTGGGGCAATCAGATAAGTGGCTGGATGGTGGTATGGTCAGAAACTGTCACCATGCTTTGTATCTGCTCGGGCAGTCCACTGATGAATTGCTCGATTTTGTTGTACTCCGGCGTCACCATTGCCGGGCACAGTTTGCACAGTTTGTGAAATCGAGTACAGTACTACTCGATTTCGGAACCAACCATCTTGTGCACCCAGAATTATGCCTCCAGCTTTCTGATTTCGTCTCGAGGACAGTATTCCTCATGAAGCATTCTGGTGAAGTTTTCCCACGGGATGGTGTTTGCAGTTTCCAGTCCAAGGGTCTGGACGTGTGTGTTCAACCAAGTGAGGGCTGGTCCCTCTAGAGTCCCGGTGGCATACTTCACTCGGTTCTCCTCCGAGCATTCAGACATGGAGAAGACTGACTCCAATTTCTCGATCCAGCGAAGCAGTCCCACTGCTCCCTCGGTTCCTTGGAATTTGTGTGGGTGACAACTTATGAAGGCTTTAAACGAGCATCCCTTGGTTGCACTCCCATGAGATCCTGTGTGTTGAGGTTCAATGTTACGTGTTAGTGTTAACGTTGT
Organism: Mikania micrantha; assembly: GCA_009363875.1. Taxonomy (NCBI): domain Eukaryota; kingdom Viridiplantae; phylum Streptophyta; class Magnoliopsida; order Asterales; family Asteraceae; genus Mikania; species Mikania micrantha. The sequence continues at coordinate 22,376,897 of CM018694.1, read as the reverse complement.
CTATACTAAGCTAGTTAGGTTAGGCAGGTGTTAGTACCGTTGTTGGTCCCGCTAGTCTCGCTGAGTAATCGGTTTGCTTCATACTCGGCTAGCACTTTGTTGACTCGTTTGTCAACCATCAGTTTGATCCTTGCCGCTTCAGCCCTGCGTTTAGGGTTACGGATATAGGGTCCCTTTCCAGACAAGGTTCTGTATGGAGAGGATAGAGTGTTAGTCATCATGTGTTAGTCAGGAGTTAGGTTAGATGTCATGTCAGAGGTCAAGTCAGATGTCATGTTAGCAAACAATTATAATAAATAAGGCAAAACATTATTCTCATTAATAATAGCTTTGAGTACAATGCTTTTTCAAAAGAGATACTACTACAAAAGTTCCTATGAGCACATCCCGCTCATCTGAGAATACAAAAGTAAAATAACTGAAAATAGAAAAACTAGTCTAGTGTGATGCAACGGTAGATAATGAATCTCCACTATCAGCAGGTCCGTCGTCATCATCCTCTTCAAGGTCCTCGTCTGGGTCCTCATCGAAATCTCCTTCTTCGAGGTCCTATGCCTCAAATTGGGTCCTTGGTCCGGCTCCTACTCCGGTTCCACGATCAGCTCATTAGCCCAGGCGTTCTGAAGTACCGCCTGATTTTCTCCTGCAACATCCTCTACTACGGCCAGCAGCTCGCCATTGTCCTGGACCACAGCAGCGACCTCCCCGTGTCGCTCCTCCAGCTGCGCCGTCCGGTTCCGAAGTGCCGTGATCTCGTCGACCACTTGCTCACGCATGTGGTCTATCTGTCCTCGTAGGTGCTGATTCTCCTCTCGGAGAGCTCTGATCTCCTCATCCCGCTCGCGAGCCCTACGGCTCTCTCGAGCAGTCCTAGAAACAAGAGCTGCGAAAGCTCGCTCAAATGACACCCCCAATGCCGGTAGTCGACGCGCCCGGTCATCATCAGTAGTAAAACGCTGGAGAGGCACCCTCTTCTCAACAATCCAGTCCCACGCCATGAATGGGTACCAGGTCCATGATCTAGCACGCTTAGCAATGCGCGCCTGCTCGGCCATCTCCGCATCTACCTGGGACATGATATCTCGAACACGCCGTCTACTCTCGTCTGTCAGCTCATTCTCTACATGTCACTTTCCCGGGTTACGTCCGGTGTTCTCATTGTTATAACCCATCCTGTAAGTTTCAAGTTAGTAAATGACAGTTTGATATCAATAGTAATAACATCAGTGTGCTGGTTCTAAGTGTAGTGTCTAGTGTAGAGCAGTGGCTATAGTCTAAGTTCACTACATGCAAACCTAGTTCTCGATAACCAAGGGCTCTGATACCAGTTTGTCACACCCCCAAATTCCCACTCGTGGTGTCAGTACACGTGGGTGTGACGTGGCTAGGATCACAGCTCATGGTCATATAGAACGACACTATATGGGTTACACAATCACACAGTTTTGTAAATTAATACAAGTTTTAGTAATATGCAGCGGAAGAGGTTTTATACATCATAAGTAAATAATAGTTGCAGCGGAAAGTAAATTGTTTTAAACACAACATTGTTCACATTTGTTTTAAAAAAAATACACATCAATACGAATGATAACACAAGCTTAGGACCAGAGTCTAAATGCATGAGACTCTCTTGTAATCCTCCTGTGTGTCCTAGCTTGTGCTCCATTAGTTACCTGAGAATACATGCGAAAAGTGTCAACTAAAAAGTTGGTGAGTTCACAGGTTTAGACAGACATAAATAGTAAACAGACATATACTGGGTATGTTAAGTTTAGTAGTTGGATCTACTATCCGTGGAGTGTGTCAGTTCATCTTACCGAAACTAGACTGTTTCCGTTTGCCTCCTCGGGTCATCGCTGAACCCGACATCACATCGAAATTAAACTCGTTATGACCTCCAGTCAACATTGGTGCCGAGTGGGGTTAGTCAAACCCAGTAGTACTACGTAATTACGACTTGCTTTGTTACACAACTAACGGTAAGGATAAGTGAGGACTTTATGCGATAAAAGTTACACTGGAAAATAGTTTTACAACATACCAGTCATATATCTAAATCAGTTGCATAGTAATCTCACCCCAATAGTTTAGCAAACAGTTAAAGAGTAAAAGTGAGGCTGTAAACTCACCTGAGTTGAGTAATGCGTCCTTACAGAATAGAGTAGCTCACCGGCTAGCAGTTACCTATATCACATAGGTGTTATAAGTTTGTGTTCACATGTGTGGGTCTCACAGGACCGTGTTTGTGTCTAACAACTCCAAGTTGTTATGTGGGTCGTGTTGACCGTGTTGACCGTGTTTGACCTAACGACCCGTTGGTGACGGTTTTGGATCAAGTGATCGTGTGATGTGTGGTTTAGTGTCGTGTGAAGTGTACGGATACCAAAGTCGCTTTCGTGAGGAAACTTACTATTCATAGTAAGTTTCTATTTCAGGAAAGTTTCCAAATTTGGCAAGTCATGCGATAAATCATAATCCGATTATTCTAACATGCATATTTACCCTAAGTGAGCATGTCTCCAAGGTCTCAAAATGGCTTTGAGAGGGGTTATGATAGTGTAGCAGCGTGCAAATGGTCGAGAAAGAGGTTTTTAGTCGAGAGTTGGGGTGTAGGATAGCCAGAAATGATTTCCTCTTGGATAAATAAATATTTTGCGTATAGGGCTGCGTCGCGTACTGCGATGTCTGACAAATAGTGTTCCCCGCGTGGTGCGATGATTAAAATAATCATTTTGTTCCCGAAACACGCCGTGTACCGCGATGGTGGAAGATGATCGGTCGTCAAGTACCGCGACTTATTTCGGTGAAATTCAAATGTCCTGCCTAGGCTTCGCGTACCGCGAAAGTCCATTTGGGTGCCCATCGCGTGCCGCAATGGGTCTCGGTTGAGCCCAATAAGCCCAATTTCATTGTTTTGAATCGATTTTCGCGAGTTTCTCGGTTACGGTCATCGTTTCTAGACACATAAGCATTGTTTTAACTAAATTAGGTTCATCCGAACCTAAGTGCAGTGATAGTGTACTATGGTTTGATCCGTTCACCAACGTTCCGACGTTCGTCATTCAAGACACGTGCGAGTGTTGTGCGATAATTCCTCGAATTATCGGTGTGTTTGGACTGTCGTGCCACGTGTCACACTAAATACATTTATTCTAGTGCCACGTATGAAATAATAATACACATTATTATTGATAAAGAAATTAGTGCTGACATGGAATTTGCGAGGTGTCACAAACTTGGACAGTGTTGGACACCTAGCTGCATCGCGCTACCCCTAGTATGGTATGACTTCTAAAGTCAACCAAACTTTTAGTTAAAGCAACCCTGTACTTAATTAAAATTATAACTATGGTAACCTTTAATAATTTATCCTTTCTAAGTGATATTGTTTGAACATGAGACATGAATCACATTTCATTCTCATATGTTGTTCAAGCATTTTTTATTCTCGTTCTCCAATTTAAAATGGTCTAACAAACTACTCTTAGTTTGAGCACGACCATGCATTTACACCAGTTTAAATTAACGAGGCCGGCAGAATATCATCTCTTAATTATATAAGAGTATAGAATCTCTTTGGCAGCATACAACTCCCACTTAGTTTCAGAACCATTCCCAATCAAATATCCTTGTTACCTCCCATTTTCAAAACAACGTTAAACAAGATCAAAGAACGACCTTAGACTAATGTCAATTGTAATATGCTCCTTAGGTCTAAGGATATGTATAGATCATACCATATTCAAAACTTCTTATGACAATGATCCATGAAGAACGTTTTGAGACGAGTTACATCCGACATCATTCTCTAATGTATGTGTATGAATCTTGGTCCTTAACTAAACTTTTAGATTCGTTAGATTCGTCAAAACATTTGGTTCGTTAGTTCTGTCAACACACACAACAACACCATAGCAATGTGGAAAAATGTGGGAGTTGTTAATTAAAATGCTTAAATAAATTAATAGATAAACATTTAATTAAAAGCTAAGTCCTAATGATTGGGCCTGGGTCAAACTCGAGTAGACTAGTATATCAATCAAAGGTTCTTGGAAGTTAGGAGATTCTGTAAATATCATCAAACACGTGGGCTCAACCCCCCAGAGCGATTCCTATTTTAAAAAGGGGGGGTCTGAAAAATGCCCTGAAAGACAAGTAGGACCAACAACAAGAATATAATAGAAATCCTAAAAACCTTGTATTGTAACATAATCAAAATAAAATTCTTGTAGTTCCACCTATAATCAATCGGTCTAGCTAGGACGTCTTGAAATATAGGATTTTATTGATTCGTTCTTGATTCGTCTAGATTCGTTCTTGATTCGTATAGATTCGTATAGATTCGTTCGCACATGTTATCTTTGATATTTCCTAGAGTTTTCCTGAAAATGATTTCTTGATTCGTATAAATTCGTTGCAAGATGTACTTGTTTCGTTGAACAATGAATACTAGATTCGTTGAACAAATGCACACTTGATTTTATTGATCTTTAAACACTTGGTTCGTTGAACATCGAAATTGAATTGTCAAAAATGATTTTCCTTGATTCGTTGAACTCACACACTTGATTCGTTGAAATTGTTTCGTTTGATTCGTTGAACAATAGATACGTTGAAAATAGTTTAATTGAAAATGCTTATTTGATTCGTCAAAATGTTTATTTGAACATGAAATAATCATCAACTTATTATATAAATGAATGACCTTTTGTAAAATCTGCATAAAATTTACCTAGACATAATCTAGGATAACATTTATACATACAAAACATATATGATTTAAAAGCATTTAAGTAAAATATAATCCAAAGAAAATAATTTGCGCATGTTTCTCAGCCCCGTATTTGTAAAACAAAAATGTTTAGAAAAGGGACAATGAACTCACTTGTGTTGCAATGCAAATGAATCAAGAAGATATGGACGCTCGTTGATTGTAGACTATGTATCTTCAGCACCTGAGTTGATTTATTACGATTCGAATACCATAAGTGTTTAGAATTGACGTATATAGGGTTTTGGTCTCGGTGTGCAACTAAGTGTACAAGTCACTGTTAGGACACTGATGTTACATTTAAGCACGATTTTATGCTTAGATCTAGGTTCTTAAACATAAAAATATGTAAAAATTTTATCTTTAAACTTTGTTCTTTGTTTCTCCCTCTAACCTTTTGATCTCTTGAACATATATAACATTTTCTCTCTTTGTCTTATTTTTTCTATAGTCATTTAGAATGTTTTTAGGAATGTGTGTGGCCTATTATTCTATTCATAACGGGTTTTTTTGGGCGAAACGTTTTTCTTGTTTTAGCACCATGCAGAAGAGTTAGACTTTATTGCATTTTTTTCAAAACAATTTACAACGAGTTAAAATATAACTTTGGGTTGATTACAAGTAAATAATACAAGATTTCAGACTGATACATCATCTTTCCTACCAATGCAACACAAGTGACGATACCTACAAACTACATAAACAACAACTCGTAGCTATGTTCAAATTACTAAAAATAATTGAATTTAGAGAATGCCTTCAATACATTGCACTTTGTATGTATATAATTATATTTTCTTATATATATATAAGGAAATGATCGTTAACCCATGTTTATTGCGTTAATCGAATAAATGCATATTATTACTTTGGGGCCCACACTAAAGTAAATCTAAAAGTGTAGATTTTTTCTTCTATTTAATTAATGTAGGGCTCACTTACATTAATAAAAAAAAAAGAAAAAACCTACACCTTTAGATTAACTTTAATGTGGGCCATAAAATAATAAAATGTAGTTATTCAGTTATCGCAATAAGGAATGATTAATATTCGAACCATCCCATATATATATATATATATATATATATATATATATATATATATATATATATATATATATATATATATATATATATATAGGGAAGGGATCATATAATAACCCACTCTAATTGAGAAAACTCTATAACTCAAATCCAATGATTCAAATTTTCAAGATTTAATCTATTGCTGACATGTGTCACTAATTAATTTTTAATACAAAAGGACATTATGGTCTTTTGTGTTAATTACAAAAATCAGATTTAATATAAGAGTGACAAGTGTCACACTCTTAAAAAACCATCTATTTTCCTATTTTTAAATTAAAGTTTCCCCCCATTATTTTTATACACTTATATCTTTTTTATACTATGCTATTTTTTTATAAAAATTACACCAACAAACTCGTCATATTTTTCTCGTTAATTTCATTATAGTCATGCCAATTTTTTTTCGGGCGTTCGTAATTACACTAACGTAAAAAACATAAGTACAATAATTTCCCTCTTTTTTAAAAAACATCAGTGTAATTATGAACACTTTGAAAAAATTCAGCTCGTTACATCAGTGTAATTACGAACACTTTGAAAAAATTCAGCTCGTTACATCAGTGTAATTTCGAAAACTTTAAAAAAATTTGACAAAACTATACTTGAATTAAAGATAAAAATGTGACAAATTTAATGGTGTAATATTTTAAAAAAAATAATGTATATAAAAGTTATGAAGGTTTAAAAAATTGGGGGTAAACTTTTATTTTAAAAATCAAATTAAGTACACCTAACAAATCTCCAAAATACCCTTAAAGAAATCTCAACACTCATTTTTCTCAGATTTAATATGGACCACACATTTCAAATTCATTAAATTAGACAACCAATCAAATTGGGTTAATAAGTTATCTCAATTACCATGGGTTATCAATTAATCCTTACCCTATATATATATATATATATATATATTCAACACTTGTACAAAAACGTAGCCCCACCAAGAGGCTTATTTACATGATTAACATGTTTATGTAATCAGTAGCTATTCTTTATGTTTACATTAAGTATTGTGTTTTTTTAAATGTGATAGCATTTTACCTCAACTTTAGAACCGTATGTCGACTTCTATGGAGTTTATCTATGTTTGATGAATTTTACACATGTTAATATAATATCCTTTGTGTAAGGATATAGATCAAGTATGTGCAACAAAAAAGGCAAATGAGCAACAGTTTGAAGACAATGTTGCAATGGAAAATAGACAAATTGCTTTGGCTCTTATAGCTTTGGGTTTTCTATATAGTTAAAGGCAACAATTAGTGAATGACTTTTAAAAATGATTCTCCTATATGTATTAAAAACAACTCATTTAGGCATACAATAACCTTTTGATTTTTATTAGTTTAAAAACTTATATTTATAAACAAACTTTCTAAAACACTACTATTTCTTAGATAAACATACGTGTGTCATTACAATTTAAAAACAATAGACATACATGCCTATCACGAAGCTCGACCACATCATCTGGTTTTTTTCAAAATAAATCTTAAGAATAAACAATAAGAATACGCACTTTAATATACGTTCATTTTTAAATAAATTATAAATTATAAATCGTTGTAGATTGTGACAGATGATTTTAAATATTAAAACACAAGCGTGCAAAAGTTAAGTTTAACAAATGAACGAAGGTTGATCAATGTGATACATATATATGTGAGGGGGAGAATGGTCGGAGAAAGCACACAAATGAAAGGTTGCTGCGTGTGTGACTGTATGGGTTTGCGGCTCACCCCAACTCCAAATCGGCGCTCTTAAAACTCATAGTCTTCAGAAACCCTCACCAGATCGAAGCACCATGAGATCCATTGTTGTACTCCATAATTTCATCTTTCTCCTCCTCCTTCTTTCTCATCTCAACTCTGTTTCTTCATGGAAAAAAGAAGAATTTAGAAACTGTAATCAAACCCCTTTCTGTAAAAGAGCCAGATCTAGAAAACCCCAGCACTGTAAACTCATCGCCACAGATGTCACCATGGATGACGGAGATCTCACTGCAAAACTCATAAACCCAGACGACAACTCAGGCTCAAACCCACTGATCCTTTCGTTGACCGTCTATCAAAATGGGATTTTACGGATGAAGATTGACGAAGACCCGTCTCACAATCCACCCAAGAAACGCTTTCAAGTACCTGACGTTATTCTTCCTGAGTTTGAGAGCACCAAACTCTGGTTACAGAGGTATAGTATCGATGGGGATTCTGTTTTTGTTTATCTGTTTGATGGATATGAAGCTGTTGTTAGAAGCGATCCCTTTGAGGTTTTTGTTAGGGAACAGGGTAGTGGTAAGCGTGTGTTGTCATTTAACTCACATGGGTTGTTTGATTTTGAGCAACTGCTGGTTAAGAAAGAAGGAGATGACTGGGAAGAAAGGTTTAGAAGTCATACTGACTCTAGACCTTATGGCCCACAATCAATTAGCTTTGATGTATCATTCTATGGTGCTGATTTTGTTTATGGTATCCCTGAACATGCCACCAGTCTTTCTTTAAAGCCCACAAATGGACCTGGGATTGAAGAATCTGAACCTTACAGGCTGTTTAATTTAGATGTATTCGAGTATTTACACGAATCACCGTTCGGGCTTTATGGTTCAATACCCTTTATGCTTTCACACGGGAAATCACATGGGACTTCAGGGTTTTTCTGGCTAAACGCTGCTGAGATGCAGATTGATGTTCTAGGCTCAGGTTGGGATGCTGAATCATCGATTGTATTACATCCTGATCAAAAGAGAATTGATACGTTGTGGATGAGTGAAGCTGGGATTGTTGATGCTTTCTTCTTTATCGGACCAAAACCGAAAGATGTTGTGAAGCAGTATGCTAGTGTGACAGGAACATCCGCATTGCCTCAACTTTTTTCAACGGGTTATCATCAGTGTAGATGGAATTATAGGGACGAAGAGGATGTTAAGAACGTGGATTCGAAGTTTGATGAACACGATATACCATATGATGTTTTGTGGCTTGATATTGAGCATACAGATGGTAAAAGGTACTTCACATGGGACAAAGTTTCTTTCCCAAATCCTGAGGAAATGCAAAAAGATTTGGCTTCGAGGGGTAGGCGTATGGTTACTATTGTGGATCCGCATATTAAAAGAGACGACAACTATCGTATCCATAAGGAGGCCACAAAGAATGGGTATTATGTGAAAGATGCAAGCGGAAAGGATTATGATGGCTGGTGTTGGTCTGGATCTTCTTCTTATCCAGATATGCTTAATCCCGAGATAAGGTCATGGTGGGCTGATAAGTTTGCATATACAGAGTACATTGGTTCAACTCCATCTTTGTATATTTGGAATGACATGAATGAGCCTTCTGTATTCAACGGGCCTGAGGTATGTTAAAACTTCTTCCTGCTCTTTATGCATTTGTACTTGCTAGGTTTGAATTATTCATAAATTGTTTGGAACCAACTGGCACCAAAATCTCTTATATTCATCGAATTTTTGTTTTCTTTATTTCTTCATATGTGGAATCACTGGTTTAAGGTTCACATGTGGTGGACATATATCTTATTAAATGGACAATGCTTGTTGACAGTATTGAGTTCTGTTACAAGAGTTTGTTAACTGCTTCATCAAATCTATCATTATTATAAATAAATAATCAGAAATACGTGAGCAGGTGACGATGCCTCGAGATGCTTTACATTATGGTAACATTGAGCACCGAGAGTTGCATAATGCATATGGTTACTATTACCATATGGCCACATCTGAAGGCCTTCTGAAACGGGAAGGAGGAAAAGATAGGCCTTTTGTCCTGTCCAGAGCATTTTTCCCAGGGACCCAAAGGTATGGGACGGTTTGGACGGGAGATAACACAGCGGAGTGGGAGCAGCTTCGGGTTTCTGTTCCAATGATTTTGACACTTGGCCTCACTGGGATAACCTTTGCAGGTGATGAATTGTTCTCCTTTGTTGTCATGAATAAGGAGGAGGGTGTTTTTATTTTTCGGGATGTTTTTTGTTTGTAGGTGCTGATGTTGGTGGGTTCTTTGGTAATCCGGACACAGAGTTGCTTGTTCGTTGGTACCAAGTTGCTGCTTATTTGCCATTTTTCAGAGGTCATGCCCATCATGATACCAAAAGAAGAGAACCTTGGCTATTTGGGTATCGCTATCTGTTTTCTTTATCTTCACAATTAAAAGAAAAAATTACTGAGATTCTGCTTAAGGGTTGTCTGATAACCTAAGAATATTAGAATGTTTATGTGATTCTTAAACATCCAAACATTTTCTTATACTTTATGTTAGCTTGGCTTATTAGAGCTGATTATGTGATTTCAGCATTCAAAATGGAAAACAAACCTCTAGAAATTGCGTCTTCTTGTTTTTAAATAAAAAAAATTAGAGAGGGCGGAGATTTAAATTTTTGATGGTAAAATTGTATGCTTGTTGATGATAGGGAACATAATACTGAGTTAATGAGGGATGCCATTCGTGTACGATACACATTCCTTCCATACTTCTACACACTATTTAGAGAAGCAAACGTGACAGGAGTCCCAGTTGCTCGGCCCCTTTGGATGGAGTTCCCTTACGATGAAGCCACTTTTAATAATGATGAGGCTTTCATGGTTGGAAATGGCCTCCTAGTGCAAGGAGTTTATACCCAGGTTCTTTTTACTCTTTTTTTTTTTTTTTTTTTTTTTTTTTTTTTTTTTTTTTTGTGGCTTAGCATGACTCCCAGATAACAAAATTAACTGAAAATATACTGGCAGCATGCAAAAGATGTAACGGTTTATCTTCCGAGGGATTATACTTGGTATGAACTTAAAACTGGAACTGCATATAAAGGTGGCAAGACCCAAAAGATGGAGGTGACAGATGCAGATATACCTGTTTTTCAGAGGTCTGGAACCATAATACCAAGGAAAGATCGCTTCCGTAGAAGCACAGTACAAATGGAGAATGATCCTTACACGCTGGTACGTACACGCATCTATGCTGTTGGGGTGGGGGATTGGTTTTAAAAAGCGCGCAAGGGGACCTTTAAAAAGCGCGCAAGGCGACCATAGGCGCAAGCCTCCTCGCTTTGTGTGATTCAAGGTGCACTCCGTACAAAAAGCACACAAAAAACGCTATTTTTGATAAAAATATCACCGAGTTGTGCACTTATTGTACAGGGTTGTTTTTATGATTTAAAGTGTTATGCATGTAACTAAAAAGGTTATAAATTAAATCATGTATAAACCTAAAACCTTAAATATAGCTATGCTTTGAGTAGGGGATGATAAAAACCAATGGGGTTGTAAGAAAACTATAAATATCTTGTGCCTCTTGTATGAAAAACCTGCCGCTTTTGAGCTTTGCGCTTCGCTTTTAGCGAAGAGTTTGCCATTTACCATGTTAGATATGCAAAAAAACATGATTCAAAAAGAAGAATCACATCTAGGCTTCATTCTCATACATTTAGTGCTCTGATTTTCCCAACGTGGGTGAATATGTTGTTAGGTGATTGCTGTAGATGCCTCAGGAGCGGCTGAAGGTGAACTTTACATAGATGATGGCAAGAGCTATGAGTTCAAGCAGGGTGCATACATTCATCGCCATTTCATGTTCTCAAATGGGAAACTTACATCTGCAAACTTAGCCCCTTTGACATCTTTTGGTACCAAATTCTTGTCCGACTGCACTATCGAGAGAATCATATTGCTAGGGTACTCGTCCAAACCGAAAAGTGCCCACATTGAGCCATCAAACCATGTTGCTGATATTGAATTCGGTCCTCTCCAGATTAGGTCCGGGGTTCGGTCATCGGTTTTGACCATCCGTAAGCCTAACGTTCGTGTTTCAGATGATTGGACTATAAACCTTTTGTAGGCCATGGTGAGTGTGAGGTGTTTGATCAGATATTGGAGATACGAGAGTGAGTTAACCCTCATAACAGCCTACTGGTTTATTTACTGATTAAAAATGAAATTAGTGATCTTGTATTAGCCGAGAATAATTCCTTCGTTTAATGGTTCCTTTTGGGTGCCATTGATACTTCAAATCTTTTTTGTCATGTAGGGTGGGATAGCCCTTTGCCATGCCAGATGTTTTGAATCAGTTTTAAGAATTAAACTATAGAAATTAATCTTTATTTAAGGCCAAACGGAAATGGAACAAATCTTTTTTTTTTTTTTTTCATTACTAACATTGGATGTTCCCCAAACGGATACTGTTGGATCGGATGAATTCAATAATAGACGTTTGTTAGCATTCCAGTCTTTCTGTAACCAAAGTATCCGGTGCTTGGAACTCAAATTTTATCTTTTGACTTTTTATTCAATTAATACTCATATAAAGCAGAATAGAGTTTAGCTGAGGTTGTATGAATGTGATTGGCATTGAGGATTGTGAAAGGTTTTCAAAATATTTTTGAAACATGGTTTAAAGTAAAAATGGGATAAATGAATGATTATGTGAGTTCAAAATTATGATTTGGACAAAATAGAGTTGGTGGTGACCTTGAATGTAAGCAAGTTGGAACTTGTCCTTAACTAATACTCTTTATTCCTTGCAAGTAGGAATAGCCCTAGCTAGGTGCCGATTATTGGAGGTTAGTCTATCAGTTGGCAATTAGAGGTTGGTGATGATTAGGCCTAGCCAAAGGTAATAATGAACCAAAGCACAGTGCTTTGCTAATGCCAGAATTTGTATTTGTGACTTGCAATCATGGTCAATATGGTTATACGACCTGGTGAGCATGGTTAATACTACTGATTGGTTATGTGTTTTGGTAACCTTGGAGTTTGATAATCAATTTGGTAATGGTGATTTGTAAAATGTTTACATGTTTAATTTTTTGTTAAATCGTTTCAAATAAATCTTTCCTAGCTCTTACACTAAAAACGAATTTGGCGAACGTGTAGTTAAACTTGTTACTCATCAGCTAAAGCTAATTGTTTGAGTGTGCATATCAGACAAATGTTTCGCTTCAAATAATAAACGCAAGAGCTGTACACAAAGACAACTATTAACAAAGATGCAAGCGTTTTTGACATCTAGCTAAACTTGACTTATGTATGTAAAAATAAAATATTATTCTATTGCTATATTATATCACAAACATAATTCAGTGAATAAATCTTACAAAATTTGAAATAAATACGTAATTTATTTTGTTGCATCTTTCATCTTTAATCTTTATATTTTTATAATTTAATTTACTAGGTTTATATTATTTTTAAATATAATTATTATTGTTATTTGGATTTTCGGTTAATAAAATATACCATCCCTAAAAAACATTTCATCCTTGTAATTGACCAAAGCTAATAAAAGAAAACTTGCGATAATAAATAACTAGAAATCAGAAGAAAAAATTAGCAACTTAAAATATTCAAACATATTATAATACGAAATTCTAAGACTTAAAATATTAAAAATAATCATGTCTTCTACACTTTACTCAATAAAAGAAACAAACGATGCAAAATGTTGCACCTCCTTAATTTCTCTTGATTAGTAGGGGTGTGCAAATCGCGGTTCGGTTCGGTTTTCACCCTTAACCATAACCATAACCGCTAACTTCGGTTATGAGATTTCCTTAACCATAACCATAACCGAACTTCGGTTTCGGTTAATCGGTTATAAGGTCGGTTTTGGATCGGTTTCGGTTAATTTCGGTTAATTAACCAAGCTTAAATTCAAGTTAAAATTTGAACTAAACGAACATGGTTAATTGGTAATAAGGCCGGTTTTCGATCGGGTTTAGTTAATTTTGGTTAATTAATCAAGTCAACATGTAACGCTATAACACGAACAAGTAGTATATGATCAAATTCTTGTACACTACAATTTGGAGACTTGTTCACTAGAATTTGGAGAAGGAATTATGGAAGAAACACACAAACTACAAGGGATAAAAGGTTGCAACGGTTCGGTTCGGTTAATGTTCGGTTATGGGACACCTTTAACCATAACCGATTTATCGGTTAATCAAAACCCTTAACCATAACCGTCGGTTAATTTCGGTTATCGGTTAATTCGGTTCGGTTACGGTTCGGTTATCGGTTAATTTCGGTTAATGGTTAATGTTTGCTCACCCCTATTGATTAGTTAGAATCTCGTGCCCCACACATACTTTTCTTGTTCATTTGTTGTGTCTTTTGTCGTTCACACAAACACCCTTCCACCCATTGTAAGCGGTACAACATTTGCACTATGACCCTTTGAAAAGCACCTTCATGAATCATCCCATAAGTGATGCATTATGAGTTAGTTGGGTTTTGAGGTTGAGCTCCAAGAGAGGTGTGACAACAATGTCTGAAAAGCAGGCTTGAACAAAAGGATTGCAAAGTAGATTATTGTACAAAACTTACTTGTAAACTATTTTATGATAATTCAAGGTGAATAGTTTAGAAAACAGTGTTAGAAACTTAGTAAGACTCAATATTTACATACAACACACTCAGACACAATACTAATGTGCTAATTATACTAACCTGTGAAATGATGATACACATGAAAGTTAGATAGGATATTATTATGCATAAATGTATGTGAGGATATTTAACTCAAAACAATAACAAATCTCGTTACGGGAATCTTAAACTAACAGTGTATTCGTGTGGGTGACGATTCACACGAATATATTTGTAAATTTAACGTTCTGAATGATATCTTACAAGTATAAAACCAAATGGGAAGTACAATTATCGTCATGTTCGTACGGGTGATGATCTGTACGAATACACACGAAAACGATACGATCGAATGAAACGATAAGAATAAATGTTTTTGAAATTTTAAAAATAATAAAAAGATATTTGGAATATTTACTAGGAATTACCACTTAAAAATATTTAAAAAAAATCTATTTTTTAAAAAATTACGTAACTTTATGTAACGATACGAAAACGACGCATTAAAACAAAACCGAACACACCCGGGCTATAAAAGCCCTAAACCACCTCATTTATGAGACCAACTACAAGCCTCACCCTCCATTTTTGGAGCTTTCTCTCTCTAGTCTCTCTCTACACAAATTCAACATTCAACCTACCCAAAACTCAACCAAATCGGACGTTCTTGGTATCAAAACGATCCTTACGAGGGAAACAAGAAAGTACAAAGGATCCACGTTGAAAGGAGCTTAAACGATCATGCTTTTAGAGAGAAGGTTCGGTTTTCTAGGGTTTTTGTAACATTTCTAAAATTTAACAAACGATCATTTTTAATAAACGATTCATGACGTCAATGGAAATATTCATTTATAAGAATACACACACCCATATATAAGTGTACATGAGAAAAACAAATTAAGCGTAAGTTAATATACATATATACATATATACACATATGATTGCAGCTATGTATGAAAAACTATTTATGATTATATAATTTAAGGAAATAAAACTTAATCTCATTTTTTATAAGTAAAATGGTTTATAAAATAAGTTGATAAAAAGTTTTGTTTTCTTATAAAATTTAGACTTTTGTTGCAAATAATAAGTAAACAAAAAAAATTTATTATAATTTAAAAGTCATAAAACATTGTGAATTAATAAATTAAACATTTACAAATTTTTGTATTTATAAATAAAAACATTTATAAACTTAAAATACTTCAATTGTATTACTTTTATAAATTTTAATTAAATTATACAAAATAACTTTGTTTTAGTTCTATAATTTTAAAACAATGATGAAACCTCCATAAATACATAAATAATTTATGTATTATTAGTTTTATAAAATTTAAACTCATCTTATACGTATTAAAAAGAGTTAATAAAAGTTTAAGGGCTAAAACTGCCAAAATTGAAATTAATACTAAAGAGAGAAATAGGGAGGGACCAAAATTGCCAAAACCCAATTTTCTTTCTCCTCTCTTACCCGTCTCAGCCATGGATCTCATTCACAACCCAGTTTCGACCCGTTTTACATTTGCGCGATTCCATCTAATGTCCAGCTCGATTGGAACCATATTTGGCAGGTATTCAAACGCGTAAATTGATTTCAATTATAATTATGAACGATTAATAGCTTATTAACGTGAGTAATTGTCACACCCCGAGCCGGCGGGCTGAATCGACTTTCCCGTCAGGCGGAAGGTTCCCGAGGCGCGATATCGGGTGACAATCATAGTGATCAAATTGTTTACATGGCACATGATATATAATGAGAAATGCTAACATGACATTCAATACATAGAATTAAAAAGTTAAATTACACAGTACGTGTTCGTAATTTAACTAGGTAAATCTACTCAAAAGAATCATATAGTTTCTATGTTGTAGCTACACAAGATATACAAAAGAAATTCAAAATGTCATCAAAATATATGCATCCAAAAAGCAAGCTAGGTCTTCTAAAAAGTCCTCTAGCTTAATCACTGATGCTTGGTAACTAGACCTGTTCGTCACCTGAGAAAACATGCATTTAAACAAAGTCAACACTAGGTTGGTGAGTTCATAAGAATAGTTATTTAAAAGCTTTCAGAGTTATTTACACAACATCTTGTAATACTAAAGTCTTAGTTATTCTCAGTTGGCATTAAGTCATCCCCATGTCCTCTCTATAGATACACCTACAGATAGGATATTGTCCAGTCAAGCAAGCTTATATATAGGGCATACGTAGGGGACAAGCCCCAGCCGACATCCCACCACACACTTGACAGAACTTAATACCACGTGTATTGTAGCTATATATATCCATTTCATCACCCATAGGCTTAATCACAATCAAAATCTCCAATAGGATAAACCATTACATCATCATGATATTATAATTTCTCCACAGTTATAATGGTGGATTGCCATAGTTATTAATGGTGGCATTACTCTTTGACTCACTATTACTCACATCTGTTTAGGAAGTGAGAGCAAGTCTGACACGTAGTCATATCCCAATAGGTGATCAGAATTTAATTGATCACATTGCAGCCACCACAAAGGCAAATCAAAATGTCCTCAATTAAATCCGGATTCATTAGTTTTCACAAGACCTCACAACTATCTGCCACCAGCTTATGACATGAGTGAAGTCAATCCCTCAGTCTGGCAGTCCACAAAATAGAAGTGGTGAGATAATTAGCAGACACTATCATACTCTCATCACCCGTGTCAGAAATGAAAGAGTTAGAATAGGCTGACTAAAAAGCAAAAGAGTTCTCATAGTTATCAACCTATAGTCATCAACTCATAGCAATCCAATAGGCAAAACACACATGTTCTCATAGGTATAACAGATCAATTCGCTCAGAATTAAATGCAATTATTCCCAAAGACTTAACAATTATAATTTACCTTAGAATTAATAAAATAATTCAATAGAAATAGCATGTATTCCTCATGAGAATTACAGTGTAATCACAGAGGAATAATAGTTTTACCGCTTGGTAATCGTAGATATTGTATAACAAAAACAATAGTTATAAACTCTCAGTCATCAACTTTTACATAATAAGGCATACGGTTGTAATAATAAAGTAAAAACCTTATTACCATACAGTGTACTATAATATTTAATAAAAGTTTAAGCATGTTCTCAGCCCCGCAGTTAAAACCAAAAGATTAGTAAAAATGGGCATATGAACTCACCTGGTATTGTAGTGGTTGACTTAAGAAATCAAAGATTGCACGCTCTCTTCGTTGTTCTTGAGATAATATTCACGATTCTGTATTTGATTCCCAATTGTGTGTAACTTATAAGTATAAGTTATAGGTATTTAAGAGTTAACCCTAAAGTTTGGTTAATCTTTATGACCCTTGAGTATATGATAAATCTTGAACCCTTAGGATAGTGTGATAGACTAATACTTAACCATTATAGGTTAAACTCAATACATCAATCTATCCTTTACTTAGATATTTTAAATTTGTTATTGAACCATATCTTAAATGTTTTAGACCTATGAATATTTGCTGAGTCATACTTAGGTGTATTAGGTTAACATAACTATCCATTTTTAGATGTAATTAGGTTTACATTTAACCCTCCAAGTGTGCTAATATAAATAATTCATCATCAAAAACAATTATTTTATATACTACAAAAAAGGTTCAGAAATAAATATATTAAATGTTTATAAACCATTATGTTAACTTTGTTTAGGATTCACTTAACATCTTTTTTTTTTTTATGAATCCTGGCAACAATTTGCCAAGAGGTGCTTAAGTTATAACATTATGATATAATGGAAATCCATACTTAGTTATTAAAATATTGGTTTTTATGATTTGTAAATGTTAAAAATTTGTTGAAGTCACTATCGAGAATTCCCACCCCCCCAATATAGATGAAATGCTACATCTTCAAATCCTCTTTCAACCTCCATCGATACAGTGGACTTCCCATCTATATTATGCCACCATTCATTAACCAATTTGATTGGTTTTAAGTTTAAATTACTTGGGCAATATTGCTGGGTTAGTATCGAAGAGATTGGCCACCAAAAAGAGAGCTTCGAACTGTTAATATTGATGCTGGTGTTGGTTGACAGTCCATCTACACTAACAGTGTCGGTGGCTACTTAGAACTCATGCAACTCTTCGAATTTGACCAGTATCGATGAGGCTTAACTCCTTGATGCTAGGACCTTCCGATATTACAAGTATAGACCCAAAACCTTATTGTGGTGTTATTCAAACATGGTGATACCATTTTTATTCAAATCTAACATGTTTTAAATGGGTAATTTCGAACCAGAACTCAGTAGCTCGTTCAAAGGACAAAACCAAGAAAAATATCGTATTTTAGAGCTCATTTTACCTTCGTTTTAGCTAATTTGAGACCCGATCCTCTGTCCTTTTGAATTGTGCTCCTCAATACCTTCGATTTGATACCAAATTCATGAGATTTGGTTAAGATTTGAAGACCAAAACCTGGTTACCAAGCTGGATGACCAAGAAGATGAAAACTCACTTTTTGCAGCAACTTCTCTCTAGATTTCCGTCCAATTTACTTCGAATAAGCTCCGATCCATTGTACTACCAGCTTCGTCTCGTCAAGACGATCATTTCGATATATTATACGCGCGATTTGGTTAAGAAACGAAGAAGTTATGATGATTTTTGTGGTGATTTCTAGTGAAAAATGAAAAAATCGAGATTTAGAGTAAGAGGGATATGGCTTAATTCAAATGAAGAAGATGAACCCAAAATAAGGGTTTTTATACCCCGAGTGATTCCCTGCGTGTTTGGTCTCGCTCGGCGTCGGTTCGCGTATTTTTACGCGCGTTTTATTACGGTTGCGTGATTAGATAATTGAACACGTAAATCAGGTTTCTTGGATTATTCTGATGAGTTTCAAAATTGTAAAACGCAAAATATTATATTTTACTTATTTTTACTGTTTCGTTCGTGATCAGACTGTTAAATCTCGTTATTTCGTTACGTAACGTTAATTACGTGTAGTTTTACTAAAATAGTTTTATAAAATTCTTTTTAGGTTGTAATTCCTAATAGACATTATTTTTATTATTTAACGTTCGTAATCGTTTATTTTGCCGTTTCGTCAGAAAACGTAACTTACGCGCATTTGCGTACAGAGCGCTAACTGTACATATACGATCGTACGTTTCACTTTCTGATTTGGTTTTCTACTTTTCAGTTGTCATTTAGAACGGTAAACCCGCAGATATGTTTGTGTGAATCGTCACCCATGCAAACACTCTGTCAGTTCATCGTTCGTAAATGATACTGAACTGTTGTTTGAATTGTACATTCTCACAGACGTACTCAACTAATCCTAACTGTTTTCACATTGTTATGAATAGTTTCACATTGTTTTCTCACTGATTTTGTCTGTTATCTGATTTCTGTTATTTGTGGAACTCAGATCACAACCGATTGGTATTTGTCATTTGTTTTCACCCTTGTTATTTCTTGTGATTTGTTGTATTTCTGTACTTGAATTTTCATTCAGATACATACAACTGATATACTGTTCTTTAGCCCTGTTTTCACCCAACTGTTTATCAAATAGTTATTCACGCATAGTTATACACACATAGTTATCAACACATAGTTATTTACACATAGTAATGGTGTAAGTACACATACTGTACGGATTGCCGGACGATCTGGTACTAGTTGTCACAGTCTTCCCTTGTTAAAGAAATTTCGTCCCAAAATTTAAGCATCATTGTCGGGCACTGCTCCTTCAAATATGTGGGGATACTTTGCCTTCATGTGATCCTCACGCTCCCAGGTAAATTCTGGCCCGCGCTTGGAGTTCCAACGAACCTTCACGATAGGAATACGGCTTCGTTTTAGTCTCTTGACTTCACGATCCATAATCTCTACAGGTTCTTCAATGAAATGTAGTTGTTCATCCACTTGTATTTCTTCCAAAGGTATGACTAACGATTCATCATCGAGACATCTCTTAAGATTGGATACATGAAACACATCGTGTACCCCGCTAAGTTCATCCGGAAGTCTGAGTCTGTATGCCACAGGACCAATCTGTTGGGTTATCTCGAACGGTCCGACATACCTTGGTGCTAACTTGCCCTTAGCCCCAAAACGAACCACGCCTTTCCACGGGGACACTTTCAACATGACTCGGTCACCCACTTGGAATTCCAAAGGCTTTCGCCGTTTGTCGGCATAACTCTTTTGGCGGCTACGTGTTGCTTGTAATCTCTGTTGAATCTGGGCTATCTTATCAGTAATCTCCTGAATAAGTTCAGGCCCAGTGATTCTGTTATCTCCCACTTTGGTCCAACAAATTGGAGACCGACATTTTCTACCATATAATGCTTCGAATGGAGCACATCCGATATTGCTGTGGTAGCTATTGTTGTAGTAGGAATCAATGAGGGGTAAATGATTGTCCCAACTTCCACCGAAGTCCAGGACGCATGTCCTCAACATATCCTCTAGGGTTTGGATTGTTTGCTCGCTTTGGCCATTCGCTTTGGATGGTAAGCAGTGCTCAATTTCACCCTTGTCCCCAAGGATTGTTGCAATGATTGCCAGAATCACGATATAAATCGACTGTCCTGGTCTGAAATAACAGATAGTGACACACCGTGGCGCACTACTATTTCATTTACATAAAGTCTTGCTAGCTTCTCCATCTTGTAGTTCTCTCTGATCGGTAAGAAATGAGCGGACTTAGTCAATTGATCAATGATGACCCATCTGGAATCATGTCCGCTGGAAGTACGGGGCAGCTTGGTAATAAAATCCATAGCTATTTGTCCCCACTTCCATTGTGGTACCTTGGGTTGTTCCAGCAAACCTGACGGTTTCTGTTGTTCAGCTTTGACTTTAGCACATGTTAGGCACTTACCAACATAAGTAGCCACATCCTTCTTCATACCTGGCCACCAATAAAATGACCTAAGATCTTGGTACATCTTATCAGCACCAGGATGAACAGAATAACGTGTTTTGTGTGCCTCGTCAAGAATGAGTTTCCGAAGTTCATCGACTGCCGGGATCCATACACGATCCTGGAAATAGATAACTCCATCTGATCTTGTCTCAAATTGTTTCTCGGCTCCACAATCGAGCTCGTTCCTCAAATTGTTTCTTTCAACTGCTTCTTGTTGCGCTTGTAGAAGTTGATCTCTCAGGCTTGTTTGCACGGTCATTCCCATTGCCTTAACGCGCAAGGGTTTGACTTTTTCCTTCCAGCTCAAAGCATCAGCCACAACATTAGCTTTGTCCGGATGGTATTTGATCACACAGTCATAATCGTTTAGGAGCTCGACCCAATGTCTCTGCCGCATGTTCAACTCCTTTTGATCAAATATGTGCTGTAAACTCTTTTGATTCGTGAAGATCGTGCATTTGGTGCCATAAAGGTAATGCCTCTAAATCTTTAGAGCAAAAACAACAGCTCCCAATTCTAAGTCATGCGTCGTGTAATTCTTCTCGTGTACTTTTAGCTGTCGTGACGCGCAGGCAATGACTTTTTCTCATTGCATTAAAACACAACCGAGTCCCTGATGGGAAGCCTTCTGGGAGTGTTAAGATTGGAGGATTGCACAATCTTTGTTTCAATGTTTGAAATGCTTCTTCCTGTTTCTAAGTCCACACAAATGGTTCACTTTTCTGGGTTAGCTTTGTGAGTGGCAAGGCTATCTTAGAGAAATTAGAAATGAATCTCCTGTAATAATCAGCCAAACCCAGAAATGATCTGATCTCAATAGGTGTTGTGGGCACGTCCCAGTTCTTGATTGCTTCAATCTTTGCAGGATCGATGTGAATTCCATCACTGTTAATCACGTGACCCAAGAACTGAACTTCTCTCAACCAAAATTCACACTTCGAGAATTTGGCATATAGTTGGTCATTCTTTAAGAGTTCCAAGATAGTCTTGAGATGTTGCTCATGTTCCTTCTCGCTCTTTGAATAGATCAGTATATCATCAATGAAAACGATGACGAACTGATCCAAATACGACTTTCACACCCGATTCATAAGATCCTTGAACACCACAGGTGCGTTCGTCAACCCAAATGGCATCACCATAAACTCATAGTGTCCATATCGAGTATGAAAGGCCGTCTTGGGTATGTCCTCTTCTTGAACCTTAAGCTGGTGATAACTTGAACGCAGATCTATCTTCGAGAAATACTGAGCTCCTTGTAGTTGATCAAATAGATCATCAATCCTCGGTAATGGATACCGATTCTTGATGGTAAGTTTGTTAAGCTCTCTGTAATCAATACACATTCTGAAGGATCCATCCTTTTTCTTGACAAACAATACTGGAGCTCCCCATGGTGAGAAACTCGGTCTGATGAACCCTTTGTCTAGTAATTCTTGTAATTGATTGGATAGTTCCTGCATTTCTATGGTGCGAGTCTGTAGGGAGACTTAGCCACAGGAACCACTCCCGGAATTAAGTCGATTCGGAATTGCACCGATCGTTCAGGTGGCAATCCCAGTAAATCATCCGGAAACACGTCTGCAAAGTCTTTCATAACCAACACATCTTGAATCTGGATTGTCTTCTTGTCTTTCTCCACTACGTGAGCTAGGAATACGATACACTGTTTCCTTAGGCACTTGTGTGCCTTCATGCATGATATTAATTTGACACTGTGATTTGCTTGATCTCCATGAATTTCCAACACCTGATTGTTCTCCACTGGAATATGTAATTGCTTTTCGGAACATATGATTTTAACCCTGTTAAGAGATAACCAATCAATTCCGACAATGATATCAAAACTGCCCAATTCCATTAGTATCAAATCAATGGAAAATGTGTGCTCCTCAAGTGTCAATGGACAGTTCCTAAGTGTAACACCCCGACCGATGGTGGAAACGTCGGGATGCCACGAGGGATGTGTAGATTGTTCATAAGCTCATGGGCATCTAAATAAATCATCACATTTCAATTTAATCAACCAAAATAATTACACAAAATTCATGTTTATCATGAGATAGTTACATCAATTACACAAAAGATTTAGCTAAACTAACTAAACTCTAGTCTTCAGAATTTCAGTTATTTTAGCTAAGTCCAAGACCCTAAGTGATGATGTCCAAAAGATGTAGAGCTATCCTACTCTACCTACTTCTCCTCGTTCCCTGAAACATGTAGAAAATCAAGTGTCAACTACGAAGTAGTTGGTGAGTAATCATAAGTTTTTATGTTTCAAAGATGTTTACAAAATGTTTATAAAAGTTTATAGTTTTCCAAGAAAATACACATGTGCACTTGCGATATAATCCAACACTGCCAACACACAAGCACAAACATAACAATCACATAATTCAAATAATCACAAATAGTCAATCACATATATTCAACCAATCTCAACCAAACACACCAATTCAATAATCAACATTCACCATAATCATATCAATATAAGTTACTGCGAAGGACCTCACTCAACTCAATCAATGGCGGAATCATCACGGAGGACCTCAGTCAACTCAATCAACGACATTCCTAATAGTATAAGTGTCAATACATGCATTGCGGAGGACCGCAGTCAACTCAACCAACAGTGGAATCACTGAGGAGGACCTTAGTCAACTCACCAACAGTAACTCAACCAAAAATGACTCACGGAATATGCAATCATCCATATCAATCCATAATCAATAATAATTCAATAGTATGAATATCATATTGATAATCCAGGTGTCACCCATGTGTTATCAAAATAATATTTTAAATTTGGTATACATGTTCCACCTCCGAGTTTGAAAACAAAATGCTTTATAAAGGAGGTTATGAAAACTCACTTGTATTCCTCAGATTTAGTGTTCTTGTAAAATGCGCGCTCGCGTATATAAAATCAAAGACACTTCAACAACCTGTATTTGTTGTATGTTTCGTGTTCATAAGTATGTAAGTTTGATCTTTATTAAGTGTCTACATGTGTTTATCGTAAACCCATAGGTATGTCATTAACTTAGTTTATTTTATCTAAGTTAAAGTGATGCTTGTTGCTAAGGAAGTCATTATCGTCAAAACATAATTTAAACTTGTTGGTTTTAATTATATAGTGATGATAAACCAATAGTGAACTCTCGTGTGCACCCCAGAAATATGTATGCTAAAAGGTGATAACCTTCATCATACACACATCCATTCATACATGCATGACTTATTTAATTTCCCACCATGATTTAAGTTATTAAAACCTAATTTAAGTTTTTAAGGAATTTATGTTTAAGTCATCCTCAACAAATATCCACATTATGTAAAATCTCATAATTCTACACTTATGTTACTAAGAAAAAATGTGGGGGTTCTTAAACCTTCATGCATGCATGGTTTACATGATTTCTCATGTTCTTTGGTTCACCCTTAACCTTAATTTGTTGAATACATGTATCCCTTCTCTTAGTGTAAAAGAATCCCATGCTCAACAGCCCTAGGTCCAAGTTTGATGCCCATCCCATACCACCACCCTTAGGTTCGCTCGACTATGGGTTCGGCCAAGTTCACACGTTCGGCAGCTACTAAGGTTCGGTCGAGAGGGTTCATGGCATTCCAGGTTCGGCGAAACTTTTGACAGCAGCATGGGTTCGACAGAAATTCAGGGTTCGGCCCTCGTAGGTTCGTCCCAGGCTCGGCCATAATAGGGTTCGGTGGATGGAGGTTTGGCCAGCATGGGTTCGTGAGCATTGGTTCGTGGAAGCTTCGGTTGCACAAGGTTCTCATCTTCTGGTTCGGCAATGGTCCAGGTTCGCAGCTCCATGGTTCGGCCACTACACAAGGTTCGCGGCTCCATTGTTTGGCCATCGCAGTAGATTCGCTAGGACAGGGTTCGACCAACAGGAGGAAGGTTTGACCATTCCTTCGCCGAGCTCAAGGAGGTTCGGCCGGTCGGTTTTTCTTCACGAACCAAAGGCTCATCATCATCATCTTCGAGTTTCTTCAAGTTACAGGGTCACCCATGGTTTCCCCACGTTCATACCCATTCGTTTTAGGGTTTTCAATGTGTATTAATCGTTTACAAAGTAAAATACCAACCGGTTATTGTTTAAGTGAAAAACAAAAAGTAAAACTCAATATTTACCTTCTAAACTTGATCAAAAGCTAGATTTCTTCGTGGGTTTGTGTTCTCCTAGATTATACGGTCGTTTGGACACCAAGATCTCGTGAAACCGTTGAGAAACGAGTGAGAAATCTTAGAGAGAAGTTAGAGAGAGAGAGAGAGGATGGGGACTAATTGTTCTTCTAGAGAGAGAATGTGAAGTAAGAAATGAGGGAGAAGGAGGTGACTCCATCTTTTAATACCCGAGTCGATCCCGCGTGCTCGGTCTCGTTTATTCCACGTTAAAAGTATTAAATGCTCGGTTTTTGCTCGTAAACATGTTTAAAACATAAAACATTTTATATCATTAGATTTCATAAAATGATTTTAATTAAAGTCGTGTTATAAAATGCTTCCGTTTACTTTCGTTAAATTATTTATTTAGATAAACTTTTTTGTTCGGATTTGTCTTAGGTTGTAATTCCTAATAAACATTTTTAAATTCTTTTTCTTAATTTTAATATTGTTAGATATTATTTCGTTATCTCGTCGAAACGCGTTACTCACGTACGTATTCGTAAAGATCCCTTTTCGAATCCAACGCTCGTATCGTATTTCGATTCGATTTACGATTTATGGAATATCGTTTCAGAATATTATTCCTAATAATTATATTCGTGTGAATCGTCACTCACACGAATACATTATTAAGTTAATATTTTTGAAATAACATTCGCGTTTAATATTATCTTCGTAACCTCACCATCGCGTAATCATCTCCAATAACGCTTTCATAATCTTATTATCTTGAATATTATACTTTCCCAATCCGAATCCCACTAAACCATATCACTAACACATCCATGATAGACCGAAATAAGCTTATGTATAGGGCATATGTAGGAGGAGTAGGTCGCAACCTAT
Organism: Mikania micrantha; assembly: GCA_009363875.1. NCBI lineage: Eukaryota > Viridiplantae > Streptophyta > Magnoliopsida > Asterales > Asteraceae > Mikania > Mikania micrantha. Next base: position 22,350,698 of record CM018694.1, on the reverse strand, counting down.
CCAGCCACTGTCGCACCACCATTTCGATAAACCATGACCATGTGTCCTTGACTATGTTTAGTAACCAAACAATAACCAACTCATATCTCTTGTCATTCAAAACCAAAACCTCGGATTCTCCTCACCAAAGCCTCAACACTGATATAATCATGATAAACCGAAGATGGTTTATGTATAAGGCATACGTAGAGGTTAGTCGCAACTGCCTCAGCAGCCATCCCACCACCTATTCGATAGACCATGATTATATCCTTGCCTATCTTTGGTTATAGAATCCTATACCACTACCATTCCAAATCAACAACCCATATCATGTGAGTTCAACTGCAATAAATCCTCTGGTTCTGTTTAGTTGTGTTTCAACTAGACTTCCCATGGTTTATGCTCATAATATATGTTCTCAATAATGTATACCAATAATAACAATATCTAGTAATCCATAGTAATTATCAATTATCATATCGTATCTTATCAATACCACCAAACATGTACAAACAAACCCAAAAATACAGTGATGTTACACTAAGTACTGTGTTAACTGTTATCTGTTTGCCATTTGCTACTCGATGATATAAGGGGAGTCCAAAGATTCCTCAAAGTGTTTAAGTTGGCGTGCAAAGTCGGACGAGATAAAACTCTGATCCACACCAGTGTCAAATAATATAGATGCATAAAAGTCAGATAAGAGAAATGTACTAGTGACCACATTCGGGTCTTGTCGTGCAGCAGCAGCTCCTATCTGAAAGGCCCGTCCTCTAGCTGCCGGAGCCCTTTGTGGGATTTTCTTGGGGCAATCCGGTGAGAAATGTCCAGGTTCACCACAGTTGTAGCAAGACCTGTTGTCAGTAGTAGTAGCCATCACTGCTGCATTGTTCCTGTTCTAGGGATTTAGGTTTCTGCAGTGAATCACCAGTGACCCAATTTTCCACACCCAGTTGTAACATCTGGTTTTCTTGTACTTTAAACATATAGTAATTATATGAAAGGAATATTAATATTCATAAGTCTTTAGCTGAATTAGTGATAATATGCGAAAGAAGAATGAAAAGAATCTGGTGTTAATAGTTCTTAAAGAAACATACGTCACCTTATATTGATTTAATTAAGTGTCAAACCGACTTCATATCTAGAATCCTAACTTGAAAATAGTGAAAATGAGTGTAAGCGAAATCGAGGCTCCGATTTCAAGATACGCTGAGTTGAATAAAGCGTTAAATAAGAGGTCATATTAATTGAACTCTTCAGGTCTTGAAATTATAACCATTGGAAAGATCTCAAAAAATCGTGAACGTAGGCAGAAACCGCGCGTAAAATGGAGTTCGTATGCTCAAGTTATCGTGAAAACAAGAAAATCACGCGCGAACGCGACACGTGGCACCACGTGTCAACACGTGGCACACATGCAACATATTGCATCTAGGCGTACCGCCTCGAGCCAAACGTTGGGGATGGGCGTACCGCCCCGGCCCCAGAATTCGTCTATAAGTACCAGATCGTCAGATTTCGAAAATTTTTACGAAAAATTACCCTGCAGCTCTCAAATTCCGACCCTACACCCCAAATACCCATATTTAACCCCTCCAATCATCTAGTATTCAACGCGAGGTACTGTGGAACTTCTGTAAGGTATAAATCTTGTATAATTTAGATTTGTTATAATACTCGTTTTAGATCTTATTATTACTATATATAATAAGATTATGATTAATTGTTTGGTTTAAATGAAAAACACGTCGAGGTTCTGCCCGATTTGTTTTTGAAAAACAAACAATTATAAGGAGAGGTTCTGCCCAATTGTTTTTAGAAAAATCAAGGAATATAAGTCAAGGTTCTGCCCGACTTAGAAATCTAAAAACACTATTGGATAAGCCGTTGTGCTGTCTGTTTAGAAACCCTGAAATAAAAAGGGGTTCGCATTTTATGATTAAAATCATTATTATGTTAGGATATCCATGTTAATAGGATATCATTGTGAACTTGAGAAAGTGAAGGATAGCAAAGAAAGTTAGCTCGTTGAGCATAACTAAGTTAAGGTGAGTTCTATGAGCCCTGTTTAACTGTTTTAAATGCTTTGGGCTGATGTGTATGTTATATTGATAAAATTTTGATATATATATGATGTTATATGGATGCTGGGATGTTTCCCGTTTATGCCAATGTTAAGCCGGGATAATGCCGAATCTTCTGTACGTATTCTTTTAAAATATAAAAGAGGCAACCCAAATCTTTGTTTTGAAAGTAAGTTTCCAAAAAGAATATTCAAGAGGTTTAAATCTCATATACTAATAAAGACATGGTCCTGGTATACCGAAGGTTTTTTGTCTTATGCTCATTCGACGTGACATGATAATGACGGTGTATAGGTTTGAGATAAAGACGTTGTTTCGAAAAAGAGGCCTTGCACTACGGTGCTGATTATAAAGTTTTTAAAAGAGATTTAAAGCACCTTCGGGTGAACAGAGTTACCTTCGGGTAAAAGAGCACCTTGGGTGAACAGAGTTACCTTCGGGTAAAACAGAGTTACCTTCGGATAAAACAGAGTTACCTTCGGGTAAAAGAGCACCTTCGGGTGAAGAGAGTTACCTTCGGGTAACAACAGAGTTACCTTCGGGTAAAACAGAGCACCTTCGGGTGAATAGAGTTTTAAATAAATGTTTTTGATATAATATGATACATGTATATCGATGTATGCTTTTGTGAAATGCTTTTGAAATATATTAATTGAAATTAAAGATATTTATTAAACTTAGAACTCACCAGCTTAAGCTGAAAATTTTTAGCATGCACATCAGGTAGAATTGATGAAGCCTCAGCTAGTGGAGGCAAGAAACATGTGGCATAAGTGGCATTGGATGGATGTTGGCTGCATGCTTTAAGAAGACTGACATAGATGTAGATTTTGTAAAATAATATATATGGTTGTATAACGGATATGTAATCGGGTTTACTTATGTATAATATGTTTTACTTCCGCTATGATTGAGTTATCTCTATTTAATCATTGTGCTTATGAGTAAATCCGATGAAGTAACGTGTCTCGGGAGACGGGCGTTACACCAGTGCATTTTTTGCATGGGATCCCAGTTTGATGATGAAACTGACAGTTGTTGCATAGAGGAGCCGTGCCAGTATGCGGCTTCTTAATCTGTAGTGGTTGTGGTTGTGTGGTTGTTGTAGTATGAGTGGTCGCGGCAAAGTTCCTGACCACTTTTTGCTTCTTGGCCGGACGTTTATCCGGCTTCTTTGAGCTTCCTGTCTTGGAGGTTTTAGCCTCTTTCTTCAGTGCCCCGGAGGCAACCATTACATCTGTCAAGGTTGCTGACAAAGTAACAACCATCTCCAATGTAGTGGGGTGGGCAGAAATCACGTGCCCTTGAATGCAAGCCGATAGTCCCCCGACGTACCGCTCGATCTGTTTTTCCACTGTCGGCACTATATCCGGTGCCAATGTTGCTAACTCATGGAATCTGGTGGTGTAGGCCAGATGCTCAGGATCAATCATGACATGATTGAGCAGTTCAGTCTCAACCTTCTTCAGTTAATTTCTAGGGCAAAACTCTGCCCTCAGCAACAGTTTAAATTCCTCCCAAGGCATAGACAATGCCTCATCCCTGCCCCTAGTCTGCACCTGGGCATTCCACCATGTAAGAGCCCGTTTGTTGAACGAGCCCGCAGCATACCTCACTTTGTGTTGTTCAGGGCAGCCGCTGATGTCGAGGGTCGTCTCCATTTTCTCGATCCATTGCGTCAAGCCAACAGCTCCCTCGTTGCCACTGAATGCCGGTGGCTTGCATCCTACAAAATTCTTATAAGAATAGTCTTGTTGATGTCTAGTGTTCCCGCTGCCCTCACCAGTTAAGTAACTGCTACTGTTTCCGTTGTTGGAGTTAATCCGGTTCATCATATCGAGAAACACTTCCCTCAGTTGGCTGTCAGAATAGTGGCCAGTGCGATTGTAGCCGGATCTAACTCATGGTTGGGTGGTGGTTGATGAGGTGGAGTATGTGGAGGAGGAGGTGGAGGTGGAGGAGATGTAGATGGTGATGGTGTTGCTGAATGTAGAGGTGAATGCGGTGGTGGTGGCAACAAAAGCGGAGGTCTTCTTGGCGGCGTTCTGGTCGCAACAAAAAGAATATCAGTTAGTGCAATGATCAAATGCAGAAAACGTATGCAAATAAATCGTACGTCTTATGTTTTCTACATGAAGGGTCCGTAGGTTATAGTCTAGTCCAAACCGTTTAAATAATATGACCTATATTTCTCTATCATCATGGCTCTAATACCAATCTGTCACACCCCGAGCCGGCGGACTGGATCGACTTTCACGTCGAGAGGAAAGTTCCCGGGGCCCGATATCGGGTGATAATCATAGTGATCAGATTGTTTACATGGCACATGATATATTATGAGAAATGCTAACATGACATTCAATACATAGAATTACAAAGTTAAATTACACAGTACGTGTTCGTAATTTAACTAGGTAAATCTACTCAAAAGAATCATATAGTTTCTATTTTGTAGCTGCACAACATATACAAAAGAGATTCAAAATGTCATCAAAATATATGCATCCAAAAAGCAAGCTAGGTCTTCTATAAATTCCTCTAGCTTAATCATTGATGCTTGGTAACTAGACCTGTTCGTCACCTGAGAAAGCATGCAATTAAACAAAGTCAACACTAGGTTGGTGATTTCATAAGATTAGTTATTTAAAAGATTTCAGAGTTATTTACACAACATCTTGTAACACTCAAGTCTTAGTTATTCTCATTTGGCGTTAAGTAATCCCCATGTCCTCTCTATAGATACACCTACAGATAGGATATTGTCCAGTCAAGCATGCTTATATATAGGGCATACGTAGGGGACAAGCCCCAGCCGACATCCCACCACACACTTGACAGAACTCAATACCACATGTATTGTAGCTATATATATCCATTTCATCACCAATAGGCTTAATCACAATCAAAATCTCCAATAGGATAAACCATTACGTCATCATGATATTAACATAACCCAATAGGTCTCCGAATAGTACAATTCTCCACAGTTATAAATGGTGGATTACCACATTTATTAATGGTGGTATTACTCTTTGACTCACTATTACTCACATATGTTTAGGAAGTGAGAGCAAGTCTTACACGTAGTCATATCCCAATAGGTGATCAGAATTTAATTGACCACATTGCAGCCACCATAAAGGCAAACCCCAATGTCCTCAATTAAATCCGGATTCACTAGTTTTCAGAAGACCTCACAACTAACTGCCACTGGCTTATGACATGAGTGAAGTCAATCTCTCAGTCTGGCAGTCCACATAATAGAAGTGGTGAGATAATTAGCAGACACTATCATACTCTCATCACCCGTGTCAGAAATGATAGAGTTTGAATAGGCTGACTAAAAATTAAAAGAGTTCTCATAGTTATAAACCTATAGTCATGAACTCATAGCAATCCAATAGGCAAAACACACATGTTCTCATAGGTATAACAGATCAATTAGCTTAGAATTAAATGCAATTATTCCCAAAGACTTAACAGTTATAATTTACCTTAGAATTAATAAAATAATTCAATAGAAATAGCATGTATTCCTCATGAGAATTACAGTGTAATCACAGAGGTATAATAGTTTTACCACATGGTAATCGTAGATATTGTATTACAAAAACAACAGTTATAAACTCTCAGTCATCGACTTTTACATAATAAGGCATACAACATGTTCTCAGCTCCGCATTTAAAACCAAAAGATTAGTAAAAAGGGGCATATGAACTCACCTGGTATTGTAGTGGTTGACTTAAGAAATCAAAGATTGCACGCTCTATTCGTTGTTCTTGAGATTATATTCACGATCCTGTATTTGATTCCCATTTGTGTGTAACTTATAAGTATAAGTTATAGGTATTTAAGAATTAACCCTAAAGTGTGGTTAATCTTTATGACCCTTGAGTATATGATAAATCTTGAACCCTTAGGATAGTGTGATATACTAATACTTAACCATTCTAGGTTAAACTCAATACATCACTCTAACCTTTACTTAGATATTTTAAATTTGTAATTGAACCATATCTTAAATGTTTTAGACCTATGAATATTTGCTGAGTCATACTTAGGTGTATTAGGTTAACATAACTATCCATTTTTAGATGTAATTAGGTTTACATTTAACCTTCCAAGTGTGCTAATATAAGTAACTCATCATCAAAAACAATTATTTTATTTACTACAAAAAAAAAGGTTCAGAAATAAATATATTAAATGTTTATAAACCATTATGTTAACTTTGTTTAGGATTCACTTAACATCTTTATTTTTAAGAATCCTGGCAACAATTAGCCAAGAGGTGCTTAAGTTATAACATTCTGATATAATGGAAATCCATACTTAGTTATTAAAATATTGGTTTTTATGATTTGTAAATGTTAAAAATTTGTTGAAGTCACTATCGAGAATTCCCAACCCCCCCAATATAGATGAAATGCTACATCTGCAAATGCCCTTTCAACCTCCATCGATACAGTGGACTTCCCATCTATATTATGCCACCATTCATGAACCAATTTGATTGGTTTTAAGTTTAAATTACTTGGGCAATATTGCTGGGTTAGTATCGAAGAGATTGGCCACCAAAAAGAGAGCTTCGAACTGTCAATATCGATGCTGTAGTTGGTTGACAGCCCTCCGACACTAGTAGTGTCGGTGGCTACTTAAAACTCATGCAGCTCTTCGAATTTGACCAGTATCGATGAGGCTTAACTCCTTGATGCTAGGACCTTCCGATATTACAAGTATAGACCCAAAACCTTATTGTGGTGTTATTCAAACATGGTGATACCATTTTACCTTCGTTTTAGCTAATATGAGACCCGATCCTCCGTCCTTTTGAATTGTGCTCCTCAATACCTTCAATTTGATACCAAATTCATGAGATTTGGTTAAGATTTGAAGACCAAAACTTGGTTACCAAGCTGGATGACCAAGAAGGTGAAAACCCACTTTTTGCAGCAACTTCTCTCTAGATTTCAGTCCAATTTACTTCGAATAAGCTCCGATCCATTGTACTACCAGCTTCCTCTCATCGAGAAGATTGTTTCGATATATTATATGCGCGATTTGGTTAAGAAACGAAGAAGTGATGATGATTTTTGTGGTGATTTCTAGTGAAAAACGAAAAAATCGGGATTTAGAGTGAGAGAGGGATATGGCTGAATTAAAATGAAGAAGATGAACACAAAATAAGGGGTTTTATACCCCGAGTGGTTCCCCGCGTGTTTGGTCTCGCTCGGTGTCGGTTTCGCGTATTTTTACGCGCGTTTTGTTACGGTTGCGTGATTAGATAATTGAACACGTAAATCAAGTTTCTTGGATTATTTTGATGAGTTTGAAAATTGTAAAATGCAAAATATTATATTTTACTTATTTTTACTGTTTCGTTCGCGATCAGACCGTTAAATCTCGTTATTTCGTTACGTGACGTTAATTACGTGTAGTTTTACTAAAATAGTTTTAAAAAATTATTTATAGGTTGTAATTCCTAATAGATATTATTTTTATATTATTTTTATTATTTTAACGTTCGTAATCGTTTATTTTTCTGTTTCGTCAGAAAACGTAACTTACGCGCGTTTTCGTACAGAGCGCTAACTGTACGAATACGATCGTACGTTTCACTTCCTGATTTGGTTTTCTACTTTTCAGTTGTCATTCAGAACGTTAAACCCGCATATATGTTTGTGTGAATCGTCACCTACACAAACACTCTGTCAGTTCATTGTTCGTAAATGATACTGAACTGTTGTTTGAATTGTATATTCTCACAGACGGACTCAACTAATCCTAACTGTTTTCACATTGTTATGAATAGTTTCACATTCTTTTCCTGGTTATCCTGTAGCTGGATCCTCCGGAACGACAAGAATCCTTAGTTAGAATTAGAATGGGATTCCAACTCAGCACCTTTTGAGCGGGAATCGAACCCGCGTCTTCTCCTTGGCAAAGAGAAATTTTACCATTCGACTATATCCGCTTTTGGAGCATACATATATGATATATATGTTTGGCGCATATTTGTGCAGTGCTGGGCCGGAGACTCTCTTCAGATTGAGCCCAAATTTTTTATGAATTTGAATTCAATATTCATTTTTTCAAGAACAAGAAGTTTGGCCCCTCTTCTAATCTAATTTTTCATTTTTTTATTATATTGATTTTGGTTATGTGTCTCACAACCAAGAATAATTCAGAGGGATTTTGAGATAATTTATATTTATAAATAATTCATTATTAGTACTTAATTATGTTAAATCAACATTTTGTGCATCTTATTGAATAACTTTGTACATTATACTAATCATCAGAAATTTTTAAATTTTATTCCTGTTATCTACAACTTAACATACAAATGGTTTTATATTAAACTTTGGTTTCAACTTATATAACTTACAAGAACTTTAAAACGCCTATATTATTCTAAGTATGAGATTTTTAAAAATTCTTCACAAATTTTTAAATCAAATAAATATTTTAATATTTGGGTGTTTATTTTATAAATTATTCCAATAACCCAATTCTTTTTATTTTTAAAACATCTAAATGGTTATAAGAACTTCAACTTTAGAAATAAATTGAGAATTTAAATGCAAACTTTTACAAGAAAACCAAGTGAGATTTATTTCCCATTTGGAACAAAACAATGGGTAAACCTTCCAAACACCACAAAAAAAAATCGAACTCAATGACCTACTTAGACTTTAGAAGGTTAATAGAAAGTCATAACTGCATAAGAACATACACTTATGCATGATAAACTCTCTAGGTTGATATTGAATTTTGTTGGGACAACTTGAGCTACTATTTGATTATCAATTCCAAGGTTATCAAACTCATCACAAGGTGAGTATTCATAGCCCCTCTTTAACTTGTTTTGAACTTTTGGGGTGAAACATGTAACTTTGAACTTATCTTTAAATTATGTACATGTGAACTTAGCTTTGTGACCTTAACTGTAGTGTGAACTTATCTTGAGCTTGCATTGATCGCATCGTAACTATTTAGTAACAATGATAGATCTATTGGACCGACCATCCCATTGTTGGTTGAGTTGACTTCGGTCCTCCATAGTGATTGTTTACTACTTTAGTATTGTTAGGAATGCCATCTCGGTCAAACATCATTTGTTAACATTATTTGATCTACGTATGGTTTAATTACATGTTTTAGTTCATATTGGCTTGTTATCACATGCGACAACTTATCTTTTATCAAACTATTTTGTGTGTGTGTTCAAACCTGTGAAACTCACCAACTATTCGTAGTTGACACTTGATTTTAGACATGTTTCAGGTGAGGATGCCATTTAGCTATATTATTGAGCTTGGATAGGATTTTATTATGTTTGATGTTTGAATTAATTGATGTAATAGTTAGGGTATGAAATTTAAAACAATGTATTGAATGCTAAAATTAATGAGGAATTGAAGTTTGATTTATTTGCAACTATACACCTTGTGCTATGAACAATCTACACTTTGTGGCGCACCGATGTTTCCGCCATCTGTCGGGGTGTTACAGATTGGTATCATAGCCTAGGTTATAGAGAATCAGGTTATTAGAATTAGATGACCTAGACTATAACCATAGGATACCTTAGTTTGAACTATATAGTTGCCATTCTAGGCCATGAACTGTTATTTGAACTCTATAGTTGCCATGCTAGGCCATGAACTGTTACTTGAACTCCATAGTTGCCATGATAGGTCAAGTTTGACTATTTGATTACTTGTGCTACTTGACTAGTTATTTGATAGGTCAAATGTTTGAACCTGCCTTAGTATTCACACACTAGTTTGAAGGTTCAAAACTTCTAGACCCCATTCTTACGACTTGAATGAGGATCGTCACTGCGAAGAATGATCTTAGACTTTTAGGTCTAATAAAAATTTTGAATCTCATCAAACGTCTTTAGGTTCATATTAGTGAGTAAGAAATACATAGTATCTGGAAGGGGGAATGCCTGTACTTTGGAGAGTTCTGTCTAGGAAAGCATTTCGTATAAATCCAAATCAACCAATGGACATGTTATGCTTTCCTGGGAACCCTTGGAGTGAGTATGAACCTATAGGAGAAAGTATGTCTTTCTGAAAGTCAAATTGACCTCAGACACTTTGATCTGTCAAAAGTATTCCTTCAAGAATACAATCCAAGTATTACTTAAATCTTCATTTGAACTCTCAATTTAACTATTTGGACTCTTTGAGTTAGATAAATCCTTATCATTTTCAATTGAACTCTTATAGAATCATGTCTCGTCTTCTTCGTAGCAACACCAACAACACTAACACCAACAATGACAATGACAACGACAACAACAATAACACCAACACTAACGCCAATAATACCAACAAAACTAACACCAATGCCAACAACACCACCAACACCAACAATCCCACTATACAAGAGTTGGCCCATATCATTTCTCAACACATGGATGTTGTGCTACCAACCTTGTTGACTCAGCTCAATAAAGCTGCAAATGGGAACTCAGTTCAAAATAATGGCAATGGTGGGAGTGCAACTCCAACTTGCACCTTCAAACACTTCAACTCTTGCAACCCTGTGAAGTTCATTGGTTCTGAAGGAGCAACTGGACTACTCCAATGGTTTGAAAGCTTCGACAACACGTTCCTTCATTATGACTGTCCTGAGAACCAAAAGGTTTGTTATGCCACAAGTGTCTTTCAAAAGAGGGAACTCACTTGGTGGAATAGTGAAAAACGAACAAGGGGTTCAAATTTTGCTTTATCTTTGACTTGATGTGAGGTCAAGCAACTTATGACCGACGAATGATGTCCTCGAAATGAAATGAGGAAGCTCGAAGCCGAATTCTGGGAGCTCAAGCAGGATAGTGGAAAAAATCTTCTTTATACAACTCGTTTCCATGAACTCAGTTGCTTGTGCCACATTTGGTGACACCTTTGTCTTGGGCCATTGAAAAGTATATTGGTGGTCTTCCTATGAAAATGCAAGACACTGCTTTTGGTAGCAAGCCTACCACACTTGAAGATGCAATCTGACTTGCTGCAACCTTATCTGACAATCATGTCAAGGTTGGAACTCTAACTAGGAAGGGGGACAAGAAAGCGAAAACAAAGGCCAACACTGATGAGACTTCTAAGGAGGCCAAAATTGAACTTATCAACCCCAAAAAACCAAACAGTCGCAAACGAAAGGCTAGGAACTTCGCCATGATGACCCATGCTATTCCGGATATCCCGGTGAACTAGCAAGCACCACTAAACACAAACAAGAAACCCTATGTGGGATCTCAACCTCTTTGCAACATTTGTGGGAGGCATGGCCATCTAGCTCAATCATGCCGAATTGGACCTCTAGTGCAACAAGGTCATCATGCCACACCCCCACCTCTCGTCACCTGTTGATGATGTCACTGAAACGGTCGCGGAAGCATAGTGGTGATGTCTCAGAGATGAGGGGTGGCTTACTTGATCCGATATCATAGCACACAGATTAACTTAAAATAAATACATTACAAGGATCGTCATTGCAATTAACAATATAGTTTACAAACTAAGTTTATTACATAACAACTTATTTAATTACAACTTATGAAATGCATCCTCACCCGGGGGTCACTGTTTCCCTGCAAAAGGTTTAATTTGAAAACGTCAGCACAAAGCTGGTGAGTTCATACAGTTAATGTTACACAATATGATATGTTATACAAGTTCTCAAAATGTTCTCTTCAAGATAACCATGGGACCCGTATCTAGTTCCTTTCGAACTGTTCTATTCTTGTTCTATAAAGATATTACCCGTCGGTACATATCTTAGTGCCTCATTGTCTTAATGTCTATCACTACATTAAGAAGTTCTGGAAACAGATAACAAACATTTACACCAAGGGGAGTTGCAAGCTCCCGGCAAATGGGTTGTCAGCCGATAGTACTATCATTGTTTTCTGTTCGGCCCCACATGGGTTCACTAGATACAGTTCAGGAATGAGGTCTTATAAGTTCTGTGATAGTATTCTGTTCTACAGGCAAAATCCCATGAAATCCACAAGTTCTCAATACTCACATGAAATCACGCAGATAACAGTGATACATATCATATAGTTCTAAAAAGTTTCACAGCGCTACCCCGATGTTTATAAAAGATTAAAAGGAAAAGGGGTTGTACGAAACTCACCTGAAAACTCAGAATTAGCAGAATATCACAAGACTGATAGTAACAGAGATGATTCTACATTTATTTATGATTATGAGTTATTTAGGTTTTAACTTACTGATTAGATCTTTCTGAACGTCCAATGTCAAAGACATTGTCTTAACAGTCATCAAACTGAGATTAGTTATATTCTTTAGTTAATTTAATGTTGTATCATACAATGTATGATAATGTAGGAACCTACATTGAATTAGATTCCTAATATAAGGTTGATGACATACTTGATTAATCAGAATAATCTAGGATTAACCAGATAGTTAATGCTGTTGATTATAATGCTATAACATTTTCTAGACGATTTAATGGCTTAGGAATGATCAATCCTTGTTATTGATTACCCAAATATTATGAAATATCACAATGTAGTATTAGAATGAGTTTAATAACCATGTTTAACATACTAATCTGACTGTTATCATAAACATCAGATAATCATTCCAATGAGTATGTTAATGATTGTGATTAGTTTGAAACACTGGGATTTAACCTTGCATTTCAAAGATTAATTCAACTAATCATCTACATTGTCATAATCAAATGGGTTAAACCATTATAATCATGGGTATGATTTCACGTAAACCGGGCATTACAACGGATCAAAACAAGGATTTAACCGTTAAAACATCGTGTTGTTTATAATCAATCCTAGCGATCATCTAGGCAATAATCAACAATCCTAACTATGTCATTACATTCAAAATCAAGATCTAATCAATCATAATCAAACTAGAAGGTTAAAACGAATCGTTACCTAATCTGACGGAGTTTTGAACGAACAACGATCAAAACTTGTAAACACGATCCCTGGTGAGATCCGTGGACTCTGGCAGCTTCAAATTGGTGTTTTGATGGTGGTTTGGTCGAGTTTTCGTCTGTAAGGGAAGATAAGTTCGAGAGATGTACAAAAATATCAATCTGCATGCAATTCTGATGAAGTAATCTACTTGTTCCACCGCCTCATCCATCGCGTACCGCGAAGAGGAGTCAAAGAAGGCTTCGCGTACCGCTAAGAAATCCGGAGGAATCTCAGATATTTTGGTCCATCGCGTATCGCGGAGAAGCCTGATCCTAGCCTTAGCGTACCACGACGAGTCCCAAAGTTCAACACTTAGAAATTTTTCTTCGTTTTTCGATTCCGGACAATCCGTAACTCCGTTTTGTACACGGTTTTCGCCCACGTTCATCATTTCTCGTGTACTATCAACCTGTAGTAATTTCAATCGTTAAATTAACGTGGATTTCTAGAACGACTAAATGTGCTCATGTCATTAATGACGTAATTCTCAACTACAATTGTCACAGTCTCCTCCTCTTAGAGAAATTTCGTCCCGGAATTTAGTGAAGACTTACCTAATGACAATCGTTTATGAGAATAGATGTGGTTACTTTTCTTTCATTTGATCTTCACGTTCCCACGTATATTCAGGTCCACGTTGTGAGTTCCATCGCACTTTAACGATTGGTATGCGACTACGCTTCAATACTTTCACTTCTCGATCCATTATCTCTACTGGTTCTTCACTGAACTGAAGTTTTTCATCAATTTGAATTTCTTCGAGAGGTACGATTAATGATTCGTCAAGTAGGCACTTCTTCAGATTTGATATATGAAAAACATCGTGAATGTTACTGAGTTCAAGAGGTAACTCAAGTCTGTAGGCTACTGATCCAATTCGTTCAAGAATTTTGAATGGTCCTACAAATCTTGGTGAATGTTTACCTCTCGTTCCAAATCTGAAAATGCCCTTCCAAGGTGAAACTTTTAACATTACACGATCACCTATTTGGAATTCTAAAGGTCTACGACGATTATCAGCATAACTCTTTTGACGATCGCGAGCAGCTTCAATTCGTTCTTGAATGAGTGCGATCTTATCAGTTGTTTCCTGAATGAATTCTGGGCATTTGATTTGACTCTCACCTACCTCTGACCAACAGATAGGTGATCTAAACTTGCGTCCATAAAGTGCTCGAATGGAGCACATTGAATACTAGTTTGGTAGCTGTTATTGTATGAAAATTCAACAAGTGGAAGATGAATATCCCAGCTACCTCCAAAATCAATCACACAGCTTCTGAGCATGTATTCAAGAGTTTGATTTGTTCGTTCAGTCTGCCCGTCAGTTTGTGGATGATAAGCTGTGCTCATATTGATTTGTGTACCCAGAGCATTCTGAAGAGTTTGCCAAAATCGTGACATAAATCGACTATCTCTGTCAGAAATGATAGAGATTGGTACTCCATGTCGAGATACAATCTCATTAACATAGAGTTTAGCGATTCAATCCATAGAATAATCCTCTCGGATGGGTAAGAAATGCGCAGATTTAGTAAGGCGATCAACGATAACCCATATCGAGTCATGATTACGTGATGTTCTGGGTAGTTTAGTAATGAAATCCATAGAGATCTGATCCCATTTCCACATGGGAATCTTAGGTTGCTGCAATAACCCAGAAGGTTGTTGATGTTCAGCCTTAATTTTGAGACATGTTAAGCATCGATCCATGTATTCTGCTATATGTTTCTTCATCCAGGCCACCAGTAAAAATCTTTAAGATCTTTGTACATTTTATCAGCACCTGGATGAATAGAATACCTGGATTTGTGCGCCTCATGCAAGATGATTGTTCTAGAGTTACCAAATAAAGGAACCCAAATTCGGCTTTTGATATACAACACTTCGTCAGCTTTCGTTTCGAGTTTCTTGTCTAATCCCCTTAGTCCCTCAACAGAATAGTTCGTTGCTTGTAAAGCTTGTTGCTGAGCTTCTTTAATCTGATGAATTAGACTAGTTTGAATAGTCATCCCTAACGCTTTCACACGTAAAGGTTTGACTCGTTCCTTGCGACTCAAGGCATCGGCTACGACATTCGCTTTACCTGGGTGATAACGAATTTCACAGTCGTAGTCATTTAAGAGTTCTACCCACCGCCTTTGTCGCATGTTCAACATTTTCTGATCTAGAATGTGCTGGAGACTTTTGTGATCAGTGTATATAATACACTTGGTTCCGTACAAATAGTGTCTCCAAATCTTGAGTGCAAACACCACTACACCAAGTTCTAGATCATGAGTGGTATAGTTCTTGTCGTGTACTTTCAGTTGTCGAGAAGCGTAAGCAATTACCTTGTCGTTCTGCATTAAAACACACCCAAGACCTTGATGAGAAGCATCACAGTACACTGTGAAGTTATCAATACCTTCCGGTAGTGCCAAGATAGGTGCGTTGCAGAGTTTGTGTTTCAACAGTTGGAATGCCTCCTCCTGTTGGGAACCCCATATAAACGGTTGATTTTTCTGTGTCAATGTGGTTAATGGCAAGGCAATTTTTGAAAAGTTCTTGATGAATCGGCGATAATAACCTGCCAGCCCTAAGAATTGACGTATTTCAGTCAGTGTTCGTGTTGTCTCCCATTGTTTCACCGCTTGAATCTTACTGGGATCCACTTGAATACCGTTCTCATTTACAACAAGCCCAAGAAATTGAACTTCTCGTAACCAAAATTCACACTTGGTAAATTTGGCATATAATTGTTCACGTGCTAGAAGTTCTAAGATGAGTTTCAAGTGTTGAGTATGTTCTTGTTGATTTCGAGAATAAATAAGAATGTCATCAATAAACACAATCACGAACTTATCCAGATAAGGTCTACATACTCGATTCATCAGATCCATGAAAACTGCAGGTGCATTGGTTAGACCAAACGACATTACTAGAAATTCGTAATGTCCGTATCGGGTTCGGAAAGCAGTTTTTGGAATATCATCGTCATGGATTCGCAACTGATGGTATCCGGATCTCAAATCAATTTTTGAAAAGTAAGTAGCACCTTGTAACTGATCAAATAGATCATCGATTCGTGGTAAAGGATATCGATTTTTGATTGTCAGTTTATTGAGTTCCCTGTAGTCAATGCACATCCTGAATGAACCATCTTTCTTTTTCACAAAAAGAATAGGTGCTCCCTAAGGTGAGAAACTAGGTCTGATTAAACCTTTGTCTAACAGTTCTTGTAGTTGACCTGAAAGCTCTTGCATCTCTGAGGGTGCTAAACGATAAGGAGCTTTAGCTACAGGTGCTGCACCTGGAGTCAATTCAATAAGAAATTCGACTTGTCTCACTGGGGGTAATCCTGATATATCCTCAGGAAAAACTTCAGGAAAGTCTTTGACTACTGGAATATCTGTGATACGTTTTTGTGCAGAACTGTTCTCGATTACGTGTGCTAGAAAGGCCTGACAACCTTTCCGTAAGCATTTCTGAGTTTGCATAAAAGAAATGATACCAAGTTTTCTACCAGCTCGTTCTCCTTGAACTATCAGTGTATTACCGTTAGGTAATGGAACACGGATCACCTTGTTTTGACAGACAACTTCCGCTTGGTTATCAGAAAGCCAATCCATGCCCACAACAACATCAAAGCTCCCAAGCTCAATAGGAAGTAAATTGATATTAAAAACGTGATCATTCAAATTCAAGGAACACCCTTGAATTACATTGTTAGTTTTGATTAACTTGCCATTAGCAAGTTCAATGACATAAGGAGTTTCTAGATCTACCATAGGCAATGAAAGTAATGATGCAATTTCAGGAGAGATAAAACTCTTATCTGCCCCTGTATCAAACAGAACTGATGCGTATAGATTATTAAGAAGAAACGTACCAGTGACAATGTTAGCATCATGCCTTGCCTCGGTTGCACCAATCTGAAAAGCTCTCCCCCTAGCTTCATTCCCTGGATTGGTGTTATTGTTCGGACAATTCCTCATAAGATGGTCAGGACTTCCACACTTTAAGCATGACCGGTTAGTTTGAGTGGTTTGTCGTGGTGCTTGGTTTTGTGGCTGAGCAGGAAAGTTGCAGTATTTAGCGTAGTGTCCAACTCGGTTACAGTTCATACAAACAGGACACGGTCTTGTGTGATGGAATGGACACTTGTTACATTTGGGCGCCTGCCCAGTATAAGCTTTCCTTTCAGGGACAACCGCACCATAGATTTTCACATTTAATTTGCTCTGGCTAGTCTCAGACGGAGCTTTGATTTTAGTTTTACCAAACCACATTCGTTTGGTACCTTTAGAAACATTGGAGGTACCGACATCACTACCGCCCACGGCCGTCTGAGTTTTTGTTGACAACGTACCACTCCTTACCGCCTCATCGGTAAGCTTAGTGGTCAAAAGAATTGCACGTTTAAGAGTAGTAGGTTCAGCTGCAGTTACCATTCCTCGAATCTGGGGAACCAGACCCTTGATATACTTCTCAATCAAAGCTGCTTCCATAGGAAACATATTGGGAAGTAGACAAGTAAGTTCATGAAGCCGATCGGTATAAGCTAAACAATCAGCACCGATCATTGAATGATTCCAGAATTCCTCCTGGAGTTTTTGAATTCAGTGATTTGGCAGTACTCTGACATAATCAGAGTTTTGAAATCGTTCCAGCCCATCGAGTCAACTGTAGCTGAGCCCAAAGTCTTAGCCTGGGTATTCCACCAGGTTAAAGCTGAATCTTTCAAAGAACAGGCAGCATAAGACATCTTATGCTCCTCCACGGTCGTCCTCCAAGCCTGGGTGTCACTACCCATAACATTCACCTGCTCCATCAGAGTCAGGTGTGAGGTGAGGATCTCCAGTATGGTGGTGCGAGTATCCTCAAGGGTAGTATGGTGCTGGTGTAGGTTCTGTCTTAGGCCCTGCAGGTCTTGAGAGACCTGCTGCATCTGGGCCCGCAGCTCGGCTTGGTGGGAGGATTCTACCATCTCGTGAACAACCTGAGGCTCATCCCGCGGAGCCATCTGGTGTCTTGGGGGTAGCCCAGTGGTCTTGCGGGCCTGTCCCCGCATCCGTCGCAGCCCGACCCAGACAGGAACTCTCTGTGGAGAGGAGCTCTGCCTCCTCTCAGCAGTAGCATCAACCAGGGGTAAGTGGGGAGGACTAGGTACAATGGGGATGCTGGTGGTGATGGTAATGGTGATGGTGGTGGAGGTGTGGCTGGCACTTGCGAACCAGCTTGGGATGCCTCTGATGATGCCTGTGATGGCGCGGCATCCGAACTCGAACCGGAACTATCACTAGGAGTGTCGTCCAAAATAACATAAGGGAATATATGATAAATATAATGCTTTCCTAGATTCGCCATCGCTGTACAAACAAAATTTCTAGATCAGTATCATGAAATAAACATTGAATAATAATATTGAACACAAACATGATATGATATCTCTTCCTATCTCAGAGCAACTACTCATCCTCAAGATTGTTATTGTTCTACTTGAATTAAATTAAACTAGAACGTACACATGTTGCAAATTTCAGTTATGCTGGCCACTCATAACTGGAATTTTGTTCATTAGTTATGTTCGGTGCTCTCTGTGTCACTATACGAGCCTATGGTTATAGTCTAGGTCTCTAAGTCAACCTAATTCTCTATAACCTGTGGCTCTGATACCACCCTGTCACACCCCCACCTCTCCTGTTGATGATGTCACTGAAACGGTCGCGGAAGCATAGTGGTGATGTCTCAGAGATGAGGGGTGACTTACTTGATCCGATATCATAGCACACAGATTAACTTAAAATAAATACATTACAAGGATCGTCATTACAATTAACAATATAGTTTACAAACTAAGTTTATTACATAACAACTTATTTAATTACAACTTATGAAGTGCATCCTCACCCGGGGGTCACTGTTTCCCTGCAAAAGGTTTAATTTGAAAACGTCAGCACAAAGCTGGTGAGTTCATACAGTTAATGTTACACAATATGATATGTTGTACAAGTTCTCAAAATGTTCTGTTCAAGATAACCATGGGACCCGTATCTAGTTCCTTTCGGACTGTTCTGTTCTTGTTCTATAAAGATATTACCCGTCGGTACATATCTTAGTGCCTCATTGTCTTAATGTCTATCACTACATTAAGAAGTTCTGGAAACAGATAACAAACATTTACACCAAGGGGAGTTGCAAGCTCCCGGCAAATGAGTTGTCAGCCGATAGTACTATCATTGTTTTCTGTTCGGCCCCACATGGGTTCACTAGATACAGTTCAGGAATGAGGTCTTATAAGTTCTGTGATAGTGTTCTGTTCTACAGGCAAAATCCCATGAAATCCACAAGTTCTCAATACTCACATGAAATCACGCAGATAACAGTGATACATATCATATAGTTCTAAAAAGTTTCACAGCGCTACCCCGATGTTTATAAAAGATTAAAAGGAAAAGGGGTTGTACGAAACTCACCTGAAAACTCAGAATTAGCAGAATATCACAAGACTGATAGTAACAGAGATGATTCTACATTTATTTATGATTATGAGTTATTTAGGTTTTAACTTACTGATTAGATCTTTCTGAACGTCCAATGTCAAAGACATTGTCTTAACAGTCATCAAACTGAGATTAGTTATATTCTTTAGTTAATTTAATGTTGTATCATACAATGTATGATAATGTAGGAACCTACATTGAATTAGATTCCTAATATAAGGTTGATGACATACTTGATTAATCAGAATAATCTAGGATTAACCAGATAGTTAATGCTGTTGATTATAATGCTATAACATTTTCTAGACGATTTAATGGCTTAGGAATGATCAATCCTTGTTATTGATTACCCAAATATTATGAAATATCACAATGTAGTATTAGAATGAGTTTAATAACCATGTTTAACATACTAATCTGACTGTTATCATAAACATCAGATAATCATTCCAATGAGTATGTTAATGATTGTGATTAGTTTGAAACACTTGGATTTAACCTTGCATTTCAAAGATTAATCCAACTAATCACCTACATTGTCATAATCAAATGGGTTAAACCATTATAATCATGGGTATGATTTCATGTAAACCGGGCATTACAACGGATCAAAACAAGAATTTAACCGTTAAAACATCATGTTCTTTGTTTATAATCAATCCTAGCCATCATCTAGGCAATAATCAACAATCCTAACTATGTCATTACATTCAAAATCAAGATCTAATCAATCATAATCAAACTAGAAGGTTAAAACGAATTGTTACCTAATCTGACGGAGTTTTGAACGTAGAACAACGATCAGAACTTGTAAACACGATCCCTGGTGAGATCCGTGGACTCTGGCAGCTTCAAATTGGTGTTTTGATGGTGGTTTGGTCGAGTTTTCGTCTGTAAGGGAAGATAAGTTCGAGAGATGTACAAAAATATCAATCTGCATGCAATTCTGATGAAGTAATCAACTTGTTCCACCTCCTCATCCATCGCGTACCGCGAAGAGGAGTCAAAGAAGGCTTCGCGTACCGCGAAGAAATCCGGAGGAATCTCAGATATTTTGGTCCATCGCGTATCGCGGAGAAGCCTCATCCTAGCCTTAGCGTACCGCGACGAGTCCCAAAGTTCAACACTTAGAAATTTTTCTTCGTTTTTCGATTCCGGACAATCCGTAACTCCGTTTTGTACACGGTTTTCGCCCACGTTCATCATTTCTCGTGTACTATCAACCTGTAGTAATTTCAATCGTTAAATTAACATGGATTTCTAGAACGACTAAATGTGCTCATGTCATTAATGACGTAATTCTCAACTACAATTGTCACACATCAAGCTCAAAATGCTCTACCAATGAACCAGCAACTAGAAGCTCCTATTAATCATGCCATAGCAAATGGAAGGGCCTCCTTTGAGTGCGGTGACCCTAATCACTTTAGAAACCAATGCCCAAGGATTACGGGCAATAACCAAAGGGTATGTCGTGCTAGAAATCTTCAACTAATTTCCCAAGAATCTCAACCTAATCAGGACGTCTGAATGATACGTTCCTGATCAATGATTGTTATGATTTTGTATTTTAGTACTACTAAAATTTTGTGGGTTATAAAATTGAGCTTTAACTTGGTATAATGAAAAGTATATTAGATAGACCATTTAATGATATACAATAACTTTATCGACATTAACTATATTGTATTTGGTTGCATTGTGAACTTTAGGGATCATATTTGATTAATGGATCTTGTATCCACCCAGTTGTTTACCATAATCAGCAAGTAGGGTAAACATGCAAGGCAAATTTCTGTTATGGGTGCACACGGAATGTGAATTTGCAGTACATGTAAATCCTAAGAATGCGAGACAACAGACACAATTGTTACAAACTTTGGATGATTAACTTAAACTCAATCAAATTTTCGTTGAAAAGTATGAACTATACCTATGTCGCCAACTACATGTAAATATCAAACAAAGAGAAACATTTTTATGTTGTGTTGTATTAGTAGGTGATCGGTATGCTTTCAAAGTATTGGTGATGTGGTGGGTTGGCTGCGGTATACCCTACATATAAGCACCAACAGTACATTGGGAGTAGAACCGAAAGCTTGATCAATGTTAGGATTGTAGATTTTAGTGTCATCATCAAGAGAACAAATCGTAGTTAGATCTATAAGTTAAATCAATTGATTCTTGCATAGTAAGACTTGGTGTATAATTCTATATACTAAATTAATCAAAGGTCTTAGGAGTTCTTATATCGAAACGGTTAAACTATCGAAATGAAGAACTCAAAAGACGAATACATCCACTTTCGAATTCCAAGTCCCACATCAAACATCAACATATGAGATTTACATCTCAAATGATTTGATCTCATATATACAATACAACAATTTACATACATCTAAACGATAAAACTAATAACATCATAATACGTTACCGTATTATTTGTCGCACTTTCTATTGAGCACAAACAAACAAAATTCATACTAAGAAGCAAAACATATTCCACAAAACACAAACTTGATATTGTCATCTCTATCTTAAAGAATTGGATACATTTTACCTTTAACATATCCTTAACCAAAAATAAATACACACGAGACAACAATGTTGGGGCAAATTGCTTAACAAGTTCTATTGCGAGAATCGAATATGTAGAGGATGCACTCAACCGTAAGAGTTGTATATGAACTTATAACAATTGAACCTAATTCAATATGCATAACAACGTATTCTCAGTTCAACAAATTTCTTTGACCTAAGAAAACTTGCATGTCTTGTGGTGTTGAACTTTAAATTAGAAAACCAATGGTTGTTTGATTTTACCTCTTGAAATTATAATGATGTTTAACTCACATTTCTAAACGAAGCACTCAATTCTCGTTATTCTATTCACCCTAGTACAAATAGGAGAATCTACAAGCCTTTATTGGCGTGCCTTTAGCATCATATTCGATCATGATGCTCGATTCACCGCCCATTATTTCTAGAACCACTTCACGAGTCATTTGTCACTCGATTGGATCTTAGCACGCCTATTATCATCAGACGGAGGGTCAAATCAAACAAAGAATTGAATCCCTTGAAGCTCTATTTAAACTTAGAAACATTCACCAACTTTCACATGTTAAACTTGAAAATACTTAATTTCACTACAATTCTCCTTAATTTCGGGACGAAATTCCTAAAAGTAGGGGAGATTGTAACATTTCTAAAATTTTAATGAACGATCATTTTTAATAAACGATTCATGACGTCAATGGAACCATTCATTTATAAGAATATACACACCCATATATAAGTATACATGAGAAAAACAAATTAAGCGTAAGTTAATATACATATGATTGTAGCTATGTATGAAAAAGTATTTATGATTATATAATTAAAGGAAATAAAACTTAATCTCATTTTTTATAAGTAAAATGGTTTATAAAATAAGTTGATAAAAAGTGTTTTTTTATAAAATTTAGACTTTTGTTGCAAATAATAAGTAAACAAAAAAAAATTAGTATAATCTAAAAGTCATAAAACATTGTGAATTAATAAATTAAACATTTATAAACTTAAAATACTTCAATTGTATTAGTTTTATAAATTTAAATTAAATTATAGAAAATAACTTTGTTTTAGTTCTATAATTTTAAAACAATGATGAAACCTCCATAAATACATAAATAATTTATGAATTATTAGTTTTATAAAATTTAAACTCATCTTATAAGTATTAAAAAGAGTTAATAAAAGTTTAGGGGCTAAAACTGCCAAAATTGAAACTAATACTAATGAGAGAAATAGGAAGGGACCAAAATTGCCAAAACCCAATTTTCTTTCTCCTCTATTACCCGTCTCAGCCATGGATCTCATTCACAACCTAGTTTCAACCAGTTTTACATTTACGCAATTCCAGCTATTGTCCAGCTCGATTGGAACCATATTTGGCAGGTATTCAAACACGTAAGTAGATTTCAATTATAATTATGAACGATTAATAGCCTATTAACGTGACTAATCCTTTCTAAAACTATGAACTTCGATCGGAAATTCAAATATTAAACAAACGTGTATAAATACTGAATTCAATCAACAAAAATATCACCATGATCATTTCGAAACATTCTGTACACATAAAATCCATTCACAGCTGCAATTGATAGCGAATCAAGACCCTAAAGTGTTCGACTAATCGTTTTTCTTGCCTCCAATCGAAACCCACGAAAACCTAACAACAAGTAAGAATCTTATACATCATTATGTTTATTTTTATCATGTAAACAAAATCCCTAAGCTTTTGTAACCTATCGGTTTCAAAATCAACTCAATTCGATTGAAAAGGGAACTAGGGTTTTGGTTTATTAGAACTGATTTTGGGGAAAGGAATTCCGGTATGTTTAAATCTAATTAAAACGGAATCCAATCACGGCTAAGGGCCTTGTACAACTGGTTATAGCTTTCGGGTTTAGAGTATATGGTCGCGGGTTCGAAGCTGTCTATAGCCAGATTTAACCGGTTTTGAACCATTTTTTGTACGTAACCTTGTCTATTCATATTGTAAAAACATATACATGATGAAAACTTTTAGTTCTAGTAAACTTGATTTAGATGTTATGTGGTACTATATATTTATATGCTTTTGGGATTAGGATAGAAGTCGTTTCATACATCTAACAATATCAGTGCATACGTAACCTAAGATTGTTTGATAAATTCTTCTCAATGACTTATTTCTTTGTGTTAAGAAGGTGAACTGTGCAGTTTCATACCCCCAAATTACCACTTGCGGCGTTAGGCCACTGGGTGTGACGTGGCAGGATCAAATACGTTGGTCATATAGAACGACTCTATATGCATTTGAAACATACACAATTATATTATAAGTAACCCGAATAGTTTAAGAAGTTAAGCAGCAGAATGTAAAAGTTTACACAGCGGAAATATTAATTAGACACTAAATTGTTTACAAAAACATAATAGCATAAATTGTTTTCAAAATGAGTAGTTATGCATGCAAGACCCTCTTCCTGTGACTCCTTGTCTATCCTAGCCTTGTGCCTTTAGATTACCTGAAGATACATGTTAAAACGTGTCAACATAAAGTTGGTGAGTTCAAAGGTTTAAATAATAGTAAAACATTTCACGAGATATAATCTGGGCATGTTAAGTTGTAGACTATAGGTCCTGAGTGTATGTGTTGCACCACCACCGAAACTAGACTATTAGAAGCCTCCGCCCCGTCTATCATAAGACAATGGCAATAGGTCGATATTGCACTCTTTCGGACACCCAGTCAGAGTTGTAGTCGAGTAAGGTTTGTCAAACCCAATAGTATTATCCAATAACGCCTCATTCGTGTTTAACTAGCGGTAAGGTTTTGTGAAGACTTTGTACGATATAAGCACACTCAAAAATGTTTGAACAACATACCAACCATATATCTAAAATAGATTGCAATGTATTCTCCCCCAATTTAAGTAAAACAGTTAAGATTCAAAAAGGGGTCGTAAACTCACTTGAGTTGTGTTGTTGTTGTTGGTGTTGTTTCTGTGAGTGATTCGCCCTTAACTGTCACTTATATCACATAGGTATTATAATTTCATGTTCTCATTCGTGTTCGTGTTGGTTGGCCTAGACCATGTTCGTGTCCAAACAACTCCAAGTTGTTGTGTTTGACCCTGTTTGACTAAGTTTGACCGTGTTGACTCAAAGACCCGTTGGTAACTCGTTTGGTTCATTATTATTGTTTAATGTTCGTCATTTATCATGTATTGCACGTAAACAGATAAAGCACATTCAATGGACAACTTACTATATATAGTAAGTTTCCATTTTTAGAAAGTTTTAATTTATAGTAAGTTTTTCCATTTTGTTAGTAACTTCACAATGTATTCACATTTTATCATTCTAAGCATGCTTGTTTCCCTAAAGGTTCATGTTATCACATAGCACATCCTCACGTTTCAACAATTACGCACACAATCCAATTTTGGTAACTAAAGTTACTATATATAGAAAGTTTTTATAGTTGTCATGTTCTTAATCAATCTATCATGCAAATACCTTCATAACATCATAACAAAAAACTTACATTCATATTCCATTCCTTAAAATGGCCATACACCTTTATTTACAAAAATCCCCAATTAAAGTTACTATTAATGGAAAGTTTGTCGTAACAATCATTTCAATCAAAATCAATCCATTCACTATGTTTATAAGACCATTATCATCGTCAAAACTCTTAAACAAAATCAAAATCTAACATGCATGTAACCATGTCTTGACAAAGGTTTCCTTATTTAGAAATATATTAACACATCATTATTTAATCAATTTTAATCTATCTAGCATGTCTTTATACACAATATTAGCCGTCATTTGTTATTTAATCAAACACATTATGTCTAAAACATCATCTAATTTCATTTTATTCAACCAAAAGTTACTATTTTTTTTAGCAATAATCCTTTATTCATAAAATGGCATCAATAGCTCACATTGATCAATCCAACCACTTAAATCAGTCACCAATACATACAAATACAGATTCTCAAGTACATAAGTTCGTGCATGTATGTGTATGGAGTTGCATGCGTTTGTAGGATGCGTGCATGTGTGTTATTTTGCATAAAAAAGTAGCTGGACTACCTTACAAAGCTCTTAGAAGGCTAGATGGATCTGAGATAGCAGATTAATAAGCTTTTGGAGTTGCTGATGGATTTCTACAGCTGGTGCAATTGATGTTGGTGTCTTGGTGCTTCCTCAAGGCTTCAAAGCCTCTAACGATGGCTCCACAATGGTTGGTTATGGCTTCCAAGGCTGAGAAGAGCTTCCAAAGAGTGTGTTGGCCGGAGATGTGCTTGTGGGTTCGAGAGAAATGAGTAAAGAAAGTAAAGGGTGAAATGGGTTGGTATTTATATTGTTTTTAGCTTCTGAGAGGCTTCGCGTACCGCCAAGGACAAAAGAATGGGGTTCTCTACCGAGACACTCCGCGAACCGTCGAGTGGAAGATGATCGGTCGTCGCGTACCGCTAAGACGTTTTACTGAATTAAAATTGCCTGCCCATCCAATTGCTTATTTTTATTTATTTGATTTGTGTTTTCACCGATTTTTGTTATTGTTTATCGTTTTTCGGCGTTTGTCTTGATTTGGGTTGTTATGTGTTCCCATATTATTCATATATGTTTGTTTGCATCAATGGTTCAATATTTCACGAACGTTCGTCAGTTCGAGACACGTGTGTGCGTTTCTTGTAATTTCTTAAATTACGATGCGATTGTTTGTGTTTGAACTATCATGCCATGTGTCACACTAAATTAAATAAATTCTTCTGCCACATATGTAATAATAATTTAAATTATATTTAATTTAATCAAATGCTGACCTGGAATTTGCGAGGTGTCACATCATCCCTCGTTGAAAAGAATTTTGTCCCGAAATCCAGCTCGTGTTGCTAGTGTTTGTTGCGTTCGTAAACAGATGAGGGTATTTCTTTTTCATCTGGTCTTCGCGTTCCCATGTGAATTCCGGTCCACGCTTCGAGTTCCATCGAACTTTGACTACGAGAATGTGGCTGAGTTTTAGCTCTTAATTTCACGGTCCATTATTTCGACCGGTTCCTCAACGAAGTGCAGTTGTTCGTCGATTTGAATTTCCTCACATGGAATTGTAAGAGTTTCATTAGATAAGAATTTCTTGAGGATTGATACATGAAAGACGCTGTGCACACTGCCCAATTCTTTCGGCAAGTTCAGTTCGTAGGCTACATGGTGTAACATCAGTGCCTGAACAGTAGTTCAGAACAGTAAGTTTATATATTAGAGTCATGTACGAAACTATGTGTAATACTTGTTATGTGAATACAATACGAAAATATTCAGAAACATTGTGTGAAATTGGTGTTTATCAGTCAGAACTACATCTGGCAACACGAATCATTGTGTTAGGACATTTTCTAATAGTTTGCTTTCAAAATGTATAAGTTAAAATAGGTTTTTCTAAGGTTCGTCTGGCCCACGAACCTAAGCAGGTTTTGTAAAGGTTCGGCGAACCTATGTTGTGTATTGTAAAGGTTCGTCCAGCGAACCTAAAGGTTCGTCTGGCGAACCTAAGGGTTCGGCTAGGTTCGATTGTGTGTTGTGTATATATAGCAGGTTTGTCTGTTATTTTTGGGTGTGTGACAGATCTGAGAGTGAGATAACCTGTGTGAGAGCTTTGAACTGTGTGTTCTAATTTCATTGTAATCAGATATTGGTGATCAATGAAATGTTGTTTATCTTAATGATTGTGTGTCTTTGATTCATATTGATCTAATGTAGATTCTGCATAGATTTGATTGTTAATAGAATTCCGTTGATCGATCCAGAGAATTCTACAATGGTATCAGAGCTTTGGAGGAGTTCTATACAAGTCAATTGAAGATTATCAATCATTTTGAAGATCAAGAGATCAAGAAATCGATCAAATTTCGATTTTCTTTATCTGATTGTTTGTTGACATTGTTATCATCATCTGCTGCAATCTGGTTGATTAAAATCAAGAAATTTGTGGCTGAAATATATTGATTTTGAAGGTTTATCCTTAAAATTTTGAAGGTTTTCCCTCCAAGAATTTCAAATTTCGCAGACAGGTTCATGAGCCGAACCTTGGGGTATCTCAGGTGCTGTTTGAAGTAGAGGTTTGCTGAGGTTCGTTTGGTTAGGGTTCGTTTGACTAAGGTTCGTTGGTTCAAGATCTATTTAAGAGGTTCGTTGGTCAAGGTTTGTCTCAGGTTCGTTGGATAAGGTTCGTGAGATCAAGGTTTGGAGAAGGTTCGTCTGTCATTTAGGTTCGTGAAGTTAAAATTTCAAGGAAGGTTCGCTGATAGAAAAACTGAGAATCATGGCAGATATGTTTGCTGCTGTTGCTAATCAAAATTCTAAGATACAAAGTATTTTGATTAGTGAAACTGAGTCAGGAAGCACAAATAAAGTACCCAAACTACTTGATTTGACGGATTATGAAAACTGGAAAGGTCGGTTTGAGACACATCTCAATGGTACTGACACAAATCTTTGGGAAAGAATCTTGTCACGATATGAACGACAAAGGTGGTGGGAACAGATCTGGATCAAACTCTTGATAGATTGGATGTTGAACAAAGAAAGAAATATGATTATGAAAAGAAAGCATATTGGATGTTGAGTCAAGCCATTCCTAATCAAATTCTTCATCAATTTGATGCACATAAAACTTCGTATGGTTTATGGAATGCTTTAAAGGAAAGAATTGAGGGAAACACCAAACTCAAGAAAATGAAAGCCACTGATTTACGCAAAGAGTTTGAGAATTTCAATTATATTGGAAATTAAAGTCTTGAAGCTTTAATAACCAGATATAGACATTTGTTGACTGAAGTTCGTAAGTGTGGAATTGAGTATACTGAAGAAGAGAAAATAGATTGTTTTGCGGATGCTTTGCCTGAAAGATGGAATTCTTTGGTGTTGATTTTGAGAGAAAAGCTACCTGGAATGACTCTGGTTGAGTTTATTCAAAAGTTAGAAGAACAGAAAATGAAAGATAAAAGAAAAGCAAGAAGAGTTAATGTAATACAGGATCCTTCACTCTATGGAGCATCTGTGGTTACACCTCCGGTTTCTTCTGCAAAAATTCAAACAGCTTTTGTTTCAAGTACTGCTGATAGTACTTCTGTATCATCTGCATCTGCTAGCTCAAGTTCATCTTATTCTGTGAATGAGAAGAAGTCTGATTCGTCAACAACTCCAATTCAATTGAATACAACTAATTTGGGAAAAGTAACTGTGAAGGCTGTTAGAGATCATATGTCGATATTGTCATGTGTTGTCAGTGCCTATGATGAACAGATAGCTGAAAATATTGGAAATTCAAATCTTACTTTTGAAGATTATGAGTAGATAGATGATGATGATGAGATGGAACTGAGTGATACTCAGTGGGCTTTGGCTAGTGCAATAAGAAGAATCAACAGATATGAGAAGAAAACTAGAAAGAAGTTTACTTTCGATAGGAACACATAGTTTGGATTTAATCCAAAGGCCACACAATGTTACAATTGTGGTGAGTTGGGTAATTTTGCTCAAGAGTGTAAAAATCCAAAGAAGCAAGGAAACTTGAATCCTTTCAAGCCAAAAGAAGCGTATCAAAAGAAAAAGGAAAAGCCTGAAGAATCAACAAAAGCTTTAGTCAGTCAAGCAGATGAAGGATATGATTGGGGAAAACAATATGATGATTTAATGGGTGCATTTATGGCTTCTTTGGATGAAGAAACAAACAAGGGCAAAGTAAAGGCTGAATAGGTAAATAATGATCTTTTAGAGGTCATTGAAAAGTTGAAAGAAATGAATGCTCAATTGATTGCTGAACTGATCGAATGCACTGAAGCTAACAAAAAGTTGATTTTAAGAGAGAAAGCTTTTGATAAAAAGATCATTGATTTGGGAAAAGAAAATGAAGAATTAAAAATTAAAGTTTTGCAAAATAATCATGCAGTTTCTGTGCATCTCAAGTCAGTACAAAAGTTGAAAGTTGAATTGTCAGCAGCCAAAGCAGAAGCAGAAATGAATAAAAGCAAGCTAGAGAATTATCAGAATTCTCAGTATGTTATCGATTATTTTGCTGCCATGCAAACATCATCGAATGATACTACTGGCTTGGGATTTCATTATGTACCACCCCCTTCAAGCTATGTTCCTAGACCACAAATTGATCCAAATTTGGAAGTTCATCCAGTTTCTTTGAATAAAAATGAGTTTGAACAAGTTGTTGAAAATGCTGGAATTTCATCTTCTGATGAAAAGGTGTCACTTGACAGTGATGCTCCAATCATTGAAGATATCACTGAGTTAGAATATTCATCTGATATTTTGAGACAAAATGGTTACAAAGTTAAAATTTTTGACAAAAAGCCTTTGAAATCTCAGAAGTCAAATGCTTAGATTAAGCAAGTTGAGAAGGTGGTGCTTAAAACTATTCAAGTTTCCAAACTAGTGATTAAAGCCAAACCAACCACTACTCTTAAACCGATTGTGTATGTTAAGTCGTCTAATACACATCAAGGAGAGTCTAGTGGAAATTTTCAAAAGACAAATGCGGTTTCTAAAAAGGTTGAAAAGGTGGATTTTTTCTTTGATAATTTTGGAGTTGGACATAAAGTGAAATCAAAGACTTTTCAAAATCAAATGAATAATTCAAAGACAAAATCAACTGGTTTGAGAAACAAGATCTCATCTTCAAAGGTTGTTTCAAAACCTTTTGTTTCATCAAGTTTTTATGATGAACCAACAACCAGAATTCATATTAAAGATAGAAAATGTTACCGATGTGGTAATATAGGTAATTTGGTTTCTAATTTTGATTTGGATTTCAGTTCAACTGATTGTAGTAGTTTTAAGTCTTTTTCACCAAGAGAAACATGAAAGTGTTTTACTTGTTGTGGTAAAGGACATATTTATGCTAATTGTCCAAATAACAAAATCAGAAAGGGTTCTGATGAGGAGTACTGTGTGAATGGTTCAGGTGCAAGCACTAGGAGAAATAGACCTAGTGAAGATGAGATGAAAGTGCTTAGAAAAATCAATCCTGATTGTTTTTGGGTGAAAGAAGAAGTTAATCAAAAGAAACGAGTTTTTGAGAATAAAAGAAATGTTAAAAAGATTGTGAAAATTGTGACTTCATCTGATGATGATTCATTTGATAATTTTTCATCAAAATCATTTTCAAATCAACATTTTAAATCAAAATCATTTTGGAAACTCATAAATAAATCAGGTGATGAAAGGTCTAAGAAAGAGGATGACATAAGTGATGATAGGTATTCGATCAGGTCATCACAAAAGAATGGAAGGGGTCCATTCCAGGAGACTCGACGCCGAAATGGCGGGGGTCATCCCTTTTGAATACTGACATGTTTTAATTTATTGTGCAGGTTGCATCCATGGGCCATATTAACGATCGTTGGATTGTTGATAGTGGATGTTCCCGTCATATGACTGGAGAATTGAATTTGTTGAGAGATTTCAAGTTGGTGAAAGGAAGTTATGTGAACTTTGCTGGAGACAAATGAGGTCAAATTACAGGGTTTGGTAGTTTGACAAATGGAAAGGTTTCATTTGATAATGTTAATTTTTGCAAAGAATTAACTAACAATTTGTTGAGTGTTTCACAGATTTGTGATAAGAATTACAAAGTGATGTTCGAGAAAGACAGGTGTTATGTACTCAAGTAGGGATTTCAAATTTCTGATGAATGGATTTTCATGACAGCTGATCGGAGCAAGGATCTTTATGTGCTTGACATGGCAAAGGCGGAGACAGTGAATAAAGTGGAAACATGTCTGGTGTCCAAAGCTATTGAACATGACACGCTCATGGCACAAACGATTGGGACATATTCATATTCAGAAGATGAATCATCTTGTGCATAATCATTTAGTCGAGGGTGTACCTGTTAAACATTTTAAACTTCTGGATGTGTGTGTGTCATGTAAAATGGGTAAACAGAAAAGGAAGTTTCAAAAAACAAAGAAAATGTTTTCTATTGATATGCCACTTGAACTTCTTCACATGGATTTGTTTGGACCAATCAATGTGAAAAGTATAGGTGGTGAATCTTATTGTTTTGTTGTGACTATTGACTTTTCAATATTTTCATGGGTTATGTTTTTAAAGCATAAAACAGATACTTATGAACATTTTGTGTTGTTGATAAATAGGTTGGAGACTTTGTATAAGTTGAGAGTGAGACGTGTATGATCGGATTATGGGACTGTGTTTAAGAATCACCAAATGGAGGAATTTATTAATTACAAAGGCATTCAGCAGCAGTTCAGTGCACCGTATGAGCCTCAGATGAATGGTGTAGCTGAAAGAAAGAACAGGACTTTGATTGAGTTTGCAAGAACAATGCTAGCTGATTCTAAACTTTCCATTACTTTTTGGAGTGAAGCTGTGGCTACAGCTTGTTTTACTCTTAACAGAGTTTTAATTGTTAAAAGACACAATAAAACTTGTTATGAATTGCTTCAGAATCGGAAACCTAATTTGGAACACTTGGAACCTTTTTGGGCTCCTTGTACAATGCTAAAGAAAGATTCAAAATTCAATTCTAAAGTTGAAGAGGGTTTCTTTCTTGGCTATAGTCTTCCTAACAAACATGTGTTTAATAAACGTACGGGTGTTGTGGAATTATGGTATCATGTGGATGTTCAACGACATAAACCTATACCAGACGGAAAAGGTCCAGATTGGCTTTTTTATTACAATAAATTGTTCGAGTCTTTTAATATGTCTTCTATTGTTTATGATGATGAAATAACCTTACAAATGTTATATGATTTGCAGAATTCAGAAGAACAAGGTGTTTCTCATCAATCTGAAGATGGTATTGCTACATCACATGAGGAAGGCATTTCAGAAGTAATTAATGATGATTGGTCATCTGATGATGATAATGATGTTTTTGAAGATGCTATTTCTCACGATCAAGATACTGATCAGAATATTACAAATCTGGATCATAATTTGGTGTACCGCAAGTGCCTGTCACACGTGTTCATGTTAATCATCTGATTGCTCAGATTATAGGAAATCCAACTGCAGGAGTACAGACACGAAATCAAGTCACAAATGAAGAAAGTTTGTATGTGGAGTTAGAGAAAACTCATGGCAGTCAAGAGCTCTGGATGTATTCAACATTTATTTCACAAATAGAGCCAAAGACTGCGACTGAAGCTTTGCGTGAGCTTGCCTGGGTTGAGGCGATGCAAGAAGAATTGAATCAATTTTAAAAGTTGGGAGTTTGGCATTTGGTAGATTTGCCAAAAGGAGAGAAAAATATTGGTACTAGATGGGTGTTGAGATGTAAACAAGATGACAGAGGCATTATTGTCAGAAACAAAGCTTGTTTAGTGGTTCAGGGTTTTAGACAAGTTGAAGGAATTGATTATGATTAAGGTTTTGAACCTGTGGCGCGGTTGGAAGCAATTAGACTTTTTCTTGCTTTTGCTGCTCACAAGAAGTTTAAAGTGTTTCAGTTGGATGTAAAATATGCTTTTTTGTATGGTTTGTTGAAGGAAACAATGTATGTTTGTCAGCCACCGGGCTTTGAGGATCCTATCCATCGGATCAGGTTTACCTCTTGGACAAAGCATTGTATGGTCTTCATCAGGCTCTGCGTGCTTGGTATGAGACATTATCGACTCACCTTATTGAACACGGGTTCAATAGGGGTCAGATTGACAAAACTTTGTTCTTTCGGGAAAAGGGCAAGTACATTCTTCTTGTTCAGATTTATATCGATGATATTATTTTTGGATATACCGATGAACAAATGTGTTTGGAGTTCAAAGAGGTGATGATTGATAAATTTGAGATGAGTGCAATGTCATATATCAAATTTTGTCTGGGCTTACAAGTTGATCAAACTGATAATGGAATTTTCATTCATCAGACAAAGTATATTCAAGATGTGCTAAAACGGTTTAGCATGCTTGATTCAAAACCAATTTCCATGCCCATTCAACCTAATCATGGGATTGAGCCTGATGTTAAGGGGGAGTTGATTGATCCTACACTTTATCGTGGAATTATTGGAAGTTTGATGTATGTGTCTGCCTCAAGACCATATATTGTTTTTACTACAAGCATCTGTGCAAGATATCAATCAAAACCTAAAGTGTCACATCTGATTGCAGTCAAGAGAATACTTCGTTATCTGAAGGGTACACCAGACACCGGTTTGTGGTATCCTAAGGATGATAACTTTTCCTTCAATGCCTACAGTGACTCCGATTATGGAGGATGTAAGACATATGCAAAATCCACAACTGGTGGCGCACGATTTTTGGGGAAAAGATTTGTTTCTTGGCAGTGTAAAAAACAAACATCTGTGGCTACTTCAACTTGTGAAGCTGAGTATGTAGCTGCTGCGAGTTGTTGTTCACAAGTATTGTGGATACAACAACAAATGAGAGACTATGGTTTGAATTATCTTAAGACCCCAATTCATGTTGATAATGAGGTTGCTATTGCTATAACAAAGAATCCAGTGTATCATTCACGTTCTAAACACATTGATATTAGGTTTCATTTCATATGCGATTGCTATGAAAAGAAACTTATTGATGTGGTGAAGATACATACAAATGAGCAACGAGCAGATTTTCTCACCAAGGCTTTTGATAAAAATTGTTTTGAGTATTTACTCAAATTAAATGGCATTCGGGTCATGGGTGGTGTTATTTCAAATCAACTTCCTTCATAATAGATTTTATTGAATTAACATCAGATATTTTTATTTGTTTTGTGTTTTAGTTTTTAGGGGGAGAAAATTTTGAAAACTCAAAAACATTTGAAAAATCAAAAACACAAAAACATTAAAAAATTAAAATTTTGAGAAATTGATTTGACCAAATGAGAAATGATAGTACGTTGTAGCAATCGGAAGCATATCTGTATCATACTATAATTTAAACATAAAGAGCACTTACAATTAGTTAGTATGATATGTTGGTAGGTTTATAACTTAGTTGAGATAACATTTGACAAAATTTTGATTATGTTTTGTGGGAAACTGTTGCTTAGAATATAGTGCTTAGCTTTGTCCTGAATGAGTGGGTGTTAATCTTACAATATGTTTCTTGAACAAAAATTTAATTTACTAGTTTTGGATCATGTGTTCAATTTTAAAAGAAATTCTAAATTTGGTTTTTCTTTTATTTTAGTTTAAAGATGAAACATTCTCTGCGTATAATTACGTATCGACCTAAGTGTTATAACTTTAAACAATTCAAATTTGTTTTCTTGGTTTGATTAAGTGTAACACAGTGCCGGAACCGTACCAGAATAGTGATCTTAAACAGTAACATGAACAGTAAATAGGTACGAACTATATACATGTCAGTGCATTTCATATTCATATCAATTACCATTATCATTTGATGTTATCATATAGCAAACCCCGAACTATTTCAGAGAAACAAAGTTCATAACTATGGTATATTAGTCAGATAATTATCTGGCAACACAGAACCATCATGAGATTATTTGTTAGGATTTATTATGTATACACGTATGTGAGGCCTTATAGAACAAAACAACACGAATGTCGTTATGTGAATGCTAAATCGACGGATTTTTCGTATAGGTGACGATCTGTACGAATAAATCTGGAAGTTTAACGTTCTGAATGATATTCTATAATTAGAAAACAATATTGAAAAGTATAGTTATCGTCGTGTTCGTACGAGTGACGATTCGAACGAATACGCGCGACAACCGTACGATTCAATTTAAACACTAAATTAATATTTTGAAAATTTAAAATAAATAAAAGATATTAGTTAATTTACTAGGAATAACCACTTAAATTAAATTTATAAATTCTAACTTATAAACTGTGTCGTTCGTGACGAAAAACCACGCGAACCGGCATTTTATGCGAAATAGAACAAGACCGAACAACCGGGTATTTGTGGATCATTAATGTGGTCATAAATGACCACACCAACCTCCACCACTCTCCTTTCTCTCCTCCTTTTCGTCACCCTCACTCTCTCTCTAACTCTCTCTCTAAAAACCTCAAACTTCTCTCTTAGATTTGGAGCTCATTGCTAGTCGGATTCAAGCATAGTCGGTGCCAAAACGACCTTCTCATCGAGTGGAACAAGAAAGTACAGAGGATCGAAGCTTACATCAGTTGAATTAGAGGTAAATTCCAGTTTTATGTTCGGTTTTTGTGTGTGTGTCGACCCCTATGATGGTTGTGGTGTTAACCGGTTATAAACACTTAAAACACTTGGGTTAAGGTATTGTGCACGTCTAGGTAGCTTTAGGAATGGGTTTGTAACAGGTTTGAGCTCTCTAGGATGAGGATGGCAATCCATGGAAGCTTACAGGTTCGCGAAAACACTTCGGCCGAACCCATCAGCATTGGCCGAACCTGGCATTCTTCTTGGCCGAACCTGACACATCCCCACGAACCCTGTGAACCTGCAGCCGAACCTGCAGCCATCTGCAGCCGAACCTGTAGCCACCTGTAGCCGAACCTGCACCTCTGATCACCGAACCTGATGCGGGCGAACCCTACCTCATGTGAACCTTTCAACCTAGCCGAACCTTGGTTAGCTGGACTGTAGATGGGTCGAACCTTCTGGAATTGGGCTAAGGACCAGCCGAACCCTTGGAGGTCCCTCCAAAGGTTCGCTGCCATGGTGATTAACTAAACATAAAACCATAAAAATCTTTAATCTTCTTCACGTGCATGAGACTAAGTGGATATGTGTGTGCATGAGAACAACATGGATATGGGTATGCATGGGGAAATAATAGGGTTACTAGTATATGATTAACTTAATTCTTTTATCCAAGAATTAGTAAGTAGTCATGTTAAGAAATTACCACTTTTCATTGGGAAAATTCTTTTGGAAATCATGAGGAACCTTAGGGGCCTCATGAGATGCATGGCTAAACTTAGATGAATTGATCATCTATATCGAATCATTCCAAAGAATTGAGTGTAATCAATTGAAAACTCAAGGACCATCAATGGGCCTAGGTGGGCCCAATGGGTATAATTAAAGCCCACACTATGATCAATGCTAACTTAAGCTAAATTAATTATATTTTGTTAAACGAAAACAGTTTATAAACTTTGTTAAACTAAATTGAATAGTTTTCTAACGTAATGTTTTAACTTAAAGTGAACTAAATTAAAAACATGTTAATTGATATTTGAGAAGATTAGAGGGGGGATAGGGGTTACAAGTGGGAATTTGACTTAGGTTAGTTAGATGAAGCCCTAGAAGAGCAATAGTAACTTAGGACACTTAGTTGCACACACCTAGGCCAAACCTTAGATGCGACGATTAATACGTATACTTATCGTATTCGAATTCTTTTAAAACAACTCAGGAACTGAAGACACTTAGTCTACAAACAAGAGTGCGCATTTTGTGGTAGTACATTACACAACAACACACGTGAGTTCATTGCCCCTTTTCTAAACATTTTTGTTTTAAAACGCGGGGCTGAGAAGAATGCGTGAACTGTGTTATTTACCTTGTTTACTTAAATTCTTTTACTTTGTGTATGTTTTACACATGTATAACTGTTATTCTAGACTCTTGTCTAGGTAAACTGTTTATTGAACTTAAAGCGAGTTATCTATTCCTCATGAATAAATAACTCTTCAAATCATAGAACTATTTTCAAAGAACTATTTTCAAAGAACTAAAGATCTAAAACAAAAAAAAAAACTATTTTCAAAGGTCTATTTCAAAGAACTAACGGACAAATCAAAGAACTATTTCAAGGGTGTGTTGTCAAAGAACTAACGATCTATTTCAAAGAACTATGTACAAAGAACTATTTCAAGGGTCTAACTGGGAAATATCAAAGATAGCATGTGCCATTCTCAGGTTTGAAAGATGTCCTAGCTAGACTGATCGAATATGAGACGCATGTTTGATGATATTTACAGTATTCCCTAACTGTTTTGAGGAACATCTGGGAAATGCTCAAAGATAACATGTGCCAAAGAACTAAAGAACTATACGAACTACGGACGGTCTAAAGAACTATAAAAGCCTATATATCAAAAGATGTCCTAGCTAGACTGATTGATTATAGGTCACATGTTTGATGAGGTTTACAGATCTCCTTTACTACTAAGTACCTGATTGCTAGACTAGTCTACTCGAGTTGACCAAGGCCCAATCATTAGGACTTAGATTTTATTAAATGTTTATCTATTTAACTAATTAAGCATTTATTTTAACTGTTTCTACAGTTGTCGTGGTTGATCATAATTGTGTGATGAACTCAAGGAATCTATAGAGATTTCAAATTGTTGTATTTACAGGAGCAAAGAACTGAAGAACTAATGGGTTAACAGTAGGGGTAAAATGCTTAATTATCATTAACAACAATGTCCAATGTGGATTAGTATGCGGTGGGATGGCGTCTGGGCGGGTTGTAGGCTCGAC
This sequence comes from Mikania micrantha, assembly GCA_009363875.1. Lineage (NCBI taxonomy): Eukaryota > Viridiplantae > Streptophyta > Magnoliopsida > Asterales > Asteraceae > Mikania > Mikania micrantha. Next base: position 22,312,161 of record CM018694.1, on the reverse strand, counting down.
TCAGGGGTATGCCCTATATATAAGCATACCGATTTGGATGATACATGTGATGTTAATGAGATTAAGGTTGTTACCCGAGGGTTTAACAAATGTTTTGAGTGTACATTAGAACTATAGTGGTATGGAAGTGTATGGTAGGTAAAAATGCTTAATTATCATTAACAACAGTGTCATATGCGTATTAGTATGTGGTGGGGCGGCGTGTGGGCGGGTTGTAGGCTCGACTCAGGGGTATGCCCTATATATAAGCATACCGATGTGGATATTACATGTGATGTTAATGAGATTAGGGTCTTTACCGAAAAAGGTTTACAAATCATTTTCAATTACTAAACTATATGAACTCACCAACCATGTGTTGACTTTATTTTTGCATGACTTCTCAGGTGACGAACAGGTCAATTAAGAAGCTTGTGCTTTTGGACTAGGACTTCAGATAGAAGACTTAGTATTTTTGGACCTGCATACTTTTGAAACATCATTATACAATTATTTTGTATATCTTGTGCAGTTACAAGATTGATATCTTATGATGTTTATGATAGATTTACATTGTTAAATTATGAACGATACGGATGTAATTTAACTTTTTAATTCTATTCTATTTAGCATTTCTCATTTATATTATGTGCAATATAAACAATCTGATCATCACGATTATCACTCACGATATCGCGCCTCGGGAACCTTCCGCCCGACGGGGACTCCGATCCAACCCCGCCGGCTCGGGGTGTGACATTAAGTTTTTGGCAGTCTATGCGTATATGAAAATATCGATATGATTGTTAAAAGCTTAATCTTAAATTATTGTTTCGTTCATTTTCTGGATCATCTGAGCATACGAGAGTATCAACCTTGATTCCAAGATTTTGAACAATTTCAATTTGTTTTACATTTTGTTGTTTTTCAAAAAAAAATTCTATTTTGTTTTTGCATGATCAAGCTAGTTAAAATTGTATTAAATTGTTTCAAGAACATTTTTGTTTGTTTAATTATTCACAAAACGGGGATGTGTTAAAGTAAATGGAGAACATAAAGTATTTGATGGTTTTGTTTTCAATTGATATCTTAACTAAGTAATTAAATTTAAAGAGGATTTATATACTGACAATCATCTTTGAATTGTAATTTGCTGATAAATATATTCATTAATTCAATCAGGTGTTGATGATTGTAATACAATATGATCTCATGTCTGGATCTTTCTCACCAAAAAAAATATGTGTTTGTTTTGGTTATTTTTATATTTCATAACTAGGTTCATTACATTTGTAGTGTGTTTGATATAAAATTTGAAAAATACAAAAAGATTTTTTATTTATATCTGATGTTAAATCAATAATTTTTGATTATCTGTTTTAACTCTGAAACATTAAAACATTGGTTTGTTTGAAATTTTTAAATAAAATTGATTTTTGAAAAGGTTTGCTTGGAGGTTCGTTTAATAGGTTTGTGAGGAGGTTCGTTGATCATGTTTGTTTAATGGTTCGCTTGATAAGGTTTGTTGATAGGTTCGTTCAAAAGTTTTGTTGACAGGTTCGTTTAATAGGTTTGGTTGAAGGTTCGTTCAAAAGGTTTGTTCATACGTTCGTATTAATACAAAAGTTCGTGAATAAGCTTCGTCACTTTCATCAGAACCATTCCATGAACCTTCGCACTTGATTTTGATTTTTTCGATTTTGGATCTTTCAATATCTTTGCCATATACCATTAGATTCGGAATTGTCTTGTGATTCTAAATAGGTAAATAGATTGGATTTTGACCGGCTAGATTTGTAGATATTTTGATTTTTAGATCTAGTTAGTCGAACCTATACTTATGGATTAAAATCTGTTTAAATCTAAATTTGAGAGAAATTGCTTTCATTAAAATTGTTCATCTGCGAATGGCGAACCTATGGATATATTTTGTTTAATATAATTCATAGATTTGAATTTTGATTTTAAACTGGAACAGATTCGTATAAATGAACGCAGGTTCGTTGATTTGAATAGGTTTGTTTGAACTTAAAAGGTTCGGGCCGAACCTCTTCACATTATTGAACCGAACCTTGTATGGTCAAAGGTTCGTTTGACCATAAGGTTCGCAGTATATTCAAGGTTCGTTCATTTATAGTTTCGTGTGTTTTAAACAGGTTTGTCTTGTAGTTAGGTTCGTCTAATCTAGGTTCAGCACAGGGAGGGTTCGCTGGTTTCATACTTAGAAAATTTTTATTTTTTTTTATTTTTGATTTTTTGATTTTTTAATTGGTGTTTGTTTTGGAGACAAACACAATCTATGTGCTTATTTAGATCCAACAACGAAGAATGGCAAGGAATTTAGACCGATGATCGAGTTTTTGATACGATCAAGGATTTATTATGCTATCTCCAACTCATGTCACATCTATAGATCACATTTCTGGGAGTCAGCTAGATTGATTACAGTTGATGATGCTTATGTGATTGAAGCTAATGTGCTTGGACAAGCCATTAGAATTACTGAAGGTGTTATCAGGAGAGTATTGCAGTTTGGTGGTGAACCTACAGGAATGTCTTTGATTCCTAAAAGGTGTATCAAGGGATGCTTCATGAGGATCAGATATTTTGGAGTATATAGTGAGTATTCAATCAAGAAAGGCAAGCTGCCTTTAAAGTACAAGTTCTTGGCTCATGTACTTCTTCACTATCTTAGCATGAGGAAAGGTACTTTTGATGAGTTGAGAGATCTGACGAGGTCTGCTATGGTGGCGTTGATTCTGAACAAGCCGTTCAACTTCTCCGCAATGATCTTCAGATACTTGTCAGACAACATTACCAAGGCTAAAGACAGATTTTTTATGTATCCCAGATTTATTCAGATGCTGATTGATGAGAGATTTCTTGAACAGAATTTGCCAAGGGTTGCTTCTGACATTCTCAAGCTAAAGCACATGACTGATTCTAGTCTTGGACAAGTAAAGATTTATCAGAAGAGTACTTATGACATTCTAACAAAAGATTTGGTGGGTCATTGTGCTAGAGCTAACTATATTGCTCCTTTGAATGGTGCTTGGAGACATGAGATTCAAGTTAAAGGTGTTACTATTGAGAATCAAGTTGAAGCTACTGGTGCTAGTGTTGATCCAGTGTATGTAAATATTGATTATGAGGAAGAGGAAGAGAAGGTTGATTATGAAGACTCTGACATTGATGAACATCCAAGCTTTAATGCTTTCAATGATGATGATGGAGATGATGATGGTGATATGACTGGAGTTGAAAGTTCAAGTAGATTGAATGCTATTACTGGAGCTATTGTGATTTATCAGCCATCTGGAATTTCTTTCAATGCTAATCCAATTTCATCTGTTTCATCTGATAAAGCCAAGGATATTGAAGATGTTGAAATTGAAGATTTGACAGAGTTGGAGTATCCAAAGCAAGTTGTTAATGGTTCATTGCCAACATTTATGGAATTATTCAAACAAGCTAATGGAAGGTATGAAGTTAGAGATTTGGAAGAAGGAGAAATTGAAGGTGGTTATTCCAAAGAAGATCTAGATGTGCTGTTTGGAGTGAAAGTTAATGATTTTCAAAGTGCAAATGATTCTGGAAAGATGGTAATTGGAGAATCAGATCAGTCTTTTGAAGTTGAACAAGATGATCATGTTTATGAGAATTTATATAATCTGCAAACTTTGAAGAAAATCTTTGATATTGAAGTTCAGAAAAGAATTCAAAGTAATGAAGATAAAGACTCATATGGATATGTGGAGAGAGAGTCAAGAAGAAAACAAGTATATCATAGATCATTTAATGATTTTTAAGCAAATGGTTGAAGTGTTTGATGAGAAAGTTCAAGAAGATCAATCAAGACAATTTTCAAGATTTAAGATTTGATCTAAATCTAAGATGAAAGGAAGAATTGAGAGTTATGGTTACTTTCATAACATTCCTGGAATTTTGAAGAACAGAGGATGCTATGTTGTAAAAAGAACTGATGGTTGCCAATACTTTGGAAAAGCATTTGATATTATGTCATTGCCTTCTTTTGAGTGTATGCAGTTATCAAGATTGAGAATGATAAAGCCTATTCAGACATAGCTTAATGAAAGATTTGAGAAGTTGTTAAAGAAAGAAGCTAAGACTGGTTGGAATTGGTTGGTTCCATAATTTTCAGTGTTAAAGTATAATTCCTATATGTATCCAAAACCAAAAGTGTATTCTAGACCAAGATTGAGAAAGATAGAACAAAATTGGAATTCTTATTTCAAATTTTGGTTCTATGATGAAAGAACTTCTGAAGCAGTTATTCTTTTAAAAGAAAATGAGAAGTTGAGAGTTATTAGATTGCTAGATCCTGTCTGGTTGGTTAATTGTCCAAAACAAGATATTGATCTACTCAATGACGTTGAAATCTATGCTAGCGAAGGATTTCATGATATTGGTGTGAGTTACAAAGACATGGCTGTACAATTTCAAACGATAGTGAGGATGTGTTATACTTTGGGAATTCACTCAGGATGTAAATGGGATGATGTGAATTACTTGTATGTTGAGTTGATGGCATTGCCAAAAGAGATTGATGAAAGAGATGCAAAGTTGGAACCTGAACGATTATCAAAGATTCCAAAGTCAGTTGTTATTCGTGATGCAGATAATGTTTGTGAAGATCAATCATCAAGTGGAACTCAGATTGCAGATTTAAGACAAAGACTTTGAAGGTTTTGAAGCAACTATTAAGGGGGAGTTTGTTAGGACATTTTGTAATAGTTTGCTTTCAAAATGTATAAGTTAAAATAGGTTTTGCTAAGGTTCGTCTGGCCCACGAACCTAAGCAGGTTTTGTAAAGGTTCGGCGAACCTATGTTGTGTATTGTACAGGTTTGTCCAGCGAACCTAAAGGTTCGTCTGGCGAACCTAAGGGTTCGGCTAGGTTGGTTTGTGTGTTGTGTATATATAGCAGGTTTGTCTGTTATTTTTGGGTGTGTGACAGATCTGAGAGTGAGAGAACCTGTGTGAGAGCTTTGAACTGTGTGTTCTAATTTCATTGTAATCAGATATTGATGATCAATGAAATGTTGTTTATCTTAATGATTGTGTGTCTTTGATTCATATAGATCTCTAGATTCCATATAGATTTGATTGTTAATAGAATTCCGTTGCTCGATCCAGAGAATTCTACACATTGATATGAATGTTAGTTAGGATATTACTGTGTATAATCGTATGTTAGCTTACATAATCCAAAACAATAATGGATGTCATTACGGGAATATTATACTGATGATGTATTTGTGTGGGTGACGATTCGTATGAATATATCTGTGAGTTTAACGTTCTGAATGATATCTTATAATTAGAAAATAGAATTGGAAAGTACAGTTGTCGTCGTGTTTGTACGGGTGACGATCTGTACAAATATGCGCGAAAACGATACGATCTGACGAAACAGTTAAAATAAACGTTTACGAAATTTTAAAAATAATAAAAAGATATTTAGAATATTTATTAGGAATTACAACCTAAAAAGATTTGAAAACTTCTATTTTTATATATTATGTAATATTACGTAACGTAACGAAAACGACGCGTTAAAACACACCCAAACACACCCGAACACACCGGGCTATAAAAGCCCTAAATTTTATCTCCCTCTCTTCATTTATTGCAGAATTTTGCACCCTCTCTCTTTCTCTCTCTCTCAATCTCGTTCTACTTTCTCTATACCTTTGAGCACACTCTACCCACCCAAAAATTGACCAAAATCGATGTTCTTATAGTCAAAACGATCGTTAGAACATGGAGAACAAGGAAGTACAAAGGATCGTGGTCAAAACGAGCTTAACAAGTCCAAAATCTAGAGAGAAGTTCCAGTGCTCTTTAAGGTTTTCCCCTTTTCAGCTAATGAACTTCAAAACCGGTTTTGGCACTTCAAAACCTATAGTATTTTCATGAAATTGGTTTATGAACTCGGGGAACATGTTAGATTAACGATTGGATGGGTTGAAGGGGGCTGGAAAATCGTTGGATACAGTATCGATACAAGAACAACCTTCAAACTTAGTATCGGCAGACTTGGGTTGTGTTAGCTAGCTTCCATCGGTACTACCAACCTTGATGGGCTAAGTTCGACCAAGGGCTCATCGATACTGCTAACTTCGATGGAGTCCGAGAATAAGCTAAGGTTCTGCCGATATTAACAAGTTCGAAGGGATGTGTGTCGATATTAGCATCAGGTCGACATTGATAGTGTCGATGGAGTGGGCTAGACATTTTAATCTTAACTGTTGATACTACCCTTTGATATTAACCAAGTGCGGTCGATACTATTTTGGAGAACAAGTTCAAATACTAAAAGATGGATGGCTGTTGATATGGATAAGGTTGTTGGCCATAATTTCGATGTCAAATTTTGGGGTGTCGATATTATAATATCAATAAGGCTTTTGGTGTTTGAACTGGCTCGAGTCAATACTAATCCATCGATACTAGATATAGATCATTGACACTAACCCCAAACTAGTTGACATTATTACCATAAACTAATCCAAGTAAGCAGAGCTTGAAATCAGTTGGTAAGAACCAAGAATGAAATCATGGGAAAGGAGGAAACATGGGGATGCCAGGTAAGAATTATTAGTGTTTGAAAAAAGCAAATGATTTCGCAACATATTTAACTCATAAACAAATGTTTTACTAACAAATTTGGATCACAAGCCTTGGAATTAAATCACCTTATGAGGGATTAATGATGAAGGATTGGATCAAGTCTCAAAAGATTTTAGAGCTATCAACATTATCATATTTCATTAACACTATTCTTGTATTATTAAATCCAATGGAATTAGTGTCAAGAGGGTGATTTTAAACAAACATAAGGGCTAAATCAAGTTACCAAGAATCAAAGGAGAATGTAATGACTTGGTAACGAAATATACTATCTAATAACATGTAACTAAATAACATGTAACTAAAGATTAATAAAATCACAATAATCTATTTTACTAAAGTGTTGTAACTAAAACTAAAGAGTTTTATAAAATAAACTTAACTTTTCATAAGTCAAATAGAGTTTTTGTACAAATGAGTTGTTAATAATTTAAAACATGTCTTTTACATACCATGAACCTTACAAAAGTAAGGTTAAGTTTTAATTATCTATGGATAAGTGTTCAAGGAAGGAAAGTTTAATAAGAACATCAAGATAAAAGTATAGTCACACATTATAAAAGTGATAGGACACTTAGTTGCACACCGAGACCTAACCCTTATATCAAACAACTATAAATACTTATAGTATAAAAATCATAATAAATTAAATTAGGTGTTGAAGCCAAGTAGTCTACAACAAAAGAGCGTGTGCATTCTTCATTGATTCATATACACAACAACACAGGTGAGTTCATTGCCCCTTTTTCTAAACTTTTTGTTTTGTAACTACGGGGCTAAGAAGCATGCGTAAATATTTTCCTTTGAAAACATTTTGCATGAAATGTTTTAAATTCAATATGTTATGTATGTATAAATGTGATCCTAGATTATCTCTAGGTAAATTTTATGCAGGTTTCTGAAAAGATTATCCACTTATATTATAAGTGGATATATGATTTTCCATATGTATGTTCATATTACGAATCAAGTAAACATTTTCAACGAATCAAATGTTCATTTTCAACGAATCAAATGTTCATTTTCAACAAATCAATTAAAAATTTTCAATGAATAAATGTTCATTTTCAACGAATCAAGTATACATTTTCAACGAATCAAGAGATCATTTTCAACGAATCAAGTGTTCATTGTTCAACAAATCAAGTGTTCATTGTTCAATGAATCAAGTGTACATTGTCCAACGAATCAAGTATTCATTGTTCAACGAATCAAGTGCACATTTTTCAACAAATCTAGTACGTAACAAGAAATCATTTTTGGTGGAATGTCTGGGAAATATCAAAGATAACATGGGCAAACGAATCAATACGAAACAAGTACTAATCTAGACGAATCAAGAACGAAACAATAGTCCTATATTCCAAGAAGTCCTAGCTAGACCATTTGATTTATAGGCCACATGTTTGATGATATTTACAGAATTCAGCACCCCACTAAGAACCTCTGATTGATAGACTAGTATTCTCGATTTGACCTCGACCCAATAAATAGGACTCAGTTTTATTTAAATGTTTATCTATTTAAGCATTTTAAATAATTGTTCGACATTCAATATGGGTTCATGGGTATTGTTGTGTGAGGAACGGGAAACACAAGGGGAACTCAACGAATCATGAAGGTTGTGAATTCAAAGAATCTAACGAAACTAGTGTGATGTTGGTATGGAGTGAAACACTTAATTATCATTAATTACAATATCATATGTGGTTCGATATGTGGTGGGCTGGCGGCTGGGCTTGACCCTACATATGCTCTATATATAAGCATACCTGACTGGATAGGATAGGTGGTTATTAGTGAGGTTAAGGTTGTCACTTAGGCAGGTTTGTTCAAAATCATTTTTCAATTACAAAACTATATGAACTCACCAACCATGTGTTGACTTGATCTTTTTGCATGACTTCTCAGGTGATGAACATGTGTAAGCTTTAGGCGATTACGCTACTACTAGAATGCCCAGCTAGTGGACCTAGTACTTTTGGATGTGCATAGTACTTTTGGACATCAATATATGAATCATTTTGTATATCTTGCGTAGATACAAGATAGTTAGTTATGATTCTTTTTGGTAGATTACATTGTTATAATATGAAACATGACTGATGTAATTTAACGTTGTAATTCTATTTCAACTTAGCATTTCTCATTATATATCATGTGCCATGTAAATAATCTGATCACTTCGATTGTCACCTGATGTCACGCCCTAGGACATTTACGCCCGATGGGAAAGTCAATCCAGCCCATCGGCTCGGGGTGTGACACATGGCCTGTACGTTTGACAATCTCAAATGGTCCGATGTATAAGGGATTTAACTTCCCTCGTCTCCCAAAACGGATGACTCCTTTCCAAGGTGAGACTTTGAGAAGTACATAGTCTCCTACTTGGAATTCCAAAGGCTTATGCCTTTTGTCGGCATAGCTCTTCTATCTATCTCGAGATGCTGCCATGCAATTTCGTATTTGCACGATATTCTTAGTTGTCTCATGCCGTAGTTCTGGGCTAGTTAGTTGGCTTTTGCCTACCTCTGCCCAGCAGATGCGTGATCTGCATTTGCGCCCGTAAAGCTCTTTGAACAGTGCAACCTTAATGCTGGTGTGATAACTGTTGTTGTAGGAGAAATCTACTAGTGGTAAGTGAGTTTCCCAGCTGCTGCCAAAATCTATCACACATGCCCAAACCATGTCTTCAAGTGTCTGTATGGTTCGTTCGCTTTGCCCGTCGGTCAGAAAATGATAGGCATTGCTCATATCCAATCTCGTTCCCAAGGCCTTATGTAAGGACTTCCAGAAGTGTACCGTGAATCGACTGTCACGGTCGGAGACTATTGAGATTGGCACTCCATGTCCTGTGACTATTTCCTTCAGATAAATTCGGGTTAATTTATCTAGTTTGTCAGTTTCTCTGATGGGAAGGAAATGAGAAGATTTGGTAAGTCCGTCCACGATTACCGAGATGGTATTGCAACCACTTGTGGTTTTGGGAAGTTTAGTAATGAAGTCAATGGAGATCTACTCCCATTTCCGTACTGGTATCACAAGTTGCCTCAGTAGTCCTGATGGCTTCTGATATCCGACTTTTACCATTGAGCAAGTCAGGAACTTGCTTACGTAAGTCACGATATCAGACTTCATGTTCGGCCACTAGTACGTTGTCTTAAGATCATGGTACATCTTGCCAGATTCAGGATGTACTGAGTATCTACTCTTATGAGATTCTTCCATTACTACGTTTCTCAACCATTCATAGTATGGTATCCAAATTCAGTTCATGAAGTAGTATGCTCCATCTATCCTCACTTCCAGTTGTTTAACCATGCCATGCAAGGTTTCCTTAGTGAGGTTTTTAGTTTTCAATGCCTCCTACAGGGCATCTCGTATTTGGCTTGGTAGTTCAGAATGTATGGTGAGCTATAGCTACCGTACTCGCTTTTTTGTCTCTTTCCGGCTCAAGACATCGGCCACTACATTATCCTTCCCCGAGTGATACTTGATTGAACAATCGTAATCACCTATATGATCAACCTATCTTCATGAACTTCATCACTAAACTGCGGAATCCACAGCACGACGACGATGACGATTGTGTTTCAAATATGACCAAGCATTGGAAGAACAACCACAATGTTACTATGTTTCAAAATGTTAAATGTAGTTTGATTACAAAGCATACTAACTACCAAAAAGTATACAACTAACCGACCTCAAAATAATATTTACACATAATATCAAACAAGATAATTAAACAAAAACAATTAAATGTGATTCTAATCCATCCTAGCTTGTTTCCTGATCTTGATCTATCTTAACTAGGTCGCCTTAGTTTTTCTTGTTTTACCTATCCTTGATTTCCTGAAACATGCGAAAAAGTTTTGTCAACTACGAATAGTTGGTGAGATCAATAGGTTTTTTCAATGAAATTATAAAATGTGAAGTCATCAATATATGAACCAAATATAACATAAAATGTATCATGTTAATTGTAACCCAAACTATCATCAATTACAACGAAGAATGTGGTCCGTCTATGATCGACCATAACACTATGCCAACTCATTATCAAGTCCCAAATTACATTCGGAGTTAGATCCCTAGTTGACACGAAGCGTCCAACATGGCCCTTGCAGTTGAAATTAATCAACACCAATCCATGTTGCCGTAAACGCGACCAATATGGCATATGCTGGTAAGCTTAATTAGCAGTAAATCCATATTGCCGTAAACGCGCCCAATCTGTGGTTAGTTTTTAAACAAATTTAAAACGCTAACTCCAGCCTTATCATAATGTGCTCGTTTTCCCTTGTTGTGATCACCCAGTACTAATGTCATTAAGAATAATATGATGATTACTTGGTGAGTATAAGATTGTCTACAATATTTAAAACCATGACTACACGTATTGTAATTAGAGAAGAAAACCATGTTGAATCGACGTTGAAATGTTAACCAAATGTTGAAAGGTTGAACCAATGTTGAACTGTTAAACTATTGCTGGATACTTTGCAAAATTTGGTAAAATGTTGAGGCGTTGAACTGATAATGAAAATGTTACAAATGATTTTCCCAGAGTTTAATATCTTCCTCAAAAAAGGTTTTAAGAACTTAATTAAAAAGGGTTTTTAAGAAAACATATTTAAAAGTGTATAAATTTGGTTGTAATAACCTCGTTAAAACTTGAAAATGTTGACGAACCTTGTCAAAAAACAGTCTTTGTAAAGTTGGATTTGTAAAGGTTTACACAAATTCATTGATCACATGATTCACCCCAAAAGAGTTAGAAAATAAGTGAAACATGGGCTATGTTCTCATCTAACAGCAGTAGACTTAGTCCCGTATAAGATCTAAGCAACGAGACTTTTAAGTGAATCCTCTAATATTGTAATCATACATACTATAAGATTCATTCATGTGGTTTTGACGTTGTTTACTTGTTTTCGTTGAGTTAAACTTGTTACACGATTCTTTATATACCTAAATATGTTATGTAATTAAGATGGTTTAAAAGTTTCTAGCATGACCATTATTGTTCAAAGGTTGTTAAAGTAGTTTTGTAAGTCCGTATAAGACACTAGGATATAATTATACATTGAAAAACATGTGAAATTCTTCACCATGCATAATACTTGTTATGCATGATATTGCATGAGTTTAAAAGTAATTTTAGAATCATTGGGTTCATGATAACCTTCTCAATTATATGGCCTAGACCTTGGTTATAATTGACATGGTTTAATGGTTAGGTTAGGCCAAACTCAAGTTGTAAAAAGGTCAAGTAATAACATCTAGAGTCGGGTGAGGGTATGAACCACTCCTATCCGACCATCCATGCTTTAATGATCTATTAACACTTGGTTTATGGATGGTTTTGGCTCCTTTATGTTTTACAACACTTACATAAGATTTAGGGACTAATATCAATGATTGGAGGGGCTGGAAGGTGGTACTGTTAGTAAGGACACAAAGTTCTCCATTCAAAATTGAAGACCATCGATGCTATAGTCTCGCCCATCTCTCTTGTCATCGATACTAGGCCATCAATTTTAATAGTATGGACGCCTCCTTGCACATGTGCACTTGGACTTCATCAAACTTGTTAGTATCGATGAGGGTTGGTCGATATTGTGGTTCGTTGAACTTATTAGTGTCGATGAAAAAGTTGGCAGCCTCATTCATCCATCGATACTATTGTGCCCAGCTGTTCATACGTCGATACTATCAAGCCTGACCTTTAGTTCCCTTCCTAGCCATCTTTAACTCAGTCCAAGTTCACCCAAGTGTTTCTAAAGTCGAATGGTCATAAGTTTTCGAGTTTTGAAAGTACAAAAATTGGCTTTTGGCTTGATGGTTCCGGGTTGTATAAAAACCGTATAACTTGAGGTTTGGGTTCAAACCTGTTTGTTTGAGACGTTTTGAGGATAGATCCTTTGTACTTCCTTAATTTAGACAATGAGGGTTTTTAGAGAGAAGTTAGAGCGAGCGAGAGTGACGAATTTCTTATGTTTTAGAGAGAGAGAGAGAGAGAGCTGGTGTAATAAATGAGGAGTAGAAAATTCAAGGCTCCTATAACCTGAGTGATTACACGCATTCAGTCTCGGTCGGTTTTACGATAACGCGTTATTTTACGAACTAAGCTCTAAAACGTTATTTCATTTGTAAAATAGTTTTAAATTATATTATAGGTCAGTAAGACTCGGTCACTATGACACCTCGCTTTTTCCATGTCAGTAATTAAGTCTATTAAATAATAATTTAATTTATTATTACATATGTGACACTAGAATTAGATTAATTTAGTATGAAACGTGGCACAGTAGTCCAAACATGAACAACCGAACGATAATTCGAGGAATTATCGGAAAACGCAAACACGTGTCTTGATTAACGAACATAGGTGAATCAAACGAACAATGATAAAATTGAACAACAATTAAGCTCTAGGCGAGCTATAAACAAACTACATTATGACTAAAATCAAGAAATGATGAACGTTAACGAAAAAAATCGAAAAACGATTTGAAACAACGAAATTGGGCCAATTGGGCTAGTTTGGAAGTCTTCGTGGCACACCAAAGGCCCCAGTGAGGACTCTTGCGGTACACGAAGATAGGCGGCACAATTTAAATTCTCTGAATTTCTTCGCAGTATGCCACGACCTATCAACTTCCATTCGGCGGTACGAGGCGTGTTTCGGGAGAGAACCCGATTATTTTAATCCTGGCGGTACGCCATACCCCTAGGGGCTCTCTTAGCGGTACGCAACAACCCCACTTTGCAGAAAAGTTATAAAACCCAACACGCTTCACTTCTATTCACCCCTTACCCTTTAACTCTCGATTGAACACTATTGTTCCGATCCAAAATGACCTGCATCTCATCTCTCTCAGACTCAAAAACCATACTTGAAGATTATCGGGTTCCATCGAAGCCATCTTCAAGCTTGAAGCTCAAGAACAAGGAAGTACCACCAAAGGAGCTCACCGTAAGCAGCATCAAATATTCTGGGAGTCTTCTTCTGCTGTTCCGGCTCTATTTAGCCATATAAGCCCACCTTGAGATATTTTCGATGACCTATTCACATGTTAGACACATAAAACTCACATGCAATGCTTTAATGGCTACATGAACTTGTTGGGAATAGTAGTAACCTTTTTAAACTTTTTAATTAATCATATTAATTATAAAATCAGATTTTACGATAGCGGAAGCGATTAGGTTACATATTTTGTTTCATAAACAAAATTCCCAAAACCATGAATCCAGTTACATACGAATAAACAGAAACAACCATAGGGTGTTTAGTATTGACCTCAATGAAGAATCTCCAAAAACACACCTTGGATTCGATAGTAGTCTCGCTAGATGACTTGAATCACGAACCACGATCTCTATCGCGTATCACCATAACAACAGCGCGCTCCAAAACCACCCTTGGTGGTTCGGCTATGGCGGTGGTGAGTGGTGGTGCTTTGGCCGAAAATCCAAGAGGAGAGGGGATGGGTTTTGGCTATCAAGAGGAGGAGTGGGAGAGTGGGTGAAAGAACTATATCTGAAAAAGTGGTAGGTTGGATCTCCATTTAAAGTCAAATGAAGATCCACTTTTCTAGGAATTTTGAATTTACCAATTCAAAATTAATTCCCACCATTTTAAAGTCAAAGATTAGATCCATAAAAATATGATCTTTTGACTACCAATTCAAAATTGGTTTCCCACCTTTATTTCACATGTTAATTTAAATTAAACTCTTTTAATTTAATTAACTTCCTTTTAGTAATTAAACCATTTAATTACTACTCTCTAATATTACTAACTAGCAACTAGTTAGCAACATTTAATTAAATGTCTAAAGTTTAACTAATTAAACTTTATGAATTTAATTATAATTAATTATCACAATAATTAATTCCTCCAATATTATTATTATTTCACAAATAATAATAACACACCACTTTAAATAATTCGTGAAATTGAATATGTCTAAAACAAATTTTAGACATAATCGCATTACTATCTTCCAAAGTGTAACTCTTTGGATCGTACCCCGATAGCAACGTTGATATTATCGATGATCGGACATCATATATCCAACAGACTCCCACTTGGACGATTCATTGCATAATTCTTTCAACGTAGACAGTGTTGGACACCTAGCTGCATCGCGCTGCCCCTAGCAGGGTATGACTTCTAAAGTCAACTAAACTTTTAGTTCAAGTAACTCTTTACTTAACTAAAATTATAGCCATGGTAACCTTTATCTATTTATCCTTTCTAATTGATATTCTTTGAACATGAGACATGGATCACATTTCATTCTCATATGTTGTTCAAACATTCTGATTCTCGTTCTCCAATTTAAAATGGTCTAACAAACTACTCTTAGTTTGAGCACGGCCATGCATTTACACCAGTTTAAATTAACGAGGGCGCCAGAATATCATCTCTTAATCATATAAGAATATAGAATCCCTTCGGCAGCATACAACTCCCACTTAGTTTCAGAACCATTCCCAATCAAATATCCTTATTACTGCCCATTTTCAGAACAGCGTTAGATAAGATCAAAGAACGACCTTAGACAGATGTCAGTTCTAATATGCTTCTTAGGTCTAAGGATATGTATAGATCATACCATATTCAAAACTTCTTATGACAATGATCCATGAAGAACGTTTTGAAACGAGTTACGTCCGACATCATTCTCTAATGTATGTCTATGAATCTTGGTCCTCAACCCTTTGAGCTTTTATCTTATAAACTAACCAAGCATTCAAGTAGTCTTAATTCAGATTGATTCCCATGAATCTGATCGACTACGGACATTTAGATTACCATATTCAAGGATACTAAAACGTACAAAATATCGAATAAAGAAACAATATCTATTATGCATTTAACCATTAAATCAAAATAAATATCCAATGTAACTTTAATTCGAAAGCACCCAAATACTAAATACAGATCAAATCCAATCACTAGCAAACCTCAGATCTATCTTCTCAACATGCTCCTCGTGTTTAGACAGAGGCATAGGCTTAGTAAAGGGATCCGCTAGATTTTGATCTGTGTGAATTTTTTCTATCTTGATGTCTCCTCTTTCCACTACTTCCCTAATGTAGTGAAACTGTCTGAGTATGTGCTTAGACCTATGATGTGACCTTGGTTCCTTTGCCTGAGCAATGGCACCAGTGTTGTCACATAATATCTCTATTGGTTTCCTAATACTAGGAACCACACCAAGATCAGTCATGAATTTCTTCATCCAAGCAGCTTCTTTTGCAGCTTCCGAAGCAGCAATGTATTCAGACTCTGTCGTGGATTGAGCAACAACACTTTGTTTCGAGCTCCTCCAAGTGATAGCTCCACCATTGAGGGTAAACACATACCCCGATTGTGATCGAGAATCATCTCGATCTGTTTGGAAGCTAGCGTCTGTGTAACACCTTACAGCCAGCTCTTCTTCCATTCCTCCATAGATCAAGAACATATCTTTAGTTCTTCGCAAGTACTTTAATATGTTCTTCACAGCAGCCCAATGACTTTCACCCGAATTTTGCTGGTATCTACTTGTTATGCTCAAAGAAAATGATACATCGGGTCTAGTACATAACATGGCATACATAATTGAACCAAATGCAGAAGCATATGGAACTCTTTCCATTTTCTTCTTCTCCTCATTAGTTTTAGGAGATTGGCTACTACTAAGTATTGTACCATGTGCCATGGGTAAGGTTCCTCTCTTGGAATCTTGCATTGAAAAACGTTTAAGAACTTTATCAATGTATGTAATTTGACTTAACCCAATGAGTCGTCTAGGTCTATCTCTATAGATCTTTATTCCCAGAATATAAGCGGCATCGCCAAGATCTTTCATTGCGAAACATTTACTTAACCAAGATTTAACATCTTTTAGCATAGGTATATTGTTTCCAATTGTAACATCTGTGCATGTAGTCATGGTAGTCATAAACAGTGATAGAAAAATGTGTATTCATATTCAATTTGTCAAGTCATTCATATGTTCATGTTGTGTTTGTGTGTTATAGGATCTTATTTAAATAGGAACAAGTATGTATTATTTATTTACAGTCGAATTCACTAGGCAAGAACAGTATTGTATTATATCGAAACAGTGGTGGGATGGCGTCAGATAAGGCAGGTAGCCGGACTCTGGGGTATGCCCTATACATATACTGCATTCGGTGTAATGGGATAGTGTTAGTGCGTAGTGTTATGACGAATAGTATGACAAATGAATTATTTAAACAAAATCGTAATGCGTAAGCGAGACTGAGTATAGTTATGGGTGACGATCCATAATGATACGAATGTTGAACTTATAATTACGAGTAAACGACAATAAATAAATAATACGATCGAAAAACGTACGCGATTGCGGGTATACACGTAATTGTATTTGTTTAACGATCTGACAACGAACGAAAAGTAAAACTAAGTAAAATATATTATTTTACATTTTTACAATTTTGAAACTCATCAAAATGATGAGAATAACAACTCTTTTATTTTAAAACCGCGTAAAATACGCGTTACGCGACGAAAACGCGAACCGAGCAACCGAAACGAACCCGAATACCCCGAGGGTATATAAACACCAAATGAGGTGTTTCCTTACATTTATTTCACCCCAACCCTCTCTCTCTCTAATTTTCGGTTTCCACTTTCTCAAACTAGAAAACATCACAAAAATCTTCATATCTCCTTCGTTTCTTGATGAAAATGGATGATTCTTGAACCTACACGAAGCTCTCGACATTCCCTACACGGAAGTACAAAGGATCTGGGATTTTCACTGGCCAAAAACGAGGTATAAAGCCATGAATATTCTGAAAAAAATAGGGTTTTTGTATGTGTTTGTCTAACCCCAAGATCTAGTCGGTTTTAAGCCATTTCAGTCGAACCCACAACATTTTGAGGAGGTGTTTACAAGTATCCATAGCGTGGGAATGGTTGGATTAAAGGAACGAGGTTGGATGGTAGTGAAGATAACAGGTTCGTCGAGGGGGAGGCTGCATCAGTTGGGTAACGAACCTACAAGTTCTAGCCGAACCCGACCAGCCGAACCCTTGGCAAGTGGGGTAGCCGAACCTGTTGCGAAGCGACGGGAGGGAATGGCGAACCATCAACCTACGAACCTTACTAGCCGAACCATTGTCATGAATGAACCCTGCATGGGACGAGCCTCCAACACGAACCCTTGCCGAACTATGTAGTCGGCCGAACCCATGCATATTTCAGACGAACCTGATGATAGCCACGAACCCACCTGCGCCGAATCGTTGCATGGTGGCGAACCATGCATAACCCCGGCGAACCTGCATGCTTACTGGCCATTAGCCGAACCCTAGGGAACTTCACGAACCTCCCATGCAAAAGATATGGCCGAACCTTGGATTATTTTAGCCGAACCTTGTGAGAAACACATGTGGCCGAACCTAGAATTAAACCCACGAACCTATCCTCTTGAAATCAGCCGAACCTAGGGGTCCTTGGTGATAGGTTCGCTGAATAACAGGGAGTGTCGGCCCAACAACCTTTGGCCGAGTCTTTTCTTTGGTCCAATACTCGCATCAGCTCACATGTCTTGCTTGGCCCATGTAATTTCGGTCCAATCTTATCCTCGGCCCACTACATGGCCCATATACACATTGTTTGGCCCAACACCACACCTAATTGGCCCATGTCTAATCTAAGAGGCCCATGGCCTTTGCTTAAGCCCACCATGGTTTCATGGGCTCAAGGCCCATTGTTTGGCCCACAACTTAAAGAAATTTTGAATTGATCTTATTCGGTTTAAGTTTATAACTTAACATAATTATGAGATCAAGTCATAAACCCAAAGGCTTAAAACAAATTGAACATCTCTTTAAACCACATGTTAAACAAGGGTTTATCAAATTCACAAACACATGTTATCTTATGCATAACAAGTTTGTACATAAAAGAACATGACACATTCTTTTCATGAATCAACTATCAATCAAGTGACTAAATCATGATATTCAAATTCACACAACATTCTTAAACATGAGAACAAGTATTCAAGAGTTAATCATGGTCAAGATAACGCAAGTCAATCAATGAATCAAAGTCTATACAATCATAAATCTTATATTCTATGTATGATTACAATGATATAGGAACCAGTTAGAAGTCTTGTTTGCTACTTGCTACTTGTTATAGTTCAGAGTCAAATGCAGACAGGTGAGAACATTAGCCCCTCTTTTACTGTTTTACAACTGTTTTGGGGTGGAACACGTGATCAAATACTCGTATTACAATCAGATTTCATTATACTGGTTTTATGCAACTTTACAAACATTACAGGTTCTCTGCACAGATTCAATGGATTCATCAACTGTTTTAAAGGATTTTATCAACTGTTAAACATTTTCTACTAAAAAGATTTTATAAAGGTTCTTTAAACTGTTCTATATCAGTTTTACTCAAATGGTTTTATAAATGATAAACACTTTTAAATAATGGATTTATAAACCTTGTTACTATACAAGGACACTATTTTCAGTATTAAATCAAAGGTTTCAAAACAAGGTATTCAACCAATAGTTTTCTTGATGGTGTTCAAACAAAGGATTCAATTCATGGTATTCAAGCATGGTGTTCATCGTTGTGAACAAACTTATACACACATCAAGTTACATATTCATTTAGCGTTAGTACTAGGTGATCACAACAAGGGAAAGCGGACACGTATTCATTTAGTGTTAGTACTGGGTGATCACAACAAGGGAAAGCGGACACATATTCATTTAGCGTTAGTACTGGGTGATCACTACAAGGGAAAGCGGACACATTCGTTTACGCCAAAGCTGGAGTTAGCTTTTAAATTTGTTTTAAAAGCTAACTGCAGAATTGGATGCATTATGGTTATTCAAAGTTGCTGACAAATTTTCTAACTCCAAACGTAGTTTGGGACTTGATTATATGTTGGTTTTTCTAGTAAACAGTCTGTTGACTGTTTGCACACGTTATACATACTGGATGTTAGTTTGGGTTGCAACCATCCATGTATTTTCATTCAATGCTTTATGCACATGCCTTACAATGCAGATTCATAATTACAAATGCTAAACCTATTGTTCTCACCAACTACTTTTGTAGTTGACAGTTACTTCTCACGTGTTTCAGGTAATCGGGTTTAAGAAATTCTAAAGGACAACTAAGGAGACCGTTTAAGATAGAACAAGATGAAGAAACAAGCTAGGATGGATTTAGAAACACACTTAATCCTGATTGTTTAATTGTCTTGTTTGAAGTCTTATTTTGTAAACTATATTTTGGGTATGTAGTTGTCATTCTTTTGGTAGATAGATTGTCTGTAACTAAACAATGGTCTAAACTTTATGAAACTTAGTAATGCATTGTGGTTGTTCTTATTCAATACTTGTGCATGATTCAACCATTGATCGTCACCGCACCGTGGATTCCGCACGCGGCGTAGGGGGTGTGACAGGTTGGTATCAGAGCAAGGTTGTAGAGAACTAGGAAAAACCCAATAACTAATGACCTAGACTATAACCTAAGCTACCCCATAGGACTAAGTTCTATAGGCTTGAGGATACTTAGGATCTAAGTAAACTTAAGTAAGCATTAAGTCTACATTAAGCTTGAAAGATCTTAGGGATGCTTTTCTAAGATTAGAGATCGAGTCAAGGAATTTGGATTGGAATTCTATAATTTTAGAATCCGAACTAAATTTCTAAACACATATTCATTAGAGAAATTCAGAGGCAAAGATCTGTATTCTTAGTATCTTTGATCTGAAATTCTTATCATATTCATTAGAGGAATTCAGAGGCAAAGATCTGTATTCTTAGTATCTTTGATCTGAAATCCTTATCATATTCATTAGAGGAATTCAGAGGCAAAGATCTGTATTCTTAGTATCTTTGATCTGAAATCCTTATCATATTCATTAGAGGAATTCAGAGGCAAAGATCTGTATTCTTAGTATCTTGATCTGAAATCCTTCTCATGTTCATCAGAGGAATTCAGAGACAGAGATCTGTATTCTAAGAATCTTTGATCTGAAATCCTTATCATGTTATCATATTCAGGTATTCATTATCATTAGGACTTTCATAAATTAGAATCTGTGTAACAGTATTCTTTAGTTGAAGTTCACATAAGGAGATCATTATACTCAATACTGTAAGTATTGGGAACCTAGGTTAATTAACCTAGGACACATATATTAAAATCTAAGGTTTTAATTTCAAGTAAATTAAGAACCATGGTTTTACAAAATCATAATCATATTCATAGTACAAGAGACAATCATGAATCAATCATAATCAATCAAGAGTTGGGATCCTAGCTTCAAATACAAACGACGGACAAACTCTGGCATACTGAAGTGGTGGTGGGATGTCGGCTGGGCAGGTAGTTTGCTTGACCCTACGTATGCCATATATATAAACTAACTTCAGTATGACAGGGGGAAATCGGCGTTCGTATTTGAAGTGAAAATCCGAGAACAACTGGAATCATTGAACATTAGTCAAACATATGAGATACAACCATTTGAGATACAATCATTGTGTGAATCAATCAAAGATGAGTCAATCAAGTGTGTGAAACAATCATTGTGCTAATCAACCATAGATGAGTCAAACATTGCGTGGGAATCAATCAAGTTGTGAACATTCTTTAAATGTAAACCTTAAGTGAAATTCTTAAGTGATTACATGTTTAGTACTTACTAACATAGGTTGACAAGAAAAATGTAGAGCACACATATGATTTAGTTCTACATGTTAACGATTGTTAGTAAGTGCACACATAATACAACCATAATAATACAACCATAATTCATTCATAGATTCAATCATAGTTCAGATGATCGAGGATCATGGAATTCATAATCAATGAAACATACTTGGAATCAATACAACCGTATTGCCAAATGCTAACAAGGGCACGATCGTGGTATATCGAAGCGGTGGTGGGCTGGCAGTTTGCTTGACCCTTTCGTATGCCCTATACATAAACTATCTTCGGTATACCGGGAAAGTGTCAGTGTGTAGGTTTGGTGGAGTGAAATCATGAGACATCGTACATATTCACATGAGAAGTATGCTAATAAGTTGATTGCTTATACGTGTACATGCTCATATTACAATTGAATGATAATATTAGTAGTATGGAAATATTACTAACTTTATCATGTAAATTCAATTGTATCCTTCCTCAATACTGACCCACTTGTGGCTTCTATTCATAGAATGCCTCCTCGACGTGATCCTAACGGAGGGGGTTCAACAAGTGGCAACGATGATGAGATTAACAAAATTGCCCGGGCTATCGCTATACACATGAGGGATGTCATCCCGGGTATGGTCACTGATATCACCCAGAATCTTCTGGGAAGTACCAGTGACTCAGCAAACAACTCAAATGCTACCAACGCTGGAACTACTACCTTCCCTTTCAAACAATTCAATGATGCTAAGCCTCCTAAGTACGCTGGTACTGAGGGAGCTACCAGCTTACTACAATGGCTGGAGAGCATTGAGGATATCCATGACCTCACAGGATGTCCTGAAAATCTGAAGGTCAAGATGGCCTCAAGTGCCTTTCACAAAGGCGCACTCACCTATTGGAATTCTGAGAAGAACACCAGAGGACTGGAAGTGGCTTTGGCATTACCGTGGGACGGTTTCAAGAACTTACTTGTGGAGCAGTTTTGTCCACGACATGAGCTGAAGAAACTTGAGGTGGAAATGTGGAACTAGGTCCAAGACAGTGGCGAAAGCGCGAAATATACAACTCGTTTCCATGAGTTGTGCATTCTGGTGCCACATTTGGTTACTCCTCTATCCCGCAGGATAGAGAATTACATTGAAGGTTTACCTCTAGTAGTCAGGGGAACTGTTATGGGGAGTAACCCCACTACTTTGGAAGTGGCCATACATCTGGGCGCTACTCTTACTGAAGAATACGTTAAGTCTGGTGTGCTCACTCGAAAGGGGTACAAGAGAGCACAGATTGATGAAGGCAAGAAGCCTGAGCAACACCAACACAAGAAGAAGAAACACAAGACAATCAAGAATTACGCAGCCATGACTGTAGCTGCACCTACTCAAGCCACACCCATTACTGCTATTCCACAACCTGCTACGGCCAGAAAGCCTTATACTGGTCTGTTCCCACTTTGCACCAAATGCCAATACCATCATCTACCCACTACCCCATGCAGAAAATGTCTCAAGTGTGGACGGATGGGACACTTGACAGCTACATGCCGAGCTACTCATCTTGCTGCTGCTACAACTGCTACCACTACTCTTACTGCTACAGGTGGAAAGGCCTGTTATAACTGTGGAGCAGAGGGACACTTCAGAAACCAATGTCCCCGTCTCAACAACACTGCTACTGCTCGTGCCTTTGTTATCGGAGCTACCGAAGCACGCGAGGAGCCGGCAGTCGTCACGGGTACATTTCTCATTAATGGTCATTACGTTTCTATCATATTTGATACTGGTGCTGATAAAAGTTTTGTCTCTGCCCATACTGCTTCTTTGTTTAATAAACAACCATCTATACTCACTGCTCCCTACACCGTAGAAGTAGCCGATGGTAAAACCATATTTGTGGATTCCATTATACATGGTTGTGAATTAAGATTAAACGACCATCTTTTTCTTATCGATCTTATTCCTATGACGCTCGGAAGCTTCGAAGTCGTAGTAGGAATGGATTGGTTATCCAAAAACAATGCTGAAATCGTATGCTCGGAGAAACTTATTCGGATTCCTCTACCGTCTGGCGAAACGATGAGAGTTTACGGCGAGAAACCCTGCCGTGGATTGAAGATTGTGTCGTGCATTAAGGCTAGGAAGTACCTGAAGAAGAAATATTATGCGTTCCTGGCACACGTGGTAGAGAAGAAACCTGAAAAGAAGACAGTTGAAGACGTTCCGGTCATCAGAGATTATCCGGACGTATTTTCAGAAGACTTGCCTGGATTACCACAGATCCGGCAAGTGGAGTTTAGAATCGATCTCGTCCCTGGAGCAAACCCAGTGGCGAAGTCACCATATCGGTTAGCACCGTCTGAGATGCAAGAATTGTCTAGTCAACTTCAAGAACTTCTAGACAAAGGTTTCATGAGACCGAGTTTCTCTCCATGGGGAGCTCCGGTTCTTTTTGTCAAGAAGAAGGACGGTTCGTTTCGTATGTGCATCAATTATCGTGAGCTAAACAAGTTGACAATCAAGAACAGATATCCTCTGCCTAGGATCGATGATCTGTTTGATCAATTACAGGGAGCGACTTGCTTCTCTAAGATTGATCTACGGTCCGGGTATCATCAGTTGCGAGTAAATGATGAGGATATACCAAAGAATGCATTTAGGACTCGATATGGACACTATGAGTTTGTGGTAATGCCATTTGGATTGACCAATGCACCGGCAGTGTTCATAGACTTGATGAATCGAGTCTGCAGGCCATATTTAGATCAGTTTGTTATTGTCTTCATTGATGATATACTGATCTATTCAAAGACGGAACAAGAGCATAAGGATCATTTGAAGAAAGTCTTAGAGTTACTAAGAGAGGAACAGCTTTATGCTAAATTCTCAAAGTGTGAATTTTGGCTAAAAGAGGTTCACTTCTTAGGAAATGTCATAAACAAGGATGGGATTCATGTAGATCCAGCAAAGATTGAGGCGATTAAGAACTGGACTACCCCATCTACTCCAACAGAAATTCGTTCATTTTTGGGTTTAGCAGGCTATTACAGAAGATTCATTGCGAATTTCTCAAAGATAGCTTTGCCACTTACTACATTGACTCAGAAAAGTCAAGCGTTTATATGGGGACAGAAACAAGAAGATGCATTCCAACTTCTTAAACAGAAGTTATGCAACTCCCCTATCCTTAGTCTTCCAGAAGGCAGTGATGATTTCATTGTCTACTGCGATGCTTCAAACCTTGGTCTCGGTTGTGTACTTATGCAACGAGACAAGGTGATTGCATATGCTTCAAGACAGCTTAAGGTTCACGAGAAGAATTATACTACTCATGACCTCGAGTTAGGGGTTGTGGTCTTTGCATTGAAGATTTGGAGACACTACCTTTATGGTACTAAATGTGTCATCTATACAGACCACAAGAGCCTGCAACACATTCTCAATCAGAAAGAACTCAACATGAGACAACGGCGTTGGGTTGAGCTTCTAACTGATTACCACTGTGAGATTCGTTACCATCCGGGTAAAGCCAATGTGGTGGCGGATGCTCTTAGTCGTAAGGAACCAGTCAAACCAATTCGTGTAAGAGCCATGGAGATCAACACACAACCAAACTTGAAGGATTTGATTCGCATTGCACAACAACAAGTGGTGATAGACAATCTATTGAAGATAGACTTAGACTGCGGAATTGAGAAGAAACTAGAACCTCGACCTGATGGGGTGTTATATCTCAACGGCCGCATTTGGATTCCAAAGTCAGAAGAATTGCGCACACTCATCTGTGATGAGGCTCATAAGTCGCGATACTCAGTTCATCCTGGAGCAGATAAGATGTACCAAGACTTGCGGACATCTTATTGGTGGCCGGGAATGAAGAAAGACATAGCATTGTACGTGGGGAAATGTCTAACATGTTCCAAAGTCAAAGCAGAACATCAAAAGCCTTCGGGACTTCTGCAGCAACCTGAAATTCCTCAATGGAAATGGGAGCAAATTTCCATGGATTTCATAACTAAGTTGCCAAGAACTCCGCGAGGTTACGATTCGATTTGGGTGATCGTTGATCAACTCACCAAATCTGCCCATTTTCTCTCGATTCGAGAGGATTACAAAATGGAGAAATTAGCTACCTTATAGATCAACGAAATCATTGCGCGTCATGGTACTCCAACATCAATCATTTCTGATCGTGATAGTCGTTTCACTTCTCGCTTTTGGCAATCATTGCAAAAGGCTTTGGGAACCCGTGTTAATCTTAGCACGGCGTATCATCCCCAAACCGACGGTCAAAGCGCAAGGACTATCCAAACACTCGAGGACATGCTTCGTTCTTGTGTGATTGACTTCGGTGGGAGTTGGGATACTCATCTTCCACTCATCGAGTTTTCGTACAACAATAGCTACCATACTAGCATTCAATGTGCACCATTCAAAGCCGATCACCGGTGTGCTGGACCGAGGTTGGTGATTCATAGGTCGTAGGACCTGAACTCATTCAAGAAACAACAGACAAAATCACAATCATTCAATCAAGGCTTAAGGCTGCAAGAGATCGACAAAAGAGTTATGCCGATCGACGTCGGAAACCGCTTGAATTTCAAGTCGGTGACCGAGTTCTACTCAAAGTTTCTCCCTGGAAAGGCGTTGTCCGATTCGGGAAGAAAGGGAAACTTGCACCAAGGTACGTTAGACCTTTTGAGATCTTGGAACGGATCGGTCCGTAGCCTACAAACTCAAACTTCCAGTGGAGCTAAGCAATGTTCACGATACGTTTCATGTATCAAATCTTAAGAAATGCTTGGAAGATCATGATGTTCAGATTCCATTGGAAGACATTCAGATTCAAAACAACATGCAATTCATAGAACGTCCGGTTGAAATCATGGAACATGGAGTCAAGAAACTTAAACGTAGCCGCATTCCGATCGTAAAGGTACGATGGGAGGGCAAACGTGGTGCTGAGTTCACCTGGGAACGTGAAGACCAGATGAAACTTAAGTACCCTCATCTTTTTACAGTACCTTCGGCTAGTTAATTTCTGGACAAAATTCCCTTAACTAGGGGAGACTGTAACATCTGTGCATGTAGTCATGGTAGTCATAAACAGTGATAGAACAATGTGTATTCATATTCAATTTGTCAAGTCATTCATATGTTCATGTTGTGTTTGTGTGTTATAGGATCTTATTTAAATAGGAACAAGTATGTATTATTTATTTACAGTCGAATTCACTACGCAAGAACAGTATTGTATTATATCGAAACAGTGGTGGGATGGCGTCAGATAAGGCAGGTAGCCGGACTTTGGGGTATGCCCTATACATATACTGCGTTCGGTGTAATGGGATAGTGTTAGTGCGTAGTGTTATGACGAATAGTATGACAAATGAATTATTTAAACAAAATTGTAATGCGTAAGCGAGACTGAGTATAGTTATGGGTGACGATCCATAATGATACGAATGTTGAACTTATAATTACGAGTAAACGACAATAAATAAATAATACGATCGAAAAACATACGCGATTGCGGGTATACACGTAATTGTATTTGTTTAACGATCTGACAACGAACGAAAAGTAAAACTAAGTAAAATATATTATTTTACATTTTTACAATTTTGAAACTCATCAAAATGATGAGAATAACAACTCTTTTATTTTAAAACCGCGTAAAATACGCGTTACGCGACGAAAACGCGAACCGAGCAACCGAAACGAACCCGAATACCCTGAGGGTATATAAACACCAAATGAGGTGTTTCCTTACATTTATTTCACCCCAACCCTCTCTCTCTCTAATTTTCGGTTTCCACTTTCTCAAACTAGAAAACATCACAAAAATCTTCATATCTCCTTCGTTTCTTGATGAAAATGGATGATTCTTGAACCTACACGAAGCTCTCGACATTCCCTACACGGAAGTACAAAGGATCTGGGATTTTCACCGGCCAAAAACGAGGTATAAAGCCATGAATATTCTGGAAAAAAAAAGGGTTTTTGTATGTGTTTGTCTAACCCCAAGATCTAGTCGGTTTTAAGCCATTTCAGTCGAACCCACAACATTTCGAGGAGGTGTTTACAAGTATCCATAGCGTGGGAATGGTTGGATTAAAGGAACGAGGTTGGATGGTGGTGAAGATAACAGGTTCGTCGAGGGGGAGGCTGCATCAGTTGGGTCACGAACCTACAAGTTCTAGCCGAACCCGACCAGCCGAACCCTTGGCAAGTGGGGTGGCCGAACCTGTTGCGAAGCCACGGGAGGGAATGGCGAACCATCAACCTATGAACCTTACTAGCCGAACCATTGTCATGAACAAACCCTGCATGGGACGAGCCTCCAACACGAACCCTTGCCGAACTATGTAGTCGGCTGAACCCATCCATATTTCAAACGAACCTGATGATAGCCACGAACCCACCTGCGCCGAATCCTTGCATGGTGGTGAACCATGCATAACCCCGGCAAACCTGCATGCTTACTGGCCATTAGCCGAACCCTAGGGAACTTCACGAACCTCCCATGCAAAAGATATGGCCAAACCTTGGATTATTTTAGCCGAACCTTGTGAGAAACACATGTGGCCGAACCTAGGATTAAACCCACGAACCTATCCTCTTGAAATCTGCCGAACCTAGGGGTCCTTGGTGATAGGTTCGCTGAATAACAGGGAGTGTTGGCCCAACAACCTTCGGCCGAGTCTTTTCTTTGGTCCAATACTCACATCAGCTCACATGTCTTGCTTGGCCCGTGTAATTTCGGTCCAATCTTATCCTCGGCCCACTACATGGCCCATATACACATTGTTTGGCCCAACACCACACCCAATTGGCCCATGTCTAATCTAAGAGGCCCATGGCCTTTGCTTAAGCCCACCATGGTTTCATGGGCTCAAGGCCCATTGTTTGGCCCACAACTTAAAGAAATTTTGAATTGATCTTATTCGGTTTAAGTTTATAACTTAACATAATTATGAGATCAAGTCATAAACCCAAAGGCTTAAAACAAATTGAACATCTCTTTAAACCACATGTTAAACAAGGGTTTATCAAATTCACAAACACATGTTATCTTATGCATAACAAGTTTGTACATAAAAGAACATGACACATTCTTTTCATGAATCAACTATCAATCAAGTGACTAAATCATGATATTCAAATTCACACAACATTCTTAAACATGAGAACAAGTATTCAAGAGTTAATCAAGGTCAAGATAACGCAAGTCAATCAATGAATCAACGTCTATACAATCATAAATCTTATATTCTATGTATGATTACAATGATATAGGAACCAGTTAGAAGTCTTGTTTGCTACTTGCTACTTGTTATAGTTCAGAGTCTACTGCAGACAGGTGAGAACATTAGCCCCTCTTTTACTGTTTTACAACTGTTTTGGGGTGGAACACGTGATCAAATACTCGTATTACAATCAGATTTCATTATACAGGTTTTATGCAACTTTACAAACATTACAGGTTCTCTGCACAGATTCAATGGATTCATCAACTGTTTTAAAGGATTTTATCAACTGTTAAACATTTTCTACTAAAAAGATTTTATAAAGGTTCTTTAAACTGTTCTATATCAGTTTTACTCAAATGGTTTTATAAATGATAAACACTTTTAAATAATGGATTTATAAACCTTGTTACTATACAAGGACACTATTTTCAGTATTAAATCAAAGGTTTCAAAACAAGGTATTCAACCAATAGTTTTCATGATGGTGTTCAAACAAAGGATTCAATTCATGGTATTCAAGCAAGGTTTTTCAAATCATGGTATTCAAGCAAGGTTTTTCAAATCATGGTATTCAAGCAAGGTTTTCAAATCATGGTATTCAAGAAAGGTTTTCAAATCAAAGTATTCAAAAGCATGGTGTTCATCATTGTGAACAAACTTATACACACATCAAGTTACATATTCATTTAGTGTTAGTACTGGGTGATCACAACAAGGGAAAGCGGACACGTATTCATTTAGCGTTAGTACTGGGTGATCACAACAAGGGAAAGCGGACACGTATTCATTTAGCGTTAGTACTGGGTGATCACTACAAAGGAAAGCGGACACATTCGTTTACGCCAAAGCTGGAGTTAGCTTTTAAATTTGTTTTAAAAGCTAACTGCAGAATTGGATGCATTATGGTTATTCAAAGTTGCTGACAAATTTTCTAACTCCAAACGTAGTTTGGGACTTGATTATATGTTGGTTTTTCTAGTAAACAGTCTGTTGACTGTTTGCACACGTTATACATATTGGATGTTAGTTTGGGTTGCAACCATCCATGTATTTTCATTCAATGCTTTATACACATGCCTTACAATGCAGATTCATAATTACAAATGCTAAACCTATTGTTCTCACCAACTACTTTTGTAGTTGACAGTTACTTTTCACGTGTTTCAGGTAATCAGGTTTAAGACATTCTAAAGGACAACTAAGGAGACCGTTTAAGATAGAACAAGATGAAGAAACAAGCTAGGATGGATTTAGAAACACACTTAATCCTGATTGTTTAATTGTCTTGTTTGAAGTCTTATTTTGTAAACTATATTTTGGGTCTGTAGTTGTCATTCTTTTGGTAGATAGATTGTCTGTAACTAAACAATGGTCTAAACTTTATGAAACTTAGTAATGCATTGTGGTTGTTCTTATTCAATACTTGTGCATGATTCAACCATTGATCGTCACCGCACCGTGGATTCCGCACGCGGCGCAGGGGGTGTGACACCAATGATCAGTATGTCATCCACATACAAGATCAGAAAGGTTACATAGCTCCCACTAGCCTTCTTGTAAACACAAGGTTAGTCTTCGTTCTTGATAAAACCAAACTCTTTGATTTTCTGATCAAAACGAATATTCCAACTCCGAGATCCTTGTTTTAGTCCATAAATGGACTTATTCAACTTAAAAACCTCATTAGAATTCTTTGGATCTACAAAACCTTCAGGTTGCACCATATAGACATCTTCAGTAAGATGTCCATTTAGAAATGCGGTTTTGACATCCATTTGCCATATTTCATAGTCATAATATGCAGCTATGGCTAATAAGATTCTAATTGATTTAAGCATGGCTACTGGTGAAAAAGTTTCTTCAAAATCAACACCTTGAGTTTGCGTGAAACCTTTTGCTACTAGCCTAGCTTTGTAGGTTTGTACATTTCCATCCATGTCGGTCTTCTTTTTGAAGATCCATTTACATCTTACGGTCCGACACTCGGGAGGAAGTTCAACCAAGTCCCATACATGGATTTCATACATGGATTGCATCTCTGCATTCATAGCATCCTGCCATTTTGTAGATTCTGAATCCATAATGGCATCTTTGTAAGAAGTAGGTTCAACTTGATCAACAATCAAGCTGTCGACATTTTCATGAAGCCTAATATATCTATTAGGTTCATGTCGATCCCTAGTACTTCTACGGATGCTGGGAGTTATATCCATCTCTTGAGTCCTTTCAAATTCAAGTTCAACATCACTATGGTGTCTGGATGTACTAGCTAGTGTATCAGCTATTTGAGATTCACGGATTTCATCTAAATCCACATTATTTTCTCCAATCCCTCTAGCTAATAGTTCCTTTTCCAAAAAGGTAGCTCTCCTCTTAATAAAAACACGATTTTCATTGGGATTGTAGAAATAATAACCGATTGTCTTAGGGTATCCGACGAAAACAAGTTTATCACCTCGGGGATCTAGTTTGTCTTGAGATTCTCGTGTAACATACGCGTTACATCCCCATACCTTAAGATAAGACACATTGGGTTCGTTCCCATGCCATATCTCATATGGTGTCTTTTCAACTTTCTTTGTTGGAGCTAAGTTAACAATTCGTGAGGCGGTTTCAAGAGCAAAACTCCAAAAGGAGTGAGGTAAGTTTGTATGACACATCATTGGTCGAACCATATCTAATAGAGTTCGATTTCTCCTTTCAGACACACCGTTTAATTGTGGTGTTCCAGGGGGAGTAAGTTGTGAAACAATTCCACAATTTGTCAGATGTTCATCAAATTCTTGACTAAGATATTCACCTCCTCGATCCGATCAAAGTATCTTAATTGTTTTACCCAACTGATTTTGTACTTCGTTTTGGTATCGCTTGAACATTTCAAACGTTTCATGTTTATGCTTCATAAGATAAACATAACCATATCTACTGAAATCATCAGTAAATGTAACAAAGTATCTTTCTCCATTTCTGGCAGTGATTCCGAATGGACCACATACATCTGAATGTATTATCTCAAGCAGATCCTTGACTTTTTGACTATTCCCTTTAAAGGGTTGTTTAGTCAACTTTCCACTTAAACATGATTCGCATTCATCAAAAGATTCCGAACCAGTTGAATCTAATATTCCTGAGGTTTGGAGTTTCTTCATGCGATTCTTGTTAATGTGTCCAAGCCTACAATGGCATAAGTATGTATCATTGAAATCCAATTTCATACATTTATTGGAGATATTGTATATTTCGTTATTAGCATGGACATCTATCTCATAGATTCCATTATGAGGCTTTGCATCAAAATAAAACACACCATTCAAATATGCAGAAAAGTAACCATTGTCATTAAAAGCATACTTAAAGCCATGTTCATACAAAGCTGAAACTGAAACAATATTCCTAGTCAAACTAGGAATAAAACAAACATTGTTCAAAACAAGTTCTAAACCATTAGGTAGTAAAAGAACGTATTCTCCTACTGCCTTGACTGCAACCTTTTGTCCATTTCCCACATGGAGTTCCAGGTTGCCAGTTTTCAGTTTCCTAACCTTCCTTAGTCCCTGCAAATCATTTCATATGTGAGAACCACATCCGGTGTCAAACACCCAAGATTTGCTTAAAAAAGAGAAGATTTCCATAACGAAAATACCTGAGGTGCTTGCAGTAGAACCCTTCTTCTGCTTTGTCTCGGTTAGGTATTTTGGGCAGTTTCTCCTCTAATGCCCAGTTTCATCACAATGAAAGCATTTGGTATCCTTTAGAGGTTTGGTCTTGGCAACAACCTTGCCTTTGCCCTTGCCCTTACCTTTCATGCTCTTCTTGCCCTTACCTTTGGATTTCTCAACTCGACCCCCTTTGATCATCACCACTGAACCAGCTTTGTTAGAGCCTGGTATATTCATCTCAGCAGTTTTAAGCATCATATGCAACTCTGGGATAGTCTTGTTCCAAGCATTCATATTATAGTTCAAAGTGAACTGGTCATATGACTTTGGTAATGAATTGAGGATTATATCCCTAGCTAATTCATTTGTCAATGGACACTCAAGACGTGCTAGATGATCAATGAAACCCTTCATCTTTAGTACATGAGTACTAACCGAAGAACCTTCTTGCATGTGACAACCTAAGAGTGATCTTATCACTTCAAAGCGTTCATGTCGACTGTGTTGTTGAAACATTTCCAACAGATGTTGAATCATTTCATATGCCTTCATGTGTTCCAGACTCTTTTGGAGTTCTGGAATCATGGAAGCAAGCATCAAGCAAGAAACCTTGACAGAATCATCTACATGTTTGTCATAGGCTTTACGGGCTGCACCCGTAGCATTCACAGGTTCTTCTGGGATTGGTGTTTAAAGGACATACAACTTGTTGTCTGCCCTGAGAACAATTCTCAGGTTACGATACCAATCCATGAAGTTGTAGTTGTTGAGCTTATCCTTCTCAAGGATAGACTTAAGAGTAAACGAGGAATTAGTGGAGTTTGCGTCACCAGACATCTACAAATTTCAACATTATTGAATTTAGTATTTTTATGCTTGTCCTAATTATATTATGACCCATACACAAAATATTTTTTTAGGAATGAGATCCTGCTTCATTATAATAAATGAATGGCTTTAGCACTCTCCATTGTTATGACTAGACAAGTAGGTAACGATTACCAATTGTGTCTCCACACAACTCTCGGTTTTGGGGCTGGTTGACGGGTATAGTCGACCATTTGTACGTTTAACCCCAACTGCACCTACTTAACTCTTTAAGTGATATTCCTCCTTAATTTGTAACTGAAAAACCAGCCTTAGTAACTTAGGAATCACGATTTTTCCTTTTACCAAATTGTAGGCCCGGATGCAGGGTTAATCTCTAACACCGAGGGTTCGGATAAATTGGTTAAAGTGTTACTCATTAAGGATGGTGCAGAATATCCATTTTTAATAATTGGGATTTCTTTTATGTTTATTTACTATTCGGGTCAAAAACATATTGGACGACTTGTAGCATGAAACAAGTCGTGCAATTTCTTTTAGTAAAATCCAATTTTACATGTGGTTTGCGTTTGCTTGAAACTCCTTTCAAACACTCGACTCGATTAATTTTATATACCCTTTTTAATCTAAGTCGGTAGTTTACGCGAACCGATTTTAAACTAACAGGTTTAAAATATTATTATAAAATAAACACTTTTATTTTATAATCTGTTTTATCGTTTAAATAAAACAACCTTTTATTTAATTGCCTTTATAGTAATTATAATACTCCTTTTATATTTACTATTGTTTTTAAAATTGTGACAAATATTTTGTTTTTGTTAGTTTCATATTTCCTAAATATTCACAACCACAAACAACAAAATATATAACTATGATTTGAGCCATAATCTAATTTTTTCGGTTTCGTTCGAGCCATTAAACGTAAACCGAATTAGGTCTAGGGTTTACAAATCAACGCCATGATTGTAATCTCCCACTTGATCCAAGATCTCTATCTTCATGCTCCTTGAATGTCTTCATTTTGGTCTTCAAATCCATTTGACCGGTTACATAAATAAATTCTATCTATTTACAAAAAATAGAAATCTAATCTATTACATCGGGTCCAAATACCCGTAAAAAATACATCCAATCAAAATGAAAAACCAAAGCATTACAACCATTCAAATGAGTCAAACCCAGGGCTCAAATCATCATAGTCACAATCAAACAATCAAAGGCTCGATCTTTTGTCAAACAAAATGTTTTTGACAAATAAAACACAAGATCGATTAACAAAATGTTTATTCGCGTGTAAAAGCGGCTCTGATGCCACTGTTGGGAATTGTAGTAACCTTTTTAAACTTTTTAATTAATCATATTAATTATAAAATCAGATTTTACGATAGCGGAAGCGATTAGGTTACACATTTTGTTTCATAAACAAAATTCCCAAAACCATGAATCCAGTTACATACGAATAAACAGAAACAACCATAGGGTGTTTAGTATTGACCTCAATGGAGAATCTCCAAAAACACACCTTGGATTTGATAGTAGTCTCGCTAGATGACTTGAATCACGAACCACGATCTCTATCGCGTATCACCGTAACAACCGCGCGCTCCAAAACCACCCTTGGCGGTTCGGCTATGGTGGTGGTGAGTGGTGGTGCTTTGGCCGAAAATCCAAGAGGAGAGGGGATGGGTTTCGGCTACCAAGAGGAGGAGTGGGAGAGTGGGTGAAAGAACTATATCTGAAAAAGTGGTAGGTTGGATCTCCATTTAAAGTCAAATGAAGATTCACTTTTCTAGGAATTTTGAATTTACCAATTCAAAATTAATTCCCACCATTTTAAAGTCAAAGATTAGATCCATAAAATATGATCTTTTGACTACCAATTCAAAATTGGTTTCCCACCTTTATTTCACATGTTAATTTAAATTAAACTCTTTTAATTTAATTAACTTCCTTTTAGTAATTAAACCATTTAATTACTACTCTCTAATATTACTAACTAGCAACTAGTTAGCAACATTTAATTAAATGTCTAAAGTTTACCTAATTAAATTTTATCAATTTAATTATAATTAATTATCACAATAATTAATTCCTCCAATATTATTATTATTTCACAAATAATAATAACACACCACTTTAAATAATTCGTGAAATTGAATATGTCTAAAACAAATTTTAGACATAATCGCATTACTATCTTCCAAAGTGTAACTTTTTGGATCGTACCCCGATAGCAACGTTGATATTATCGATGATCGGACATCATATATCCAACAGCACTATCATCAAAGGCACATGCACGAAATTTTACATTTTCAGATCTGAGTTTATGTGAATTGATAATTGAATGAGCTATTTTAAGGATCTATGGAATGTATAGATGTTAGTTTTGTGTTATTAGTGATTATTGCTAATAATAGTAACTTTTTGATAACATGCAATATGAATCCATGGAGTTTTAGTTGATTTTGGACATGGATGAATGACTATTTGTGATATTGTGTTACTTACAATGACATTTGTCATTATTGGGATCAAAAGATGAGAATTTGGTGAATATTACTATATTTAGTAACTTCAATGTTATAAGATGATGATAGATGATGAAAAAAGAACATGCATGTGATTTAAATTGATGATTTGGAGTTATTATTGATATTGCTAACATGAAATTTGTTTAGATTTGTCAATATGATGATTATTGGAGATAGGTACTATAAATAGTAACTTTGTTGATGCAAATTGATGCTAAATGATGATTTGATGAAATATGCATGATTAAATGATGATTTGTAATTGATAATAATGGTATTAACAAATGGATTGATTAAATTTCATGAAATGGGTAATTTTGTCACAGATTTCTATAAATGGAAACTTGTATCTATAGATCTTACCAAGCATGTTGGTTTTAGGTTATGTTAAGGTTGATTGATGATATTGTTAATTTTAGAAACACTTATGAATGATTTAAATGATTAAAATGAGTTTATTTACAAACTTACTAATATTAGTAACTTTAAATTTGGGGTTTTTCACAAAACATAACTATTAAATGTGTTTTAACATCTTAATGACTTAAACTGCCTTGTATGTGAAATATGATGTTTATTGTATGATGTGTATTGTATGATTTTGGGATTAAAACATGATAAACTAGGAACTTTTCATAAATAGTAACTTTAAAATGAAAAGTATGTTAATGTGATAACTTGTAACAATGTGATATGTGATAACATGATCATGTAGGATAACTAATGCATGCTAGAATAATTAAAAGGTGATTTTATGAAAACTTTAAGTTGTCCGCCGAACATAACATATGTGTTTACATGTAATACACGACACTTAATACATGTTGAACAAACACTGAAACTAAAAGAATCACCAATGGGTCGTTGAGTCAAACACGGTCAAAATAGTCGAAAACGGTCAGACACGACCAACACAACCTTAACGTTAGTTGAACAAAAAAAGAGGCGTTATTATGTAATACTACTGGGTCTGACAAACCCCGCTCCACGAAAACTATGACTGACAGTCAGGACGAGCGTAATATCAACCTATGCCATAGTTTCACGATAGACTTGGCGGAGGCATCTATTAGTCTAATTTTGGTATAGGTGAACACATACACTCGGGGCCTATGGTCTACAACTTAACATATCCAGTATATATCTCGTTAACTGTTTTACATAATTTAAGTCCGTGAACTCACCAACTTTATGTTGTCCCTTTTTAGCATGTATTCTCAGGTAACTAAATGCATGATACTAGGATGCACTTGGAGTCTCTGGATAAAGAGTCTTACATGCATGAGTTCATAATTTTTGGAACGATATTAATTTTATGATTTTTGAAACAATGTAGTTGTCTCAAACAATTTACTTTCCGCTGCATGACAAATTTACTATTTCTGTTGCTATATTTTAATGCAACTTGATTTTAATTATCAAAATTGTGTATTTTTAAACTCATATAGAGTCGTTCTATATGACTAAGAGCTTTGATCCTGGTTACGTCACACCCAGTGGTCTGACACCACAAGTGGTAATTTGGGGGTGTGACAGACTAGTATCAGAGCCTTGGTTATAGAGAACTAGGTTTGCATGTAATAAACTTAAAATATAGCCATTGCTCTACACTAGACACTACACTTAAAACTGCACATTAACATTTTGATATATGTGTACTTATTATACAACATTACAAGATGGACAACAGAAAGCGTCACCTAGGTAACCGCCCCACAGAGGAGACGACGGAGGATGAGGAGCGCAAGATGCGCCGCATGGTTCCTTTAGCCGACATCTTCCCAAGGGAGATGGCACGTATTCACTCGCAGAGCAATACGTGGGAGTGGGATTGGTATCTCAATATGATCCACCGATGTATTTTTGACGAGAGGGTGCCTCCACCCATATCTTTAGGGAGCACATCCAGCCAGCCCAGACTACCGACTCTGGGGATCCTTTAAAGCAGGCCTTCGCGGCCCATGCTGCCTTATCGGATCGAGTGATCCGAAACATGTACGAGATTTCCGGAGATATCTCAACCATACTTGCAGACAAACACCTCATACTTCAGCAAGTAGCACGTATCGAGGAGGAGTTGGATTACACTGACCAGATGCATGACAATCTGGTCGACATGACGCGACAGGCACTCCACCTGCATGAGACCATTGCTCGACTGGAGCAGGTGGATGCTAGATTCGGGCAGGTCAAGGCCCAAGCGCTAGCCACACAGCTGGCAGCTGAGCCGACACCTGTATAGGTGGGACATCTATTTGAAGATGATGACGAGAGCCTTTCGAGGAGGATGACGAGAAGCCATTTGAGGAGGAGTACGATGGTGCTGTAGCTAGTGGAGACTGGACTTCCACCATCTCCTCGGTTACATAGAGTAGGTTTATTTCTTTACGGCAATAGTATTATTGGAACCTATTATGAGCGGGTTGTGCTCATAGAAATCATTTTGGGTAGTAGTGATCAAATTTGAAACTTATGATTGTACTCTTGAAAAAGTTATTAATGAAATGATATTTTGAACTTTATGACCTTATGACATTATACTTGTATGCATGCTAACACACAACTAACTCAAACAGTAAGTAACATACTATCTATTGTATATAGAACTAACTAATGGCGGGACGCGGAACTTAGGTACGTGCGAACAACTGACGCATCGGTTCAGCAGCCATCAAGGCGATGGTGTAAAGATGGGTCAACAAAACAATCGCAGAATACAAGGCGAATCATTTGAAAAGCGAAACCAGCGGGACCAAAAAAAGGTAAAAACTAACTTTAACTTAACTAACATAGTATAACAAACACAACCCCTAACACGTAGACATGACTGCTGACAAACAGGATCTCACAACAGAAACCCCAAAGGGAGTTCATTTAAAACCATTTTGAGCTACCACCCTCACACTTTAAGGGATCAGAAGGAGCAGTGGGGCTGCTCCATTGGATCGAGAAGGCTGAATCAGTCTTTTGTATGTGTGAATGCTGTGAGGAAAACAATGTGAAGTTTTCTACTGGTAATCTGATGGGACAAGCCCTCACATGGTGGAACTCACATGTCCAGACACTGGGTCTGGAAGCTGCCAACTCCATTCCTTGGAAGGAATTCACCAAGACGCTGAAGGATGTATATTGTCCTCGTAATAAGATCAAGATGTTGGAGGAGGAGTTTTGGGTGCACAAGATGGTAAGATTGGAGATTG
Source organism: Mikania micrantha (assembly GCA_009363875.1). Taxonomy (NCBI): domain Eukaryota; kingdom Viridiplantae; phylum Streptophyta; class Magnoliopsida; order Asterales; family Asteraceae; genus Mikania; species Mikania micrantha. Next base: position 22,273,316 of record CM018694.1, on the reverse strand, counting down.
AGCAATATGTATCTCGCGTCCATTAACTATGGAAGCTGTGCTCAGGAATGGTGACCCCGGAGTACAAGAAGATTGAGCAGTTTATCAGTGGCCTACGGGAGCAGATTCAAAGCATGGTCACTGTAGTTGACCCTACTCTTATTCACCCCACCATCCGTCTAGCCCACAAACTAACAGATCAGGTCGTAGCTCCGGGGAAACTGCCAAAGAGGGGTGGGCATCTGAAGCCCCAGGAGACCAAGCGTAAATGGGAACCGAGCCATAACAAAACCTTCACTCCTCAGCAACCGATTCATCACCGTCCAGGACCAGCAAAGGTCTTTACTGCCAATCAACCAGACACCTGAGGGAAGGGGGTGTATAAAGGCAACTATCCCTAGTGCAACCACTGCTCATACCACCACTTTGGCCCATGCAATAGGGTCAAGTTTACAAGATGTGGAAGAAACGGACATATGACGAAGGAGTGTCATGCCAACCCAAACACAAATGCCAATGATACGCAGAGGGAATGTTTTACCTACGGGAAACCAGGTCACATGCGCTAAGACTGCCCACAATTTAAGATAGTTGGGGGCAACACGGCCAAGGGCAGGGCATTCGTCATAGGATCTGGAGAAACAAAAGATGACTTTAACATCGTGACCAGTACGTTTCTTTTAAATAATGTCTACACTAGTATATTATTTGATACCGGTACCGATAGGAGTTTTATATCTAGCAAGTTTATCCAACTTCTTAACATTACCCCAAAGCCACTAGAATATAAGTATACCTTAGAGTTAGCTGACAGCAAGATGATAGAGACAGAACACATATTTCGAGGACGCGTCATGGTTCTGGCAAATCATGAACTCGAAATCGACTTGGTTCCGGTGACTCTAGGGAGTTTTGATGTGGTTATTGGAATGGATTGGCTATCCGCAAATCAAGCACAGATTGTGTGCAACGAGAAGATTGTTCGAGTCACGTTGCTGAATGGAGATCAGATTTCCATTCAGGGTGAACAACGGGAAATACCCTTGAACATCATGTCTTGCATGAAGGGTAGCATATATCTGCAAAAGGGATACCCGACAATACTAGCTCTTATCACAGAACAACCAAAGAAGGAGAGGAAGATCGAGGGCATCAATGTAGTCCGCGATTATACTGAAGTCTTTCCAGAAGATCTACCTAGATTACCACGAAAAAGACAGATTGAGTTTCAGATAGATCTCACACCAGGAACTGCACCGATTGCCAAAACTCCGTATTGATTAGCCCCTACTGAAATGCAAAAATTGTCTAACCAGTTGCAGGAACTGCTAGACAAGGGATTCATCAGACCAAGTTTCTCACCATGGGGAGCCCGGTCTTGTTCATTAAAAAGAAAGACGGAACATTCAGAATGTGCATCAATTACCTGGAGCTAAACAAGGTGACGATCAAGAATCGATACCCATTACCACGAATAGACGACATGTTTGATCAACTACAAGGGTCAAGCTACTATTTGAAGATCGATTTGAGATCTGGTTACCATCAACTGAAGATACAGGAAGATAACATTCCTAAGACAACATTTAGGACACGTTATGGACATTACGAATTTGTGGCCATGCTCTTTGGACTGACCAATGCCCGGCTATATACATGGATCTCATGAATCACGTATGCAAACCCTATCTTGACAAATTCATTATAGTGTTCATAGAAGATATCCTGATTTATTCGAATAATCAGGAAGAACATGCTGAACATCTGAGGCTTGTCTTAGAATTACTGAAGGCCGAGAAACTATACGCGAATTTCTCCAAATGCAATTTTTGGATTCGCGAAGTCCAATTCCTTGGACATGTAGTTTATGAGAAGGGAATACATGTAAACCTAGCCAAGATCGAAGCTATCAAAAACTAGAAACCACCAAAGACTCCGACAGATGTGCTACAATTCCTAGGACTGGTAGGGTACTACAGGCGGTTTATCAAGGGATTTTCGAAAATCGCGCAATCACTTACCTCCCTGACCTACAAAGATAAGAAAATCGAATGGAGAGAGAAACAAGAGTCTGCATTCAACCTACTGAAGCAGAAGTTGTGAAGTGCGCCAATTCGATCCCTACCTGAGGGATGTGACGATTTCGTGGTTTACTGTGACGCTTCAAAACAAGGACTCAGTTGCGTGTTGATGCAACGCGAGAAAGTCATAGCCTACACATCACGACAATTAAAGGTGCATGAGAAGAATTACACCATTCACAACTTAGAGTTGGGAGCCGTAGTGTTCTCTTTGAAGATCTGGAGACACTATATGTACGATACAAAGCACACGATATTCACCGATCATAAGATCCTACAACACATTTTCGACCAGAAAGAGCTAAACATGAGGCAACTAAGATGGGTTGAATTCATAGGTGATTATGATTGTGCCATCAAGTACCATTTTGGGAAGGCCAACGTAGTAGCCGACGCACTGAGCCGAAAGGAAACCACCAAGCGTGTCCTGTCACTACAGCTCATAATACATTCTGAGCTGCCGAACCAGATTCGGAACGCGCAACAGGAAGCTTTAAAAGCCGAAAACCTCACTCATGAATCCTTGCACGACATGGATAAACAATTAGAGGTGAAAACCGACGAAGCATGCTACTTTATGGATCGAATCTGGATACCACACTACGGAGGATTGAGAAGCGTAGTGATGGATGAAGCTCACAAGAGTAGATACTCCATACATCCTGGTTCTGACAAGATGTTCCATGACTTGAACACGACATATTGGTGGCCGAACATCAAGTCGGAGATTGTGACTTATGTGAGCAAGTGTCTGACTTTCTCAAAGGTTAAAGTGGAGTACCAGAAGCCATCAGGACTACTTCAGCAACCTGAAATATTAGTGTGGAATTGGGAACAGATTTCCATAAATTTCATCACTAAGCTACCCAAAACAACAAGTGGTTGCGATACCACCTGGGTAATCGTAGATCGACTCACTAAGTTTGCACACTTCCTTCCTATCAAAAAATCCGACAAGTTAGATAAATTGACCCAAATTTATCTAAAGGAAGTGGTCACGCGAAATGGAGTGCTAATCTCGATAATATATGATCGTGACAGATGATTTACGGCACATTTCTGGAAGTCCTTACATAAGGCCTTGGGCACAAGATTGGATATGAGCACTGCCTATCACCCACAGACTGATGGGCAGAGTGAACAGACAATCCAGACACTAGAGGACATGCTTTAGGCATGCGTAATAGACTTCAGTAGCAGCTGGGAGACTCATCAACATAGGTTGAGTTCTCTTACAACAACAGTTAACACACTAGCATCAAAGCAGCACCCTTTGAAGCGCTTTACAGGCACAAGTGATGATCGCCTATATGTTGGGCAGAAGTCGGCGAAAGAAAACTAACTGGTCCTGAATTAGTGTACGAGATGACTGAGAAGATCATGTAGATACGAAATCACATGGCACCAGCTCGGGACAAACAGAAGAGCTATGCCGACAAAAGGCGCAAGCCTTTGGAATTCCACGTAGGAGGCAGGGTACTTCTTAAGGTCTCAACCTGAAAGAGAGTCATCCTATTCGGGAAACGAGGAAAGTTGAATCCTCGTTACACTGGCGGTACGTGGCGTGTTTTGCGAGAGAACCCTATTATTTTAATCCTGGCGGTACACCAAGACCCCAAAGGGCTCTCTTGGCGGTACGCGAAAACCCCACTTCGCAGAGAAAAATATAAAACCCAACACACTTCACTTCTGTTCACCCCTTACCTGTTTTCTCCCGATTGAACACTATTGTTCTGACCCATAACACCTTGCAAATCATATCTCTCATCAACATTAACTAAGCTTGAAGATTATTGGGTTCCATTGAAGCCATCTTCAAGATTGAAGCTCAAGATTAAGGAAGAACCACCAAAGGAGCTCACAGTAAGCAACATCAGTAGAGCCTAAAAGGAATCCATTGCAACTTCTGTTCCTTGTATTATTCTATTGTCTGTGTGTTAATTGTTGTTTCACTTTTAATTATTTAAAAGTGTTAGTTAACTGCTTGTCATTTGTTCTCCTCATGCAGTGTGTAGAGCCTAAAAGGAATCCATTGCAATCCTCACGTAATCAGATTGCAATGCATTCGATTTACCTCTATCACCGTGTGTTCCCATAGCCTTCATCGAAACTGTTACTAGTAATGTGACATGATAGAAAATAAATTCCTCAGTCTACTAGTCCACAAGTAACGATGGATGATGTACCTCTATGTTGTCACTGTTCTCCATGTGGGAATGTTCTCCATGTGATTAACAAGGTTGAATAAGAACTTGTCTTTTACATTATGTTAATCATGTGTGAATGATATGTGTTATCATGATTATCATTCAATGTAATCCATATGTTCACCATGTAATCCTTAAGCCGTAGTAAGAACAAGTCTTAATACCCTTAAGTGACGTAGGTGGTGGATATCCAATGCGATCATACTATCACATAGTATGTTTTTAAGTTGTAGACTAAGTGTTATAAGTGTTTGACTTATCACGCTTAATCAATTATAATGTGGAATGATATTAAGAAGATATTTTATCTTCTAACCATTCATGTGTTGTGAAGTGTCACCATGTTCCATTGTAGTAGTTCTCATTGTTTGTTTGTGTATGAATTGTCGCAATGTTTGCTCATGTAAGAATAACTAAGTGTTGTAAGATAAAATCTTACAACTATGTTATTCAAATGTGTTGATGATTATGAAATTACATTATCATATTCATCTGAGTTTCCCTGTTATCTCATGATCATACAAGCATGCATACAATGATAAACGATAATAAACAGTTTATTATTATCTAAATCAAAGTATAAATAACATGTTAAGCAAAACTTTTAAATAAATAAAAGTAAACATGTTTCTCAGTCCCGAGAGTTTAAAATCAGTAAAGATTAAAGAAAAGGGGCATATGAACTCACCTTGTTGTTGAAATGGTTGACTTATCTTAAACGAAAAATGCACGCGCTCTTGATTGAACTTGAGTTTGTTTTCACGATCCTGTATTGATTTCACATTGTTTGTAACTTATATATATAAGCTGTAAGGTTTTGTGCGCGTGTATGTGTTAGCCCTATTGTTGGCTAACACTTGTGAGTCACGGTCTTGATTCGGCCCTTATTTCTCATGTCATGGATTTTTATTAAATTGTGACTTTATGTTGTGTGTTTAAACTAACTTCACCCTTGTATAAACTTCATGTTTTGAGGTTGTTAAATTCATGAAATCGTAATCATAACTACCTTTGTATTAGCTTATCCAAATGTTAACATTTTCCAACATACGATATTAATAAACCACCTCTTTGATAGACGAGTATTGTATATGTAATTTCATTCGCGTTACTCTAGCGTGTTAAGTTATAAAATAACCCATGTGGGCCGAATCTTTTGGGCCGAAGTATTCATAAGAATCGAAACAGTGGAATGGTCCGGAAGGCCACCTTGGGCCGAAGAGCTAAAGTGGGCCGAATTATAGGTGTTATGGTCAACTCATGGGCCCAAGGGATTTACACGGATCGAATCTTTGTGTGTTGGGCCGAAGGTAATAAACGGTTGGGCCGGTTGTGTCATATTTAGTCTATTGGGCCATGATCATGGACCGGTTATTTGGTCCGATCGACAACTCAAGGAAATGGTCCCAAAGGCAGCGAACCCATTATTCTGATGAGTCAAGGTTCGCTTCAACTGGTTCGGGATAATGGTTCGTTCGAAGGAAACCGCAGGTTCGTGGAGAATTGGTTCGCCTAGGTTGATGAAGGGTTCGGCCCTTAAGGTTTGTCCATGGCACAACAGGTTCGGCCGGTTATGATTTTGCAGAGGGTTCGTGCATGTCCTGTGCACCGCCGTGGGTTCGGGGAATCACAATGGTTCGGCCAGTGCTCTCTGGTTCGGCTGCATGGTCTCAAAAGGTTCGATCGTTGGGAATAAGGGTTCGGGAAACAGCTAGGGTTTGGGTACAGAACCAAGGTTTGGCTGGCTTCGTGTACTTAGGTTCGCACGTAGAAGGTTCGTAGCCCATGAGGTGCTATCCGGTCAAAGGTTCGACAATGGTCTAGAGATTCGTCTGCTGATGGTTCATGGTGATGCAGCTAGGGTTCGCCAATTGGCTAAGGGTTCGGCTAGGGTTCGGCGCTTAGCATAAGGTTCGTGTCTTCTGTAAGGTTCGCCAGACCCCTTGCTTCGCTGATGATGGTTCGGCAACTGTAGATTCGCAACAGAAATGAGGTTCGGCCAATGAAAGAAGGTTCGGCCGACCACTCTACTCCACGAACCTGTATGTGCTTCACCATCATCTTCGAATTTTTCGGTTATTGCTGGGCTGTTTTCAGTTTGTTGGTGTACCAGAACAAGTTCTCGATGGTTTAATGGCTGTTTTACAAGGGTTCTAAACCGACTGTTAGTGTTGGTCGAACATGGCACAACAAACCCTAATTCTCGTATCTTTCTTTGGATCATACCTCGAATTTCAGCGGCTAAAACTCCAGATCTTCTGTACTTTTAGGTAAAGGAGGTTGAGAGCTTCACGTGGACACCAAGAACGCCCGATTCCGTCCACAAACGAGTGAGATACGAAGCTTTGAAGGTTGGAATTGCTAGAGAGAGGGGTGCGGGAATAGGTTTTAGAGAGAGAAAGAGCTGGTTGCAAATGAGGAAAAACACCTCATTTGGTGTTTTTATACCCCGATGGTATTCGGGTTCGTTTCGGTTGCTCGGTTCGCGCTTTCGTCGCGTATCCGGAATTTTACGCGTATTTAATATGTCTTAAATAAAAAGAAGTTATTTTAATTATTTGATGAGTTTTAAAATTGTAAAAATGTTATTTATTTAATTTTATTAATTTATAATCGTTCGCGTCGTGTTTCGTTTTCGTTTCGTCAAATCGCGTCACCATCGCGCGTATTCGTTCGAATCGTCATTCGAACGAACACGTCGATGGTTTAGCTTTCTGACTTTTGTTTTCTACTTGTCAGTCATTATTTCAGAACGTTAAACTCACAGATATGTTTGTGTGAATCGTCACCCACGCAAACACACTGTCAGTTCGTTATTCTGAAACCATACTGTAAATTATGTTTGAATTGTGTTTCCTCACTGTCGGACTCAACTAAACATCCTGTTTTCGCATTGTTTTCACATTGAATTGTCGGCCATCTGATTCCTGTCATCTATGGATATCAGATCGCAACCGATTTGTTATTGTTATTCGCTTGAACACTGTTGTTTTTCATGATCTGTTGTGTTAACGGTACTTAGGTTTTCACTTAAATACACACAACTAATGTTCCAAATGAGTGTTGTAGTTACAGTATTTAAGTTTACACGAAAATACGTACAACTGTTTCTTGTATTTAGAATTCTGTTAATACAGGTACTGTTTACACACATGTATTTACACATAGTTACTGTAGACAGTACACACACCGTACAGACTTGTCGGCCGGTCAGGTACTAGTTGTCGCAGTCTCCCCTTGTTAAAGAAATTTCGTCCCGAAATTTAAGCATAAAGGTCGGGCTTTACTTCTCGAACAGGTGGGGATACTTTGTTTTCATGTTGTCCTCGCGCTCCCAAGTAAACTCTGGTCCACGCTTGGAGTTCCATCGAACCTTTACAATAGGGATACGGCTTCGTTTCAGTTTCTTAACTTCACGTTCCATAATCTCTACAGGTTCTTCAATGAAATGTAGTTGCTCATCGATTTGTATCTCTTCCAATGGTATGATCAATGTTTCATCTGCTAAGCACCTTTTTAGATTTGATACATGAAACACATCGTGTACTCTACTGAGCTCATCAGGGAGTTTGAGTCTGTATGCCACAGGACCTATGCGTTGAGAAATCTCAAACGGTCCGACATACCTAGGTGCTAGCTTGCCTTTAGCCCCAAACCGAACTACGCCTTTCCATGGGGACACTTTCAACATGACTCGGTCACCCACATCGAATTCCAAAGGCTTGCGCCGTTTGTCTGCGTAGCTCTTTTGGCGGCTGCGTGTTGCTTGTAATCGCTGTTGTATCTGGGCTATCTTATCAGTAGTTTCCTGAATAAGTTCAGGCCCAGTGATTCTGTTATCTCCCACTTCGGTCCAAGAAATCGGAGACCGAAATTTTCTACCATATAGTGCTTCAAATGGAGCACATCCAATGCTGCTGTGGTAGCTATTATTGTAGGAGAACTCAATGAGTGGTAGATGAGTATCCCAACTTCCACCGAAGTCTATGATGCATGTTCTCAACATATCCTCTAGGGTTTGAATGGTTCGCTCGCTTTGTCCATCCGTTTGTGGATGATAAGCAGTGCTCAAGTTAACATTTGTCCCTAAGGATTGTTGCAATGACTGCCAGAACCGCGAAGTAAATTGACTGTCCCGGTCTAAAATAATAGACAATGGCACCTAGCGCCTCACTACTATTTCCTCAATGTGTAGTCTCGCTAGTTTCTCCATCTTGTATGTCTCTCTGATTGGTAAGAAGTGTGCGGACTTGGTCAGTCTATCAATGATGACCCAAATAGAATCGTGTCCGCTGGAAGTGAGGGGTAGCTTGGTAATGAAATCCATAGCTATTTGTTCCCACTTCCATAGTGGTATCTCAGGTTGTTCCAGCAAACCCGAAGGCTTCTGGTGTTCAGCTTTGACCTTGGCACATGTGGTGCATTTGCCAACATAAGTGGCAACATCTTTCTTCATACCCGGCCACCAATAAAATGAACTAAGATCTTCGTACATCTTATCGGCACCAGGATGAACTGAGTAACGTGTCTTGTGTGCCTCGTCAAGTATGAGTGTTCGAAGTTCATCTACTGCTGGAATCCAAACACGATCCAGATAATAGATGACTCCGTCTTGTTTTGTCTTAAAATGCTTCTCGGCTCCACAATCGAGCTCGCATTTCAGATTTTCTCTTGCCACTGCCTCTTGTTGTGCTTGTAGAATGTGATCTCTCAAACTTGTTTGTACAGTCATTCCCATTGCGCGAATGTACAAGGGTTTGACTCTTTCCTTCTAGCTCAAAGCATCTGCAACTACATTTGCTTTGCCCGGATGGTATTTGATCACACAATAGTAATCGTTCAGGAGCTCAACCCAACGTCTCTGTCTCATGTTAAGCTCCTTCTGATCAAATATGTGTTGTAAACTCTTATGATCTGTGAAGATAGTGCATTTGGTACCATACATGTAATGTCTCCAAATCTTTAATGCAAAGACAACAGCTCCCAGTTCCAAGTCATGTGTTGTGTAATTCTTCTCGTGTATCTTCAGCTGTCATGAGGCATAAGCAATGACTTTGTCTCGTTGCATCAGCACACATCCGAGTCCCTGATGGGAAGCATCACAATAAACTACAAAGTCATCATTGCCTTCTGGGAGTGTTAAGATTGGAGCATTGCACAATCTTTGTTTTAGTGTCTGGAATGCCTCTTCCTATTTCTGTGTCCACACAAAAGGTTCAGACTTCTGTGTGAGTTCGGTGAGAGGTAAGGCTATCTTAAAGAAGTTCAAGATGAATCTCCTGTAATAACCTGCCAATCCCAAAAATGATCGGATCTCTGTTGGTGCTGTAGGCACATCCCAGTTCTTGATTGCTTCGATCTTGGCAGGATCCACGTGAATACCATTACTGTTAATCACGTGACCCAAGAACTGAACTTCTCTTAACCAAAATTCACACTTGGAGAATTTGGCATAGAGTCGTTCTTCTTTCAGGAGTTCCAAGACTGTCTTGAGATGCTGCTCATGTTCCTTCTCGTTCTTTGAATAAATCAGTATATCATCAATGAAGACGATAACAAACTGATCCAAATACGGCTTGCACACCCGGTTCATCAGATCCATGAACACTGCCGGTGCGTTCGTCAATCCGAATGGCATCACCATGAACTCGTAGTGACCATATCGGGTACGAAAAGCCGTCTTGGGTATGTCTTCCTCTTGAATCCGGAGCTGATGATAGCCCGATCTCAGGTCTATCTTTGAAAAGTACTGTGCTCCCTGTAACTGATCAAACAAATCATCAATCCTCGGTAACGGGTACCGATTCTTGATGGTGAGTTTGTTGAGCTCTCTGTAATCAATGCACATTCTGAAAGTTCCATCCTTCTTCTTAACAAAAAGAACCAGAGCTCCCCACGGGGAAAAGCTCGGTCGGATGAATCCTTTATCGAGTAGCTCCTGTAATTGGTTGGACAATTCCTGCATCTCTGATGGTGCAAGTCTGTAAGGAGACTTAGCTACAGGAGTTGCTCCCGGAATCAAATCAATTCGAAACTGCACCGATCTCTCGGGTGGCAGTCCCGGTAAATCATCCGGAAATACGTCCGCGTAGTCTCTCAGAATTGGCACATCTTGAATCTTGATTGTTTTCTTGTCTTTCTCGATCACGTGAGCTAGGAATGCAACGCATTGTTTTCGGAGGTACTTACGAGCCTTCATGCATGAGATTATCTTGACACTGCGTTTCGCTTGGTCTCCACGAATCTCCAAAATCTCATTGTTCTCCACCGGAATGCGTAGTAGTTTATCGGAACAGATGAACTCAACTCGGTTAAGAGATAGCCAATCCATTCCGATGATGATGTCGAAACTGCCCAACTCCATCGGTATCAAGTCGATGGAAAATATATGATCGCCAAGTGTTAGTGGGCAATTCCTAAATATTGTGTCTACTGTGGTCTGTTTGCCGTTAGCTATCTCAATAGTGTAAGGGGAGTCTAACAATTCCTTATCATAATTAAGATGGCATGCAAAGTCGGATGAGATAAAACTCTGATCCGCACTAGTGTCAAATAATATGGATGCATAGAAGTCAGATAAGAGAAATGTACCCGTGATTACGTTCTGGTCCTGTCGAGCATCAGTTGCTCCTATCTGAAAGGCTCTACCTCGTGCTGCCGGAGCCCTTTGTTGGTTTCTCTTGGGACAATCCCGAGAGAAGTGACCAGGTTCGCCACAGTTGTAGCAAGACCTGTTGTCAGTAGTAGCAGCAGTGGCTGCATTGTTGTTCCTGTTCTGAGTCCTCGGGCTCCTGCAGTGAGTTACCAGATGACCAAACCTCCCACAGTTGGTTCAGTGTCTGCACGGGACGTTTGGTAAGTGATGAAACTGACATGAGTTGCACAAAGGTGCAGTGCCAGTGTATGGCTTCCTAATCTGTAGTGGTGGTGGTTGATTGAGCATTGGAGCTTGAGTAGTGGCAGCAAAGTTTCTAGTCACTTTTTGTTTCTTAGCCGGACGCTTATCCAACTTCTTGGAAGTTCCAGCCTTGGCTGTGTCAGCCTCCTTCTTGAAATGCCCCGCAGCAACCATCATGTCTGTCAGAGATGCTAACAGTGTAACAGCCAGTTCCATGGTGGTAGGGTGGGCAGACATCATGTGCCCTTGAATGCAGGACGGCAGTCCCCGACGTACCGTTCGATTCTCTTCTCCAATGTTGGCACCACATCCGGTGCCAAGGTAGCCAACTCATGAAATTGGGTGGTGTAGGCCAGATGCCCAGAGCCAACCATGACTAGATTGAGCAGTTCAGTCTCAACATTCGTCAGCTCATTTCTTGGGCAAAACTCTGCCCGCAGCATAGCTTTGAAATCATCCCAAGGCATAGCCTGGGCCTCATCCCGGCCTCTGATCGAAACTTGAGCGTTCCACCAAGTTAACGCTCGCTTGTGAAATGAACCTGCAGCATACTTGACTTTGTTCTGTTCAGGACAGCCACTGATGTCAAGGGTGGTTTCCATCTTCTCAATCCATTGGATTAATCCAACGGCACCCTCACTACCACTGAAACTAGGTGGCTTGCAACCTACAAAGTTCTTGTAGGCGTAGTCCTGATTCTGTTGGGTGTTACCGCTGCCTTCTACAGATGAGTTGGCAACGTTGTTGCTGTTGTTGTTGTTGATTCTGTTCATCATCTCAGGAATCACATCCCTCAGTTGGCTAGTCAGGAGAGTGGCCAATGCCACAGTAGCAGGGTCCAACTGATGAAGTGGTGGTGGTGGAGCAGGAGGTGGTTGTGTAGGAGAGTCAGGCGGTGTCGGTGTCGATGAGTGCGGTGCTGAAACATGTGGTGGCGGTGGCGGTGGCAGTAAAGCTGGCTGTCTTCTCGGCGGCATTCTGATCATAACCGAAAGGAAATCGGTTAGTGCAGTGATCAGAAGCAGAAGACATATGCAAATAGATTCCTATGTCACATGATCTCTACATGAGGGTCCCTAAGTTATAGTCTAGGCCAAACCGTTTAAGTAATATGACCTATATTTCTCTATAACCATGGCTCTGATACCAATCTGTCACACCCCGAGCCGGCGGGAACGGATCGGGTTTTCCCGTCGGGCGGAAGGTTCCCGGGGCGCGATATCGTGAGTGATAATCAAGATGATCAGATTGTTTACATAGCACATGATAAATAAATGAGAAATGCTAACACATCCATGATTTAGAATTACAAGATTAAATTACAATGTATCGTTCATAATTTAATCAAGTAAATCTACCAAAAAGAATCAATGTAACTATATCTTGTATCTGTACAAGATATACAAAAGATGATTCATTGTTCTTGTCACCAAAAGCATGCAATACAAAATAAGCTAGGTCTTCTAAAAGTCCACTAGCATAATCCTTGCATGTAAGTAGCTACACCTGTTCATCACCTGAGAAAACATGTATTTAAACAAAGTCAACACTAGGTTGGTGAGTTCATAAGTAAGTTAATGTAAAACCTTGATTCATTCGCATGCACAATCACAATGTATGTTATGTTACTTGTATGTTATCTGTTTCACCTGTTCTCCCAATGGCTCCTCAATAGTTATATTCACAAGTACTATATTATCCTAGTAGTGATGCTTATATATAGGGCATATGTAAGGGAACTAAGCCCTAGCCAACATCCCACCACATCACAACTAGAACTCCACACTACTTGCAATACAACTATTGATTTCCATTCCCATTCCACATGTTTGTCTCTTGATTGATCACCTGTGATATCATGTATAGAATAATATGATGACAACGTTGTAGTTATCAAACCGAAGTATTGATAACCATTTATGTGGTAAGGATATTAGATTTACTTAATCTGTTCCTTGTATTATTCTATTGTCTGTGTGTTAATTGTTGTTTCACTTTTAATTATTTAAAAGTGTTAGTTAACTGCTTGTCATTTGTTCTCCTCATGCAGTGCGTAGAGCCTAAAAGGAATCCATTGCAATCCTCACGTAATCAGATTGCAATGTGTCACACCCCGGGCCGGCGGGAACGGATCGGGTTTTCCCGTCGGGCGGAAGGTTCCCGGGGCGCGATATCTTGGAGTGATAATCAATTGATCAGATTGTTTACATAGCACATGAGATATAAATGAGAAATGCTAATCATGACATGAAATAGAATTACAAAGTTAAATTACATTGTACATCATAATTTAACTAAGTAAATCTAATCAAAAAGAATCATTGAGTTTATATCTTGAACTGTACAAGATATACAAAAATGATTCACTGTGTTGTCATTCAAAAGTATGCAATCAAAAGAGAGCTAGGTCTTCTATGAGTCCACTAGCTATGTACTTGCATGTAATATCTACTCCTGTCCGTCACCTGAGAAAACATGCATTTAAAACAAGTCAACACTAGGTTGGTGAGTTCATAAGTAAGTAAATTGAAAACCATTGAATTGATCATGCACACATCCACAATGTCATACTTGTTACTTGTATTACTTGTTTCATCTGTACCACCCAATGGCCTCTCCTTAGTTATATGTACAAGTAGTGTATCACCTGATCAAGTATGCTTATATATAGGGAATCCTGAAAGGGTCAAGCCCAGACGCTATCCCACCACATACTCAGTCAAGTTCCACACCACTTGCGATACAACTAAAGATATCCATTTCCCCGCTTATTCATCGCACCTGATATGTATTCAGTTATTGTATTGATGATAGAATAATATATTGTATGGGGTTTAATTATCAAACCGAAGTATTGATAACCCTCGATGTATTAAGGAATTTTAGATTAATATAATCTTGTCCTTGTATTATTCTATACTTGAGGTGGGTTAACTGATGATACTCTATTAAATATTAAGAGTGTGAGTTAACCCCTTGCAACTTGTCCTTGAACCATAGTGCATAGAGCCTAAAAGGAATCCATTGAAATCCTCACGTAATCAGACTTCAATGCATCCGATTTATCTCTATCACTTTGTATGTCTATTGTCCTCAACGAAATCTATTACTAGTAGTGTCACATGAGAGCAGATCACCTTCTCAACCTACTAGTCAATAGAGTTTTCGCTGGATTAATTACTTATCACTGTAGATTAATATCACCATGTGTCGCTTACCAGAACCTGACTTGAGGTCGCCCTGTCACCGGTCATACGTTACCGGCCAATGAATTGTTACGATCAACATACTAGCCCTACAAACTAGAGGTTTGTCAAACCTATGGTACCACTATGCTATCGTCGGTTTAGTCACGTCAAACTAACTGGTCAGCGAATTAAAGGGACTTACATGATCAACTTGTACAATTTGGCACATGATTGAAGTGATATAATGCAACAGGTCAATAGTAACTAATTGTAATTGTATTCACTTGTATTATTGTTCTCATTGTCATATGTTCTCCATGATATTAACATAGTTAAATAAGAATTTGTCTTATTACATCATGTTAATTAATTGAGTGAATGATGTTGTTATCATGAAATTACGTTATCATGATTATCATTCAATGTTCCTTGTTCTCTTGTAATATGTGTTGAGTTGTAAAGTTAAGTATTATAAGATCTAGTCTTATTACACTTATTTAACTCTTGTATTGAATGATGTAGTAAAGATATGTTATCTTTATATCATTCTTGTGTTTTGCTCTTGTAATCATGTCATCATGTTTCCTTGTAATTGTTACAATATCATTTCTTGTAAGAATAACTACGTGTTGTAAGAGTTAACTTACTACTAAGTTATTCTATTGTATCGATGAGTTATGATATTAAAAATATCATCATCATCTTATCTTTCCTGTATTCTTGAATTCAAACAAGCATGCATACAATGATTTATGATAATAAGCAATTTAATATCAAATAATCAAAGTATTAACCATATGTAAGCAAAACTTTTAAATAAATAAAAGTAAAGCATGTTTCTCAGCCCCGATAGTTTAAAATCGGTAAAGATTAAAGAAAAGGGGCATATGAACTCACCTTGTAGTAGTGGGGTTTGACTTGACCTAATTGAGAATGCACGCGCTCTCGTTTGAATTTGTTGTGATCACGATCCTGTATTGATTTGTTGTAACTTGTAAGTATCACTTAATAGGCTTTTGTGTGTGTATGTGTGGGTGTTAACCCCAAGTTGGCTTTCACGCGTAAGACTTGGCCATGATCACCGTTCGGTCTCTTATGTTAGTTTTTAGATCAAAAACCTTATAAGTTATTATCTTGTAATCTTTGAATTGGATTCATTCATGAACTTGTACACTTTATCATTAATTGTAAGCCGTATGCTTTGATGAAAAACTTAGTGTTTATGACAATTCCACTTGGTTGATCTTGTACATTTGAACATGTGTTGCATACTTATGAGTTACTTGAACAATCATTCTTTTGACATATTTTGATTTGACCTTATGAAATGTGTTAATCCAAGTGGTTTGAATTGAAGTTTAGACCGAACTATGTGACCAAGTCCTAGGTTGGGCCTTTAAGTAACTTGTTGGGCCCTAGGCCCAAACCTATGAGCCTTGGTCTGTTCTTGAACAACTAAGAGTGTTAGACCATGTTAGAACATGTGGATTAGTGATATACGTTGTGGAAATACGAAGGTCCGGTCATTTGCTACAAGGCCTAGCGAATAGGTGGCCTTGTGGGCCTCCATTGGGCCACGAAGGGAAACTGTTGGGCCCGAGGTGGGCCCAGGCAAGATTTGTCGGGCCAAAGGTTAGAATGAACTGTAGAAACCATATTTGGGCTAGAAATAGGTTGTTGTCCAAGTTGTTTGCAAAGTGGCCTCAAAACTAGGTCGCGGCCTTAAGGGTGGGCCTTGAATCAATTTTGTAGGCCATGGGCTGATTTTGCTGGGCCCCGATGAATTTCTTTCAGGCCTTGAGTTTAATATGTGTTGGGCCTACATGGGCCTGGGTCAATTGGGCCGAAACAGTTGTGGGCCCAATTCAATGAAAATGTGGGCCTTTCATGTATGTATGAGTTGAATCCAAGGGCCAACTTAAACCAAACAGGTTTTATGATCAGAATAACTCATATTGGGCCATTTTAGATCAACTTTTGAGATTGGGCCTGTAATGGGCCAAGGAAAATGGCATTGGGCCAGCAATGGGCCTCACCGATTTGGTCAGAAAGCAAGTGTGGCCAAAGTTAAAGCTGTTGGGCCTAAATGATTTCATCATGGGCTGTATAACTAAAATGTCTAGGCTGAATTTGGGAGCTGTGGGTCGAAGGATTAGTTGGGCCTAAGCAGTTCACATGGGCCACAATTTCATGGCCTTGCTTTGTTTGGGCCTGTTTGCTTCATTGGGCCGGTTGGCACATGGGCCTGTTCAGAAATCATGGGCCTGAATGATTAAGTGGACTCAACTGGGCCAAGTGGGATCAGAATCATGGAGTTGGGCCAGTGTTTCTCATATTGGGCCACAATAGCAAGCCTTGTGGTCTGTGGCAGCCAATTAACTTACTGACCCAAATTAATGGGCTGTTGGACTGGATATATGGCCAAAACAGTGAATGCTACGGCCTAAAGGTGGTTAAATGACCCACTGGTTGATCTTAATCCCATTGGGCTTGGACTTGTGTCGTGGGCCAAGGGTTTGGGCTGGGCAGTGGCTGTTTGAAGGGGGGTCGGATGGCTTGGGGTTCTTGGCCGAAGGGTGCTGCTGGGGTTGTCAAAGCAACTGGTCGAATGAAGGTTCCTTGGTGTATGGCTCTTGCTCGAATGAGAGGACTTAGCCGAATAGGGTTAGGGCGAATGGTTACCCAGCGAATGTGGAGGTCCGAGTGAGGAGGTACCGGCGAATGGAGGTGGGCGAAAGAGGGTGGTTCGGTCGGCCTAACCTTGGCCATTCGGCCGGCCCTCATTCGATGGTCCATAGATGCCATTCGTTGGTTCGTGGGTCGAGCACACCCAGATCATCCCAGGGTGATTTTTCTGTGTTTGTGTTTGTAGGAGTCATTTTCGAAGGAGTTGGGTTAAAGGAATAGAAGTAGAACCGGTTTTAGTTAGGGACGACCAAAAAGGTTTGAAAACCCTGAAAACCGCACACTTTACAGCTCGTTTACCTGAGAATCGATGGATTTCACTTCCGATCGGTTGTACTTTCATGTAGTAGAGATCAAGAGCTTCGTTTAGGCGAAAGAATCACTCAATTTCGTTAAGAAATGAGTGAGATATGAGGGTTTAAAGTTTGATAATGGTGATGGGAGGTGGGTTCCGGAAATAGGGTTTTTGTTTGGAAGAGATGAAGTGAGAAATGATAAAATAGACTCATTTATGGTTATATATACCCCGCGGGTGTTCGGGTTCGTTTCGGTTGCTCGGTTCGCGTTTTCATTACTTTTCCGGAAAATTACGCGTAATTTAAACTAAATAATTAAAAATACTATTTTAATTAATTTGATGAGTTTCAAAATTGTAAAAATGTTATTTATTTTATTTTATTAAATTATTTTCGTATCGTATCGTGTTTCGTTTTCGTTTCGTCAGATCGCGTCGCCTTCGCGCGTAATTCGTTCGAATCGTCACCCGAACGAATACGACAATGGTTTTGCTTTCTGACTTTTGTTTTCTACTTTTCAGTCATTATTTCAGAACTCTAAACTCACAGATATGTTTGTGTGAATCGTCACCCACACAAACACACTGTCAGTTTGTTATTCTGAAATAACACTGTAATTGTGTTCAATTGTGTTTCCTCACTGTCGGACTCAACTATACATCATGTTTTCACATTGTTCTTGTACTGATTCGTCGGCCATCTGATTCCTGTCATCTGTGGACATCAGATCGCAACCGATATGTTTCGTTTTTCACTTGTAACTTGTTGTTTCTCTTGATTCGTTGTGTTATCTGTAATTAAGTTTTCACTTAATAAACACAACTAATATTTCAAATGTGCGTCGTACTTAATGTATTTAAGTTTGCACTAAAATACGTACAACTGTGTATTGTATTCTGAATTCTGATAATGCGATAACTGTTCATGTACATGTATTCACACATAGTATAAAGTGAAAGTACACATACCGTACGGACTTGCCGGACGATCTGGCACTTGATGTTACAGTCTCCCCTTGTTAAAGAAATTTCGTCCCGAAATTTAAGCATCAAAGTCGGGCTCTAATTCTCGAACAGGTGGGGATACTTTGCTTTCATGTTGTCCTCGCGTTCCCAGGTAAACTCTGGTCCACGCTTGGAGTTCCATCGAACCTTTACAATAGGAATACGGCTTCGTTTCAGTCTTTTGACTTCACGTTCCATAATCTCTACAGGTTCTTCAATGAAGTGTAATTGCTCGTCTATTTGTATCTCTTCCAACGGTATGACCAATGTTTCATCTGCTAGACACCTCTTGAGATTTGATACATGAAACACATCGTGTACTCCACTGAGCTCATCAGGGAGTCTGAGTCTGTATGCCACAGGACCTATGCGTTGAGTAATCTCAAACGGTCCGACATACCGAGGTGCTAGCTTGCCTTTAGCCCCAAACCGAACTACGCCTTTCCATGGGGACACTTTCAACATAACCCGGTCACCCACATCAAATTCCAAAGGCTTGCGCCGTTTGTCTGCGTAACTCTTTTGGCGGCTACGTGTTGCTTGTAATCGTTGTTGTATCTGGGCAATCTTATCAGTAGTTTCTTGAATAAGCTCAGGCCCAGTGATTCTGTTGTCTCCTACTTCGGTCCAACAAATTGGAGACCGACATTTTCTACCATAAAGTGCTTCAAACGGAGCACATCCAATACTGCTGTGGTAGCTATTGTTGTAGGAGAACTCAATGAGTGGTAAATGAGTATCCCAACTTCCACCGAAGTCAAGGATGCATGTTCTCAACATATCCTCTAAGGTTTGAATGGTGCGCTCGCTTTGTCCATCCGTTTGTGGATGATAAGCGGTGCTCAAGTTAACACTTGTCCCTAAGGATTGTTGCAATGATTGCCAGAACCGCGAAGTAAATCGACTGTCCCGGTCTGAAATAATAGACAATGGCACACCGTGCCTCACTACTATTTCCTCGATGTATAGTCTTGCAAGTTTCTCCATCTTGTATGTCTCTCTGATCGGCAAGAAGTGTGCGGACTTGGTCAATCGATCAATGATGACCCAAATAGAATCGTATCCGCTGGAAGTGCGGGGTAGCTTGGTAATGAAGTCCATAGCTATTTGTTCCCACTTCCATTGTGGTATCTCTGGTTGTTCCAGCAAACCCGAAGGTTTCTGGTGTTCAGCTTTGACTTTGGCACATGTGATACATTTGCCAACATGAGTGGCAATGTCTTTCTTCATACCCGGCCACCAATAAAATGACCTAAGATCTTGGTACATCTTATCGGCACCAGGATGAACTGAATAACGTGTCTTGTGTGCCTCGTCAAGTATGAGTGTTCGAAGTTCATCTAATGCTGGAATCCAAACACGATCCAGATAATAGGTAACTCCGTCTTGTTTTGTCTTGAAGTGTTTCTCGGCTCCACAATCGAGCTCGCGTTTCAGTTGTTTCTTGCCACTGCTTCTTGTTGTGCTTGTATAATGTGATCTCTCAAACTTGTTTGCACTGTCATTCCCATGGCGCGAACGCGTAAGGGTTTGACTCGTTCCTTCCGACTCAAAGCATCTGCAACAACATTTGCTTTGCCCGGATGGTATTTGATCACACAATCGTAATCATTCAGGAGCTCACCCAACGTCTCTGTCTCATGTTAAGCTCCTTCTGATCAAATATGTGCTGTAAACTCTTGTGATCTGTGAAGATAGTGCATTTGGTACCATAAAGGTAGTGTCTCCAAATCTTTAAAGCAAAGACAACAGCTCCCAGCTCAAGATCATGTGTCGTGTAATTCTTCTCGTGTATCTTCAGCTGTCGTGAGGCATACGCAATGACTTTGTCTCGTTGCATTAAAACACATCCGAGTCCCTGATGGGAAGCATCACAATAAACCACAAAGTCATCACTGCCTTCTGGGAGTGTTAGAATTGGAGCATTGCACAATCTTTGTTTTAGTGTCTGGAATGCCTCTTCTTGTTTGCGAGTCCACACAAAAGGTTCAGACTTCTGTGTGAGTTTGGTGAGGGGCAAGGCTATTTAGAGAAGTTCGTAATGAATCTCCGATAATAACCTGCCAATCCCAAGAATGATCGTATCTCCGTCGGGGTTGTAGGCACATCCCAGTTCTTGATCGCTTCTATCTTGGCAGGATCCACGTGAATACCATCACTGTTAATCACGTGACCCAAAAACTGAACTTCTCTTAACCAAAATTCGCACTTAGAGAATTTGGCATAGAGTTGTTCTTCTTTTAGAAGCTCCAAAACTGTCCTAAGGTGTTGTTCATGTTCCTTCTTGTTCTTTGAATAAATCAGTATATCATCGATAAAGACGATAACAAACTGATCTAGATACGGCTTGCACACCCGGTTCATCAAAT
The DNA here is from genome assembly GCA_009363875.1 of Mikania micrantha. Classification (NCBI taxonomy): domain Eukaryota; kingdom Viridiplantae; phylum Streptophyta; class Magnoliopsida; order Asterales; family Asteraceae; genus Mikania; species Mikania micrantha. Next base: position 22,252,609 of record CM018694.1, on the reverse strand, counting down.
CCATGAACACAGCCGGTGCGTTCGTCAATCCGAATGGCATCACCATGAATTCGTAATGACCATATCGAGTACGAAAGGCCGTCTTTGGTATGTCTTCCTCTTGAATCCGGAGCTGATGATAGCCTGATCTCAGATCTATCTTAGAAAAGTATTGTGCTCCTGTAATTGATCAAACAAATCATCAATCCTCGGTAACGGGTATCGATTCTTGATGGTGAGTTTGTTGAGTTCTCTATAATCGATGCACATCCTGAAAGTTCCATCCTTCTTTTTAACAAAAAGAACCGGAGCTCCCACGGGGAAAAGCTCGGTCGGATGAATCCTTTATCGAGGAGTTCTTGTAACTGATTAGACAACTCTTGCATCTCCGATGGTGCGAGTCTGTAGGGAGACTTGGCTACAGGAGTTGCTCCCGGAATCAAATCGATGCGGAACTGCACCACTCTCTCGGGTGGCAGTCCCGGTAAGTCATCCGGAAACACTTCTGTAAAATCTCTCACAATCGGTACATCTTGAATCTTGATTTCTTTCTTGTCTTTCTGAATCACGTGAGCTAGGAATGCAACACATTGTTTCCGTAAACACTTGCGAGCCTTCATACACGAAATTATCTTGACACTGCGTTTCGCTTGGTCTCCCCGAATCTCCAAGACTTCATTGTTTTCCATAGGAATACGTAGTAGTTTATCGGAACAGATGAACTCAACTCGGTTACGAGTTAGCCAATCCATTCCAATGATGATGTCGAAACTGCCCAGCTCCATCGGTATCAAGTCGATGGAAAATGTATGATCACCAAGTGTTAGTGGACAATTTCTAAGTACTGTGTCAACTGAAATCTGTTTGCCATTAGCTATCTCAATAGTATAAGGGGAGTCTAATGATTCCTCAACATGATTAAGATGGCTAGCAAAATCGGATGAGATAAAACTCTGATCCGCACCAGTATCAAATAATATAGAGGCATAGAAATCAGATAGAAGGAATGTACCCGTAATGACGTTCGGGTCCTGTCTAGCTGCAGCAGCTCCTATTTGAAAGGCTCGTCCTCTTGGTGCTTGAGCCCTTTGTTGGTTTCTCTTGGGGCAATCCCTAGAGAAGTGACCAGGTTCACCACAGTTGTAGCAAGACCTGCGGTCAGTAGCAGCAGCAGTAGTGGCTGCCTTGTTGTTTCTGTTTGGAGCTCCCGTGCTCCTGCAGCGGTTTGCCCAGTGGCCAAACTTTCCACAGTTTGTGCATTGCATGCACTGAGAGTTTGGCGCATGATGGTACTGGCAAGTGTTGCACAAAGGTGCAGTGCCAGTGTAGGGCTTCCTGACTTGTAGTGGTGGTGGTTGATTGATCATTGGGGCTTGTGTAGTGGCAGCAAAGTTTCTTGCCACTTTTTGTTTCTTAGCCGGACGTTTATCCGACTTCTTGGAAGTTCCAGCTTTGGCTGTTTCAGCCTCATTCTTCAAGACTCCAGACTTTACCATCACCTTGGTAAGTTTAGCCGAGAGGGAGATAGCAGCCTCCAAAGTAGCAGGATAAGCAGCCAACACGATACTTTGGATGCAAGAAGGTAATCCCGCCACATAACGGTCAATCAGCTTTTCCAATGTTGGTACCATTTCTGGCACCAGAGCTACCAACTCATGATAGCGAGTAGTGAAGGTCATATGATCAGCTCCCTTCATTATATGGTTCGAGAGTTCAGTCTCCAGCAGTTGCAGTTCGTGTTTCGGACAGAACTCGTTCCTCAGAAGAAGCTTAAATTCTGTCCACGGCATTGCCATCGCCTCATCTCTTCCCTTTGCTCGAATCTGAGCATTCCACCATGTCAGTGCTCGCTTGCTGAATGAACCAGCTGCATAGCGAACTTTATGGTGTTCTGGACAGTTGCTAATGTCCAGAGTGTTCTCCATCTTTTCTAGCCATTGGATCAGTCCAACAGCTCCTTCGGCTCCTGTGAAACTTGGGGGTTTACATCCTACAAAAGACTTGTAGGAGTATTCCGAAGTATGACTAGTGGTTCCACTAGCCTCTCCTGTAGTGTGGCCAGAAACGTTGCCGTGGCCTTGAATCTTGTTTATCATCTCTGGGATGACATCTTTCAGCTGGCTGGTCAGTTGAGTACTCAGCAGGGTTGCTAATGCGATAGTGGCAGGATCTATCATCTGAACATTGCTTGAGCCTGGTGGTGGAGAGTGTGGAGGAGGAGGAGGTGGAGGTGGTGGTGAATGTGGAGGAGAGTCAGGTGGTGTTGGTGTCGAGGAGTGTGGTGCTGAAGTCTGCGTGGTCGGTTGCTTCCTGGGCGGCATTCTGATCATAACCGAAAGAAAATCGGTTAGTGCAGTGATCAGATGCAGAAAGCATATGCAAATAAGATCTTATGTCAGATAATATCTACATGAGGGTCCCTAGGTTATAGTCTAGGCCAAACCTTTTATGTAATATGACCTATATTTCTCTATAACCATGGCTCTGATACCAATCTGTCACACCCCGGGCCGGCGGGAACGGATCGGGTTTTCCCGTCGGGCGGAAGGTTCCCGGGCGCGATATCTTGGAGTGATAATCAATTGATCAGATTGTTTACATAGCACATGAGATATAAATGAGAAATGCTAATCATGACATGAAATAGAATTACAAAGTTAAATTACATTGTACATCATAATTTAACTAAGTAAATCTAATCAAAAAGAATCATTGAGTTTATATCTTGAACTGTACAAGATATACAAAAATGATTCACTGTGTTGTCATTCAAAAGTATGCAATCAAAAGAGAGCTAGGTCTTCTATGAGTCCACTAGCTATGTACTTGCATGTAATATCTACTCCTGTCCGTCACCTGAGAAAACATGCATTTAAACAAGTCAACACTAGGTTGGTGAGTTCATAAGTAAGTAAATTGAAAACCATTGAATTGATCATGCACACATCCACAATGTCATACTTGTTACTTGTATTACTTGTTTCATCTGTACCACCCAATGGCCTCTCCTTAGTTATATGTACAAGTAGTGTATCACCTGATCAAGTATGCTTATATATAGGGAATCCTGAAAGGGTCAAGCCCAGACGCTATCCCACCACATACTCAGTCAAGTTCCACACCACTTGCGATACAACTAAAGATATCCATTTCCCCGCTTATTCATTGCACCTGATATGTATTCAGTTATTGTATTGATGATAGAATAATATATTGTATGGGGTTTAATTATCAAACCGAAGTATTGATAACCCTCGATGTATTAAGGAATTTTAGATTAATATAATCTTGTCCTTGTATTATTCTATACTTGAGGTGGGTTAACTGATGATACTCTATTAAATATTAAGAGTGTGAGTTAACCCCTTGCAACTTGTCCTTGAACCATAGTGCATAGAGCCTAAAAGGAATCCATTGAAATCCTCACGTAATCAGACTTCAATGCATCCGATTTATCTCTATCACTTTGTATGTCTATTGTCCTCAACGAAATCTATTACTAGTAGTGTCACATGAGAGCAGATCACCTTCTCAACCTACTAGTCAATAGAGTTTTCGCTGGATTAATTACTTATCACTGTAGATTAATATCACCATGTGTCGCTTACCAGAACCTGACTTGAGGTCGCCCTGTCACCGGTCATACGTTACCGGCCAATGAATTGTTACGATCAACATACTAGCCCTACAAACTAGAGGTTTGTCAAACCTATGGTACCACTATGCTATCGTCGGTTTAGTCACGTCAAACTAACTGGTCAGCGAATTAAAGGGACTTACATGATCAACTTGTACAATTTGGCACATGATTGAAGTGATATAATGCAACAGGTCAATAGTAACTAATTGTAATTGTATTCACTTGTATTATTGTTCTCATTGTCATATGTTCTCCATGATATTAACATAGTTAAATAAGAATTTGTCTTATTACATCATGTTAATTAATTGAGTGAATGATGTTGTTATCATGAAATTACGTTATCATGATTATCATTCAATGTTCCTTGTTCTCTTGTAATATGTGTTGAGTTGTAAAGTTAAGTATTATAAGATCTAGTCTTATTACACTTATTTAACTCTTGTATTGAATGATGTAGTAAAGATATGTTATCTTTATATCATTCTTGTGTTTTGCTCTTGTAATCATGTCATCATGTTTCCTTGTAATTGTTACAATATCATTTCTTGTAAGAATAACTACGTGTTGTAAGAGTTAACTTACTACTAAGTTATTCTATTGTATCGATGAGTTATGATATTAAAAATATCATCATCATCTTATCTTTCCTGTATTCTTGAATTCAAACAAGCATGCATACAATGATTTATGATAATAAGCAATTTAATATCAAATAATCAAAGTATTAACCATATGTAAGCAAAACTTTTAAATAAATAAAAGTAAAGCATGTTTCTCAGCCCCGATAGTTTAAAATCGGTAAAGATTAAAGAAAAGGGGCATATGAACTCACCTTGTAGTAGTGGGGTTTGACTTGACCTAATTGAGAATGCACGCGCTCTCGTTTGAATTTGTTGTGATCACGATCCTGTATTGATTTGTTGTAACTTGTAAGTATCACTTAATAGGCTTTTGTGTGTGTATGTGTGGGTGTTAACCCCAAGTTGGCTTTCACGCGTAAGACTTGGCCATGATCACCGTTCGGTCTCTTATGTTAGTTTTTAGATCAAAAACCTTATAAGTTATTATCTTGTAATCTTTGAATTGGATTCATTCATGAACTTGTACACTTTATCATTAATTGTAAGCCGTATGCTTTGATGAAAAACTTAGTGTTTATGACAATTCCACTTGGTTGATCTTGTACATTTGAACATGTGTTGCATACTTATGAGTTACTTGAACAATCATTCTTTTGACATATTTTGATTTGACCTTATGAAATGTGTTAATCCAAGTGGTTTGAATTGAAGTTTAGACCGAACTATGTGACCAAGTCCTAGGTTGGGCCTTTAAGTAACTTGTTGGGCCCTAGGCCCAAACCTATGAGCCTTGGTCTGTTCTTGAACAACTAAGAGTGTTAGACCATGTTAGAACATGTGGATTAGTGATATACGTTGTGGAAATACGAAGGTCCGGTCATTTGCTACAAGGCCTAGCGAATAGGTGGCCTTGTGGGCCTCCATTGGGCCACGAAGGGAAACTGTTGGGCCCGAGGTGGGCCCAGGCAAGATTTGTCGGGCCAAAGGTTAGAATGAACTGTAGAAACCATATTTGGGCTAGAAATAGGTTGTTGTCCAAGTTGTTTGCAAAGTGGCCTCAAAACTAGGTCGCGGCCTTAAGGGTGGGCCTTGAATCAATTTTGTAGGCCATGGGCTGATTTTGCTGGGCCCCGATGAATTTCTTTCAGGCCTTGAGTTTAATATGTGTTGGGCCTACATGGGCCTGGGTCAATTGGGCCGAAACAGTTGTGGGCCCAATTCAATGAAAATGTGGGCCTTTCATGTATGTATGAGTTGAATCCAAGGGCCAACTTAAACCAAACAGGTTTTATGATCAGAATAACTCATATTGGGCCATTTTAGATCAACTTTTGAGATTGGGCCTGTAATGGGCCAAGGAAAATGGCATTGGGCCAGCAATGGGCCTCACCGATTTGGTCAGAAAGCAAGTGTGGCCAAAGTTAAAGCTGTTGGGCCTAAATGATTTCATCATGGGCTGTATAACTAAAATGTCTAGGCTGAATTTGGGAGCTGTGGGTCGAAGGATTAGTTGGGCCTAAGCAGTTCACATGGGCCACAATTTCATGGCCTTGCTTTGTTTGGGCCTGTTTGCTTCATTGGGCCGGTTGGCACATGGGCCTGTTCAGAAATCATGGGCCTGAATGATTAAGTGGACTCAACTGGGCCAAGTGGGATCAGAATCATGGAGTTGGGCCAGTGTTTCTCATATTGGGCCACAATAGCAAGCCTTGTGGTCTGTGGCAGCCAATTAACTTACTGACCCAAATTAATGGGCTGTTGGACTGGATATATGGCCAAAACAGTGAATGCTACGGCCTAAAGGTGGTTAAATGACCCACTGGTTGATCTTAATCCCATTGGGCTTGGACTTGTGTCGTGGGCCAAGGGTTTGGGCTGGGCAGTGGCTGTTTGAAGGGGGTCGGATGGCTTGGGGTTCTTGGCCGAAGGGTGCTGCTGGGGTTGTCAAAGCAACTGGTCGAATGAAGGTTCCTTGGTGTATGGCTCTTGCTCGAATGAGAGGACTTAGCCGAATAGGGTTAGGGCGAATGGTTACCCAGCGAATGTGGAGGTCCGAGTGAGGAGGTACCGGCGAATGGAGGTGGGCGAAAGAGGGTGGTTCGGTCGGCCTAACCTTGGCCATTCGGCCGGCCCTCATTCGATGGTCCATAGATGCCATTCGTTGGTTCGTGGGTCGAGCACACCCAGATCATCCCAGGGTGATTTTTCTGTGTTTGTGTTTGTAGGAGTCATTTTCGAAGGAGTTGGGTTAAAGGAATAGAAGTAGAACCGGTTTTAGTTAGGGACGACCAAAAAGGTTTGAAAACCCTGAAAACCGCACACTTTACAGCTCGTTTACCTGAGAATCGATGGATTTCACTTCCGATCGGTTGTACTTTCATGTAGTAGAGATCAAGAGCTTCGTTTAGGCGAAAGAATCACTCAATTTCGTTAAGAAATGAGTGAGATATGAGGGTTTAAAGTTTGATAATGGTGATGGGAGGTGGGTTCCGGAAATAGGGTTTTTGTTTGGAAGAGATGAAGTGAGAAATGATAAAATAGACTCATTTATGGTTATATATACCCCGCGGGTGTTCGGGTTCGTTTCGGTTGCTCGGTTCGCGTTTTCATTACTTTTCCGGAAAATTACGCGTAATTTAAACTAAATAATTAAAAATACTATTTTAATTAATTTGATGAGTTTCAAAATTGTAAAAATGTTATTTATTTTATTTTATTAAATTATTTTCGTATCGTATCGTGTTTCGTTTTCGTTTCGTCAGATCGCGTCGCCTTCGCGCGTAATTCGTTCGAATCGTCACCCGAACGAATACGACAATGGTTTTGCTTTCTGACTTTTGTTTTCTACTTTTCAGTCATTATTTCAGAACTCTAAACTCACAGATATGTTTGTGTGAATCGTCACCCACACAAACACACTGTCAGTTTGTTATTCTGAAATAACACTGTAATTGTGTTCAATTGTGTTTCCTCACTGTCGGACTCAACTATACATCATGTTTTCACATTGTTCTTGTACTGATTCGTCGGCCATCTGATTCCTGTCATCTGTGGACATCAGATCGCAACCGATATGTTTCGTTTTTCACTTGTAACTTGTTGTTTCTCTTGATTCGTTGTGTTATCTGTAATTAAGTTTTCACTTAATAAACACAACTAATATTTCAAATGTGCGTCGTACTTAATGTATTTAAGTTTGCACTAAAATACGTACAACTGTGTATTGTATTCTGAATTCTGATAATGCGATAACTGTTCATGTACATGTATTCACACATAGTATAAAGTGAAAGTACACATACCGTACGGACTTGCCGGACGATCTGGCACTTGATGTTACACAATGCATCCGATTTACCTCTATCACCGTTTGTTCCCATAGCCTTCATCGAAACTGTTACTAGTAATGTGACATGATAGAAAATAAATTCCTCAGTCTACTAGTCCACAAGTAACGATGGATGATGTACCTCTATGTTGTCACTGTTCTCCATGTGGGAATGTTCTCCATGTGATTAACAAGGTTGAATAAGAACTTGTCTTTTACATTATGTTAATCATGTGTGAATGATATGTGTTATCATGATTATCATTCAATGTAATCCATATGTTCACCATGTAATCCTTAAGCCGTAGTAAGAACAAGTCTTAATACCCTTAAGTGACGCAGGTGGTGGATATCCAATGCGATCATACTATCACATAGTATGTTTTTAAGTTGTAGACTAAGTGTTATAAGTGTTTGACTTATCACGCTTAATCAATTATAATGTGGAATGATATTAAGAAGATATTTTATCTTCTAACCATTCATGTGTTGTGAAGTGTCACCATGTTCCACTGTAGTAGTTCTCATTGTTTGTTTGTGTATGAATTGTCGCAATGTTTGCTCATGTAAGAATAACTAAGTGTTGTAAGATAAAATCTTACAACTATGTTATTCAAATGTGTTGATGATTATGAAATTACATTATCATATTCATCTGAGTTTCCCTGTTATCTCATGATCATACAAGCATGTATACAATGATAAACGATAATAAACAGTTTATTATTATCTAAATCAAAGTATAAATAACATGTTAAGCAAAACTTTTAAATAAATAAAAGTAAACATGTTTCTCAGTCCCGAGAATTTAAAATCAGTAAAGATTAAAGAAAAGGGGCATATGAACTCACCTTGTTGTTGAAATGGTTGACCTATCTTAAACGAAAAATGCACGCGCTCTTGATTGAACTTGAGTTTGTTTTCACGATCCTGTATTGATTTCACATTGTTTGTAACTTATATATATATAAGCTGTAAGGTTTTGTGCGCGTATATGTGTTAGCCCTATTGTTGGCTAACACTTGTGAGTCACGGTCTTGATTCGGCCCTTATTTCTCAAGTCATGGATTGTTATTAAATTGTGGCTTTATGTTGTGTGTTTAAACTAACTTCACCCTTGTATAAACTTCATGTTTTGAGGTTGTTAAATTCATGAAATCGTAATCATAACTACCTTTGTATTAGCTTATCCAAATGTTAACATTTTCCAACATACGATGTTAATAAACCACCTCTTTGATAGACGAGTATTGTATATGTAATTTCATTCGCGTTACTCTAGCGTGTTAAGTTATAAAATAACCCATGTGGGCCGAATCTTTTGGGCCGAAGTATTCATAAGAATCGAAACAGTGGAATGGGCCGGAAGGCCACCTTGGGCCGAAGAGCTAAAGTGGGCCGAATTATAGGTGTTATGGTCAACTCATGGGCCCAAGGGATTTACAGGGATCGAATCTTTGTGTGTTGGGCCGGTTGTGTCATATTTAGTCTATTGGGCCATGATCATGGACCGGTTATTTGGTCCGATCGACAACTCAAGGAAATGGTCCCAAAGGCAGCGAACCCATTATTCTGATGAGTCAAGGTTCGCTTCAACTGGTTCGGGCTAATGGTTCGTTCGAAGGAAACCGCAGGTTCGTGGAGAATTGGTTCGCCTAGGTTGATGAAGGGTTCGACCCTTAAGGTTTGTCCATGGCACAACAAGTTCGGCCGGTTATGATTTTGCAGAGGGTTCGTGCATGTCCTGTGCAACGCCGTGGGTTCGGGGAATCACAATGGTTCGGCTAGTGCTCTCTGGTTCGGCTGCATGGTCTCAAAAGGTTCGGTTGTTGGGAATAAGGGTTCGGGAAACAGCTAGGGTTTGGGTACAGAACCAAGGTTCGACTGGCTTCGTGTATTTAGGTTCGCACGTAGAAGGTTTGTAGCCCATGAGGTGCTATCCGGTCAAAGGTTCGACAACCGTCTTGAGATTCGTCTGTTGATGGTTCGTGGTGATGCAGCTAGGGTTCGCCAATTGGCTAAGGGTTCGGCTAGGGTTCGGCGCTTAGCATAAGGTTCGTGTCTTCTGTAAGGTTCGCCAGACCCCTTGCTTCGCTGATGATGGTTCGGCAACTGTAGATTCGCAACAGAAATGAGGTTCGGCCAATGAAAGAAGGTTCGGCCGACCACTCTACTCCACGAACCTGTATGTGCTTCACCATCATCTTCGAATTTTTCGGTTATTGCTGGGCTGTTTTCAGTTTGTTGGTGTACCAGAACAAGTTCTCAATGGTTTAATGGTTGTTTTACAAGGGTTCTAGACCGACTGCTAGTGTTGGTCGAACATGGAACAACAAACCCTAATTCTCATATCTTTCTTTGGATCATACCTCGAATTTCAGCGGCTAAAACTCCAGATCTTCTGTACTTTTAGGTAAAGGAGGTTGAGAGCTTCACGTGGACACCAAGAACGCCCGATTCCGTCCACAAACGAGTGAGATACGAAGCTTTGAAGGTTGGAATTGCTAGAGAGAGGGTGCGGGAATTGGTTTTAGAGAGAGAAAGAGCTGGTTGCAAATGAGGAAAAACACCTCATTTGGTGTTTTTATACCCCGATGGTATTCGGGTTCGTTTCGGTTGCTCGGTTCGCGTTTTCGTCGCGTATCCGGAATTTTACGCGTATTTAATATGTCTTAAATAAAAAGAAGTTATTTTAATTATTTGATGAGTTTCAAAATTGTAAAAATGTTATTTATTTAATTTTATTAATTTATAATCGTTCGCGTCGTGTTTCGTTTTCGTTTCGTCAAATCACGTCACCATTGCGCGTATTCGTTCGAATCGTCATTCGAACGAACACGTCTATGGTTTAGCTTTCTGACTTTTGTTTTCCACTTGTTAGTCATTATTTCAGAACATTAAACTCACATATATGTTTGTGTGAATCGTCACCCATGCAAACACACTGTCAGTTCGTTATTCTGAAACCATACTGTAAATTATGTTTGAATTGTGTTTCCTCACTGTCGGACTCAACTAAACATCCTGTTTTCGCATTGTTTTCACATTGAATTGTCGGCCATCTGATTCCTGTCTTCTATGGATATCAGATCGCAACCGATTTGTTATTGTTATTCGCTTGAACACTGTTGTTTTTCATGATCTGTTGTGTTAACTGTACTTAGGTTTTCACTTAAATACGTACAACTGTTTCTTGTATTTAGAATTTTGTTAATACAAGTACTGTTTACACACATGTATTTACACATAGTTACTGTAGATAGTACACACACCGTACGGACTTGCCGGCCAGTCAGGTACTAGTTGTCACAATCTAAACCCACCTTGAGGTAGTTTTGATGACCTATTCACATCTTAGACACATAAAACTCACATGCAATGCTTTAATGTCTACATGCACTATCATCAAAGGCACATGCACGAAATTTTACAATTTCAGATCTGAGTTTATTTAAATTGATGGTTGAATGAGCTATTGAAAGGATCTATTGAATGTATAGATGTTATTTTGTGTTATTAGTGATTATTGCTAGTGATTGTAACTTTTTAATAACATGGAATATGAATCCATGGAGTTTTAGTTGATTTTGGACATGGATGAATGACTGGTTGTGATATTTGAGTTACTTACAATGACATTTGTGATTATTGGGGTCAAAAGATGAGGATTTGGTGAATATTACTATTTTTAGTAACTTTAATGTTATAAGATGATGATAGCTGATGAAATAAGAACATGCATGTGATTTAAAATGATGATTTGGGGTTATTATTGATATTGCTAACAAGAAATTTGTTTAGATTTGTCAATATGATGATTATTTGAGATAGTTACTATAAATAGCAACTTTGTTGATGCAAATTGATGCTAAATGATGATTTGTTGAAATAAGCATGATTATATGATGATTTGTAATTGATAGTAATGGTATTAACAAATGGATTGATTAAATTTCATGAAATGGGTAATTTTGTCATAGATTTCAATAAATGGAAACTTGTATCTATAGATTTTACCATGCATGTTGGTGTTAGGTTATGTTAAGGTTGATTGATGATTTTGTTAATTTTAGAAACACTTATGAATGATTTAAATGATTAAAATGAGTTTATTTACAAACTTGCTTGTAACATCAGTGCCGGAATCAGTACCGAAACAGTGATCTCAAACAGTAACATGACAGTAATCAGGTACAAACTATATGCATTTCATTGTATGTCATGTTCATATGTATTGTTATCATTTCATGTTATCAAACAATGAATTCAGAATCATTTCAAAGAAACAGAACTCAGAAAACATGGTTCATCAGTCAGATAATTATCTGGCAATACAGAACCATCATGTGATTATTTGTTAGGATTTTATTATGTATAAACGTATATGAGGCTTTACAGAACAAAACAACACGGATGATGTTACGTGAATGCTAAATCGACGGATTATTTGTATAGGTGACGATCTGTACGAATAAATCTGAAAGTTTAACGTTCTGAATGATATCCGTTAATTAGAAAAGAATATGGAAAAGTATAGTTATCGTCGTGTCGTACGGGTGACGATTCGAACGATACGCGCGACGACTGTACGATTCGATTTTAAACAGTTAATGAAATATTTCTGAAAATTTAAAATAAAAAGGAAGATATTTGGTTAATTTACTAGGAATTACCACCTAAAACAATTTTATAAATCTTATGTTAAGACCGAGTCGTTTCGTTAAAAAAACTACGAAGAACGGATATTGTACGCGAAACCGAACGAAACCGAACCTACCGGGTATTTGTGAACCATTTAATGTGGACATTGAATGTCACAACCACCACCACCAACCCATTTCATTCACAATTTTCATTTCTCTCTCTCTCTAAAATCTCTCTCTAACTTCTCTCTACAAGATCTCTTCCAATTCTCAACCATTTCGAGTGTTCTTGGTGTCAAAACGACCACTATCATCTGTGGATCACGAAAGTACAAAGGATCTAAGCTTTCATCCATCATTTTCGAGTTAAATTCTAGTTTTATTTTCGGTTTTTGTATGAAACCCCGATTTCTATACTCCATTGTTTTTCTAACCGATCTAACACTTCGAAATACTTAGATAAACTCTTGTAAACGACTAGGAAGCTTTAGGAGCTAACATGTAACATATTAGGGTTGATGATGAAGAAGGGAAGCTGGGTTCGTGATGGAAACCATGTCGGCCGAACCTCCTTCGAAGGGAAACCCAGATGTGCGAACCTAGGTACTTTGGCCGAACCCTCGAACGAATCAGCTGGCTACGAACCTCCTTTGAGCCAAACCTACAAGAGACACGAACCGGGGGCAGGGGCGAACCTGAACCCTGGGTCACGAACCTTACCCTGGCCGAAGCTAGGATGGGCGAACCTTGAGGTGGTGCAAACCCTTCAAGGCCGAACCTTGCCATGCAAACCCTAACAGCCACGAACCTGTAATGAACGAACCCACATGCTGCCAACCTAGTGTCTCAGCCGAACCTGTCACACCACGAGCCGGCGGGGTTGGATCGGATTCCCCGTCGGGCAGAAGGTTCCTGGGGCGCGATATAGTGAGTGATAATCGAAGTGATCAAATTGTTTACATTGCACATGATATAAATGAGAAATGCTAAATAGAATAGAATTACAAAGTTAAATTACATCCGTATCGTTCATAATTTAACAATGTAAATCTATCATAACATCATAAGATTTCTATCTTGTAACTGCACAAGATATACAAAATAATTGTATAATGATGTTCCAAAAGTATACAGGTCCAAAAATACTAAGTCTTCTATCTGAAGTCCTAGTCCAAAAGCATAAGCTTCTTAATTGACCTGTTCGTCACCTGAGAAGTCATGCAAAAATAAAGTCAACACATGGTTGGTGAGTTCATATAGTTTAGTAATTGAAAAAGATTTGTAAACCTTTTTCGGTAAAGACCCTAACCTCAATAACATCACGTGTAATATCCACATCGGTATGCTTATATATAGGGCATACCCCTGAGTCGAGCCTACAACCCGCCCAGACGCCGTCCCACCACATACTAATATGCATATGACACTGTTGTTAATGATAATTAAGCATTTTTACCTAACACACAATTCCATTCACAATAGTTCAAATGTACACTCAAAACCTTTGTTAAACCCTCGGGTAACAACCTTAATCTCATTAACATCAGATGTATCATCCAGATCGGTATGCTTATATATAGGGCATACCCCTGAGTCGAGCCTACAACCCGCCCAGACGCCGTCCCACCACATACTAATCCACATAGGACATTGTTGTTAATGATAATTAAGCATTTTACCCCTGCCATTAACCCATAAGTTCTTCAGTTCTTTGTTCCTTTAAATACAATCATTTGAAATCCCTAATGATTTCATAATTCATCACAAAATATGATCAACCACATCAATTGTAGAAATAGTTATAAATGCTTAATTAAATAAATAAATAAACATTTAATAAAATCTAAGTCCTAATGATTGGGCCTTGGTCAACTCGAGTAGACTAGTCTGTCAATCAAGGTACTTAGTAGTTAGGAGATTCTGTAAATATCATCAAACATATGACCTACAAATCAAACGGTCTAGCTAGGACTTCTTGAAATGTAGGATTTTTGTTTCGTGCTTGATTCGTTTTGTTTCGTTGGCATATGTCATCTTTGATATTTCCCAGTCTTTCCCTTGAAAATGATTTATTGATTCATCTAGTTTCGTTACAAGATGTACTTGATTCGTTGATCCTTGAATACTAGATTCGTTGATCAAATGTACTCTTGATTCGTTGTTCGTCAAACACTTGATTCATTGAACATCGAATATTTGTTTTGTAAAAGTAGTTTCGTTTGATTCGTTGAACTCACCTTTGTTTCGTCAAAATAGTTTCGTTTGATTCGTTGAACTCACACCCTTGTTTCGTGAAAATAGTTTCGTTTGATTCGTTGAACTCACACACTTGTTTCGTCAAAATAGTTTCGTTTGATTCGTTGAAATGTTTAGTTTAATTCAATTATCCACTTAAGTCTTAAGTAGATACGATTAGTAAAACTTGCATAAAATTTACCTAGACATGATCTAGGATAACATTTCACATATAAAACATATGTTAAGTAAAAACATTTCAGTAAACAATTTAAGTAAAACAGTTTATGCATGCTTCTCAGCCCCGTGATTTAAAACAAAAATGTTTAGAAAAAGGGGCAATGAACTCACCTGTGTTGTTGTGTAATGTAATACCACAAAATGCGCGCTCTTGTTTGTAGACTAAGTATCTTCAGTTCCTGAGTTGTTTTAAAGGAGTTCGAATACGATAAGTATACGTATTAGTCGTCGCGTCTAAGGTTTGGTCTCGGTGTGCAATTAAGTGTCCTATGCTACTAAGGTGTTTCTATGATTTCATCTATCTTATTCTAACTTATTACCCAATCATAATCCCAATCCCATAAACAATGACCATTACACCTTAGTGATGTATGGTTCACGTTGTTCTTATTCAATGTTTATTAATTAAAACATTTCACACTTTATTTTTATGTCATTAAGTTAGAATTCATTTTATTTAATTGAAAGATTGTTTTGAATGAAAACTAATAGTTTCCTTTAACATTTATGATCAACAAGTTAGGTTTAGGTTAATCACATTCAATTAACCTTAAACCTATCACTAGATCTTTGTCTCCGATAGTTCTTTGTTCGTTCGTGTGCGTATAACTTAGCTTAGAGTGTTCCATTTGAACAATCCAATTTAGTTATACAATCATATGAAACTTTCTAAGTGTTAGATGCAAATGTTGAAATTAACACTAACACCTTAAGTTCTAGCATCCACTAATGCATGTTTCTTAGTTTGTTCTAAACTTTGAGTACTCGTATATTCATTTCCTTGTTCTTACAACTAAGTTCAACAGCCCTAAGTACTGAATTTCCTTGATTTGCTAACACTTTAGGTTTTGATCATCCTGGGGCAGCGAACCTATTGGCCACTGAGTGTAGGTTCCGCGAACCTTTTAGGGTTCGCTCACCAAAGGTTCGTCCATCCTAGGTTCGTGCCATATGCAGGTTCGGCAATGGGGAAGGTTCGTCGATCAGAGGTTCGTTGCCCTCAGGTTCGTCAGCTTAGAAGGTTCGTCTAAGAAGAAGGTTAGTGAGTCAGTTTTCACAGGTTCGGCTGGCAGAGCAGCCACAGGTTCGTTGCAGAGCATCTAACAGGTTCGGTGCAGGTTCGTGACAGGTTCGTTTCAGATATCAAGGTTCGGCTACCTGGGCGTAGGTTTGGCTGATCGAATTGGTTCGCGAACCTGCATGATCTTCTTCATTTTTCGATCCAAATCTGTTGCAAATCAGTTTCTACAACCTCCTAGTCATTCATAGGTGTTTATCTAAGTGTTTCTAGGTGTTCAATGTGACTAAAATAATAATAATCTACTAAGGGTCGTGATACACCCTAAAACCGAAATAAAATCAAGATTTACCTCAAATTCTGTGGTTGGAAGTTCAAAATTCTTGTGCTTTTGTAATCTACGTGATGAGACGAACGTCTTGACACCTAGAACACTTGAATCTGACGAGAATTGAGCAAGAAATTGTAGAAAGAAGGAGGATGATAGATTTCTAGAGAGAGGGAGAAAAACGAAAATGATGGGAGATTGGAGGTTGGTGGTGGTGGTTGATGACATTAATGGTTTCATTAAATGAATTGAAACACTTGGTGGTTCGGTCTCGTTCGGTTTCGCGTAAAATGTCAAATTCTCGTGTTTTCGTAACGAAACGATACGGTTTATGAATTAATATTTCTAAATCTATTTTAAGTGGTTATTCCTAGTAAATTAACTAATATCTTTTATGTATTTTTAAATTTTCAAAATATTAATTTTACTGTTTAAATTGAATCGTACGGTTGTCGCGCGTATTCGTTCGAATCGTCACTCGTACAAATACGACGAAAACTATACTTTTCAATATTGTTTTCTAATTATTGGATATTATTCAGAACGTTAAACTTCCAGATATATTCGTACAGATCGTCACCTATACGAATAATCCGTTGATTTAGCATTAACGTAACGATGTTCGTGTAGTTTTGTTCTATAAAGCCTCACATACATTTATACGTAATAAATCCTAACAATTAATACCATGATAATTCTGTGTTGACAGGTAATTATCCGACTGATGAACCATAGTTATGAACTTTGTTTCTCTAAATTAGTTCTGAGTTTGCTATATGATAACATCCAATGTTAATGATAATTGATAAGAATATGAAATATGCTGCAATGTATATAGTTCGTACCTGTTTACTGTTCATGTTACTGTTTAAGATCACTGTTCCGGTACGGTTCCGGCACTGATGTTACAGTCTCCCCTTGTTAGAGAAATTTCGACCCGAAATTTAAGAGTTGTTATCGGGCACAGCTTCCTCTTCAAACAGTTGGGGATACTTTGACTTCATGTGATCTTCACGTTCCCAAGTAAACTCGGGTCCGTGCCTTGAATTCCATCGAACCTTTACAATCTGAATACGGCTTCGCCTCAGTTGTTTAACCTTGCGATCCATAATCTCCAAAGGTTCTTCAATGAAGTGTAACTGTTCATCTACTTGAATTTCTTCGATTGGGATGAAGAGAGTCTCGTCAGCAAGGCATTTCTTTAAGTTCGAGACATGGAACACGTCATGCACACCACTGAGTTCATCTGGTAATCTCAGTTTATACGCCACAGGACCAATACGTTCGATAATTTCGAACGGTCCCACGTATCTTGGTGCTAATTTGCCTTTCTTTCCAAAGCATACAACGCCTTTCCATGGGGATACCTTCAACATTACACGGTCTACCACTTGAAATTCCAACGTCTTGGGCCGTTTTTCGGCGTAGCTCTTTTGTCTGCTCCTTGTTGCTAGTAGTCTTCTTTGAATCTGGGCGATCTTGTCAGTGGTTTCATGTATAAGCTCTGGCCCAGTTATTCGATTGTCTCCAACTTCAGTCCAACAGATCGGTGATCGACATTTCCGGCCATAAAGAGCCTCGAATGGTGCACATCCGATACTGTTGTGGTAACTGTTATTGTAGGAGAATTCGATCAGTGGCAAATGGGAATCCCAGTTCCCACCGAAATCCAACACACAGGTTCTTAACATATCCTCAAGGGTTTGAATAGTACGTTCGCTTTGACCATCTGTTGATGCAATTAATGTCCCTATTTCAATTTTGTATTAATCATCATGAAAGATTAAAATTATATTAATGGAAGTTGTCTTTCTATATTGTTATTAATGTTTAAGTTTGATTATATGAGTGTTTGATATGGTTTATTATTATTTGAGTATGAGTGTTACTCATTCGGGCGAATGACTCTAACGAATGAAGTCATTCGCCGAATGAAAATAGAAAATGACTATATTCAGCGAATGAACCATTCGCCGAATGACTCATTCGACTGACTTGTCCATTCGACATAGTCATTCGCCGAATGAGCTGCTTCGGCCACTCATTCGGCCGAATAACTACAGTCTATAAATACAAGTTCAAATCATTTCAAACCCTAACTTCTGAGAGCCCTCATTCTTCCCTGTGCACTCCAGTGTCAAACCCTTGAAGTTTTGAGCGATTCTTCCTGTCCAACTTCGATTCTCAACCCATGGTGATCGATTCTCAATCGCACGTTGATTCTTCTCACTCGATTCACCACGGTTTCTGTGGATTTCGATTGGAAAACCCTGGAATAGGATTCCGCACTATTCCAGAGGCAGTCACGCAGATATTCCTTGGAATCGGCTTGTTTCCGGGCTCCTTCCAGGTCCTACAAAGTGGTATCAGAGCCATGGCTCTTGATTCTGCTTGATTTCCACTCAAAATCATCAGATCTCAGTCTGTCTTTTCGAAACCTACAAAACCCTGATCGTCTTGGCCAAAAAGTTACTGTTACATTGCAAATCCGTGGATTTTTGTGGTGTTTTTATCCAAACTTCAATCTCAATTTGTTCATAATCATATCATGATGTTCTGTACCAAATTTGGTACTTAGATCTGGTCTAAATCGAAACTTATTGCAATTTTAGTTGCCAAAACCCTCAGATCGGCCGAATGAGTATGGCGGCCGAATAAGTTTGGCCGAATCAGTCTCATTCGCCGAATAGCATCATTCGCCAGTCTGATTCGCCGAATAGCTCCATTCGTCTTACTCATTCGACGAATAGCTTCATTCTCATTTCTCATTCGGCGAATAGCCCCATTCGACACTTCATTCGCCGAATAGGTTCTTTCTCCCTAACAGTCATACTCAGTCTCTCATTCGCCAGACTTAGTTCATTCGGGCCCCGAAATTCGCCCCTAACACCTTCATTCGGTCATCAGTGTGAGAATTTTTCTAAGTGTTGAATCTTATTATTTTTGATTAAATGAAGGATTTAGCATTGATGGCAAATCAGAACCATCACATTCAGACATTATTGTTGACTGAGACAGAAACAGGAAATTCCAACAAGGCTCCCAAGTTGCTATCTTTAGACGCTTATCCGCACTGGAAGTATCGGTTTGAGATCCACATCAATGGAGTGGATACCAATTTATGGATGATGATTGAAGGAGGATATCTGAGGCCTCTTAATGAAGATGGAACTCCTATGCTAGTCACACGGATGACTGAGCCTCAAAGGAAGCTTTATGACTATGAGAAGAAAGCTTATGCTATTTTGTCACAGTCTATTGCTACTGATATCTTCCACCAGTTCAGACAGTTTACATCATCTAAATACTTGTGGGATGCTTTGCAGCAACGGTATGAGGGTAATGATGCATTGAAGAATATCAAGTCTAAGGCTTTAAGGAAAGAGTTCAACAGTTTCATGTATGTTGGAAATGAATCTTTAAATGCGTTGATTGCCAGATTCTATCATCTTTTGAGAGAGCTGTTCAATCATGAAGTCAAAACCACTACTCAAGAAAAAATTCAGTGTTTGGCAGATGCTCTACCTCCAAAATGGGAATCATTTTTGATGGTGCTTAAGCAAAATGAGATGATGGCACATATGGACATAAATGATTTCATTCAGAAACTGAAAGAGCAGGAAATAGAGAATAAGTGGAAAGCTAAAAGGGTTGCTCAAGTCCAGGATCCATCATTGTATTATTCCACTCCTACAGTTGAGAAATCATCATCACATGCTCCACTGAAAACTGCTTTTGTTTCTCAGACATCTGAAGCTCCATATTCTGCTCAGATTCATTTTAGTCAGTAATCTTCTTCAACCAGCTCTCAAAAGGAACATCATCAACCAGTACAAGTTTGAAGACAGAGAACTTTGATAAAGTCACTGTTGAGATTGCTAAGGAGCATATGGGATTGTTATCCACTTTGGTTAGTTCTTATGATGGACTGGTAGCAGGACAGATTGGAAATCCTTATCTGACAAATGATGACTACTCTCAGATAGATCCTGATGATATGGAAAGGATTGATATTATGTGGGCTTTGGCTAGTGCCATTAGAAGAGCTAAGGAGTTTGTAAAGAGAACTGGAAAAGACATCAATTTAAACAAGGAGTCTAAGTTTGGTTTTGATATGGCATCGGTGACATGCTATAACTGTGGAGAGAAAGGTCATTTTGCTAGACAATGCAAGCTACCAAAGAAAGCTGGAAACAAGAATCCCTTTCAACATCAGAAGTCCTCTACTGCAAATCCAGAAAGGAGATTGGTTCCCATTGATTCTCCTACTCAGGCTGGATCTTCATCAGCAAGCAAAGCATTGATGGTGCAACAAGATGTAGGTGTGAACTGGGATTTTAGATTCAATTCAGATCAAGGTGAACAAGATAAAGCATGTGTTGCTGAGATTAAGAAGATTGATGATGTCGACGGAGCTTAGCTAATAAACTAACTAAAAACCGACTCTAAAATAGACACAAAGTAATAAATCTAGACTCTCTAAAACCTAAGCTACCGGCAGGCAAGTGTACCTATCGTATGCAGCAAGACAAAAGTAAGTCCGGTTATCGAATCCACAGACTTCTACAGAATGCACTAACTAGACTCTATGACTTATCTATACACAATTTGTACTTGAATAAAATAATAATAAGGAAGGGGGGTTTCTACTAACAACTAAAATATTTAATAAACACTTAGAAATGAAAACAGACGAGCAGACAATGACTAAATCAGGGAAGGAAAGAAGCACTACCTAGGTTTGAATCATATACATGTTTGACAAGGTTCTATCGGGGATGGAACTAATGTGATACCGGGATCTTAAAATACTAAACTCAAAGGAAACCTAGAGCACCCTCGACCCTTCTCAAGGATAGTCAACTAAGGGTCCTAAAAGCCGTTAAACCACCAGACACATGGATTTCCCTCACAGGTCATCCAACTACTTATGAAATATCCGCTAGATTATCTACCTCACAGTACGATAATCTCAAAATACCTAAGAAATAACTGTTAAACACTCTACCTCACGGCGCGAAAGTCACAGTTCACTTAAATGCTAGGGATAACTTGGGTTTTCCTATTGGACTCGATAAACATGATTTGATAGACAAATTAGATTGATCTTCTCACGAAGTCTCTAACCTAATAAGCTAAAAACCAAGACCTATCGACAACTTCTCACCTCACGGATATTAAAGTTAGTTGCACATCTTAATCCTCTAAATCATAATAAAACACTCCTATGAATCACTCGGCCAAAGCAACTCATCCGCTAATCAAAAACACATAGTAATTGATTCTAGCATGCACCTATTTCGGCGAATGAAACGTTCAAACTCATTCGGCGAATGACTTAAGATTTGAATCTCTTTCGCCGAATGGCATTTGGGAGAAAGAACTCATTCGCTGGATTCTTTTGGCGAATGACATTCAGAAGGAAGAGGTCATTCGTGGGTCTCATTCGGCGAATGACTCAACCTATATAAGCCTTCAATTGGCGAACTACCTCATTCTCCCCTCGTCATTCGATCGCCACTGTGTGAACCTTCATTTGCCGAAAAACCTTCTCTCTTCGGTCTAATTTTTTCTCGTGATTTCTACTCACCCAGCCACTGATAACCTTGTTTATTATCATCTCAGGTACATTGGGATCGAATATCGTCAAATTCTGACCGTGAAATCATCAAAAACCGAACAGATTTTAGGGTTTTAGGGTTTCTTATTTCGCCCTTGCAATAAATGGTCAAAATGGACTTAAAACCTCATTCGACCTATTTTAAATGTGTTAATCGGTCATTTCTGATTGTAAATATGTGGTTTTTGCGAACTGATTTAAAGATTTTGAAAAGAAGGATTTGAAATTGAACTGGCAGCCGAATGTCGTCATTCGGCGAATGACTCATTCGGCGAATGTAACCCATTCGGCGAATGTAACCCATTCGGCGAATGTAACCCATTCGGCGAATGTAACCCATTCGGCGAATGTAACCCATTCGGCGAATAGCTCATTCGACGAATAGCCAAGATAGCTAATGGCTCATTCGGCGAATAGCTCATTCGGAGAATGAGATTTGTTTGGCAAATGTAGTTCATTTGGCGAATGATTCATTCGACCCAGATGTTCATTCGTCAAAATTCACTTCATCCGGCATATCAGCTTAAGCTGATTCTGTGTTCTGGTTTTTAATATGATTTCAGTATTTTAAGCTATTGAACTGTTCTAACATGTCTTTATCTGATGTTCAGAATGGTTGGATACAAGTCAGTGACGAAGAACAACATATGTGCACATTTGGATCTCACCACTCCGAACGCCAAACACTACACTGAGATTATCACCTTTCTCAGGCGTTCGAGGATCTTTACAGCCATTTCCACTATACATGTGCCTTATCACTCTCACCAGCAGGATTTCTGGGCTTCCGCAGATATTGATTGCGAGGTTGAACCTTCGGTTATTAGAGGAAAGGTTTTTGGGCACGATGTTGTTATATCAGCCGAGCACATCAGAAGAGTTTGTGGTTTCTAGGATTCACCTGATCAACCATATTTGTTAGATCGCTACTTAGTTCGCGGCTGCTTTATGAGGTGTAAGTACGAAGGTGATCTAGGAGCGGGGATTCTCAACAAGGCATTTATGTCTCCGCAGTTCAAGTATCTAGCTCATGTTCTGATTCACTATCTCGGGTCGAGGAGAGGTGGATTCGACGACATGCGGGAGATTATACAATGTGCCTTTGTTGCATTGGTGCTTAACAGGCCATTCAACTTCTCTGAGATGATTTTCACTCATATGAAGGAGAATGTGGCACTGAAGGGAGACAAGAAGTTCTTGATGTATCCCAGGTTTCTGCAGCAGTTGATTGATGCTCAGTTGCCCAATTTACCGAAGCTCAATGCTGATATCATCATGCTGGAACATATGAATGACACTACTCTCAACAGAGTAATGTCATACAGAGGGAAAGACAGGAAGTCGACTCTACAATCATTGTTTGGTCATCTTTCGAGGCCTGATTATGTTGTTCCACCTGGTCGGAGATGGAGGCATGATGACTCAGATTCTGAGGTGGAGGACATAGTTGTGCCTGGTGATGATGGTGATGATGATGATACTGGTACAGGTGTTACTGGTGCAGGTGTTAGTGGTGCAGGTGGAAGGAGTGGTGGTGCTGGTGAGAGCTCAGTGGCTCTGAGCACTGTATCAGTTAGCTCTGTTCATGTGAGTACGATTGTTGATGATATGACTACTACTGCTCAGGTTAGCCTGGTTGAGGCTGTTGGTGTGACTGCTGGTACTGAAGTCAGTACCTCTGTAGCTGCAGATGAGGATGTTGACATTGATTCACTGATGGAGCTGGATTTCATGATCACTACTACCTCCACAGTGACTACTCCTCTTGATACTACAATCACCACATCTGCTGCTGATGGAGATGAGTCAAAGGACTCAAGTGATGATGAAGGTGAAGCTGGTGCTGATGACGATGGTAGTTCTGATTCAGAAGATACACCAGATGAGGAGTTTGAGAGTGTCCGGGTTAATGGCAGGATGATAAAGAGGAAGAGGAAAAGGAGTGAAGCTGAGATGGAAGAGATTACTGATCCTTCCTTTATTCCTGATTTTGAGATTTCTTCTCCTCCTCGTTCCTCTGCTCCTGTCACTACAGCTGTGTCTGTTGCAGCTGTTCAGTCTACATCTTCTCGGGCTGGGAGAGGAAAGAGATCTAGATTTTCATTCCAGAGGAGGTCAGAACTGACGACAGCTGCTACAACTACTGTCACATCAGTAGCAGCTGTCTCAGTTTCTTCACTGACAAGGTCAAGGGCTACTCATGTTTGTGCTACCACTGCCCCTCTGACCACCTCTATGACCCAGGCTCCCATTTTTACTGCTGCCTCTGCTGGTCCCTCCACCTCACGAGCTGACACGTTCATACCTACTGTTTCAGTTGTTGATCAGCTGAGCACACTAAACAGTATGGTACTGAGAATGATGGAGAGGAATCTGGAGCAGGAAAGGAATAGTAGATAGCAAGATCTGGTTATCGCTCAACTTACTCAGAGGATAACAGATCAGGATGCACTGTTGCTTCAAGCTGCAGATTAGAGAGCAGATCTTAGAGCCAGATCAGCCCAGCAAGAAGAACAGTTGCTGAAATACATTGATGAACACAACCAGCTGGCATTGACAGCCACTGCTTTCAATGAACGGATTTTGTTATTGGAGTCGGAGAATGCTCGTCTTGCTGAACAGATTGAAGATCTTAAAGACAGCACTCCCAGGATTGAAGGTTCTGTTGCACACTCTGATGATTCAGATTCTGAGAAAGAAGAGGAAGAGGAAGAAGAGGAAGAAGAATCTGATGAGGAGAAGGTTGAGTATGAAGAATCTGATAAAGATGATGATCAGGACGGATCAGGAAGTGGGTCTTCTAGTTCATCAAGTGATGATGATGATGATCAGGCCCCTTCTACATATGAGATCCGGTCCAAAAGTGCAAATGACAAGAAGAAAAAGGCTCCTCCTCCATCTTCTCCCACACAGACTGTTGAACCAGATGCTACTGAGGAAGTAGATGCTATGCCTGTGAGACATCAACTGGACGAGACTCTTACTATGATTCTTGATGCTCAAGGCATTATACAGCACTCAGTTAGCTACGACAAGGAGGAGGGAGAGATTATACATTGCTTATCTAAGGAGCAAATTGCTGAGTTATTCAGGTTAAATCCTGATGAGGTTATCACTGAGGATACCTCTGTTCCTGTTACTGATGAGCCTACCCCAGAGACATTTGATGATGTGGATGAGGTCATCCTAGAAGATATTACGGATGAAGAATACCCAAAGTATACATCAGCTGAGGATGAGCTGCCAACTTTCACTGATCAGTTTGATCAAGACACTGAAGATCTACTGATCCGATACTTAGAAGAACAAGTTGAGGTTAGCAAAGCCGAAGCAGATGATCAAAAGAAAAGAAAAGAGGAATGGAAGGCCTATTGGGAGGTCCTGAAGAGGGAAAGCACGATGAAGATGCCAGACACACACAAGAAAGTCTACAGAACCAAAGGCTACAAGGCTAGAGGTCAAATCTTGAACTGGGCATACTTTCATGATCTAGGGTGCTATGCGGTGAAGAGAGAGAGAGAGGAATTGATTACTTCAAACATCCTCATGATTTTAAGACGTTTCCAGGCTTTGAAGTTAATCAAATAGCATGTCTGAAGATGCTGTACAGTGAAGATTCAGGAATGTCTGCCTGGTTCTCTCGGCAAATCCAGTACGAGTACAGAAAGAGATGGGTGAACTTTCAGCCCCAACAGCCTGAACGTTATTATTTGCCAGAGATTGATGGAGACACCCGGAAACATAAAGTTATCCTGAAGTGGCTTCCTCTTAAAGTCTTGAAGAAGATTCCTTTACGGAAGATGCGTCAAGACTTTATGGAAGGCTTCCGATGGTGGTATTATGATGGATGGACTGGAGAGGCAATGATTGTTTTATGCAAAGATAAGAAGTGGGAGACAGTAAGGATTTTTGAACCAATGTGGTTGACTAACTTGTCCCACAAAGATGTCTTAGCACTGTATCGTCATCAGATTTTCTTCGATGTACAGGACATGGTACAGGCACTACAATTCATGAGGGTGATCTGTCTCTACAGTATATTCAAGATTTATGCTGGAGCTGACTGGAAAGCCATTTCAGAAAAGTACTTCAAGAAAGACATTTCCAAGAGCTGAACTAGGTCCAAGGGGGAGTTTGTTGATGCAATTAATGTCCCTAGTTCAATTTTGTATTAATCATCATGTAAAGATTAAAGTTATATTAATGGAAGTTGTCTTTCTATATTGTTATTAATGTTTAAGTTTGATTATATGAGTGTTTGATTTGGTTTATTATTATTTGAGTATGAGTGTTACTCATTTGGGCGAATGACTCTAACGAATGAAGTCATTCGCCGAATGAAAATAGAGAGTGACTATATTCAGCAAATGAGCCATTCGCCGAATGACTCATTCGACTGACTTGTCCATTTGACATAGTCATTCGCCGAATGAGCTGCTTCGGCCACTCATTCGGCCGAATGACTACAGTCTATAAATACAAGTTCAAATCATTTCAAACCCTAACTTCTGAGAGCCCTCATTCTTCCCTGTGCACTCCAGTGTCAAACCCTTGAAGTTTTAAGCGATTCTTCCTGTCCAACTTCGATTCTCAACCCGTGGTGATCGATTCTCAATCGCACGTTGATTCTTCTCACTCGATTCACCACGGTTTCTGTTGATTTATATTGGAAAACCCTGGAATAGGATTCCGCACTATTCCAGAGGTAGTCAAGCAGATATTCCTTGGAATCGGCTTGTTTCCGAGCTCCTTCTAGGTCCTACACCATCCGTTTGTGGGTGGTAAGCTGTACTCAGGTTTAACTGCGTCCCTAGAGAGTTCTGCAATGATTTCCAGAACCTTGATGCAAATCTGCTGTCTCTATCAGAAATAATAGATAATGGCACACCGTGGCGTACCACTATCTCATTGATGTAAAGTCTTGCTAGTTTATCCATCGTGAAGGTCTCACGCATCGGTAAGAAGTGAGCAGATTTTGTTAAACGGTCAATGATCACCCAAATCGTATCATGACCACTGGAAGTGCGAGGTAGCTTGGTAATGAAATCCATAGCTATTTGTTCCCACTTCCAGAGCGGAATTTCTGGCTGTTCCAGTAAACCAGACGGTTTCTGGTGTTCCGTCTTTACCTTCGCACACGTAAGACACTGACCGACGTACTCGGCTATGTCTTTCTTCATTCCAGGCCACCAATAAAATCCACGCAAATCTTGGTGCATTTTATCAGCGCCGGGATGAACAGAGTATTTAGTCTTGTGTGCTTCGTCGAAGATAAGTTTTCTTAATTTTTCTACTGCCGGAATCCATATACGATCCTGGTAGTAGATCAATCCATCAGGCTTATTCTCAAAGTGTTTCTCTGCTCCGCAATCAAGCTCTTTCTTCAAATTCCATCGATCAACTGATTCTTGTTGCGCTTGAATAATCTTGTCTCTTAAGCTGGTCTGCACAGTCATCCCCATTGCTCTAACGCGCAAGGGTTTGATCCGTTCCTTCCGGCTCAAGACATCAGCTACTACGTTCGCCTTTCCCGGATGGTATTTGATTACACAGTCGTAATCATTTAGAAGTTCAACCCAACGACGCTGTCGCATGTTGAGTTCCTTCTGATCAAAGATGTGCTGCAGACTCTTGTGATCGGTAAATGTGGTACATTTAGTGCCATATGAGTAGTGTAGTTCTTCTCATGAACTTTTAACTGTCTTGATGCGTAAGCAATAACTTTGTCACGTTGCATTAGTACGCAACCAAGTCCCTGATGGGAAGCGTCACAATAAACAACAAAGTCATCACAGCCTTCTGGAAGAGATAGAATTGGAGCATCACATAATTTCTGTTTCAATGTCTGGAAAGCATCTTCTTGTTTTTGCTCCCAGGCAAACGGTTCACTTTTCTGGGTTAGCTTAGTGAGAGGCAAAGCTATCTTAGAAAAGTTTGAGATAAACCTTCTATAATAACCCGCCAATCCCAGAAAAGACCGTATCTCCGTCGGTGTTTTCGGAGTGTCCCAATTCTTGATTGCCTCAATCTTGGCAGGATCAACATGTATTCCCTCGTTGTTGACTACGTGACCCAGAAATTGAACTTCTCTTAGCCAAAATTCACATTTAGAGAATTTGGCATAGAGTTTCTTTTCCTTCAATAGCTCCAAGAACTTTCTGAGGTGTTGCTCGTGCTCTGTTTTGTTCTTGGAATAAATCAGTATGTCATCAATAAAGACAATGACAAACTGATCCAAGTACGGCTTGCACACTCGGTTCATGAGGTCCATGAAAACTGCTGGTGCATTCGTCAATCCGAAAGGCATCACCATGAACTCGTGATGCACATATCTGGTTCGAAACGCCGTCTTCGGTATGTCTTCGTCTTGAACTCTAAGCTGATGGTATCCAGACCGCAAGTCAATCTTTGTGAAGTATTGCGCTCCTTGCAGTTGGTCAAACAGATCATCAATCCTCGGCAATGGATACCGATTCTTGATGGTCAGTTTATTCAGCTCACGGTAGTCTATGCACATTCGAAACGATCCGTCTTTCTTTTTCACGAACAGGACCGGAGCTCCCCAAGGTGAGTAGCTCGGTCTGATGAATCCTTTATCAAGCAGCTCCTGTAACTGATTAGACAATTCCTGCATCTCTGAAGGTGCTAACCTGTAAGGAGATTTAGCAACAGGAGTTGCTCCAGGAATTAAGTTAATACGAAACTCTACCGGTCGCACCGGTGGCAAACCTGGTAGGTCTTCAGGAAATACTTCCGGATACTCTTTCGCTACTGGTACGTCTTGAATCATTTTCTTATCCTTCTCCTTTTCCACCACATGAGCCAAGAACGCCACGCACCGCTTCTGCAGACACTTACGCGCCTTTATGCAAGAGATGATTTTGACAGTTCGTTTTGCTTGATCCCCTTTAACTTCCAATACGCGATCACTCAGCAATGGAATTCAAAGCAGCTTTTCAGAACAGATGACTTCCACTCGATTAGAAGAAAGCCAATCCATTCCAACAATGATGTCGAAACTACCCAACTCCATCGGTATCAAATCGATGGTGAATGTATGATCATTAAGTGTCAGTGGGCAATTCTTATAAACTTTACTAACTGAAATCTGTTTCCCGTTAGCTACTTCTATGATGTAAGAGGAATCTAACTGTTCCTCTATAGAATCTAATTGGCATGCAAAATCGGTAGAGACAAAACTCTGATCCGCACCAGTATCAAATAGAACAGATGCATAGAAGTCATGTAAGAGAAATGTACCAGTGACCACATTCGGGTCTTGGCGTGCAGCTGGTGCTCCAATGGCAAGGGCTCTTCCCCGGGGTGCTTGAACTGCCTGTTGAGTCTTCTTCGGGCAACTCTTTGCAAAGTGGCCTTGTTCACCACAGTTATAGCTTCCACTGTTGTTCTGATTAGCTGGTGGAGGGAGAGCCAAAGCAGCATTGTTGACTGCTTGGTTAGGTGTCATCCGGCAGTGTTGGACCCAATGGTCCTTTCATCCACACCTCGTGCATTGCTTGCAGGGAGTGTTAGCAACATGATGGTATTGACACTTGGCACACAGAGGAAACGTGCCAGTGTAGGGTCTTCGGTTAGGGTTTTGAGGTGCTACTGCTATTTGTTGGAGAGGTGTGGCCACCGTGTAGTTCTTGATGGTCTTCTGTTTCTTCTTCTGATGGTGGTGGGGTTTCTTTGACGGCTCGGCTTTGTTCTTGCCGGAGTCCGCCTCTTTCTTTAAAACTCCAGAGGCTACCATAAGATCAGTGAGTTTCCCAGACAAACTCACTACAGACTCGACAGTGACAGGGTTAGCTGCAACAACTAGGCCCTGAATGCAGGCGGGAAGTCCACCTACATAACGATCAATTCTGTTTTCCAAAGTTGGTACCATATCTGGCACCAAAGCAACCAACTCGTGGTAACGAGTCGTATACCCCATGTGATCAGCCCCCTTCATCACATGGTTGGCTAGTTCAACCTCCAGTTTCTGCAACTCGTTCTTGGGGCAGAATTCTGTTCTCAGCAACGTCTTGAAATCTTCCCATGGCATGGCCATAGCTTCTTCTCTTCCCCTTGCATTGATCTGCGAGTTCCACCAGGTCAAGGCTCGCTTGTTGAATGTTCCAGAAGAGTAGCGAGCCTTGTGATGTTCTGGATAGCTGCAAAGATCCAGAGTCGTCTCAATCTTTTCAATCCATTGGATTAATCGAACGGCTCCTTCAGATCCGCTAAAGTTGGGTGGCTTACAACCTACAAATGACTTGTAGGAGTAATGTGATGAACCACCAGTGTTCCCACTGGCTTCTCCTGATGAGTTACCAGTGTTGTTAATTTCATTACGGAGACGGTTGAACATCTCCGGTATCGCCTCCTTCATCTGATTAGTCATCTGACTACTCAGTAGAGTCACCAAAGCGATGGTAGTAGGATCCAGTATAGGAGTTGTGCTAGAACTAGGAGGTAAGTCAAGTGGAGGAGGAGGAGGCGGTGGAGGAGGTGGCGGTGGTGAATCAGCTGGTGATCGTGTAGAGGAGTGTGGAGCTAAATCTAGTGGTGATGTCAGCAGGGGAGGTTGTCTTCGTGGCGGCATTCTGATCATAACCAAAATAATATTGGTTAGTGCAGTGATCGAATGCAGAAGACAATACGCAAATAAAATCTTAAGTCTTATGGTCCCTAGGTTGTAGTCTAGGCCAAACCGTTTAAATAAGTGACCTATATTTCTCTATAACCATGGCTCTGATACCAATCTGTCACACCACGAGCCGGCGGGGTTGGATCGGATTCCCCGTCGGGCGGAAGGTTCCCGGGGCGCGATATCGTGAGTGATAATCGAAGTGATCAGATCGTTTACATTGCACATGATATAAATGAGAAATGCTAAATAGAATAGAATTACAAAGTTAAATTACATACGTATCGTTCATAATTTAACAATGTAAATCTATCATAACATCATAAGATTTCTATCTTGTAACTGCACAAGATATACAAAATAATTGTATAATGATGTTCCAAAAGAATGCAGGTCCAAAAATACTAAGTCTTCTATCTGAAGTCCTAGTCCAAAAGCATAAGCTTCTTAATTGACCTGTTCGTCACCTGAGAAGTCATGAAAAAATAAAGTCAACACATGGTTGGTGAGTTCATATAGTTTAGTAATTGAAAATGATTTGTAAACCTTTTTCGGTAAAGACCCTAACCTCATTAACATCACATGTAATATCCACATCGGTATGCTTATATATAGGGCATACCCCTGAGTCGAGCCTACAACCCGCCCAGACGCCATCCCACCACATACTAATATGCATATGACACTGTTGTTAATGATAATTAAGCATTTTTACCTAACACACACTTCCATTCACAATAGTTCAAATGTACACTCAAAACCTTTGTTAAACCCTCGGGTAACAACCTTAATCTCATTAACATCAGATGTATCATCCAGATCGGTATGCTTATATATAGGGCATACCCCTGAGTCGAGCCTACAACCCGCCCATATGTCGTCCCACCACATACTAATCCACATAGGACATTGTTGTTAATGATAATTAAGCATTTTATCCCTACCATTTACCCATAAGTTCTTCAGTTCTTTGTTCCTTTAAATACAATAATTTGAAATCCCTATTGATTTCATAAGTTCATCACAAAATATGGTCAACCACAGCAATTGTAGAAACAGTTATAAATGCTTAATTAAATAAATAAATAAACATTTAATAAAATCTAAGTCCTAATGATTGGGCCTTGGTCAACTCGAGTAGACTAGTCTGTCAATCAAGGTACTTAGTAGTTAGAAGATTCTGTAAATATCATCAAACATATGACCTACAAATCAAACGGTCT
Source organism: Mikania micrantha (assembly GCA_009363875.1). Classification (NCBI taxonomy): domain Eukaryota; kingdom Viridiplantae; phylum Streptophyta; class Magnoliopsida; order Asterales; family Asteraceae; genus Mikania; species Mikania micrantha. The sequence continues at coordinate 22,221,136 of CM018694.1, read as the reverse complement.
AGCTAGGACTTCTTGAAATGTAGGATTTTTGTTTCGTGCTTGATTCGTTTTGTTTCGTTGGCATATGTTATCTTTGATATTTCCCAGACTTTCCCTTGAAAATGATTTATTGATTCGCCTAGTTTCGTTACATGATGTACTTGATTCGTTGATCCTTGAATACTAGATTCGTTAATCAAATGTACTCTTGATTCATTGTTCGTCAAACACTTGATTCGTTGAACATAGAATATTTGTTTTGTAAAAGTAGTTTCGTTTGATTCGTTGAACTCACCTTTGTTTCGTCAAAATAGTTTCGTTTGATTCGTTGAACTCACACCCTTGTTTCGTGAAAATAGTTTCGTTTGATTCGTTGAACTCACACACTTGTTTCGTCAAAATAGTTTCGTTTGATTCGTTGAAATGTTTAGTTTAATTCAATTATCCACTTAAGTCTTAAGTAGATACGATTAGTAAAACCTGCATAAAATTTGCCTAGACATGATCTAGGATAACATTTCACATATAAAACATATGTTAAGTAAAAGCATTTCAGTAAACAATTTAAGTAAAACAGTTTACGCATGCTTCTCAGCCCCGCGATTTAAAACAAAAATGTTTAGAAAAAGGGGCAATGAACTCACCTGTGTTGTTGTGTAATGTACTACCACAAAATGCGCGCTCTTGTTTGTAGACTAAGGGGCTGTTTGGTTGGGTCTTAATAGGTCTGAATGGGTCTGAATCTGAATGGTTCAGATTCAGACCGTTTGTTTCGCGAAAAAACACACGTCTGAATGGAGAAAAATGTCTGAATGGGGGTCTGAACCATTCAGATCTGAGAACAAGTCTGAATGGGACACCACACCGTCTGAATGGGAAAAAAATGAATCTTCCTCGTTCTTCAACCACCGAAGGAAGCCCCGCCCTCGTTATTCGTCAACCACCATGAACCAGATCCATCTCGTCGGAACCACCACCATCCCGTTTCCGCCTTTCTCAGCCGCTCACAAGGACGACGACGAGGATGACCTACTGTTGCGAGGGCGATGACGATGATCGAGGGATGCGGCGGTGGACGAGGCTTAGGGTTTTCTGAAAAAAGAGGGATGCGGCGGTGGAGGTCGAGGATGCAGCGGTGGACGGACGGGGTTGCGACGGTGGACGGAAGGGGTTCCTGTGGTGGACGGAAGGGGCTGCGGTGGTGGAAGGAAGGGGCTGCGATGGTGATGACGGGGGCTGCGGGGGTGATGTCGGGGCATCTTGATCGGGATAGGATTTTAACAAAAAAAAAAGAATTTTTTTTTATTTTTTATTTTTATTCAGACGTACAACCAAACAGTCTTAACCAGTTCAGCACTTAATCATTCAGACCCTCTTAATCATTCAGACGTCTTAACCATTCAGCACTTAATCATTCAGACTCAACCAAACGGCCCCTAAGTGTCTTCAGTTCCTGAGTTGTTTTAAAAGAGTTCGAATACGATAAGTATACGTATTAATCGTCGCGTCTAAGGTTTGGTCTCGGTGTGCAACTAAGTGTCCTATGCTACTAAGGTGTTTCTATGATTTCATCTATCTTATTCTAACTTATTACCCAATCATAATCCCAATCCCATAAACAATGACCATTACACCTTAGTGATGTATGGTTCACGTTGTTCTTATTCAATGTTCATTAATTAAAACATTTCACACTTTATTTTTATGTCATTAAGTTAGAATTCATTTTATTTAATTGAAAGATTGTTTTGAATGAAAACTTATAGTTTCCTTTAACATTTATGATCAACAAGTTAGGTTTAGGTTAATCACATTCAATTAACCTAAAACCTATCACTAGATCTTTGTCTCCGATAGTTCTTTGTTCGTTCGTGTGTGCATAACTTAGCTTAGAGTGTTCAATTTGAACAATCCAATTTAGTTATACAATCATATGAAACTTTCTAAGTGTTAGATGCAAATGTTGAAATTAACACTAACACCTTAAGTTCTAGCATCCACTAATGCGTGTTTCTTAGTTTGTTCTAAACTTTGAGTACTCGTATATTCATTTCCTTGTTCTTACAACTAAGTTCAACAGCCCTAAGTACTGAATTTCCTTGATTTGCTAACACTTTGGGTTTTGATCATCCTGGGGCAGCGAACCTATTGGCCACTGAGTGTAGGTTCGGAGAACCTTTTGGGTTCGGCGAACCTTTTGGGTTCGGCGAACCTTTTGGGTTCGGCGAACCTTTAGGGTTCGCTCACCAAAGGTTCGTCCATCCTAGGTTCGTGCCATATGCAGGTTCGGCAATGGGGAAGGTTCGTCGATCAGAGGTTCGTGATACACCCTAAAACCGAAATAAAATCAAGATTTACCTCAAATTCTATGGTTGGAAGTTCAAAATTCTTGTACTTTTGTAATCTACGTGATGAGATGAACGTCTTGACACCTAGAACACTGGAATCTGATGAGAATTGAGCAAGAAATTGTAGAAAGAAGGAGGATGATAGATTTCTAGAGAGAGGGAGAAAAACGAAAATGATGGGAGATTGGAGGTTGGTGGTGGTGGTTGATGACATTAATGGTTTCATTAAATGAATTGAAACACTTGGTGGTTCGGTCTCGTTCGGTTTCGCGTAAAATGTCAACTTCTCGTGTTTTCGTAACGAAACGACACGCTTTATGAATTAATATTTCTAATTATTCCTAGTAAATTAACTAATATCTTTTATGTATTTTTAAATTTTCAAAATATTAATTTTACTGTTTAAATTGAATCGTACGGTTGTCGCGCGTATTCGTTCGAATCGTCACTCGTACAAATACGACGATAACTATACTTTTCAATATTGTTTTCTAATTATTGGATATTATTCAGAACGTTAAACTTCCAGATATATTCGTACAGATCATCACCTATATGAATAATCCGTTGATTTAGCATTCACGTAACGATATCCGTGTAGTTTTGTTCTATAAAGCCTCACATACGTTTATACGTAATAAATCCTAACAATTAATACCATGATAGTTATGTGTTGTCAAGTAATTATCTGACTGATGAACCATAGTTATGAACTTTGTTTCTCTGAATTAGTTCTGAGTTTGCTATATGATAACATCCAATGTTAATGATAATTGATATGAATATGAAATATGCTGCAATGTATATAGTTCGTACCTGTTTACTGTTCATGTTACTGTTTAAGATCACTGTTCCGGTACGGTTCCGGCACTGATGTTACAGAACCCCTCCTAGTCGAACCCTCCCCCTCGACCGAACCATGTGTTGGACGAACCTAAGTGCTGTGTGCTTGACTGCTTGACCTAGCCGAACCTTAGACCCTTAGAACTTTTTGGGATAGCAGGGAACCTAGGAGTTGTGGGTTGTGAGCCTTGATCTAGCCGAACCTCATGCTTAAACCTCCATGGGCAGCGAACCTACCTTCCGGCCATCACACTTAGGGCTATGATTGAACCGTTGGGCCGTTTGAGCTTGGACTTGGTTGATTAGAACTCGAAACTAGGTGTACCCATGCTTGCCTTTGTGTTTTAAAGATTGTCACCATTTTACATAATGAATAGAAATTGTATGTGTGGGTGTGAATGCATGGGAACAACATATATGTGTGTGCATGGGATGGGCACGTAATCCGTGGGTGGAAATTAATGTGTGTGCATGAGAAGCATACTAAGGCCAATCCTGGTGATATAGGGTAATTGAGGCGATCATGGGTTAGTTATCTTTTTATAACAAGGGTTTTCTTTAAAACACCCTAACAACTCAACATGAGATATTAATATCTATTGAATTAGCTTAAAACTTGGGAAATCATTATGAGATCATGGGGATCAAAACAAAAAGCCTAACGGTTGGAGTGTTGGTTTAACCATTAACACTTAGACCTTAGGAACCGTTCATAGGACACGAAACTAACATAGACAACTTAATTAAAGTATCTATGCTGAATTATTCAAAGATTTTGATTCATGACTTCTTGGAAATCAAAGTTTAGCAATGGGCCAAGGTGGGCCCAAGGGGCTTAACCCAAGCCCATCATATGTAAATTCTATTTTTCCTAAAATCCATAATACTTTAACTAAAGAAAATGATTTACAAACTTTATTAAATTAAAATAGATGATTTTGACTTAATGTTTAACTTAAAGAGAATTAAATTAGAAACGTTTTAATTAAAGATTTGTTATGATTAATTGTGGGATGTGGGTCAATAAAGGGTGATTAGTTAAGGCTAGTAGATAGAATCTTAAAAACACACTAGTAATATAGGACACTTAGTTGCACACTGAGACCAAACCCTAGATATGACGACTATTATACATACTTATCGTATTCAAATTCTCTTAAAACAACTCAGGAACCGAAGAAACCTATTCTACAACAACGAGCGCGCATTTTGTGGTAATTCAATACCGAGCAACACAGGTGAGTTCATTGCCCCTTTTCTAAACATTTTTTTTTCAAACGTGGGGCTGAGAAGCATGCGTAAACCTTTTTATTTAAATTGTTTTACGTAAATGCTTTTACTTATTATTTGCTTTATATATGCTTGTTTATACTCCTAAACTCCTGTTTAGGAAATTGTTATGCAGAGTTAACTAACAAGTTAATTAATTACTCCTATGAGTAATACCTTAATTCTAAAACTCTAAACAAACCCATAGTCCATCGAGTTCAAATTCAAGAATCTATACTTAAGGTGAAATCAAAAGAACTAAAGCTAAAGACCAAATACAATAAAATCTAATCTATTATGTGATCAGTAAACTAAGGATCCTAATCAAGAATCCATAACCGAAAATCTAGAATCATTGTGGAATCATGGAATTCAAAAGATCAGAATCACAAGAATCAAGGAAATCATAACCGTTTGTGAATCAATGAATAAAGAAATCATAAAGATCTAATGAAACCATTAATTTCTTTAACTAAGGTGGATGTCAGTTGTATGTAAATCAAGACCACGTGTAACACACGGAAAGTCCTGGCATAAATAGTAGACTCTGGTAGTCAAGCTATATGGGCATAACTTAAACTATCAAACGAAATCAAGAGAATCAAAGAAGATCAAGAATCAAAGGATATCCTTAAAGTCCTGGCATGTACAGTAGACCAATGGGTCAAGCTGATATGGGCATCATGAAAGTCCCAACACATACAGGTAGACTCCTTGTGGGTCATGCCTGATATGGGCCACGTGTGAGAGGGTACAACTTGGACAACCACCCACAACTAAGTCTAATTGATTGAGTCAAATAAGGCCCAATCATCATGTCTTAGTTGTATTTAAATGTTTAGTTATTAATTTAATTAAACATTTAATATTATATTTTTACAAGTGCTTTGGGGTAATCATGAATACATGGTGAACTCAAGAGATCAGAGGTAAATCTAATTGTGGAAATCAAAATCTAAATTGAAGGTGAGTGGAGTGAAACGCTTAATTATCATTAACAGCAATATGCTAAGCAGTCCGATATGTGGTGGGACGGTGGCTAGGGCTTGTCCCCTACATATCCCTATATATAAGCATACTTGATTGGATAGCATAGGTGGTCGTTAATGAGGTTAAGGTTGTCATTTCGGGGGATCAAGGTAAACATTTTCAGGGTAATCAAATGCTAATAATCAAAGGGTATGGAATCAAAGAAGTGGGATGAAACGCTTAATTATCACCATGAACAATATATCATGTGGTTTGGTATGTGGTGGGACGTTGGCTGGGCGGGCGGTAAGTTCGACCCTACATATGCCCTATATATAAGCATACTGAACTGGATGGGTAGGTGGTTAATGGTGAGGTTAAGGTTTTCATTCAAAGGTTATTCAAACTCATTTTTATAAAAACTATATGAACTCACCAACCATGTGTTGACTTGATCTTTTTGCATGACTTCTCAGGTGACGAACAGGTCAACTAAGGAGTTATTACTTTTGGACTAGGTTACCAGTTAGAGGACCTAACTTTTAGGACCTGCATATTTTGAAGCATCATGTTACAATTTATTTTGTACATGTTGTGCAGATACAAGATTGAAGAAATTATGATGTTGATAGTAGATTTACATTGTTAAATTATGAACTAAACTGATGTAATCTAACTTTGTAATTCTATCTTCATTTAGCAGTTTCTCATTCATATATCATGTGCTATGTAAACAATCTGATCATTCCGATTATCATTCACGATATCGCACCCCGAGAACCTTCCGCCTGACGGGGAAGTCGATCCAACCTGCCGGCTCGGGGTGTGACATTGCTAATATTAGTAACTTAAAATTTTAGGTTTTTATAAAATAGAACTATTAAGTGTGTTTTAACATGATTATATGATGACTTGTGTGAAATATGATGTTTATTGTATGATTTTGGGACTAAACATGATAAAATAAGAACTTTCCATAAATAGTAACTTTAAAATGAAAAGTATGATGATGTAATAACTTCTAACAATGTGCTATGTGATAACATTATCATGTAGAATAAATAATGCATGCTAGAATAATTAAAAGGTGATTTTATGAAAGCTTGCCTAAAATAGAAACCTGCCTAAAATGGAAACTTACTATAAATAGTAAGTTGTCCGTTGAACGTAACATATGTGTTTACACAAAATGCACGACACTTAACACACGTTGAACAAACACTGAAACTAAACGAATCACCAAAAGGTCGTTGAGTCAAACACTGTCAACACAGTCAAACACGGTCAGACACAACCAACACAATAACTTAGAGTTGTTTGGACATAAACATGGTCTAGTGAGACCCACACGAACATGAACACGAACATAGCAGTGAACACGAACTCACAACACCTATGTGATATAGGTAACAGTTAAAGACAAACGGTTCACCATTCTCATAACAACAAACAACCAAACTCCGGTGAGTTTACAGCCACACTTTTCTATTGCAACTGTTTTTCTTAAAACTTTAAGGTGAGAATACATTTCAACAACTATTTTAGATTTATGACTCGTATGTTGCGAAACAACTTTTTTAGTGTGCTTATATCATAACAAAATCCTCACACTACTGTTAGTTGAACAACAAACGAGGCGTTATTACGTATTACTACAGGGTCTGACAAACCCCACTCGATGACAGCTCTGATTGGCAGTCAGGATGAGCGTAATATCGACCTATGCTATAGTTTCATGATAGACTTGGCGGAGGCATCTAACAGTCTAGTTTCAGTAGAGGTCAACACATACACTCAGGACCTATGGTCTACAACTTAACATATCCAGTATATATCTCGTTAACTGTTTTAAATTATTTAAGCCCGTGAACTCACCAACTTTATTTTGACACGTTTTAGCATGAATTCTCAGGTAACTGAACGCACGATGCTAAGATGCACTTGGAGTCTCAGGATAAAGAGTCTTGCATGCATGAGTTCATCATTTTGGGAACGATATTAATTTTATGATTTGTGAAACAATGTAGTTGTCTTTTAAAATTTACTTTTCGTTGCATCACAAATTTACTATCCACTACTATTTTTAATGCAACTTGATTTTGATTATCAAAATTGTGTATTTTCAAACTCATATAGAGTCGTTTTATATGACTAAGAGCTTTAATCTTTGCCACACCACACCAAGCGGTCTGACATAGCAAGTGGTAATTTGGGGGTGTGAGAGTCACCGACTTGGAACTCAAGCGGTTTCCAACGTTGATCAGCATAAATATTTTTCCGACCTCTTGCGGCCTTAAGCCTTAATTGAATGATTGAGATCTTATCTATTGTTTCTTGAATAAGTTCAGGTCTTATGACCTAGGAGTCCCCAATCTCGGTCCAACAGTCTGGCGATCGGCATTTTCTACCATAGAGAGCCTCAAATGACGCACATTGAATGCTCGTATGATATCTATTGTTATATGAAAACTCAACGAGTGGGAGATGAGTGTCCCAACTCCCTCCAAAGTCGATTACAAAAGAACGAAGCATGTCTTCTAAGGTTTAGATAGTCCGTTCACATTGACCTTCGGTTTGGGGATGATATGCCTTGCTAAGATTTACACGAGTTCCCAAAGCCTTTTGTAATGATTGCCAAAAGTGAGAAGTAAAACAAGTATCATGATCGGATATGATTGACGCTGGTGTACCACGACGCGCAATGATCTCATTTATGGATAGCGTGGACAACTTCTCCATCTTGTAATCTTCCCGTATAGGAAGGAAGTCAGCTGATTTGGTAAGTCTATCGACTATCACCCAAATCGAATCGTAACTCCGCGGAGTTCTCGACAACTTGGTTATGAAATCCATGGATATTCGTTCCCATTTCCATTGAGGAATTTCATGTTGTTGCAAAATTCTGGAGGGTTTCTGATGCTTTGCTTTGACCTTTGAACACGTTAGACATTTCCCTACATATAGTGCTATGTCTTTCTTCATTCCGGGCAACCAATAGGGCGTTCTCAAATCCTTATACATCTTATCGGCTCCCGGGTGAATTGAATATCGCAACTTATGTGCCTCATCGCAGATGAGAGTACGCAACTCTTCTAATTTTGGAATCCACATACGTCCATTGAAGTATAGAATTCCGTCTAATCGAGGTTCTAATTTACCTTCAACCCCACAATCTAACTCTGACTTTAGCTAGTTGTCTATCAACACCTGTTTGTGCAGTATGGATCAAGTCTTTCAGGTTCGGTTTTGTGTTGATCTCTATATCTCTAACACGTACTGATCTAATTGGTTCCTTGAGACTAAGAGCATCCGCCACCACATTGGCTTTACCCGAATGATAGCGAATCTCACAGTCATAGTCTGTTAAAAGCTCCACCCAATGTCTTTGTCTCATGTTGAGATCTTTCTGATTAAGAATGTGTTGCAGGCTCTTGTGGTCCGTATAGATAACACATTTGGTACCATATAGCTAGTGTCTCCAAATTTTTAGTGCAAAGACCACAGCACCGAAATCAAAATCATGAGTAGGGTAATTATTTTCATGAGCCTTGAGCTGTCTCGAAGCATACGCAATGACCTTGTCTCATTGCATAAGCACACAACCGAGACTAACGTTGGAAGCATCACAGTAAACAACGAAATCATCGTTGCCTTCTAGAAGACTAAGAATCGAGGAGTTGCAAAACTTCTGTTTAAGATGGTGAAATGCATTCTTTTGACTTTTCCGGTGGAAAGGCAATCTTCAAAAAGTTCGCATGAACCTTCAATAATAACATGCCAAACCCAGAAATGAATGAATTTCTATTGGGTTTGATGGAGTAGTCCAGTTCTTAATTGCTTTTATCTTCGCTGGATCTACGTGTATCCCATCCTTGTTAAGGACGTCTCCTAAGAAATGAACTTCTTTTAGCCAAAATTCATATTTTGAGAATTTGGCATAAATTTGTTCAGCTCTTAGTAGTTCCAAAATCTTTCTAAGATGAATTTCATGTTCTTGTTCGGTCTTAGAAAAGATCAGTATATCATTAATGAAGGCAATAACGAACTGATTCGAATAAGGCCTGCAGACTCGATTCATCAGATCCATGAACGTTTCCGGTGCGTTAGTCAGCCCAAATGGCATAACCATGAACTCATAGTGACCATATCGAGTCTTAAATGCAGTCTTTGAGATATCCTCATCTTTTACTCTCAGCTGATGGTACCTAGATCACACATCAATCTTAGAGAAGCAGGTTTCTCCTTGTAATTGATGAAACAAATCATCGATCCTGGGTAAAGGATATCTGTTCTTGATTGTTAACTTGTTCAACTCCCGATAATCTATGCACATCCTGAACGAACCATCTTTCTTTTTGACAAAAACAACCGGAGCTCCCCAAGGTGAGTAGCTCGCTCTAATTAATTCCATGTCTAAAAGCTTCTAAATCTAGCTAGACGATTCTTGTATCTCGGAAGGTGCTAATCAATACAGAGAGTTCGCCACCGGATTAGCTCTTGGGACTAAATCTATTCTAAACTCTACTTTCCGGACTAGTGGTAGTCCAGTAAAATCTTCTGGAAAATACTTTTGGATACTCTCTAATGACTAGAATGTCTTTAACCGTCTGTTTCTCCGGCTTCTTCTCTACCACATGAGCCAAGAAGGCGTGGTATCGTTTCTTCAGGTACTTCTAGGCTTTGATGCATGAAATTATCTTCAGTCCGCGACATGGCTTCTCGCCATACACTTGCATCGTTTTTCCGAACGGCAAAGGAAATCGGAGTAATTTCTCCGAACATATAATTTCAACATCATGTTTGGATAACCAATCCATCCCAATGACAATTTTGAAACTTCAAAGTGTCATAAGGATGAGATCAATGGTAAATGAGTGATCGTTTAACATCAGTTCACAACCACGAATTATGGAATTCACAAGTATGGCCTTACCATCAGCTACTTCTATCGTATACGGGATATCAACTATACATGTTTGTATGTTGAACAAAGTTGCGATATTGACAGACACAAAACTTTTGTCTGCACCAATATCAAATAATATGGAAAATTAATGATTGTTAGGAGAAAGGTACCTGTGATGACTGTTGGCTACTCATGTGCTTCATTTGCTCCATAGACAAAAGCATGACCAGTAGCAGCAGCAGCAGCAGCATTGTTGTTATTAAGATGGAGACATTGAATTCTGAAGTTTCCTTCTGCCCCGCAGTTGTAACAAGCTCTCCCGCCAGTAATAGCATAAATCAATGCATTCATAGTGGCAGCATGGGTTGTGGCGCGATAAGTTGCCACCAAGTGTCCATACCTTCCACACTTCCTACATTGGTAACATGGAAGGGTAGGGAGATGATGATACTGGCACTTGGGACATAGAGGATGTGTGCCAGTGTAGGCCTTTCTGGTCGTAGCAGCTTGTGGGGTGGCATGGATCGGTGTGGCTTGTGTCGGAGCAGCTACATTCATTGCTGCAAAGTTTTTGATGGTCTTCTTCTTCTTCCTCATGGGTTGTTGTCCTGTCTCTTCACCTCTACGGTCTTGGCCAACTTGAATCCCATCCTGTGTAGTAGGCCAGCTTTGACATACTCCTCAGTTAGTGTGGCGCTCAGATTAATAGCCGCCTCTAGAGTAGTGGGACTACTTCCCATAGCATTACCCATGATCAATAGGGGCAGTCCTTCAATGTATTTCTCTATCCTACAGATATGGAACTAGGATACACAACTCATGAAAGCAAGTTGTGTATTTAGCATTCTCTCCACTTTCCTGAACAAGACCCCACATTTCTGCCTAAATTTTCTTCAGCTCGTGTCTGGGACATAATTTCTCTACTAGGATATGCTTAAATTCCACCCAAGGCAGGGCCAAAGCAACTTTTCGACCTCTAGTATTCTTCTCAGCATTCCACCAGGTAAGAGCGCCTTTGTGAAAAACGCTTGATGCCATATTGACTTTAAGATTCTCAGGACACACAGGAAAATCATGGATGTCCTCGATGCTCTCGAGCCATTGTAATAGGATTTTAGCTCCTTTAGTACCCGCTTACTTCGGGGGCTTAGCATCGTTGAGCTGCTTGAAGGTGAATGTAGAAGTTCCAGTGTTGGTAGTGTTGGATTATTGGTCGCAATGTCACCACCATTACCCCTCAGATTGTTAGTGATGAAAGTAACCATACCCAGAATAATTCCCACCATCTGTTGAGTAATTACTCAGGTAATTTTGGTAATCTCATCATCGTTTCCGCTTGTTGAACCCTTGTCGTTAGGTCTACGTCGAGGAGGCATTCTACGAAGAGAAAGCCACAAGAGGGTCAACAAGGTGAAGTAACACAATTGATTCGCAAGATAATCCAGTAGTATTATCATACTACCAATACTATCTTTCAATTGTGATGATAAGCATGCACACATATGAGTATATTAACTCAATAGTATCTTCCTAATATGTGTGTATGTTATGATCCTATGTTATACAGTTAATGATGCAAAACGAGTTCTACACTTGAACTTAAGTTGGCATGTTGAAATATGTTGACATGTTTTACTATGTTATACTATGTTGACAAATACGAACAAGTATGATCCTTACATGTTGTCACACAAGGTTGGCATATATGTTGGTCTGTAAGACTCATTGTTTCTTATAACCTACAATTCATGTTTATGTTGCAGCGATTTATGTTAGAGTCTATGTGGTAATGACTCTTGTTCTACCCCAGATTTTCCCGCTGAATAATCACGCCGGCATACCCCTTTTATAAAGAAGTTGGTTTATATATAGGGCATATGTAGGGTCAAGCCCAACTGCCAACCCACCACCTCTTCGTTACTTCAGGGCTATGTTGCCGCTAGTATTTAGAGTTAGAATCTCACACTACAAACGTTGATTGTTGTTTGTTGATAGTACTTGTGAAGCCTATAAGTCTTGGTTTCCAAGGAACCAAGACCTTTAGCTTTTATGTTTATGCCGTCTATGATTTCCAAATATGAGCTCTTAATTAGACAAGCTAAAACACATTCTTGCTTCTTAAAGTTCATATGGTTATGACGCAATGTTCTTAAGATGCAGTCAGTTAAATTGAGAATTTAAGATCAGGAAAACTAAGAATACAATATCCTGCCTCTAAGGTTCTATGTTGAACCAATGTTGAGAAACTTAGTCCAGGTTCTAAGAATATAGAAGCCCGACCCTAAATTTTCTTAACCTTTCAAGACATTTAGGAAACAGTTTTCCCTAAGATCTCAAAGCTTAATGCAGACTGAAAGTTATCTTAAGATCAAACTTAAACCTTCAAGCTTATGATTCTTAGTCCTATGTGATAGCTTAGGTTATATTCTAGGTCATTAATATTAGGTTTTTCCTAGTTCTATACAACCTTGGCTCTGATACCAACTTTTCACACCCTATGCCACGTGCGGAATCCACGGCATGATGACTACCATTGATTGAATCATGACCAATTATTGGATGAACAACCACAATGTTACTATGTTTCATAATGTTAAATGTAGTTTAATTACAAAGCATACTAACTACCAAAAAGTATGCAACTAACTGACCTCAAAATAATGTTTACACATAAGATCAAACAATATATTTAAACAAAAAAGGATTAAATGTGTTTCTAATCCATCCTAGCTTGTTTTCTTATCTTGATCTATCTTAACTAGGTCGCCTTAGTTGTCCTTGTTGTACCAATCCTTGATTTCCTGAAACATGTGAAAAAGTATCTGTCAACTATGGATAGTTAGTGAGAACAATAGGTTTTGCAATGAAACTATAAAATATGAAGTCATGAATATATGAACCAAACATAACATAAAATGTATCATGATAATTGTAACCCAAACTATCATCAAGTACAACGAAGAATGGGGTCCGTATACGACCGGCCATAACACTATGGCAACTCATGATCAAGTCCCAATTTACATTTGGAGTTAGATTCGTAGTTGACACGAAGTGTCCAACATGGCCCATTTTACTGAAATTAATCAACACCAACTCCATGTTCTCATAAACGTGGCCAATATGGCCTATGCTGGTAAACTTAATTAGCAGCAAAACCATATTGTCGTAAACATGCCCAATCTATGGTTAGTTTTTAAAACAAATTTAAAATGCTAACTCCATCCTTGTCGTAGTGTGCTTGTTTTCCCTTGTTGTGATCACCCAATACTAACGTCATAAAGAATATTATGATGATTACTTGGCGACTATACAATTGTCTATAATATTAAACACCATGACTACACGTATTGTAATTCGAGAAGAAAACCATGTTGAACCGACGTTGAAATGTTGAGCAAATGTTGAACTATTAAACTATTGTTGAATACTTTGAAAAAGTTTGTTAAAATGTTGAGATGTTGAACTGATAATGAAAATGTTACAACCAATTTTCCCAGAGTTTAATAGCTTACTCAAAAAGGTTTTAAGAACTTAACTAAAAACAGTTTTTAAGAAAACATATTTAAAAGTGTATAAATTTGGTTGTCATAACCTTAATAAAACTTGAAATGTTGAAGACCCTTGTAAGAAAATAAGTGAAAGAGGGGCAATTTCTCATCTAACAGCGGTAGACTCAGTCCCGTATAAGCAGCTAAGCAACGAGACTTCTAAGTGAATCCTATAATATTGTAATCATACATACTATAAGATTCATTAATGTGTTTTTGACTTTGTTTACTTGTTTTCATTGAGTTAAACTTGTTACGTTATTCTTTATATACCTATATATGTTATGTGATTAATATGGTTGAAAAGTTTCTAGCATGGCCATTATTGTTCAAAGGTTGTTAAAGTAGTTTTGTAAGTATGTTAAAGACACTAGGATATGATTATATTGTGAAAAACATGTGAAATACTTCACCATGCATAATACTTTTTAGCACGATATTGCATGAGTTTATAAATAATTTCAGAATCATTGGGTTCATGATAACCTTCTCAATTATATGGACTAGACCTAGGTTATAATTGACATGGTTTATGGTTAGGTTAGGCCAAACTAAAGTTGTATAAAGGTCAAGTAATAACATCTAGAGTCCGGTGAAGGTTTGAACCACTCCTACCCGACCATCCATGCATTAACGAACGATTAACACTTGGTTTTTGGCTGGTTTTGGCTCGTTTATGTTTTCAAACACTTGCGTAAGATTTAGGGACTAGTATCGATGGTTGGAGGGGGTGGAAGGTGGTGTCGATATTGTTAGTATCGACACAAAGTTCTTGGTTCAAAATTGAAGACCATCGATATTATAGTGTCGACCACCTCTCTTCTCATGGATACTAGGCCATCGATTTTCCAGGTCACCCCGCAATTTCCAAATCAAATTTTATTTTAATTAAATGTTTATTTAATTAGCAATTGTATACGTGGTATTAGAATTAGCTTAATTTAGTGTGACACGTGGCACGACAGTACAAACACAGACACACAACAGGATAATTCGAGGAATTATCGAAAAACCACACACACGTGTCAGTAGTCACGAACGTTGGTTAACGTCACAACAGTTAGGTACAAGAACACTTCACAGGTCAATTATGACTAATAACTGACGATTTAAGTTCAAATGATGCTAAAACGACGCGTTACAGTTGAGAAACGAGCAAAAACGAGCCCAAAACAAGAAATTAGGCTAAGTGGGCTTGTCAGGAGGGTCAGGTGGTATGCCTGAGCCCCACCGCTGGACCTAGGCGGCTATGCCCGGTGCTAAACGTGCCCGCCAGGCGATGCGCCTGGCAGCTCTAACAACAGAAAATCTTCTTGGATGCCACAAACATCATTGCAATCCTACAACACTCATTATATACGTTTGTAGACACGATTAGCATGAATTTCATTCCCCAAAACACCTGCAAATCCCCTGTTTCAGATCTTGGAAGCCATTAGAGACCCATATTGAAGCTTTGGAGCTTGGAGATTGCTAAGAACTTGAAGAAAGCTAGAGTCGGAGCTTGAACACCACCACCACCTCTTTGATTCTGCAAAATCCCACGATCTAGGAGGTTTAGGAACTGATCTATTCATCATCTCTACAATCTTGGAGCTTTATAAGGTAAACCCATGACCATTACACACACACAACACACAAAAACACACATGCAAGGTCTAAAACCCACATGCACACACTCTAGCATCACATGCACGAATTTTGGATGATTTGAATCTAGGTTTGATGTTATATCTACTGATTTTGATGATCTAGAATGATTTAATGGTGTATTATGATGATCCATGAGGTTGTAGATGTGTAATAATGCTTAACTTGTTCATAAGTATTGAAATACTCACATGCATGCACGATCTAAGGTATTTTAGGTGGTTTTGGATGTTGATACATGGTTATTAGTGATATTGGTGATGTGTTACATTATTTGTTATGATTTAAATGGGCAAAATATGGTGATTTGAGATACTTGCCATTTATAGTAACTTTTATGTTACAACATGTTAATATGGGTAAAGATGTAACATCTGTGCATTTAGTCATGGTAGTCGTAAACAGTTATAGAACAATATGTATTCATATCAAATATGTCAATGTGATTTATGTGTTCATGTTTGTGTTTGTGTGTTATAGGATGTTATTTAATTAGGAACAAGTATGTATTATTTTTTTACAGTCGATTACACTAGGCAAGAACAGTATTGTATTATATCGAAACAGTGGTGGGCAGGCGGCAGATAAGGCATGTAGCTGGACTCTGAGTATGCCCTATACATATACTGCGTTCGGTGTAATGGGATAGTGTTAGTGCGTAGTGTTCAGACGGATATTATGACAAACAAATTAATTAAACAAATCGTAATGCGTAAGCGAGACTGAGTTTCATTATGGGTGACGATTCATGATGATATTAATGTCAAACTTATAATTACGAATAAACGACAATAAATAAATAATACGACCTAAAACATACGTAATTGCGGGTATATACGTAATTATATTCGTTTAATGGTCTGACTACGAACGAAAAGTAAAAATAAGTAAAATATTTTATTTTACATTTTACAATTTTGAAACTCATCAAAAACAATTAAAGAAAACTATTTTACAATTCGAAATATTAATTTCGTAATCGTAATAAAACGCGCGTAAAAATACGCGAAACCGACACCGAGCGAGACTGAATACGTGGGAAACCACCCGCGACATT
Organism: Mikania micrantha; assembly: GCA_009363875.1. Taxonomy (NCBI): domain Eukaryota; kingdom Viridiplantae; phylum Streptophyta; class Magnoliopsida; order Asterales; family Asteraceae; genus Mikania; species Mikania micrantha. The sequence goes on along the minus strand of CM018694.1, from coordinate 22,204,564 downwards.
AAAACCTTTGTTTTCCCCCATTTTTCTTCAAAAAGTGCAGCCTCTTAGCTCTCTCTCTCTCTTCTTTCCCGTCCAACTCTCTCTCTCACTAGAAAACTTCACTAAATCGCTCATAACCTCTTCGTTTCTACACCAAATCGGGCCTATAATATATCAAAACGACCGTCTTGACGAGAGAAATCTGGAAGTATAAAGGATCGGAGCTAGTTCGAAGTATTCTGGCCGGAATCTTAGAGAGAAGTTACTGCACTGAAGGTATGATACTATTCATCATCTTCTTTGTTTAAGAATTGGTTTCAGCTCGTTCCAGTTACAAACCCAGGCTCGAAAATGAGTTATAAACACTTGGGATGACTAGGATTAAGGTTGTTAATGGTTAGCTTGGTCGATGGTAACATCTGGGAATCAAAATCGATGAAAAATGTTGCTGCAATTAGTATCTACACAAAAACAGTCTTGGCTGATCTTATGTCGGTATTTTAAATCTCGACAGAAGTTGGGAAAGACCTGAGATTTACATGTTAACCTTTACCCATGAAATCCAAGTGAAATGGCCTAAGTTCTGGTTGACTTTATTAGAGTTGGGGTGGGGAAATCGATAGATACATGAGGCCAACGATATTGACAATTAATAAACCACTAGTATGGATGAGTGTGATAAATGAAACCGAATAATACATTCATCAGAGCTGGCAACAAATTTTACAATATTAACCAACATAGTATGTTGAAAATAGGGAATGGGTTGGTCAACAATAATAAAGATCGATGATGCCATTGGAATTGATACTTATAGATAATGTGGATTAGTTAGTGGGTGCATACTTTGATTTTTTTTACCAGTCGAGATTTAATGTGAACACCCATGCAATCCATGTACTAAGTATAAGCTATCTAATTGTTGAATATGAACCAACCGACCCACAATACTAATATTTACACATCTACCAATCAAATTCAAGTAGGAGCCGCCTGAAATCATTAACATAGGAGATTATATGGTTTTGTTCGAAATCCCATTGATGGGTACCATCTTCGGTTCTGTTCGACCATTGAGAAGCCATACAACCATAGGTTCAAAATTAAAACCATAAGTATATCCTTAATCAAGTAATCCAAGGAGTTTAGAACCAAGTAACTTAAGTGTTGGACGGGTAACGAAAACTAACATCGATCGAGAAGGAACCATCGATAATAACAATATCGATGGTATACGTTTGAACTAGGATGATCGATTCTCCTAAGTTCGACCATCCCACCATTCTAAATAATGTCGATATTAGTGTTTGGTCCATACACGAGTTCTAAATCCAAGGCTTTACTAAGTTATACGCTAATGAAATTTCAAATGAATATTTAAGCTTAAAGGAATCAATAAGGTTATTATAACCTTATTTTGATTCTAATGATTATGGTGCTAATTTTATTCTATTTAAGTCTAACTTAATTAAAGAATAAGATTTATATTATGATCACAAAAGCTCAAAACACATAAACATTTTAAATAATACATGGGAACAAAAAGGGTTATCAATTTCATTAATACATGTTATTTATATGCATAACAAGTTTGTGCATAAAAAGACATGACACATTCTTTTCATAAGTCAAGTGTTATTCAAATGATTCAATCATAATGTTCAAGTTCATACGACACTCTCAAACATGAGAACAAGTTATTCAATATAAAATCATTAACAAGAAACATAAGTCAATCAATTAACACAAGTTGGTCAATCAATCAAAGTCTTAAATATCATAAATGAAAGCTTATATTATATGTATGATTACAGTAACATAGGGATCGGTTAGAAGTCTTGTTGCTTGCTACTTGCTACTTGTTCAGGTTCAGAGTCTACTGCTGTCAGGTGAGAACATTAGCCCCTCTTTTACTGTTTTGGGGTGGAACACGTGACCAAACACTCTTTATACAATCATATCTCGTATACATGATTCATGCTAACTTTCAACAATTACAGGTTCACTTCACAAATTTAAGGGACTTCTCAACTATTTTTAAATGAGCTATCAACGGTTAAACATTTTCTACTAAAAAGTTTTATAAAAGAGATTTATAAATTATTTTACAACTTGTTTTAAATAAAATGTTTTATATATGTTAAACACTTTGAATGATTAAGTTTTACAAACTCTTACAAGCTTTTAACCTATAACACGTATTTTTAAATAAATATTTTATTAAATGTTTTCGTTCAAACCTTGTATTTATACAAGGGTCTTCTATCACCGGATTCAATCAAGGGTTTTCATAGTGGTATTCAATCAAATGATTTCAAGGTCATGGTAATCAATCATGAGTATTCAACCTAAGGCTTTCAATCACCTGATTAAATCTGAAAAACTTAAAAGCATGGTGTTCATCGTTGTGAACAAACTTATACACACATCAAGACACTTACTCAATCTTATTCTATAACGTTAGTACTGGGTGATCACAACAAGGGAAAGCGGGACACGTTTTGGTTACGCCAAGGCTGCGGTTAGCGTTTTAAATTTGTTTTAAAACCTAACTGCAGATTGGATGCTTTACGGTGATATGGAATTGCTGCTAATTAACTTTACCAGCATAGGTCATATTGACTGGGTACGTCAACACAGAGTTTGTCTTCTGAGTAAACTCATTAGTACAACTCGTGTTGAATGCGTTTGCTGACTACTTTCTCTGAATCCAAACATAGTTTGGGACTTGATTATATGTTGGCTTTTCTAGTAGACGGTCATTAGATTGTTTGCACACGTTAATCTTACTTGATGTTAGTTTGGGTTGCAACTATCCATGTTATTTTCATTAATTGTTTTATACATATGTTTTACAATGCAGATTCATATTTACAAATGTTAAACCTATTGTTCTCACCAACTAAGTTTGTAGTTGACAGTTACTTTTCACGTGTTTCAGGTAATCAGGTTTAGAGCTTCACAAGGACAACTAAGGAGACCATAGTTAAGATAGAACAAGATGAAGAAACAAGCTAGGATGGATTAGAAACTCACATAATCCTGATTGTTTGATTGTCTTATCTGAGTCTTATTTTGTAAACAATATTTTTGGGTCTGTAGTTGTCATTCTTTTGGTAGATAGAAAGAATGTCTTTAACTAAACAACTGTCTAAACTCTATGAAACTTAGTAATGCCTTGTGGTTGTTCTTATTCAATACTTGTGCACGATTCAACCATCGATTGTCACCGCGCCGTGGATTCCGCACGCGGCGCAGGGGGTGTGACAAAAGATATGAACATGCATGTGGATAGGAATATCATTAGTATGATAATATGATGATACATAGCATAAGAAATTAATTTGAGATTAATTTGTGGTCATTTTAGACCTAGTTACTATATATAGTAACTTTTGTAACCTAAAACTTGTTAGATAATGATTTATGCTAAATGGACATGTTCAAATGATGATTGATGCTATACTATAATAATATTTGGTAGGAAAATGGATTAGGAATGTTTAGAATAACCATTTGATGAATATTTGACAAAGTTAATATTTATAGTAACTTTGTTGTATGAAATCTTGAAATAGACACGTAATGCATGATTTGAACGTGCTTAATGACTAAACATGATGTAATAGGATTATTGTGTGTTAAGTTAGATGATTCTTGATGTTAATCATGCTAGATATGGAAACTTTCCTTTTTAAGAAACTTTAATCAGTGGAAATGACTTATATATTTATGTGATCGTTTGTAACAATGTGTTATGTGCTAACATGATCACGTAGGACTAACAAGCATGCTAGAACCTTTAAAACGATAAGGGTTGTGGAAGTTGCTAAGATTGGAAACTTACCATAAATAGTAAGTTGTCCATAAACGTGAATTATGTGCTTTACACAACACGTGCACTATAACGAATGTGACACGAACTATAACCATCTCACAGTTCACCAACGGGTCATTGACTTGACGTGGTTAAACATGGTCATACACTGTCAAACACAGTCAAACACGAGCAAGCACGGTCAATGTGGACCGACATGGACAAACAAAACAACCGAGGTTTGTTGAGCACAAACACGAATACGAACACTATCACGGACACTTACATGAACTCACGTAAGCTATTCGATATAGGTAGTCGGTGATCGACACGTCTACGAAACAGGAACTTACGCGTTATCCTATTATCACTAAGGTGAGTTTACGGCCCCTCTTTAACTCTTTTACAAACTTTTCAAATAGGGGGAGAATACTTGTTGAATCGAGTCAAACATTTATGCTATTACAAACATATTGTATATGCTGCTTTATTAGACAAACATAAGTGTTATAATCGTAACAAGCCCTCACAAAGTCTTACCGTTAATATACAAACAACGAGGTGAGTTTGAATAGATCTATTTGGGTGTGACGAACCCCACGTGGACCCTAAGGCTCAGGACTAACATTTTAATAAACAGCATGACACATGTTTTCTGATTATTATCTATGTATATAACCTGTGAACTCCCCAACCTATGTGTTGACGTTTTTCTTAAACATGTATTCTCAGGTAACTAGCAGACTGGCTTATGGACAGGAATGCACTTAGAGAACGAGCACAGGACTTGTATGCATTTCATGTCATTTATTCAAACAATACTTACTCTGTTATGTATTTTTAAACAATGTAGTGTCTGACATCTTATTTTCCGCAGCATTATCAAACGTATTTTTTCCCGCTTCTTTATAACGTAATTTCCGCTGCTATATTTTAAAAATTGATTGGTTGTGTTTATGACAAGCATTGTATTTTGAAACGCATATAGAGTTGTTCTATATGACCATGAGCTATGATTCTGGCCACGTCACACCCATGTGGGCTGACTCCACACGTGGGAAATTGGGGGTGTGACAGTATCGACACAAAGTTCTTGGTTCAAAACTGAATACCATCGATATTATAGTGTCGACCACCTCTCTTCGCATTGATACTAGGCCATCGATTTTATTAGTATCGACGCCCCCTTGCATCTGCACACCTGGAATTCATCAAACTTAATAGTATTGATGAGGGTTGGTCGATATAGTGGTTCGTCGAACTTATTAGTGTCGATGAAAAAGTTGGAAGCCTCATTCATCCATCTATACTATTGTGCCCAGTTGATCAAACGTCGATACTATCAAGCCCGACTTTTAGCTCCCTTCCTAGCCATTCCTAACTTAGTCCAAGTTCACCCAAGTGTTTCTAAAGTCGAATAGTCATAACTATCTGCTCTTATGAGCTTCTTCCATTACTACGTTTCTCAACCCTCCGTAGTATGGTATCAAAATTCGGTTGATGAAGTAGTATGCTCCGTCTGTCCTCACTTCCAGTATGGTGAGCTATAGCGACCATACTCGCTTTGTTGTCTCTTTTGGCTCAAGGCGTCCGCCACTACATTAGCCATCCCCTAGTGATACTTGATTGCACAATCGTAATCACCTATAAGCTCAACCCATCTTTGTTCTCTCATGTTCAGCTCATTCTGATCGAAGATGTGTTGCAAACTCTTATGGTCAGTGAAAATGGCACTTTTTTCCATGAAGATATTGTCGTCGATATTTAGTGCAAACACTACGGCTACCAACTCTAAATCATGAGTTGTAAAGTTCTTCTCATGCACCTTTAGTTGTTGTGAGGCATAAGCGATGAATTTCTCACGTTGCATTAACACACAATTGAGTTCTTGTTTCGAGGAGTCCCAGTACACCACAAAGTCGTCACTACCCTCGGGTAAGGATAGGATTGATGAACTGCAAAGTTTCTGTTTCAGTAAGCTGAATGCAACTTCTTGCTTCTCTCCCCATTCGAGCTTCTAGTCTTTGTGTGTTAGGGAGGAAAGTGCTTGCTCGATCTTCGAGAATCATTCGATAAATCGCCGGTAGTACCCTACTAGACCTAGGAATTGTCGCATTTCGGTCGGAGTCTTTGGTGCTTCCCAGTTTTTGATGGCTTCAATATTAGCCGGGTTTACATTTATCCCCTTCTCATTAACCACATGTCCAAGAAATTGGACTTCGCGATTCCAAAAGTCGCACATGGAAAATTTTGCATAAAGTTGTTCGGTCTTTAACAGTTCCAAAACAAGCCATAGATGATCTGCATGTTCTTTCAGACTATTCGAGTCCATCAAGATATCGTTTATGAACACAATCACGAACTTATCTAGGTGCAGTTTGCAAACGTGCTTCATGAGGTCCATGAATACCGCTGGTGCGTTGGTCAGTCCAAAGGGCATAACCAAGAACTCATAATGTCCATAACGTGTTTGGAAGGACATCTTAGGTATATCATCTTCTTGAATACTCAATTCATGGTAACCAGATCTCAAATCGATCTTCGAATAGTAGCTTTACCCTTGTAGTTGGTCAAACAAGTCACCTATTCGTGGAAGCGGGTACCGATTCTTGATTGTTACCTTGTTCAGCTCTCAGTAATCTATGCCCATCCAAAATGTTCAATCTTTCTTCTTCACAAATAGGACTGGTGTTCCCCATGGTGAGAAGCTCGGTCTGATGAATCCCTTGTCTAGCAGTTCTTGCAACTGATTAGACAACTCTTGCCTCTTGGTAGGTGCTATTCGGTAAGGTGCATTTCCAATCGATGCAGATATTGGTGTAAGGTCTATCAGGAATTCAGCTTGTCGCTTTGGTGGGAATCCAGGTAGATCTTCAGGAAATACTTCGGGATAGTCATGGACAACATTAATATACTCGATCTTATTTTCCTTCTTAAGTTTCTCGGTGATGAGGGCTAGTATAGCTGTGTATCCCATTCACAAAAACTTGTGAGCTTTCATGCAGGATATGATGTTCAAGGATATCCCTCTTCTTTCGCCTTGGATTATTATTCGTCCTCTATTTGTCGTCGGGATACGAAAATCTTCTTGTGACATATGATCTCTACCTGGTTTGCGAGCAGCCAACCCATTCCAACTACCACATCAAAGCTTCCTAGAATTACCAACATTAAGTCAATACTGAATTCGTGGTTTGCCAATTCCAAGACGCATCCTTGGAATATGTGATTTGTTTCGATAAGTTTGTCGTCAGCTAACTCTAAAGTGTACTTAATGTTTAGTGGTGTTGGGGTTACGTTAAGCAATTGGCTAAACTCGTTAGATATAAAACTTCTATCGGCACCGGTATGAAATAAAACAGATGCATAAACTTTGTTTAAAATAAATGTACAAATCACGATGTTCAGGTCATCCTTCGCTTCTCCTGAACCAATGACGAATGCCCTGCCTTTGGCCGTGTTGCCCACAGTCTTTTTGAATTACAGACAGTCTCTGCGCATATGGCCCGGCTTTCCGCAGGTGTAGCATCCCCTTTATGTTTCATGAGCATTGACATTTGGGTTGGCCTGGCAGTCCTTAGTCATGTGTCCATTTTTTCCACGCCTGGTGCACTTGACCCTGTTACATGGGCCGAAGTGATGGTAAGAGCATTGATTACATTTAGGTTAGTTACCCTTATACACCCCCTTACCTTAGGTGTTTGACTGAGTGGCTGTGAAGACCTGGACTAGCGCGGGTCAGTGATGGGATTTGTGATGTGGAGTGTAGGTTCTGTTGTAGCCAGGTTCCTATTTACGCTTGTTGTCTGCCTGTTTCGGATGCTCGCCCCTCTTAGGTAGCCTCCCTTGTGCTACCGCTTGGTCAGTCAGATAGTGTGTCAGTCGGATGGTAGGCTGGATAAGTGTGGGGTCAGTAGCTATGACCGTGCTCTGGATCTTCTCTAGCAGTCGACTGATGTATTTCTCAATCTTTTTGTACTCCGGGGTCACCATTCCCGGGCACAGTTTGCACAGCTCGTGGAATCGGGAGGTATACTGCTCTATCTGAGATCCCTTCATCTTGCGGACCCAGAACTCTTCCTCTAGCTTTTTGATTTCATTGCGAGGACAATACTCCTCTTTCAGTATCTTAGTGAAATCCTCCCACGAGATTGAGTTTGCAGCGTCCACATCCAGTGTCTAGACATGTGAATTCAACCAAGTGAGGGCCTATCCTTCCAATGTCCCTGTTGAAAACTTTACCTTGTTGTAATTGGCACATTCACACATGCAGAAGACCGATTCAGCCTTCTCAATCCACCAGAGTAGTCCCACTGCTCATCTGGCCCCTTCAAGGTATGGGGATGACAGCTGAAGAACGACTTGAACGTGAATCCCATTGTGTTGTTGTGAGATCCTGAGGTTCCACAGTCAAGTTTACGTGTTAGTGTTTGCGTTCTGTTTGTTACGTTATTTAAAATGATATAAGATTTCATTAGTGTTGTTGTTCCTGCTAGATTCCCTCTGGATGTGGGCTGCCTCATACTCAGCAATCGCCTTGTTAGCACGGCGCTCAACCATTGCTTTGATTGTCGCCGATCCGATGTGTTGGTTGTTGGCTCACATGTATGTTCCTCGTCCCGCCATTTGTTAGTGTCTAAATACAATAAAGAGTGGTGTGTTACTTAATGTTATAACTAAGTGAGAGATAGAATACATATAAACACAACATTTAGAAATTAAGCATAATATTTGATTAATAGTTTTCAAAAGAGTTACAAGATGCTTTTCGATTCAAACAGTACAATTTAAAATATTTGCATGGGCACAATCAGCCCATCTAGGTTCATACTACTACGAAATAAAAGAAACATATATCAGTGGTAAACCGACGAGATAATGAAAACTGAATTCCCATAATTTGTCGGTCCGTCCTCATCCTCCTCGAAGGGTTCCTCTTCCTTGTCTTCTATGGGGTCCTCCTCATCCTCAAAGGGTTTTTCTTCCTCCTCAGGTGCCGGCTCGAAGGCCACCTATGCCGCATTAGCCTCGGCCATCACCTCGACTGCCGCCACTCATGCCTCGGCTAGTCCTACCCTAGCCTCACACATCTCTAGCCGCGTTGTGACATCGCACAAATGTGCCTCCAATCTGTGCATAGTGTCGACCAGGTTATTGTGGAATTGGTCGATATCGAACAGTTGCTCCTCAAGCTGTACCACCCTCTAGGTGATGCGGTGCTCTCCCTCCATAGTGGGTAATGGCTCCAGCTGCGCTCCTCATCTGACGGATCTCCTGATCCATCTTCGTGACAAAGGCTGCGAATGTCTGCTCGAGAGGATATCCCAGAGCTGGCAAAGTAGGCATGCTTGAACTGATACCTGGTGTATGTGGTGGGGGTACCTGCTCCCCACGTACCCATCCCAGATCATGTCGGGATACCATCCCCAATCTTGCGTGTTGTTGCGAGAGCGAACATGCATGATCTCTCCTAGGAAAATATCTCCTAAGGGTACCAACCGCCTCATCTTGCGCTTCTCTTCCTCTTCCTCTTCCTCTTCCTCTTCCTCTTCCTCTTCCTCTTCCTCTGGAGTTTCTACTGCTGGCCTCTTTCCTAAGTTTCGCTCTCTGTTGTTTGTCATTCTTGTTAATCTCATTATCATAAGTATGTACTTGGTGTAAAGTTCAAGTACAATGTCTAGGTGTAGTGTCTATGTGCAGAGATATGGCTATAGTCTAAGTTTACTACATGCAAACCTAGTTCTCTATAACCAAGACTCTAATACCAGTCTTCACACCCTAAAATTACCACTTGCGGCATCTGGCCGCTGGATGTGACGTGGTAAGATCAGATACGCTGGTCATATAGAACAATATATATGCATTTGAAACATGCACAATTATATTATAAGTAACCCAAATAGTTCAAGATGTTAAGCAGCGGAATGTAAAAGTTTACACAGTGGAAATATTCAGTAGACACTACATTGTTTACAAAAACATAATAGCATAAAACATTTTCAAAATGAGTAGTTATGCATGCAAGACCCTCTTCATGTGACTCCTTGTGCATCCTAGCCTTGTGCATTTAGATTATCTGAGAATACATGCTAAAACATGTCAACATAAAGTTGGTGAGTTCACAGGTTTAAATAATAGTAAAACAGTTCACAAGATATATATTGGGCATGTTAAGTTGTAGACCATTAGTCCTGAGTGTATGTGTTGCACCACTACCGAAACTAGACTGTTAGATGCCTCCGCCATGTCTATCGCAAAAAAATGGCAATAGATCGATATTACGCTCGTCCAGACTGTGTAACATCAGTGTCCAAATCATAGTTTGAATAGTAACTTGTACAGTAGATCAGGTAATGGACTATGTGTATTACATGTGTAATTACTTATCATTCGACGTTCAATATGAAACTATTACAGATCTATTTCAGAATCATGTTGAGAACTCATGGTTTAACAGTCAGAATCACGTCTGACAATGCAAACTTGTTATGTGAACGATAGTTAGGATTTTATTATGTATAAACGTATGTGAGATTGTACAGAACAAAACAATAACGGACGTCGTTACGTGAATATTAAACTGACGGATTATTCGTGTGGGTGACGATTCGCGAGAATATATATGTGGGTTTACCGTTCTAAATGATGTCCAATAATTAGAAAATCAAATCAGAAAGTATAGTTGTCGTTGTGTTCGTACGGGTGACGATCTAAAAGAATACGCGCGGAAACCGTACGATTCAATGAAACTATTAAATTAATCGTTTTCGAAACAATAAAAAATAAATAAAAGATAATTAGTAAATTTATAAGGAATTACCACCTAAAATAATTTATTAAACTCTATTTTTTGAAAATCATATCGTTTCGTTTCAGGAAAAACCGAAAACCGACGCATTTACGCGAACCGAGTGGACGGAACGAACCCGAACACGCCGGAACAATAAAAGCCACTAAATGGAATTAAATGTCATTCAAGACTCCCCACCAACCTACTTTCTCTCTCTAAAACCGGAGGTTTCTCTCTCTACATTTATTCTCTCTAGAAAACATTTATATCTCACTCAATTCTTAACCAAAATGGGTGAATTTGGTGTCAAAACGACCGTAGAAACGCGTAGATCGTGAAAATAGGAAGAAATCAAGCTTTGAATTATAAAAAGCAGGGCAAAAATGAGCTCAAACGAGCTGTTTTTGTGACTTCTACTGTACAGGTGAGTTCTTCACATTTCAGTCGAATTTTCAGCTTCAACACCATAGGATCTTGCACTAAAACAAATTAGGAACTTAAGGGTTATGTTGTATTAAGTTTTGGATGATTTAAAATGGGGTAATTGGTGAAACCTGCAAGTTCTTAAGGTTCTGGGTAAACGGAGGATGAAGATGAAACAATTCGAGAACCATTCATGATTTGTAACATGAAAGTCAAGAAACATATTTTCAATTCGAGAACCTCTTCTTTGAAACCCTTAAATTCGAGAACCAAAATTTAAATGGTTTGAGAACTCTACCCTTGAACATTCCAAAGTCGAGAAACAGATGGACGGACTACCTAACAATTTGAGAACCTCCCACTGGAACATCATAATTCTAGAACCCCTTCTTGTACAACATAAATTCGAGAACCACATTAGTGGCCAAGAATCCCTTTACTTTGACATTTCTGATCGAGAATGCAATTAGTTTGGGTGGGAAATTCGAAAGCTCCATATATTTAATATTATGGATGAGAACTCAATATTAAGCCACGCACACACCACCGAGAATACAATCAATTGAGGAAGTCAACAAAAGAAGAAGTAAATAATAAGATTCATGTTATCTAATTCCAAAGGTCATGAACAAAATCAAGATGTGGTGCAATCGGGTTAAGATGTTCTCAAGTATATTACTTAAACTTTGGGATAAAAACATAAACAAATTTTTAAACAATTGTTTAAATCATAGACATGGTTTTAAAACATGTTAAAGGTTTATAACTAAGTATATTTCATATAAAACACAACAACCTAGTAATGGTTAAGTGGTTGTGAGTCCTAAAGAACTAAAGAACTATGATGGTGACAAGAGGGTTCAAGAAATAACTAAGTATGGGTGTGTTAATCTTAGATATCAACTCCCAATACTTAGTAAATTTCACGCTATGGGGAACCAACTTAGGTTGTTTAAATAGAATAATCTAAGGCAAGGATTAACTCAAGAAGGAACACGAACAAGATTGTAACCAAGAACTAATAAGAACTTGTTGTTAATCTAGTAAGATTAACTTAAGTTCTAATATGTTTAACTTACATTTTTCATAACGATAACTTATGTTTTACTAAAATGTAATGATTTGTAACATGTGAACATATTTTTATAAAAATCATCATAACTTGTTCTACTAAAATATTTTAAAGTAATAAAAAGTATTTTTGAACTTAACTTTTATAACTTAAATAGTATTTTTTATAAATGATGATCTATTAAAAGGCCACATCTTTTACTATTATAAACCTTATGTAAATACGGTTTAGTGGTTAACGAATAAGGGATGAGGGTTCATAGAAGGTACATAACTTAGAATAATTATAGGAATTCTATTAACACATTAGTAAATATTAGGACACTTAGTTGCACACCGAGACCGAAACTTTATATACGTCAACACTAAATACTGATAGTATTCGAATCATACTAAATCAAAACAGGCGCTGAAGATACATAATTTACAATCAACGAGCGCACATAATTACTTGGTTCAGTTCATAACAACACAGGCAAGTTCATTGCCCATTTTCTACACATTTTGTTTTATAAACGTGGGGCTGAGAATCATGCGTAAATTATTTTCCTTGGACTATATTTTACTTAAATGCTTTTACCTCATATATGTTTTATATGTATAATTGTTATCCTAGATTATGTCTATGTAAACTACTTACTGGTTTCAAAAAGGATTATTTACTTAGCATAAGTAGATAATTATTTCATTTCTAAAGCACTATTTTCAACGATCTATGTCCAAAGAACTATTTTCAATGATCTATGTCCAAAGAACTATTTTCAACGATCTATGTCCAAAGAACTATTTTCAACGATCTATGTTCAAAGAACTATTTTCGACGATCTATTTTCAGGGGAATATCTGGGAAATATTCAAAGACATCATGTGCCAAAGAACTAACAAGGTCGCATGCTTGATGATATTTACAGAATTTCCGAACTTCTAAGTAACCTTTGATTGATAGACTAGTCCACTCAAGTTGACCAAGGCCCAATCATTAGGACTTAGTTTTATATTAAATGTTTATCTATTCATTTATTTAGGCATTTTAATTATTCATTCAAAACATGTGCCATGGTTTTGTGTGTGTGTGACGGAACTTACGGAACAAATGGGTAGTTGGGTGACGGAACAAACGGAACAATTGTGATGGAACTTACGGAACAATTATATGGTTTAGGATGAAACACTTAATTATCACCAACAATAATATGTTATGTGGTTCGATATGTGGTGGGCTGGCTGCTGTGCTGGCAGTAAGCTTGACCCTACATATGCCATATATATAAGCATACTTGACTAGATAGCATAGGTGGTTGTTGGCGAGGTTAAGGTTGTCATCCGGTTAGGTTTGTCAAATTTCATTTTCAATAACAAAACTGTATGAACTCATCAACCATGTGTTGACTTTTGTTTTCTTGCATGACTTCTCAGGTGACGAATAGTGTAACATCAGTGCTGGAACTGTTACCGGAACAGTGATCTTAACAGTAACATGAACAGTAATCAGGTATAAACTATACGTATTGCAGTGTATATCATATTCATATCATACACCATTATGATTTCATGTTATCAAAGAACAAATTCAGAATCATTTCAGGAAACAAAGCTCAGAACTATGGTTCATCAGTCAGATAATTTTCTGGCGATACAGAACCATCATGTGATTGTTAGTTAGGATTTTATTATGTATAAACATATGTGAGGCTTTACAGAACAAAACAACAACGTATCTCGTTACGTGAATGTTAAATCGACGGATCATTCGTATAGGTGATGATCTGTACGAATATATCTGAAAGTTTGACGTTCTGAATGATATTCAACAACTAGAAAACCATAATGAAAAGTGTAGTTATCGTCATATTCGTACGGGTGACGATTTGAACGAATACGCGCGACGACTGTACGATTCGATTTTAAACAGTAACTTAAATATTTTGAAAATATCAAATAAATGACAGATAATTAGTTAATTTACTAGGAATCACCACCTAAAATAATTTTATAAGCTCTTGTTTTAAAACCGAGATGTTCCGGTTCGAAAACGAAAGAAAACAACGTTTTGCGCGAAACCGAGAAAACCGAACGAGCCCGAACATAACCGGGTATTTCTAAGTCATTTAATGTGGCATTAATGACGACAACCACCACCGCCAACCAGCCTCACCCCCCATTTTTGTTCTCCTCTCTCTCTACTTTCTCTCTCTAGGATTTTGAACCACAATTCCCTCAATTCTTCACGAAATCGTGTGTTTTAGGTGTCAAAACGACCCTTGTTACTTGTAGATCACAGAAGTACAACGAATCTAAGCTTTTATCCGGCTGATTTGAGGTAAATCCAAGCTTTTTGTTCGGTTTTAGGGTTTTGAAAGCCCTAGTTTCGAACCCCATGAGAACCCGGCTAAAACCCTTCTAAACCTTAGGAGAACACCACGAAATCACTTTAGTATGTGCCAGGAACAAACCTTTCTTCAATCTCTGGTCGATTAGCTCAAAAATCATGTGTTGCCACACACCAGGCCTGTCACACCCCCAACTTCCCACGTGCGGTGTCAGACCGCACGGGTGTGATGTGGCTAGGATCACAGCTCCTGGTCATATAGAACGACTCTATATGAGATACACAACCATACAGTTTTGTAAATAAAGCAGGTTTGAATAAATATGCAGCGGAAATGTAAATTAAATGGTTACAGTGGAAAGTATATTGTATCAGACACTACATGATCAGTATTGATTTAAAATAGACACAAATCAAACACAAGCCTAGGACAAGAGTCTATATGCAAGCCAGACTCCTTAGTGCATCGTCGTGCGCATCCTAGCTTGTAATCCATTAGTTACCTGAGAATATATGCGAAAAAGTGTCAACTATAAAGTTGGTGAGTTCACAGGTTTAGACAGACATAAATAGTTAACAGACATATACTGGGTATGTTAAGTTTAGTTGTTGGATCTACGATCCGTGAGTGTGTCAGTTTGTCACACCCCGAGCCGTCGGGGTTGGATCGAAGTCCCCGTCGGGCGGAAGGTTCCTGGGGCGTGATATCGGGAGTGATAATCGGAATGATCAGATTGTTTATATTGCACATGATTTAAATGAGAAATGCTAAATAGAATAGAATTACAAAGTTAAATTACATCTGTATCGTTCATAATTTAACAATGTAAATCTATCATAAACATCATAAGATATCTATCTTGTAACTGCACAAGATATACAAAATAATTGTATAATGATGTTCCAAAAGTATGCAGGTCCAAAAATACTAAGTCTTCTATCTGAAGTCCTAGTCCAAAAGCATAAGCTTCTTAGTTGACTTGTTCGTCACCTGAGAAGTCATGCAAAAATAAAGTCAACACATGGTTGGTGAGTTCATATAGTTTAGTAATTTAAAATGATTTGTAACCTTTTTCGGTAAAGACCCTAACCTCATTATCATCACATGTAATATCCACATCGGTATGCTTATATATAGGGCGTACCCCTGAGTCGAGCCTACAACCCGCCCAGACGACATCCCACCACATACTAATCTACATAGGACATTGTTGTTAATGATAATTAAGCATTTTACCCCTACCATTAACCCATAAGTTCTTCAGTTCTTTGTTCCTGTAAATACAATCATTTGAAATCCCAATTTATTTCCATAAGTTCATCACACAAATATGATCAACCACAGCAATTGTAGAAACAGTTATAAATGCTTAATTTAAATAAATAAATAAACATTTAACAAAATCTAAGTCCTAATGATTGGGCCTTGGTCAACTCGAGTAGACTAGTATGTCAATCAAGGTACTTAGTAGTTAGGGGATTCTGTAAACATCATCAAACATATGACCTACAAATCAAACGGTCTAGCTAGGACTTCTTGAAATGTAGGATTTTTGTTTCTTCCTAGATTCGTTTTGTTTCGTTGGCATATGTTATCTTTGATATTTCCCAGACTTTCCCCTGAAAATGATTTATTGATTCGTCTAGTTATGTTACAAGATGTACTTGATTCGTTGATCATTGAATACTGGATTCGTTGATCAAATGTACTCTTGGTTCGTTGTTCATCAAACACTTGATTCATTGAACATCGAATATTTGTTTCGTAGAAGTAGTTTCGTTTGATTCGTTGAACTCATACTTGTTTCGTCAAAATAGTTTCGTTTGATTCATTGAACTCACACACTTGTTTCGTCAAAATAGTTTCGTTTGATCCATTGAGCTCACACACTTGTTTCGTCAAAATAGTTTCGTTTGATTCATTGAAGTGTTTAGTTTAACTCAATTATCCACTTAAATCTTAAGTAGATACACTTAGTAAAACCTGCATAAAACTTACCTAGACATGATCTAGGATAACATTTCACATATAAAACATATGTTAAATAAAAGCATTTAAATAAACAATTTAAATAAAACAGTTTACGCATGCTTCTCAGCCCCGCATTTTAAAACAAAAATGTTAGGAAAGGGGGCTATGAACTCACCTGTGTTGCTGTCTAATGTACTACCACAAAATGCGCACTCTTGTTTGTAGACTAAGTATCTTCAGTTCCTGAGTTGTTTTAAAACAGTTCGAATACGATAAGTATACGTATTTGTCATCGCGTCTAAGGTTTGGTCTCGATGTGCAACTAAGTGTCCTATGCTACTAAGGTGTTTCTATGATTTCATCTATCTTATTCTAACTTATTACCCAATCATAATCTCAATCCCATAAACAATGACCATTACACCTTAGTGATGTATGGTTCACGTTGTTCTTATTCAAAGTTTATTAATTAAAGCATTTAACACTTTATTTTTATGTCATTAAGTTAGAATTCATTTTATTTAATTGAAAGATTGTTTTGAAAGAAAACTTATAATTTACTTTAACATTTATGATCGACAAGTTAGGTTTAGGTTAATCACATTCAATTAACCTTAAACCTATTACTAGATCTTTGTTTTCCGATAGTTCTTTGTTCGTCCGTGTGTATAATTTAGCTTAGAGTGTCCAATTGACAATCCAATTTATTTATACAATCATACTAAATTTTCTAAGTGTTAGATGCAAATGTTGAAATTAACACTAACACCTTAAGTTCTAGCTTCCACTAATGCATGTTTCTTAGTTCGTTCTAAACTTTGAGTACTCGTATATTCATTTCCTTGTTCTTACCACTAAGTTCAACAGCCCTAGGTACTGAATTTCCTTGATTAGCTAACACTTTAGGTTCTAACACCATTAAGGTAGTGAACCTATTGACTTTTAGAGCAGGTTCGGCGAACCTTTAGGGTTCGGCGAACCTTTTGGGTTCGGCGAACCTTTTGGGTTCGGCGAACCTTTGGGGTTCGCTCAACAAAGGTTCGTCCATCCTAGGTTCGTGTCACCTATAGGTTCGGCTATGGAGAAGGTTCGTCGATCAGAGGTTCGTGGTCCAAGGTTCGTTGATCAGAGGTTCGTTCACCTAGAGGTTCGGCTCCAGGGTTCGGCTAGTCCATTACTCCCACGAACCCTTAAGGTTCGGCTATCAGAATGAGGGCGACATGTTCGTTGCTCAACACCTACAGGTTCGGTGCAGGTCTGTTGCAGGGTTCACAGGTTCGGCCACCTACCCACAGGTTTGGCTACCTGTGCAAAAGGTTCGGCCGATCGTTTTTGGTCACGAACATGTTCCATCTTCCTCATTTTCGATCCCAAACCTGTTACTAGTGTTTCTAAGTGTTCAACGTGACTAAAACAACACTAATCTAAGAGATTCGTGATACACTCTTAAAACCGAAACAAAATGGGGATTTACCTCAAGATCTTCGGATGAAAGTCCGGATTTCTTGTACTTCTGTAATCTACTTGATGAGGTGAACATTTTGACACCTAGAATGCATGAATCCGACTGGAAATGGCTAAGAACTTGTAGAGAGAAGGAGGAGAAAAGTTTTCTAGAGAGAGAGAGGTGTGGGTGACGAAAATGAGAAGAAAGAGTGACGGTGGTGGAGGTTGGTAAACATTAAATGACCTCATTTAATGTTTCCAACATACCCGGTTGTTCGGTCTCGTTCGGTTTCGCGTACAACTTCGATTTCTCGTGATTTTCGCGATGAAACGACCCGGTTTATAAAATAAGGTTTATAAATTTAATTTAAGTTGGGATTCCTAATATTTAACTAAATATATTTTATTTCTTTTAATTTTTCAAAAATATTAAATTTATGGTTTAAATCGAATCGTACAGTCGTCGCACGTATTCGTCCGAATCGTCATTCGCACGAACACGACGATAACCATACTTTTCAATATTGTTTTCTAATTATTGGTCATCATTCAGAACGTTAAACCTTCAGGTATATTCGTACAGATCGTCACCTATATGAATAATCCGTTGATTTAGCGTTCACGTAACAATATCCGTGTTGTTTTGTTCCATAAAGCCTCACATACGTTTATACGTAATAAATCCTAACAATTAATACCATGATAGTTCTGTGTTGCCAGATAATTATCTGACTGTTAAACCATGTTTTCTGTGTTTTGTTTCTCTGAAATGATTATGAATTCACTGTTTGATTCATGAATTGATAACAGTATATGATATGAATATGAATACACACCGAAATGCATAAAAGTTGTACCTGATTACTGTTCATGTTACTATTGCGATCACTGTTCCGGTACGATTCCGGCACTGATGTTACACAGTTCATCTTACCGAAACTCGACTGTTTCCATTTGCCTCCTTGGATCATCGCTGAACCCGACATCAACATCGATATTACACTCGTTATGACCTCCAGTCAACATTGGTGCCGAGTGGGGCTAGTCAAACCCAGTAGTACTACGTAATAACAACTCGTTTGTTACACAACTAACGGTAAGGATAAGTGAGGGCTTAATGCGATAATAGTTACACTCGAAAATGGTTTTACAACATACCAATCATATATCTAAAACAGTTGCATAGTATTCTCACCCAAAAAATTTAGTAAAACAGTTAAAGAGTAAAAGTGGGGTTGTAAACTCACATGATTTTAGCGGAGGGCGTTCTTACAAGAGCAGTGTAGCTCACCGGCTAGCAGTTACCTATATCACATAGGTGTTATAAGTTTGTGCTCACATACATGTGGGTCTCATAGGACCGTGTTAGTGTTTAACAACTCCAAGTTGTTATGTGGGTCAAGTTGACCGTGTTTGACCTGACGACCAGTTGGTGACGGTTTTTAGTTCAAGTGTTTGTGTAACGTGCGATTTAGTGTCGTGTGATGTGTGCGGATACCAAATTCATGCCCGTGAGGAGACTTACTATTTATAGTAAGTTTCTATTTTGGGAAAGTACCCAAATTAGGCAAGTCATGCAAGAAATCATATTCCGATTATTCTAATATGCGTATTTATCCTAAGTGAGCATGTTATCACATAGCAAATAGTCACACTTAGTCGGCTAAGCACGTTTCGCGTGTAAAAGTTACTATTTTTAGAAAGTTGTAAAAATAGGCATGTTTAACTAAGTTTTGTTGGTGCATAAATGTCCCTAGTTCAGTTTTGTGATTCATCTGTATATGATCTTTTGATGTATAAAGTTTATTATTAATGAATTCAGTATTTCCATATTGTTCTTAATGTTTATGTTGGTTGATATGTGTTTGATTATGTTTAAAGTTGAGTTATTATGTCTTATAGACCCATTCGGCCGAATGAACGCTTACACAATGACTCGGGCGAACGAATGTGTAACACCCCAACCTGACTAGGCTGACGTGTCACTTATACAGAGGTCAGAGTTAATGCAACAATCCATAATTCATATCCAAACATAATTTAAGTCTTAATTAATTAAACTAAACATAAATAAAATCTTATAACTCATTTATTATATTATTTGTAAAATAAATCCTTTGTAAACTCTAGTCTCTCGTTCCTCAATTCCCGGTCTGATTTCCTTGATTACCTATACAATACATATAAACACCACAAAAACAAATACGGCTGAGCCAAAGAATGCTCAGTAACGGATAAACAACAGTAATTAAATCAGAAAGTGGTGAAGATAATGAGAATAATAATCAGATACAGATACCAGATACAGATGCAGAACAGTAAACAGTAAACAGTGGTCTGACTTAAATAAAATATAACCTTTGGAAACAACAAAATAGGTTATAATGTAAGTCAGATATAGTTGGAAATCCCAGAATATACCACGAGCCGACTGTACATATAAAAGTATAAGGTTCACGGGTAGCTACTCCCGATTACCAGACACATGAGATAGTTAGTGTTGGCATACACGTCACTATCCCCCAGAAATCAGAAAGTACAGAATACAATTATCCTAGGACCAGTCCATACGCCTCTCCAGAATTCAGTAGGTGCACAAGTGTACTATCGGAGTACTAAATAGAGACGCCGTGAACTCAACTAACCGCCACGGGTGGTTCCACATCATGGTTGTCACCATGAAGGGCCTGTAGTCATCCTTACAGGTAGGGGCATGCTCGGGTAATAAATCAGAAGTTCAGTAAGTTCAGTAGGTTCAGTAGGGTAGTTAAACTACCAAGTTCAGTCAGATTTGGATCATGCAGTAATGAGTACAATATAATCTAGGTCTATTGCACGATAAACGAACAGGGAAACACGATATCATATCGTAGCAATAACAAATCAGAATACAATACAGAAACGGAATTTAAACTATTACAGAAACGGAAATACTATGATTTATTTAAACAGAATCCGTACCTGAGCCTTAGCAAATAATCAGTAAGTAATAAGAAAACAAGCGAGTGATCCAAATCCCTGGCAATTTAGCAATCTGTGTTTTTGGTTTAATTTCATGTTAGTTTAAATAAAATTGGTTCGTATGCTTAAATCTTAAATTTTTTTAGTGACTTGTAATTCTTTTACGTCAAGTTGTCGAATCTTACTATTTTGCCTAGTTCATTATAGATATTGACTAATTTCATAAATCATATATTTTAATATTATCCGTCAAAAAATTACTATTTACTCAATTTAAAATAAAACTAAAAAAAATAGTTTAACAAGGGTTAGAACTCAACCCTCTCAAATTGGATTTCCACGTCTTGACCGCTCCAACTATATTGTTTATAAAATAATCTTATTAGAACTTCTTTAACATTTTGTTTGTTTATTTATATATTTATTTATTTTTTTAGCTTGCTATCCTGGCTTCTAATTCTTCATTTGATTTTTCGAAATTTACAGTAGCATTCGAAGGCTTTCTTGGCTAAATCTATTAGCCATTTAAGACCCAATATCTTTATTCATATATTCACTCCCAAATCGTGACTTCTAAATCAATTTCTAGATTAATTATATGTTAACGTTTTACACAATCAAACTTTATGGTGATGATACTTTACTAGTCAAACATACAAATGCAATTTATCAAGATCATTGGAAACATTACCTTGAATAGTAGTACAAAAGAATGGACCGAAACCGAGCTTGTAATGGTGATGAACGATCAACAATATATAAGCAACCGAGGTTGAATAGAAAACTGTGAATGGTGGTTTTACGCTCCAGTTTTCGGTTCTCTCTACGGTTGCAACAAATGACGGTGGCGAAACGATGGTGGTTGAAGTGAGAGTTAAGAATTGAATGTAAGATTGTAAGTAGATTTTCGTGATCTGTTCTTGATTCTGGTTGCACTCGATGACTCGCTTGAACACGATCCGTGTAGAGGAATTTCGCCGATTGTTCGTCTTGGATGCGATTCAAAATAACATCTTGACTGATAAAGATGGAGCTCTTTAAAAGTAATGACATGATGTGTTCAGTGATGCTTCTTGATTGGTGATTTTCGTCTTGCAAGAACTTTCTAATGAGTCGTGATCTAGAGTATAGATTTCATGGCCAATGGAATTATATATAATGAACTTGCTTCTGTGGTAATATATTGAATTGGCTAGATGTATTACTGTCTAAAAGAAATGCTTGATAAATTAGAAAACTCCAACAATTTAATGATGATATAAGAGCCTAATTATTAGAGGTAACCGATCGATTGGGTTTCTTTTTTTTTCGAGCATCATTAAACAAGATCCTCAAGTTTTATTTTGTTAAATTATGCATTCCAAATTATTTGTTTCAAATGGTTAAACATAACCAAGTCTATAGTCAATTAATTTGTTTGTTTACTTACTGTATAAATCCATAGTTTTATAACTAACTTCTTGTTAATTATTCAAAACTTGCAATTAAATTTTGATATGCTTCACTTACGGGTCGATCAAAATCAAATTCCAATTTCAATCAAGTATTTGTTACGATTGTTGTTTTCACGTTTTTTTTAATAACATGCCAAAGGTTAATCAATTCATTCAGTTATTGGTAAATAAATCAAGGATTCCAAAGTTAACTAGAATCGAAACTTAAAACTATTAAAATTCGACTTGTTTATCGACTCTAACTTGTTCGAAATTAATCTAAATTTTCAATTGATTCGAACTTATACTTCCATGTACAATTTAATTATTATTATTGTTATTAAATTATTATTATTATTATTATTATTATTATTATTATTATTATTATTATTATTATTATTATTTTTAGGCTTTTATTTATTGTTTATTTAATTGCTACGTTTTTACGAGTATTATAGAATGAGTCATGCGAATGACTCATTCGGTTGACCTGTCCATTCGGCTGAGTCATTCGCCGAATGAGTTGCTTCGGCCACTCATTTGCCCGAATAATGACAGACTATAAATACAAGATCAAACTTTCTCAAACCTAATTTTCCCGAGCCCTCCTTCTTCCCTGAGCACTCCAGTGTCAAACCCTAGAAGATTTGAGCGGTTCTTGCTGTCCAAGTTCTATTCTCAACCCGTGGTGTTCGATCAAGCATCAAACGTTCATCCTACACCTTCGGATCACCACGGTTTCTATTGGTTTCGATTGGAAAACCCTAGAATAGGATTCCGCACTATTCCAGAGGTTGTCGAGCAGATATCCATTGGAACCGGATTGTTTCTAAGCTCCTACTTGGTCCTACAAAGTGGTAACAGAGACTTGGCTCTTTATTATGCTCGATTTCCATTCAAAATCATCATATCTTTGATGGGTTGTTCGAAATTAGTAAAAACCCTAAGTTTCTTGCCCCCCAAGTTACTGTTCCATTCAAAATCAGTGGGTTTCTGTGGTGTTTTTGTCAAAACAGCAATCCCAATTGGTTGGTAATCATGTCGTGATGTTCTGTACCAAATTTGGTGCTTAGATTTGGTCTAGATCGAAAGTTATCGCGATTTTTGCAGCTGAAAACCCCAGATAGCCCGAATGAGTCACCCGACCGAATAGCCTGCCCGAATAGCCGCCATTCGGCTGAATCAGTCTCATTCGCCTAATAGCTTTCTTTCGCCTACTCATTCGGCGAATAGCTTCATTCGGTCAACTCATTCGCCGAATAGCTTCAATCGTCAAAGTCATTCGGCCAACAGTTCATTATGTCTTAACTCATTCGGCTAGTGCTTCTTTCGCCAGTTATATTCTATTCAGTCCCTGACATTCGGCCCAAGTTGACATTCGGCCTATCAGACTTCAGAAATTTTCTAAGTGTTGGACATACTTGTTATTGACCATATGGAGGACTTAGCTTTGATGGCGAACCAGAACCATCGTATTCAGACATTGTTGCTGACTGAAACTGAGACAGGGAACTCCAATAAAGCTCCCAAGTTGCTGTCCTTAGATGATTACCCGCACTGAAAATACAGATTTGAGATTCACATCAATGGAGAGGACACTAACTTGTGGATGATGATTGAGGGTGCTTATCTGAGGCCTCTGAATGAAGATGGGACTCCAATGTTAGTCACACGGATGACTGAACCACAGAGGAAGCTTTATGACTATGAGAAGAAAGCCTATGCTATCCTGTCCCAGCCCATTGCAACTGATATCTTCCATTAGTTCAGACAGTTTACATCCTCTAAGTATTTGTGGGATGCTTTGCAGCAGAGATATGAGGGAATTGATGCATTGAAGAACATCAAGTCAAAAGCTTAAAGGAAGGAATTCAACAGCTTCATGTATGTGGGAAACGAATCACTGGATGATCTGATTACAAGATTCTACCGTCTTCTGAGTGAGCTGTTCAATCATCAAGTCAAGACTACAACTCAGGAGAAGATCCAGTGCTTGGCAGATGCTCTACCTCCTAAATGGGAGTCATTTTTTATGGTTCTTAAGCAGAATGAGATGAAGGCAAATATGGACATCAATGATTTCATCCAGAAGTTGAAAGAGCAGGAAATTGAGAACAAGTGAAAGGCTAAGAGAGTTTCTCAAGTCCAGGACCCTTCATTGTATTATTCTACTCCCACTGTAGAGAGAGCATCTTCTCATGCTCCATTGAAGACAGCTTTTGTTTCTTAGACTACTGAAGCTCCAATATCCAATCAGATTCACTTTAGTCAACCATCTTCATCATCCAGCTCTCAGAAAGAAAGTAATCAACCTGTTACCAGTTTGAAGACAGAAAATTTTGATAAAGTGACTGTAGAGATTGCCAAGGAGCACATGGGTCTTCTGTCTACACTTGTTAGCTCATATGATGGATTAGTAGCTGGACAGATTGGCAATCCTTATCTGACTAATAATGATTATTCTCAGATAGATCCAGATGATATGGAGAGGATTCATATCATGTGGGCTTTAGCTAGTGCTGTGAGAAGAGCCAAGGATTTTGTGAGAAGAACAGGTAAAGACATAAACCTGAACAAGGAGTCTAAGTTTGGTTTTGACATGGCATCTGTCACTAGCTACAATTGTGGGGAGAAGGGTCACTTTGCAAGACAGTGCAAACAACCAAAGAAAGCTGGAAACAAGAATCCTTTTCAGAATCAGAAGTATTCTACAGCTAATCCAGAGAGAAGACTTGTTCCTATTGATTCTCCTGCTCAGGCTGGTTCTTCAAATGCAAGCAAAGCATTGATGGTACAACTGGATGAAAGTGAAAATTGGGACTTCAGATTCAATTCTGATCAAGGGGACAAGATGAAGCTTGTGTTTCTGAGATTCAGAAGACGGATGATTCAAGTGAAGAGAGCACTTCTGGAGAAGCACAGATCAGTCTAGAAGAAACATCTGGTTTAGAGTCAGAAAGCATGTCAGACTCAGACACTCAAGCTGATTATGATGCTGATATTGAAGAACCAGTTACTCAGTTTGCTTTGATGGTGAACTCATCTGCAACTCCCACTGCATCTTCACAGTTAGATCAGGTATCTGATGAATGTTCTTCTTCTCATTCTAGATTTTTAATTGTGTTGACCTTGACAGCAAGGTCCTTGCTTATCAGAAGCACACTGCTGATTTGATCAGTGATCTCAATCAATGTATTGAAGCAAACAAAGTTTTAAAATCTAATGAAAAAGATTTTCAAGCTAAAACTGAACTCTTAAACAGACAACTGCTTGAGGCTGAGATTGTTGTTCTGAACAAGCAAGATGCTATCAATTCTTATCTCAATACCATCAATGAGATAAAGAAGAAGTTAGCCATAGTAGAGTGTGACTATGAGACCTTAGGTCAAAAGCTCAAGAGCTATAAAAGCTCCTCATATATCATTGAGCACATGATCAGTAAGGGTGCTGATCAGAAGGGTAAGGGAAAGGTGAGCTATCAACAACGTCCTCCACCAATCTTAAACAGCTTTTTCAATTCACCAGATGACAAAGATGCTAAAGATTTCCAAGTTAAAACTCCATTAGTAATTGATCCAATTGGGATGATTACTGATGAGGGTTCCTCATTGTCTGAGGAATCTTTTGTGGAGGGAATTGTTGAAGATTGGGTCTCAGATTCTGAGGATGAATCTGATACTTCATCTGATTGTGTTGTTGCTCATAATCATACACCTGTAGTCATGAAAGGTGACCCAATCTCATCTTCTAAAATCTATCAAGCATTAAGCTTTGTGAAGGCTTCAAAAGAAAATGAAGCCTGTGTGGCTAACAAGATTGACAATCTTGTTTCTAATGGGAAAAAAGGGTTTGGGTTTTAGTCAGAACAAGACTAAAACAAATGTTTTTAAACTACAAAATCAGTCTTTTTCTAAACTCAAACATTTTCATAAAAATGATAACAGAGTTTTTTGAGTGTGGTGCACCTGGACACATTGTTAGATTTTGTCCTCAGTTGATCAGACAGAAGGTTGCATCACCAAGACAACAAAATCAGCATGTTGTCAAACAAGTTAAGTCTGAAAAAACCCAAACAACCCAATCAGGGTAAACCTTTGGACAAGGGAAAAGGGAAAGTGGTGAACTTGGATGTTCCCAAAGTGATTAATGTCAATCAATCAAAGTCATCATCCATTTATCTAAAAAAACTCTTTCAGTAAAAACACAGTCTGGAAAGTCAAGTCTTCTGAGACTTCAGTTTTACCAACTCCAGACAAGGCTACCCCTGATGCTAAATGGATCTATGTTTGGATCCAAGACTCATTGGGTCAACCCAAGACTGTAAAGGCTTGGGTTCCCAAAATGAACTAATGGTTTGTGTTTGTACAGGTTGCCCCAACAGCTGCTCTTAACAGCTCTTGGATCGTTGATAGTGGGGCTTCTAGGCACATGACTGGTGATATTTTGCTGCTCACCAATGTCAATTCTATTCGAGGTGGTTACGTAGCATTTGACGGTGACAAAGGCGGGTTCATAACAGGGGAGGGTATTCTGTCAAATGGCCAGGTTTCTTTCGACAAAGTCAAATATGTCACGCAGTTGGAGAATAATCTTCTTTCAGTGTCGCAGATCTGTGACAAGAAATACAAAGTTCTTTTCGATGACACCAACTGCTACATACTCAAGCAAGGTGTGACTGTTCCTGAAGATTGGATTTTGATGTCAGCTCCCCGTAAGCAGGATTTGTATGTGCTCAACATGGCCACAGCTTCAACAACATCCTCCATAGCTTCATGTTTTATGTCAAAAGAAACTGAGAAAGATTCAATTCTTTGGCATAAAAGGATGGGCCATTTGAGTCTACGTAAGATGAATCATTTGGTACACAATGAGTTGGTTGAAGTGGTCAGTCTGAAGAATTTTAAGATGTCTGATATCTGTGTTTCATGCAAGAAAGGAAAGTAGACCAAACAGTCTCACAAGCTAAAGAAGTTTCATTCAATCACTGTTCCTCTTGAGCTTCTCCACATGGATTTATTTGGTCCAGTGAACCGCAAGAGTATAGTTGGGGATCAATATTGTTTAGTCATCACTGATGAATATTCCAGATATTCTTGGGTTTTCTTTCTAAAGGAGAAATCTGAAACGTTTGAGTGTATTCAAGGGTTGGTGACCAAACTTGAATCTCTTTATAAGCTCAAGATTCGTATGCTCAGAACAGACAACGGGACGGAGTTCAAGAACAACATCATGGAGAACTTTTGTAATGCACAGGGCATTGTGCAACAATTTAGTGCTCCATATGTCCCTCAAATGAACGGTGTTGCTGAGCGGAAGAACCGAACTTTGATTGAGGCTGCTAGGACGATGCTTGCTGATTCATCACTTCCAGTTCAGTTCTGGAATGAAGTTGTAGCAAACGCTTGCTACACACTGAACCGGGTTTTGATAGTAAAGAGACATGGGAAGACTTTCTTTGAACTTCTCCACAACAGAAACCCAAATCTTAAGTATCTTGAACCTTTTGGTGCACCGTGCACAATGCTTAAAAAATATGAGCAGGGCAAGTTCAATGAGAAGGTGGAAGAAGGGTACTTTCTTGGGTACAGTACTCCTAATAAAAGGGTCTACAACAGATCAACTCAAAATGTGGAGGAGTGGTACCATGTTGATGTTCAGAGACATTCTATGCCCCCACCTGGGAAAGGTCCAGACTGGATGTTTGACTATTTAGGCCTTTTCGACTCATTCAATATGCCTCCCATGTACGCAGATGATGATGTTGTTTCTCAAATGATGTATGATGCACAAAATGCACCTGATGAACCAGTGCAACCTTTATCCACCTCAATTCCCATAGTACAGATAAATGATGACAGCTCAGACACAGATGAAAACCCAGTTCTGCCAGCTGCCCCCGAACCAAATGTTGACAATCTTGTACCAGGACTTGAGGACTTGAATCTGAACAATCTTGATCCACAGGTTGAGGTTCCAGCTCATCCTGTTGGAAGAATCAATCGCATTCATCCTCACGAGAACATTATTGGAATTCCGCTTGACGAGGTTAAGACAAGAAATCAGCTATCTTCTGGAGGCCTTGCTGATATTCTTGACTTTGCTTATGTAAACTACTGTGCCCATTCTTGCTTCATCTCTCAAGTCGAGCCGCGCACAGTCACCGAAGCATTGAGAGAGGAATCATGGGTTGATGCCATGCAAGAAGAACTCCTGTAATTCAAGAAATTAGGTGTTTGGCAACTTGTTGACAAACCGAAAGGTGCAAAAGTTATAGGCACCAGATGGGTTCTTCGTTGCAAGAGGGATGATCACGGGATCATTGTCCGAAACAAGGCACGTCTGGTGGTTCAAGGATTCAGAGAGATTGAAGGATTGGATTATAATGAAGTTTTTGCACCGGTTGCACGACTTGAAGCAATTCGTATTTTCTTAGCATATGCATTCTTCAAGAAATTTAAAGTCTGTCAAATGGATGTCAAGAGTGCATTCCTTCACGGTGTGATCAGTGAAACAGTGTATGTCAGTCAACCTCCCCGATTTGAGGATCCATTGCATCGTGACCAAGTCTACAAACTAGACAAGGCCTTATATGGATTGCATCAAGCACCACGAGCATGGTACGAGACACTATCTACTCACCTTCTGAACAACGGGTTCAGAAGAGATGTCATTGACTGCACATTGTTTATTCGAGAGAAGGGTGGTGATTTGCTCTAGGTGCAAGTTTATGTGGACGATATCATTTTCGGTTCTACCAATGATAGTCTGTGCATGGAATTTGAGAAGGTCATGAAAGACAAGTTTGAAATGAGCTCAATGGGAAAGATGAAATTTTTTCTCAGGTTGCAGGTGGATCAGTCTGAGGCAGGGATTTTCATTCATCAGACCAAATACGTTGGTGACATTCTGAGCCGGTTCAGTATGTCGGATCCAAAGCCTGCTGGTAACCCGCTGGCTGTTAATCACGGGATTACACCAGACGAAAAGGGGGAGTTAATCGATGCCACTCTGTACCGAGGCATGATTGGGTCTCTTATGTATCTTACTGCTTCTCGGCCAGATATCATGTTCGCCACATGCTTGAGTGCTCGTTATCAGTCAAAACCAAGAGTATCACATCTGATTGCTGTGAAGAGGATTATGTGTTACCTGAAGGGTACACTGGATCTTGGCTTATGGTACCCTAATGATGATAACTTTGAGCTTACTGCATACAGTGATTCAGATTATGGCGGATGCAAGAGAGACTTCAAATCAACATCTACGGGATGTTAGTTCTTTGGAACCCGTTTAGTTACCTGGCAGTGCAAGACGCAGACGTCGGTGTCTACTTCAACCAGTGAAGCTGAATACACTGCTGCTGCTAGTTGCTGTTCTAAAATCATCTGGATACAACAGCAACTCAGGGACTATGGGTTACATTTTTCTAACACTCCTATCTATGTTGATAATACTGCCGCCATAGCTGTCACTAAGAACAGAGTCCAGCACTCGAAAACCAAACACATCGATATCAAATATCACTTTATACGTGATTGTTTTGAAAAGAAACTCATCAATGTTGTTAAAATACACACCGATCACCAGAAAGCCGATCTTTTTACAAAAGCTTTTGATAAACCCAGATTTTTATATCTGCTATCGGCTAATGGTGTGTTTCAAAAGGATGAAGTCCTTCCTTCATCTGAATCTACCAAATGATCATCGATTTTATTAGTTAGTTTTATTTTGTTTTATTTTTCATTGTTAAGTATTTATGTTATTTCATCTATCTCATCAAAAACTCAAAAAGATTTTCTGTTTTAGGTTTTTAGGGGGAGAAAAAGTAGGTTATTTGAAAAACCAAAAACATTTAAAAAAATTTGAAAAATACAAAACAATTAAAAAAAATAAAAATGAGAAAGTCTTCTTTGATAAAGTAATGTAGTAACCTATCATGTCTTAAAAGCTTAGGTGAATGCATAAGTTGAAAACACATGAGAATTGTGAATTGATGTACTGATAAGCCGACTTTACAAAATGTATAGACAATTTGTGATAACTTACAAGTCTGATTTGTGGGATCCGTTTCAGAAAACTAGCTAAGTAGTAAATAGTTTTTGACTCAAATCAGGCATACATATGTCATCATAGGATCTAATAAGGTTTCCAATGATTCATGAATTCAAATCTGTACACGTGCCATACTGCTATGTAAAGACGTAGCTGAAGCCGTCCATTCAGATGAGAATGATTGAATCATAAGAAAATAAAATAAAATCAAGCTGGTATTAAGCTTGTGAAAATACAAAAATAAAATAAGTTTGATTCCATACACGTGTCATATTGCTTTGTAAAGACCTAGCTAAAGCCGTGCATTTGGATAGAACAAGTCAATCATGTCAACACAGGTCTGTATACGTGCCATATTGCTTTGTAAAGACCTAGCTGAAGCCGTCCATGAGAATGTGTTGCACATGAGAGACAAATTAAAAAAAATTATTACAAAAACAAAATAAATTAGAACCTTATAGAATTTATGATGTTAGGTACTAAGATGTGCAGAGATGAGTTACAAACTGCTTTTGATCTTTGCTGGTTAAATAAAATGGGTAACTCAGTCAGAAAACATGAGTGATCATCAAATAAGTTTAGAAATTTTGTATTGTAAAGCTTAATTTGGACAAATATATCAGTAATCATATCATAAGACAACTGTGCAGCGATGCTGATTTGATATGATTAGGTGTATGTTTTATTTTCTCAATAGACTTCGCACAAAAATGTGTGTTTTTTTGTTATTGGTAGCTAGTTGTACAGTTGTATTTTGTTTCAGAAAAACAAAAACAGAGTTTCTGTTTTCAAAATTTGTTTTAGATGATCATTAGTAGGTTCAGATGTCTGTCATATCTGAATCCATCACCCACCAAACTTATCTTCATAATGGCACCCATTTAAATGATTATAATGTTGAGTTTTGAACTCAAGATGTGTTTTGTGAGTGCAAAGTCTCATTCGTACGAATGAACATGGAGAATGACTCATTCGACCGAATGACATCATTCCAATGAATGAGTCTTTCGGCTGAATCATTCTGGGCCAAAGGAAGTCATTCGTCTACTTCATTCGCTGAATGAATATTCATTTTGAAACTCATTCGGCCGAATGAATTTAGGGAGAAACAATTCATTCGCTAGAGTCATTCGTCGAATGACATTTACTATTTAAACATTTGTTTCGGCCGAACTACCTCATTCACCCCAGTCTCATTCTCTCGCCCTTCAGTGTGTGTTATTCGCCCGAATCACACCTTCATACTTGTTTTCTGATTATTCTTTGATTCACTCAACCACATACTGATATTTCATCTCTTCATCATCACAGGTACTTTTGAATACAAGATGAATGATTTTTGACCGTTGAATCATAGAGAATAGAACCGGGTCTAGGGTTTTAGGGCTTCTAACTATCGCCCTTGAATAGATGGCCAAAATGGACTTGAAACCACATTAGACCAGTTTTAAAAGTGTTAATCAGTCATTTCTGAGTGTGGGAATATGATTTTTGTGAACTGATTTGGAAATTTATCAAATTAAAATTTGAATCTCAACTGCCGACCAAATGACTCCTTTCGGCGAATGAGATATATTCGGCGAATGACTCATTCGACAGAATGACTCATTCGGCGAATGACTCATTCGGTCAATAAGCTCATTCGACCAAGGGTCATTCGGCCAAATCAATTTCATTTGGCCAAATGGTTTACTTGTCAATTGTTTTGATTTGATTCTACTGCTTAACTGAATTGTACTAACCCGTTTATTTCTTTGTTTTATCAGTATGGCTGGATATAAATCAGTGACCAAGAACAACATATGTGCTCACCTGGATCTCACCTCGGCGAATTCCCGTCACTTCACAGAGATCATTACCTTTCTGAGGCGTTCCAGGATCTTTGCTGCTATTTCTACTGTTCATGTGCCCTATCAGTCTCATCAGCAGGATTTCTGGAGATCTGATGACACTAACTGCGAGGTTAAGCCACCAGTCATTAGGGGCAAGGTGCAAGGCCATGACGTGGTTGTTTCTGCTGAACATATCAGGAGGATATATGGTTTACAGGATACACCAGATTAGCCTATTCTACTTGATCGCTACCTGCTCCGTGGTTGCTTTATGCGGTGCAAGTATGATGGTGATCTTGGAGCTGGGATACTCAACAAAGCATTCATGTCTCCTCAGTTCAAGTATCTAGATCACATGCTTATTCATTGCCTGGGTTCTAGGAGAGGTAGATTTGATGATATGCGGGAAACTATACAGTCTGCATTTGTAGCCTTGGTGCTGAACCGGACCTTCAACTTTTCAGAGATGATTTTTACCCACATGAAGGAGAATGTGGTGCTCAAGGGAGATAAGAAGTTTCTTATGTACCCTCGGTTCCTCCAGCAGATTATTGATGCTCAGTTGCCTGACTTGCCGAAGATCAACACTGATATTCTTCGTTTAGAGCATATGAATGATATCACACTCAATAGAGTGATGTCATACAGAGGGAAGGAAAGGAAGCCTCCAGTTCGTACTTTGTTTGGTCATCTTCTGAGACCCGATTATGTGGCTCCAGGTGGTAGGAGATGGAGGCACGATGACTCAGACTCTGACATGGAGGATATTGTTGTTCCTGGTGATGATGGTGATGATGATGTAGATGAGGGTGGGTGCTGGTGATGTAGGTAGTGGTGGTGCTAGTGTTAGTGGAGGAAATGCAGGTGGTGGTGTTGATGTTAGTGCTGCTGTTGATGTCAGTATTATTGTTACTGGATTAGTGTTATTGAGGCTGGTGTGACAGGAGTTAGTGCAGTTGGTGTTAGCACTATTGCTGGAGTTAGTACATCTGTTGCAGATGATGATGATGTTGACATTGATTCATTGTTAGAGCTGGACTTTATGGCCACTACTACAACCACAGTCTATACTCCACTTGAGATGACTGGTACTACCTCTGTAGAAGAAAAAGATGATTCAGATGAATCAGAGGATACCGGTGGTGAAGCTGGAGGAGAGGAAGGTGCTGAGAGCTCAGACTCTGAGGATACTCCAGATGAGTTTGAAGATGTTTGGGTAGGGGGAGACTGGTGAAGAAGAAGAAAAGAAGAAGTGAAGCCGAACTTGTAGAGATTCATGATCCTTCCTATGTCCCAGAGTTTGATTTCTCACCTCCTCCACGTACTTCTACTACAGCCACCACAGCTGTTACTGTTGCTGCTACACAGGCTACATCATCTCCCTCAAGCAGGAGGAAAAGGACTAGGTTTGTCCTTTAGAGGAGGTCAGAACTGTCAACTACTGCTACATCTACTGTTACATCAGTGGCAGCAGTTACAGTTTCTTCACTGACCAGGTCAAGGGTTGTTCCGAAACGTTCTACTATTGCCCCTCTAACCACGTCTGGTGCTCATGCTCCCATTTACACTACCGCCTCTGCTGGTCCTTCCACCACTCAAGCTGATTTGATTATACCTACTGTTTTAGTTGTTGAGCAGCTGAGTACACTAAACAGTATGGTCCTCAGGTTGATGGAGAGGAACCTGGAGCAAGAGCAAAAGAACAGAGAGCAGGAGCTAGTGATTGCCCAGCTCACCCAGCGGGTAAATGAGCAGGATACCTTGTTACTCCAGGCTGCTGATCCACGAGCTGATCTGAGAGCTCGATCTGCTCAACAAGAGGAGCAACTGCTGAAATATATAGATGAGCACAATCAATTGGCCTTGACTGCCACTGATTTCAGTGACCGGATCCTGACTTTAGAAGCGGAGAATGCTAGACTTGCTGAACAGATTGATAGTCTTAAAGACAGCACTCCCAGGATTGAAGGCACTGCTGCTCACTCCAATGATTCAGATAAAGAGCAAGAAGAAGAAGAAGAAGAAGAAGAAGATGATGATGATGATGATGATGATGATGATGATGATGATGATGATGATGATGATGATGAGTCTGATGAGGAGAAAGTCGACTATGAAGATTCAGATCATGATGTAAAACTACATAGATCGTACATGTAAAACATTTTATAACAAATCATATCAAATATCATTTATAACAACATTTTAGTATCAATCATCATGTAAAACTACATAGATCGTACATGCATGTTGCTAAAAATCATCATCTAGGCCAAAAGCCCCAAATAACATCAAATAACATAAATAAATCAAATACAATGCCCAAATCAGTGATTCATTTGACCAATAGCAGATTATAAACTCCAAATTTCGTGTGTGTGCTAGACTTGGTGTTGCATGTGGCCATATTGGCTTGCATGTGTGTGTACAAGGGCTAAATGTGTCCCATGGTGCTAGTAAACTACCTTAGAGAGTTCAAGAGGGTTGAAATGATGCTGGAACAGGTTTAAATATCCTCAAGAAGCTCTGAGATTACCTCCACAGTAGCTACAAGTCGTGCAATATGATGGTTGATGCCTTCTTGCTCACCTCAAGCCTCCACAAGCTTCAATGGTGCTTCTTTTGTGATGATAATGGCTTCCTAGAGGAGTAGAGAGTGTCTTGGCAGAGAAAAATGACGAGTATAGGGTCTGGTGCTCGAGAAATTTGAGGTAAAGTGTAACAGAAATGATTTGGTATTGGTTTTATAAAGATTTTGTGTGTTCGGTGTCATCGCGTACCGCCAAGCCTGGCAAGGGTGCCCCTCTCGTACCGTGATGAATAAAATAATCATTCAGTTCCCGAAGCACGCCGAGTATCGCGAAGCTGCAAGATGATCGGTCGTCGCGTACCGTGACGACTTTCGGTAGATTTCAAATTCCCTGCCCAAGCGTCGCGTACCGCTATGGCCCAATCAGAGGCCCTTCGCGTACCGCGATGGGTCCTGGGAGAGCCCAATAGGCCCAATTTTATTGTTTCGAATCGATTTTCGCGTTTTTCTCGATTACGATCATCGTTTCTCGACATATAAACATTTTTACAACTATTTTAGGTTCCTCAGAACCTAAGTGGCATGAAAGTGGGCTGTGATTCGTTTAATTCACCAACGTTCGTCATTCAAGACACGTACGTGCGTTTTACGATAATTCCTCGAATTATCGTTGCGTTTGGACTGTCGTGCCACGTGTCACACTAAATATTCACAATTCTAGTGCCAAGTATGTAATAATAATGCATATTATTATTAAAATAAAGTTAATGCTGGCCTGGAAATTGCGAGGTCTCACATCATCCCCAAGTTAATTGGAATTTCGTCCCGAAATTCATTTCGTGTTGCTGGTGTTAGTCTGGTCGGTGAACAGGTGAGGGTATTTCTTTTTCATCTGATCCTCTCGTTCCCAGGTGTATTCCGGTCCATGTCGCGAGTTCCATCGCACCTTAACTATCGGTATGCGACTGAGTTTGAGTTTCTTAATTTCCGAGTCCATAATTTCCACCGGTTCCTCAACGAAGTGAATTTGTTCATCAATCTGAATTTCCTCTAAAGGAATTGCGAGCATTTCGTCCAATAAGCACTTCTTGAGGTTTGATACGTGGAATACGTTATGTATGCCACTTAATTCCTGTGGTAGCTGTAGTTCGTAGGCCACGGGGCCTATATGTTTAATGATTTCGAATGGTCCGATATAACGAGGATTTAACTTTCCCTGCTTTCCGAATTGGATCACTCCCTTCCAAGGTGAGACTTTAAGAAGTACTCGATCCCCTACTTGAAATTCCAAAGGTTTGCGACTTTTGTCGGCATAATCTTCTGTCAATCCCGAGCTACTTCCATTCTGTTTCGTATCTACACGATTTTCTCGGTTGTTTCGTGCACAAGTTTGGGACCAGTTAGTTGGCTTTCACCAACTTCTGCCCAACAAAGAGGTGATCTGCACTTACGTCCGTAAAGTGCTTCAAAAGGTGCAGCTCCAATGCTAGTGTGATAACTGTTATTATATGAGAACTCCACCAGGGGTAGGTGAGTCTCCCAGCTGCTACTGAAGTCTATCACGCATGCTCGAAGCATGTCCTCCAAGGTTTGGATAGTTCGTGCACTCTGACCATCCGTCTGCGGGTGATAGGTAGTACTCATATCCAACCTTGTTCCAAGGGCCTTATGCAAGGACTTCCAGAAATGTGCCGTGAATCTGCTGTCTCGATCGGATATTATGGAGATCGGAACTCCATGTCTGGAAACTACTTCCTTCAGATAGATTCGAGTTAACCTATCCAACTTATCAGTTTCCTTGATTGGCAAGAAATGCGCAGATTTCGTAAGTCGGTCCACGATCACCCGGATGGTGTCGCAACCACTTGCCGTCTTCAGTAGTTTAGTGGTAAAATCCATGGAAATCTGCTCCCATTTCCACACTGGGATTTCTGGTTGTTGAAGTAACCCTGATGGTTTCTGATATTCGACCTTCACCTTAGAGCAAGTCAAACACTTGCTCACATAAATCGTGATTTCCGACTTCATGTTAGGCCACCAATAAGTTGTCTTTAGATCATGGTACATCTTGTCAGAACCTGGAAGTACCGAGTACCGGCTCTTATGAGCCTCATCCATCACTACTTCTCTCAATCCCCCGTAGCGTGGAATCCAAATTCGATCCAACAGATAGTAAGCTCCATCATCCTTTTCCTTTAGTTGTTTATCCATTCCCCGTATTGCTTCAAGAGTGAGGTTTTTGGTTTTCAGAGCTTCTTGTTGTGCGATTCGGATCTGATTAGGTAGCTCTGAGTGGATGGTAAGTTGTAGTGCACGTACGCGTTTTGTGGTTTCTTTTCTGCTCAACACGTCAGCCACTACGTTAGCCTTCCTGGGATGGTACTTGATAGCATAGTCATAATCGCCAATTAGATCGACCCATCTGCGTTGCCTCATGTTTAACTCCTTCTGGTCGAAGATGTGTTGTAGGCTTTTATGATCCGTGATTATGGTGCACTTAGTGCCGTACAGATAGTGTCGCCAGATCTTTAGTGCGAACACCGCGGCTCCTAATTCCAAATCGTGAGTTATGTAGTTCTTCTCGTGCACCTTCAGTTGTCGTGATGCGTAGGCAATAACTTTCTCGCGCTGCATCAACACACAACCTTGTTTTGATGCATCGTAATAGACTACAAAATCTTCACATCCCTCAGGTAGGGATAGGATTGGTGCACTGCACAATTTCTGCTTCAACAAGCTGAAAGCAGCTTCTTGTTTTTCTCCTCATTCAAACTTCTTGTCTTTACGCGTGAGAGATATTAATGATTGTGCGGTCTTCGAGAATCCATCGATAAATCGCCTGTAGTATCCTGCCAAACATAAGAACAGTCGCACCTCGGTCGGGGTCTTGGGTGCTTCCCAGTTCTTAATTTCCTCGATTTTGGCTGGGTCTACGTGTATTCCTTTCTCATTCACAACGTGTCCAAGGAACTGGACTTCGCGAATCAAAAAATCGCATTTGGAAAATTTCGCGTCTAATTGTTCCCTCTTCAGCAGTTTCAAGACAAGTCTCAAATGTACGGCATGTTCTTCCTGAGTCTTGGAGTATACCAGGATGTCGTCTATGAATACATTTACGAATTTGTCAAGATACAGCTTGCACACCCGATTCATGAGATCCATGAATACAGCTGGTGCATTAGTCAGCCCGAAAGGCATGACCAGAAACTCGTAATGTCCGTATCGTTTCCTGTAGGCAGTCTTCGGTATGTCTTCTTCTTGTATTCGTAATTGATGGTAACCAGATCTTAAATCGATCTTCGAGTAGTAGCTTGATCCTTGCAACTGGCCAAACAGATCGTCTATCTGTGGTAAAGGGTATCGATTCTTGATTGTCACCTTGTTCAGTTTTTGGTAGTCTATGCACATCCGAAATGATCCGTCCTTTTTCTTCACAAACAAGACAGGTGCTCCCCAAGATGAGAAGCTTGGCCGAATAAATCCTCTGTGTAATAACTCTTGCAATTGATTAGATAGTTCTTGCATTTCAGTAGGAGCCAATCGGTATGGCGCCCTGGCTATTGGTGCAGCTCCTGGTGTTAGATCTATCTGAAACTCCACTTGTCGCTTTGGTGGTAGTCCAGGTAAATCGTCAGGAAAGACTTCCGGAAAATCACTGACTACAACAATGTCCTCGATTTTTCTCTCCTTCTTTGGTTGTTCCGATATAAGTGCTAGAATAGCGGTGTAACCCTTCTGTAAGTACTTACTGGCCTTCATGCAGGACATGATGTTTAGTGGTACACCACGCCTTTCTCCCTGAATTGAGATATGTTCTCCACTTGGCAATGTAACTTGTGCAACCTTCTCGTTGCATACGATCTCGACATGGTTAGCAGATAACCAATCCATTCCAATCCCACGTCGAAGCTCCCGAGAGTTACCGGCATCATATCGATCTCCAGTTCGTGGTCTGCTAGCACCAGGACACACCCTTTGATGATGTGTTGTGTCTCGATCAGCTTGCCATCCGCTAACTCTACGGTGTACATATAGTCTAGTGGTGTTGGGGTCATATTAAGCAGTTTACTAAAATCACTAGAGATAAAACTCCTATCGGCACCGGTAACAAATAATATGCTAGCATAGACATTATTTAAAAGGAACGTACCGGTAACGACATTGGGGTCATCTTTAGCTTCCCCCAATCCGATCACGAATACCCTGCCCCTTGCTGGATTGCCACCAGCATTCTTGTTCTACGGGCAATCTCGGCACATGTGGCCCGGCTTCCCGCAAGTGAAGCATCCCTTCAAGGTATCATTCTTGTTGAGGTTGGGGTTGGGGTTTGATCGACATTCTTTGGCCATGTGCCCGTTTCTTCCACAGTTTGTGCATTTGATCCTTTTGCACTAGACAAAGTGATGGTAGTTGCAGTTGTTGCATTTTGGGCTGTTACCTTGATATCCTCCTTTGCCCTGGTTGTTGGGTTGTGTGGAAGTGAAAACTTTGGCAGGTTCTGGGTGGTTATGGGTTGGTTGTTGAGGTGAAAAGAAGCGGTTGTTACTGGGTTCCCACTTCCGTTTGGGTTCTTGGGGTTTCAGATGTTCACCCCTCTTTGGCAGTTTTCCTAAAGCTACTGCCTGGTCAGTCAGCTTGTGAGCCAGTCGGATCTGTGATTGAATGGCGGTGAGGTCGGAAGCAGTCACCATGCTCTGTATTTTTTCGGGCAGTTCGCTGATAAACTGCTCGATTTTCTTGTATTCCGGCGTCACCATTGCCGGACACAGTTTGCATAGTTCGTGAAATCGGGTGTTGTACTGCTCGATCTCGGATCCCACCATCTTATGTACCCAGAATTCCGCCTCAAGTTTCCTGATTTCATTTTGAGGAGAGTATTCATCATGGAGCATTCTGGTGAATTCCTCCCACGGTATAGTGTTTGCAGTCTCGAGTCCTAGAGTCTGGACGTGTGTGTTCCACTAGGTGAGGGCTCGTCCCTCCAGAGTCCCAGTGGCAAACTTGACTCGGTTTTCCTCCGAGCACTCAGCCATAGAGAAGACTGACTCGAGTTTCTCGATCCAGCGAAGCAGTCCCACTGCTCCCTCCGTTCCCTGAAATTTGTGGGGATGGCAGCTTAGAAAAGCTTTGAATGAGCATCTTTTGGCAGCATTCCCTTGGGTTCCTATGCATCGGAGTCCAATGTTACGTGTTAGTGGCATCGTTGTCTATACTAATTTAGTTGGGTTAAGCAAGTGTTAGTACCATTATTGGTTCCAATAGTCTCACTGTTTTTACGGTTTGCCTCGTACTCGGCAATTGCTTTGTTGACCCGGCGGTCAACCATCATCTTGATAGTTGCCGCTCTGATCTTTCGCTTGGGGTGGCAGACATACGTTCCCTTTCCAGACATAGTTGGATTCTATACGGAAAGGATAGAGTGTTAGTCATCATGTGTTAGAGTGGTAATCATGAGTTATGTTAGATGTCATGTCAGCAGTAGTCATATTCATGATACATAGTAATGAGAGTAAAACATCATTTCATTAATGATAACAACTTTTGAGTACAATGATTTCCAAAAGAGATACTATTACTAAAGTTCCTATGAGCACATCCCGCTCATCTAGGAGTACTGAAAACAAAATAAAGTACTGAAATAAAATAACTCGTTTAATCTGAGGCAATAGTGGAGTGCGAGTCTCCACTCTCGGTGGGTCCGTCATCCTCCTCAGGATCGTCCTCGGAATCCTCGTCAAAATCACCTTCTTCGAGGTCCTCGACCTCGAACTGCGGTCCCTCCTCAGGAGGTGGCTCCACAATAAACTACTCGACCCATGCATTTAGTATGGCATCACTGGCCTGGATCATGGCCTGATTCTCCTCGGTCGCGACTTCTGTCGCGGTTATACGCCCATCATACTCCTGAACAATCTCTATTATCTGCCCCTGTTGTCCTGCCAGCTCTGCCATCTGATTCCTCAAGGTTTCCATATGCTCTCTGATACCAGTCTGTCACACCCCCAACTTCCCACGTGCTATGTCAGACCGCGCGGGTGTGACGTGGCCAAGATCACAACTCATGATTCCTCCTCGCCTCACGTTTAGTGTAGGCAACGTGAGCCGCAAATGCCCGCTCCATCGGCACACCTAGATATGGAAGTCGATGGTCGTCGGTGCGTCACTCGGTAATCGGGGTGGAGGTACCCTCTCTCCCTCGATCCAGTCCCGGATGGTCATGGGATACCAACCCCAAAACCTGTCATGCCTAGGCTGTTGGGCTTGGCTGGCGGTCTCTGCATCTACTTGGGCTACAATATCCCGAACTCTCTGACGGCTCTCCTCCGTCAGCTCGTAATTTACCGGGCGCTTTCCCGGGCTTCTTCCGGCGTCGTTGTTATCCATTCCTGCATTCTTAGTTAAGTAAGTAACAGCATATGATAACAGATAATATTACTGTGCCAATTCTAATGTTGTGTCTAGTGTAGAGCAATGGCTATAGTCTAAGTTCACTACATGCAAACCTAATTCTCTATAACCAAGGCTCTGGTACTAGTCTGTCACACCCCCAACTTCCACGTGCGGTGTCAAACCGCGCGGGTGTGACGTGGCCAGGATCACAGCTCATGGTCATATAAAACGACTCTATATGAGATACACAACCATACAGTTTTGTAAATAAAGCATGTTTGAATAAATATGCATCGGAAATGTAAATTAAACGGTTACAGCGGAAAGTATATTGTATCAGACACTGAATGATCAGTGTTGTTTTAAAATAGACATAAATCAAACACAAGCCTAGGACAAGAGTCTATATGCAAGCCAGACTCCTTAGTGCATCCTTGTGCGCATCCTAGCTTGTAATCCATTAGTTACCTGAGAATATATGCGAAAAAGTGTCAACTATAAAGTTGGTGAGTTCACAGGTTTAGACAGACAGAAATAGTTAACAGACATATACTGGTATGTTAAGTTTATTTGGTGGATCTACGATCCGTGAGTGTGTCAGTTCATCTTACTGAAACTCGACTGTTTCCATTTGCCTCCTCGGGTCATCGCTGAACCCGACATCAACATCGATATTACACTTGTTATGACCTCCAGTCAACATTGGTGCCGAGTGGGGCTAGTCAAACCCAGTAGTACTACGTAATAACGACTCGTTTGTTACACAACTAACGGTAAGGATAAGTGAGGGCTTAATGCGATAATAGTTACACTCGAAAATGGTTTTACAACATACCAGTCATATATCTAAAACAGTTGCATAGTATTCTCACCCCCAAAATTTTGTAAAACAGTTAAAGAGTAAAAGTGGGGCTGTAAACTCACCTGAGTTTAGCGGAGGGCGTTCTTACAAGAACAGTGTAGCTCACCGGCTAGCAGTTACCTATATCACATAGGTGTTATAAGTTTGTGCTCATATACATGTGGGTCTCATAGGACCGTGTTAGTGTTTAACAACTCCAAGTTGTTATGTGGGTCTAGTTGACCGTGTTTGACCTGACGACCCGTTGGTGACGGTTTTTAGTTCAAGTGTTCGTGTGACGTGCGATTTAGTGTCGTGTGATGTGTGCGGATACCAAATTCACGCCCGTGAGGAGACTTACTATATATAGTAAGTTTCTATTTCAGGAAAGTTCCCAAATTAGGTAAGTCATGCAAGAAATCATATTCCGATTATTCTAATATGCATATTTATCCTAAGTGAGCATGCTATCACATAGCACATAGTCACACTTAGTCGGCTTAGCACGTTTCGCGTGTAAAAGTTACTATTTTTAGAAAGTTGTAAAAATAGGCATGTTTAACTAAGTTTAACAACCAAACTTATCTAAATATCAACATCCTAGATTTAAATAACCATTTAATCATGCTTGTCTTACCCAACACATTGCCATTTACGTATTTAGCAAAATAAAGTTACTATTTTTAGTAACCTATGACAAATACACATATTTCATTCTCTCAAAGACATCAATCACTTAATGTCATCATATTAACATCAAATAAGCATGTTAGGCACACAACATTATCAAACTCGTCATTTCTTAGCAAGCTTTTGACATAAAGTTTCTATTTATAGTAATATTCATGAATATCCTATTTTTAACAATTCTAACAATCCATATGCTTTTTTAATCATCATACTAGTGTAAACATCATTTTATGCATAAATCCTAGATCTAATCACATGCATGTGGCCATTTCTTCATTTATTCACATTTTGGAAGAATAAGTTACTATTTACAGTAACTATCACATTTTAACGATTCTTGACAACAATATCACTACTAAATCTCACAAATCATATCAAATATCATTTATAACAACATTTTAGTATCAATCATCATGTAAAACTACATAGATCGTACATGCATGTGGCTAAAAATCATCATCTAGGCCAAAAGCCCCAAATAACATCAAATAACATAAATAAATCAAATCCAATGCCCAAATCAGTGATTCATATGACCAATAGCATATTATAAACTCCAAATTTTGTGTGTGTGCTAGACTTGGTGTTGCATGTGGTCATATTGGCTTGCATGTGTGTGTACAAGGGCTAAGTGTGTCCCATGGTGCTAGTAAACTACCTTAGAAAGTTCAAGAGGGTTAAAATGATGCTGGAACAGGTTTAGATATCCTCAAGAAGCTCTGAGATTTCCTCTACAGTAGCTACAAGTCGTGCAATATGGTGGTTGATGCCTTCTTGCTCACCTCAAGCCTCCACAAGCTTCAATGGTGCTTCTTTTGTGATGATAGTGGCTTTCTAGAGGAGTAGAGAGTGTCTTGGCACAGAAAAATGACGAGTATAGGGTCTGGTGCTCGAGGGATTTGAGGTAAAGTGTAACAGAAATGATATGGTATTGGTTTTACAAAGATTTTGCGTGTTTGGTGTCATCGCGTACCGCCAAGCCAGGCAAGGGTGCCCCTCTGCGTACCGCGATGAATAAAATAATCATTCGGTTCCTGAAACACGCCGCGTATCGCTAAGCTGGAAAATGATCGGTCGTCGTGTACCATGACGACTTTCGGTAGATTTCAAATTCCCCGCCCAAGCATCGCGTACCGCTAAGGCCCAATCAGAGGCCCTTCGCGTACCGCGATGGGTCCTGGAGAGCCCAATAGGCCCAATTTTATTGTTTCGAATCGATTTTCGTGTTTTTCTCGATTACGATCGTCGTTTCTCGACATATAAACATTGTTACAACTATTTTAGGTTCCTCAGAACCTAAGTGCGGTGAAAGTGGGATGTGATTCGTTTAATTCACCAACGTTCGTCATTCAAGACACGTACGTGCGTTTTACGATAATTCCTCGAATTATCGGTGCGTTTGGACTGTCGTGCCACGTGTCCCACTAAATATTCACAATTCTAGTGCCATGTATGTAAT
Organism: Mikania micrantha; assembly: GCA_009363875.1. Classification (NCBI taxonomy): domain Eukaryota; kingdom Viridiplantae; phylum Streptophyta; class Magnoliopsida; order Asterales; family Asteraceae; genus Mikania; species Mikania micrantha. The sequence goes on along the minus strand of CM018694.1, from coordinate 22,160,549 downwards.
AATAATGCATATTATTATTAAAATAAAGTTAATGATGACCATGAAATTGCGAGGTGTCACAAGGCCGCTGCGGCCGAATGGATGGCCATCAGGTGGCCGAATGGCTTTAACCGAAGCAGAAGCAGCCCTTTCGGCCGAATGGCCAAGGCCTTCCTTCGGTCTAGGCTCCTTCGCCTTATCCTCCTTCGGCCTGAGTCATTCGCCCGAGCTTCACTTGCCTACCTCCTTCGGCCCAATCTGGGTTCGGCTAGCATTATGTCGGCCAAGTCTGGTTCGGCCAAGGACCCTTTCGGCCATCCCTCTCATCCGGCCCAAGGTCTTTCGGCCATACCTCATTCGGCCATACCTCATTCGGTCTAGGTTCCTTCAGTCGGGGCTTGTCTCGGTCGGCCACACTCTCATTCGGATGGGGTCATGCGGCCAAGTAGTCAGTCGATCGGCCAAGGGTTACTGAGCACTCTGATCATTCGGCCATGTTGCTTCGGGCGAACCTTGGGTCATTCGAGTGAATTGTAACACCCAAAACATTTGCGTGATTACACGTAATATCAGAGTAGGTCCCAGCAAATTTTTCATTTTTCAAAAACCTTGTTTGACCTTCTT